>CM075668.1:5447532-6705866 GCA_037954105.1 Canavalia gladiata
ATAGGTGTTACTAAACTCAACATGCAGTAGCTCCATATTTGGGAAGGTTGTTGATCATTACAGTGAAAGTAACGTAAATTTGGTCAGCCATTTGATCAAGGAATTGATAATATAAGTTCCTCCATTTCCTAATGAGAATCAAAGAAACACAAATTCCCCAAAATCCTACTGCAAATCCAACTCCCATTCCAAGATACAGTGACTTTCTTAGAATGTCATCTCCATTTTCTACATGTTTCTTTTCTTTTTCAGGACTTTCTTCATTTGTGACACACTTTGTGAGTGGATCTCCAGAGTTTTGAATTCCCAATATAACTTGATGCATCAAAACTTTGAAGCTGGGTTCCTGTTGGGATTTGGCCAATAAAATTGTTGCAAGATAGGTTCAAATATTCTAGAAAAGACAAAGCAGCCATACTCTGAGGAATTTCTCCAGAAAGGTTATTATTGGAGAAATCAAGAGATTCCAAATTTCTCATGTTTCCAATTCTCTTGTCTATTGTTCCATTAAAATGGTTGTGAGATAAGTTCAATGTTTGAAGCTGAATAAGACCAAATAATTGCAAGGGAATTTCTCCTGACAAGTTATTAACTGAAATGTCAATAGTTCGCCTCTCTGGATCCATTTCAAGCTCATAATATTGACCTTTTGTAAACAAATCAATTATGGAAGGAGGCCATTCGCTTATTTTATCTGTAATCATTTGAGTGATGTTATTGGCGGAGTGAGGTATTGATCCCGAAAGTTTATTATGGGCAAGATCCAGGTGACACAAAAAAGAGAGATTGAATATCTCTGGTGGAATATTCCCCTCAAATTGGTTAGATCTCATTATCATCACTTGCAAGTTTGGTGGCATTTTTATTGGTATTGTCCCAGAAAGTTTATTTTTTCCAAGGTTCAAAACTAACACTTGTGTCCAATTTGAGAGGTCCATTGGAACTTCACCTGACAATTGATTACTCCACAAGTTAATAAACTCCAAATCTTTGAAGTTTTTCCAAGAACAAGGAATTGGTCCTGAGAAGGAGTTGTAAGATAAATCCACGTGTGAGGCATTTGGGGATATATGTGGGAGACTTGCAGTGAAATTATTATGGTCCAAATATATTTCAGTAGCGTTTAGTGTTACATTTGATATGTCTCCACTAATTGAATTGTAGGACAAATGAAGGTCGTCAATTCCTGCTATAAGGTTCCTAAACTTATATTCATCTATGAATGAAATTCTTGTGTTAGACATGTCTAGATAGTACAATAACTTCTGTGTGTATATCCATGATGGAAAGTAGGGACCTTGATTTGTATTTGACAAATCAAGCCGTCCAAGTTGAAAAGGAGGAATAAAATCAGGATGAAAATGGAATGCAAAAGTTAAATCGCTCAAGTCCAAATCTTCTAAATAAGGGAGGTTGGAAAAAATTGTTTGAGATATTCCACCAGATAAGGAATTAGAGCCAATACTCAAAGAAACTAAAGATGAGAGATTTCCTAGAGTTGAAGGAATGGAACCATAAAACATGTTGTTGGAAAGATCAAGGAATATTAGATGTTCATATTGACCTATCCAGTTTGGAATTGATCCTTTGAATTGATTATAAGATAGATCAAGGTCTGCCAAATTTGGAAGGTTTGACAACCAATAAGGTAATTTAGAGTTGAAATTGTTGAAAGAAAGATCCAGAGTTACAAGTGAACTAAAATTGACATATGAAAGAGATAGACTTATGTTGCTTAGGTTACAGTCAGCCAGGCTTAGATGTGACAATGAAGGAAGCTTAGCCACCAATTGAAGCCAACTGGTTTGTTTGTGAAGATCAATTTCAGATAGGTCGAGATATTTCAAGGATGGAACTAGTTGAGTAAGCCAGTGAAGATTATTTAGTCGAAGACCAACATTTGAGGATAAATCAAGGTGATGAAGGTTAGAGGCAAATGTGGTATTATGAATGATAGGTGGAATACTTATCACTTCAAATCTATTGAAACTCAAGTCCAAATAAGTCAAAAATTCAAGTTCCAACAAAGATAAATTAATTTCACCTTTCAAAGTAAATTGGTTGTTTTTGAAACCAGAATTTCTTGGTTGAAGATCAAGCTTTGTAACTCTGTGTGTGATGTTGTTGCATTCTACTCCATTCCATGCACAACAGTCCTCTTCGGTTGACCATGTGGAAAGCCTATCAAAATCATCGATAACTCCTTCTTTGAACATTAACAATATCCTTCGATCCTTCTCATTGCAACGAACAACCTTATGAGCATTGTTTGTTAGGCTTATGTGTGATGTGGTTGTGGATGAAAACAAAAACAGAACAACTATAATTTGTGAACCAAAAGTCACCATCATTAATTAAACAACAGAGCAAGGATCGATTGAAATTGGAATGTCTATTGAAGTTTGTTTATCGATTTGCAAGATCAAATTAAAGCCTTATTATATAGGTGTAGCCCCAAGACTTGTAATTGAGAAATTTCTCTGAACCTCTTCATGCTTTAAAATTATCTTTTTCTATAAACTATCAATTTGATTATAAGTTGGCAAATTGTTTTAAGTTTTTTTTTTATTGGTAAATTTTAAATATGTTATATTCTTGAAAAAACATTTATAATATATTTGAGAACCACTCCATTATTTTTCTTTATTCATTGATTGATATATAAGATAAAAAAGGATTGATTGCCGAAACAGATTTGAAAAAAGTAACTACCAATACTTTTGTATTATTATATGAATATGAATCACAAACACGGTTTTTCATGTTTAGTGTTGTTAAATCATTGGGTGTGGAAATTAAAGGAGGCAAGTCAACTTGTTTTGTGCTCACAATACACGGTAAGGTGGGTTCATTTTAGGATCAATTATTGTAGTATCAAAGTATCATATGAGACAAACTAATTAATGGAACGTGAGGTGATAACATGATTTTTAAAATAACCCATAAAAGTAATGGTTTATGGTTAAATAGTTTAACTGTGATTAAATTGTGATTGAATTGATATTAATTAAATATTATTTGTAAAATATTTATAATATATATTATATTAAAAGATATATATATAATAATAATAATAATGATGATAAATTATATTAATATCATAATTTTATATAATTAAAAACTGAAAAATTATATATATTTTTTAAATTTAAATTATACATATAAAATTAAATAAAATATAATTTTTTTTAATATATCAAAATATTATTATTTTATATATGCTGCGGTTGTTTAAAAAGTTAACATATCTAATTCATAAACTTATTTGTACATATCATATTTTTTTATATCATGGTATTTCTATATATAAAATATTTTTTTATTTTTATTAAAATATTTTATTTCCTGTAGAGATTTTTTTAATAAAATTTAAAAATATGTTTAAAAGGTTAAAATACAATAAACTAAAAATATATAGATGAAATAAAACAATAAATTTTAAAATATATATATTAATATATAATGTGAAATTTTCAGTGGACGAATTTTAATACTACAGGTTAAAAAGATATTTCTTCATATTTTCAAAAATTACCATATTAAAAAATAGTATGCATTACAACAGGTTAAAACATGTTATGTTGTAATATTTTTTTATTTTATTTTATTTTATTTATTAATGCCATGTTGTCATATCCAACGATTGTATATCGAGCCACTAGAATCAGTGTTTTAAAATATGTTAATTCATTAAACCAAAACAATCAATTCAAAATGTGGTTAGGAAGAAAGTCTCACTAAAAATTGTTTTGAAACTAATGGGCACTAGCAGCTAGTTTATGATTAGAATATTTTGATTCGCGGATATATGAACAAAAGAATTGAATTTAAAAGAATTAGCTAACTCTTTATGGTCCATAATGAAATTTAATAGATTTGAATGAGGATCTTTATTCAGCATATCGTGACACATCTCCAAAGAATCCGATCAAACTCTCAAGTTTAAAAACTCTCAACCTTGAGCTACCCATAACCTTAATGAAGTGCAATATGAACCCATTAGGTGGAATATGAACCTAATATAAATTCTTCCATTTAATCAGTTCCACAAACATGTAAAAATTAAAATAATTTTAGATATGATATTGAATTAAAAACGATTACCTTATCTAAATCTAATTAGTGTGTTCTTTTCCACAAAGTTGAATTGCGTGTCTCCGACGTATATGAAAAAGATGTATGAAAACAATTACAGCCGCTAGGAAGAAAGGCTTTTCTTTTCTTTGTCTCTGGATTCATCCTTTAACTTTATTTTACACGTTTTTCTTTGCTAAAAATACTGATCCATTTAATTTTTTCACCAATTAAATTGATATTAAAAATAGATTAAATTAAATAGTTTTAGACCTTTTAAAGATGAAAATAATAATTTTTATTTTATAGAAATTAAGGCGAGTGATTTCAAATATTTTAAAAAGAAAAAGATAAAAGATAAAATATAAATATAATAAGTAATATGGTATAACAAAAATTAAAATTAAAATTAAAATAAATATTAAAATTTTATGAATACCAAACGATTATTAATCATGAAGTAAATGTAATTTTTTAAGTAAATATTGGAAGGAAAAATAAAAAATTAATAATTACTACAACTCTCCAAAAATTATGCTAATCAATATCATTTCTAATAAATAGTTGAGTCAGGAGTGTATGTTTCTTTTTTTTAAAGTAATATTTTAAGTTTGTGCTAATCAATATCATTTCTAAAAAGTGGTTGAGTCTTATGTATATAAAAAATTCTCTTTATTTAATTAGAATTAATTTTTGTGAAAACACTTATGATAAAATAAACATTTTAAAATATTTAAATTTGCATGAACTATAAAAAATAAACGTGTCTTCTGAAATCAAAATTTTATTATTTCCTACGTATAAATTAATTACAAGAATTCATCTTAATTTTTTAAACATTTTTCAAATTAAATAAAATTTATACCAATCGATTTTATTTTTTTAAAATTAGATTGTTTAACCTCGGCCCTTAAAGCTGATTTTAAATATTTAAAAGTAATAGATTTGTATTAAAAAGTATATATTTTATGAAGGCAAATTATTGGATTATATATTGTAGCAAAACGAAATCACCCTTAATTAATATGAAAGCAAATTATTCAGCTTAAAATAGTAGAGAAAATCATATAATAACATAAGAACTTCCTGCCATTTTATGTAAGCACAATAAACATATATAAGAGTATCATGTGATAGTTTAAACAGAACTAAGGTTTTATGACAGAATTTTCAGATCCTACTGAGCAGCTTCGATGAGGAAAGATGCCTTTCTTAAATATCCATCAGCTGCCACCAATCTTGATTAGTTATATATCATCCAATTCTTTTTTTTTTTCTCTTCCCTTTCTTCTTCTTTTTTTGTTAGTATCTCCAAAAGCCTTAAAAACAAAAGTCTGCATATTCTGTAAGTCCTGTGCAAATTTTGAACATATATTCAGCAAATATGAATACGATATAATTGCAATAAGTGTAATTCATATATTATGGCATGAATATTGCTCTCTATTATATCAAAACTTAATTCAATGAGAAAAATATGTATGTCATAGTAATATTCCAATTTGTTCAGAATTCAATGCTAATTAAACTACATAATGCGGCACAATGTATTCCTTTATTTTTATATGCTCAACCCAAGAACTAAAGGGAAGACATAATGATGCATATCTATTTGCACATGAGAGCCATGATTTTGTCATACTATTATATTAAAGGTGAAATATATATACTTAACTGATCAACCTGTTATAGAATGATATTCCTTTCATGTTTATTTTGCCGTAACAATTCATATGTAATAGCTGGCCCTCAGATTTTATTGGAGTTCGTCAATTTCCATTTCTTCGTTTCGATCAAATATAAAAATCAGCCTATTTGGCTAAAATTCAGTACAAGATAAAATGCCAGAAATGAAACCAACCATAAGAAAATAAAATATGCAAACTGAAACTGATGCAAAATACTAAGTAAGTTGGAGTTTATTTTTGTCTAGATTAACGAGTTGTATGTTTCTTTAAAGTCAATGAATGTAAGTTTTTCTTCAAATTGTTGGAATTAATCTAATGATGAAGAATTAGAATAATACAGAAGTGTTAGATTTAAATCTTATTAATTCATCATTGTACAATTTTTTCTATAGATTACTTGAATTAAGATACTTCTCAATCCAAATAATGCCTTAAATTAAATATATTATCTATAAATTTTAGAAAAAATTACACTAGTTTCATACCTTCTAACTTTATCCCCATATTCTTTTCTACTAATAAATCCTCGGAAGGGGTAAAGGGGTGTATTAAAAAAAGTAGTATATAAAAAATATATAAAGAATAAGTTGAAAAAACATGAAACTGTAAGTGATAAAATATAATTTATCCTAAATTTTATGTTTTAAATAAATTATTAATTCTTGAAACTATTATAGTTTTAGTTTCAATCTTTATGATTATTTTTTCAGTGTTGAGCTTTTATATTTAAAAAAAATAAGATGTAATTTTAGTCTTTCACTACAAACACAAATATGTAGTTTTTAGTAACGAAATTAAATAAAATTTATAAAAAAAACTAAAACAAAAATTTATAATTTTTTAAAAATTAATAAGTTAGTTAAATTATTTTATATTAATATATACCGTCAATACTTTAAAAAAGTGAAACTGTGATGATAAATTGTTGTTTTGATAGTTTATTCAAGATAGTAAATATGTGTATTGTCACAAAAAAATACTAGATATGTCTAAATTTTCAGTCATTCTAAGTTGATGAGTACAAGTGACAAACTAGTGTCTAATAAAAATGAATTTTAGAGGCTGCTGTTTTTTAGACGTTATTTGTGTCACAGTCTCTCAGTATTTTCACACCAAAAGGCCGTATTATAAAGAAAGCTTTTTGATGTTTTTTATAAAATATAAATGATGACAGTACAAATATTGCGCTCTACCGAACTCTTTTAAGATAAAGTTGCCAACCAATAGTACGTCTCATATTGAAATATAAGTAGTATTTTCTTTTATAAGTATCTTTTTTCACAATTTTTTTTATTTATTGATAAATTTGTTTTGAGTTAATCACCATCCCTATCTAATATAACATGGGAAACAGAGATTGTATCTTCCCCAAAATAATTTAAAATTAAATAACAGGTCCAGTTTTAATAAATTTTTTATAATATTTATAAGAGAAAAGGGAAAAATAAAAATGAATCAATTTTTTATAAATTAACCAAAATTAATTTATACATATCAAGTTTTAGAGAATTAGATTTTTTTTATTTTAAAAAAAATTATATCATGAAAAAATTTTGATTAATACGTACCCTTTTTCACAAATAATTATGAAAAAAAATCCAAATTCACTATATTAATTAGTTTAAAAAGTTGTACCAATGAATGACCAAAACTATATGAACTAACTTCAATTAGTAGATGCTAAAGTTTTGTGAAAGGTGTAGAATATTACCGTCAAAATATAACAAGTTGGTCAACCATTGTATCAAGGAAGCGAAAGTATAGGTGTCTCCATTCTCTGATGAGAAACAAGGAACCACAAATACCCCAAAAGCCAACAGCAAATCCAACTCCCATTCCAAGGTAAAATGAGTCTCTTTCGATGTCACCATCTTCTTTCCTTGTCTGATTCTTAGCATTTTCATAATTTTCTTTTGTAACACACCTTGTTAGAGGAGCTCCACAAAGTTTTGGATTCCCAATATAACTTGATGCATCAAAACTTTGAAGCTGGGTCCCTATTGGAATTTGTCCAGTAAAATTGTTGTATGATAAGTTCAAATAACTTAGGAAAGACAAATCAGCCATGACTTGAGGAATTTCTCCAGAAAACTTGTTGTTGGAGAGGTCAAGAGATTCTAGAAATTTCATGCCTCTAATATTTTCTTGTATTGCTCCAGTGAAATGATTGTGAGATAAGTTCAATGTTTGAACTTGAACAAGTTCAAATAATTCCAATGGAATTTCTCCAGATAAATTATTAACTGAAAGGTCAATAGTTCTTCTATCTGGATTGAGGCAAACATACTCATAATTTTGACCTTTTATGAACAAATCAACTGTCATGGGAACATAGCTTGTTAAATTGCTATTCATAATCATTTGAGTCATGTTGTAGACACAATGAGGAATAGAGCCTGAAAATTTATTATAGGCAAGATCCATGTGATATAAAGAAGAAAGCTTGAATAACTGTGGAGGAATATTGCCCTCAAATTGGTTAGATCTGAGTATCATCACTTCCAAGTTTTGTGGCATCATTGGTATAGCTCCAGAAAATTCGTTTTTCCCAAGATTCAAAACTAATAACTGTGACAAATTTGAAAGGTTCACTAGAACTTCACCAAATAACTTATTACTCCACAAGTTAATAAATGACAAATCTTTCAAATACTCCCAACCATAAGGAATTGATCCTGAAAAGGAGTTATGAGATAAGTCCACTTGTAAAGCCTTTGGCAATATATGTGGGAGCCCTCCTGTGAAATTATTATGGTCCAACCACAAAAATGTGGAGTTCAATGTTACATTTGACAAGTCTTCACTGATTGAATTATTGGATATATCCAACTCCCTATAATCTTTTGCAATGAAGCTCCTAAACATATCTGCATCAACCATTGAAATTCCTGAGCTTGATATGTCTAGACTTTGGAGGGAGTTTTGTGTGTATATCCATGATGGAAAATCGGGACCTTGATTTGTGTTTGCCAAGTAGAGCCAAATGAGTTGAAAAGGAGGAATCCATTTAGAATCCAAATGGAATGAAATAGGTGAATATCCCAAGTTCAGATATTCCAAATTAGAGAGTTTGGAAAAGAATGTTTCAGATATTGAGCCAGAGAAAGAATTAGAGGCAATACTCAAGAAAACTAAGGATGAGAGATTTCCTAGAGTTGAAGGAATGGAGTGACAAAACATGTTGTAGGATAGATCAAGGGATTGTAGATGTTCTAGTTGGCCAAACCATTGAGGAATTCGTCCTTTGAGTTTGTTATGAGATAGATCAAGGAATCTTAACTTTGGAAGGTTTAACAAACTTGAAGGTATTTCACCTTGTATACTATTTTGTGAAAAGTCAAGATTGGTCATACTATTGCTGAGATTGAACAACCAATTTGGTAGCTTAGAGTTAAAATTGTTGCAAGAAAGATCAAGAGTTACAAGAGAAGTAAAATTCACATACTTAAGAGATGGACTAAAGTAATTTAGGTTACAATCACTCAAGTGTAACTCTAACAATGAAGGAAGCATAGTCACCAACTGAAGCCAATTGGTTTCTTTATGAAGATCAATTCCACTAAGGTTGAGATATTTTAAGGAAGAAAATCGTGAAAGCCAATGAATATTAGGCATGTGAAGATCATGATTCCAAGATAAGTCAAGGTAGTGAAGATTAGAGGCAAGTGTGACATTGTCATGAAAAAGTGGAATACTTATCTTGTCAAAATTATTCCAACTTAAATCCAAGTAACTTAGAAATTCAAGTTCTAGCAAAGATAATTTTAGTTCACCTTTCAAACGTTTGAAATGGCCATATAATCGTGGATGTTTAAGATTGAGTTTTGTAACTCTACCTGTGTTGTTGTCACATTGAACTCCTTTCCATACACAACAATCTTCTTCATTTGACCACATGGAAAGATGGTTAGAACGATCGATGATACCTTGTTTGAAGATTAACAATATCTCTCGATCCTTCTCATTGCAACGAACCATCTTCTGATTGCTAGACATGCTTCTGTGGAAAATGGTTGTAGACAAAACTAAAAACAAAAGAATTGAAATATGTGAGGTAAAAGGCATCATCATGGTTGATTAAATAAGAGAACATGGATTCATAAATGGGATGGCTAAGTGATGTTTGTTTTCTATTTTGGAAGATTGGGATATATTTATATATGTTCATGGGCTTATGCATGCTACAAAGACAAATATGGCTTTAAAGAAAGACTTGGAAAACGTTTGAAATATTTTGTTATTAAAAAATAAAAGAATTTTGCAATAATTTCTTTACCTATATATTAATCTAATTTTTTTTATATTATAAGAATTTACAAATAAAAAATTGACGCAATTAATAAATTACAGGGTCTTTTAGGCATGTTGGTCAAGGTTCAATTTTCTGTTGTGTATGAAAAAATTCTTAAAAAAACAAATTTTATACCCTTAATGTGAAGTACTTTGCGCATCAAACTGATTAGTTCCCAATCATTGATTAAGGATATTTTTAATATGTATAAAATTTTTTAAAAATAAAAAAGTTAACAAGTACACAACTATTCAAATTTTCATATAATTGATTTATTTTATATTTTATCTTTATTTAAAAGAAAAATGAAAGTATTAGAAGTAATATATTATTGGTATAAATTGTACTTTTTCTGTTTTTTTATCTGTTTAGTAAAAACTTTGTTTCTATTTATTTGTTTATTATAAATTTTAAAAAATATATTAATTTATATATATATTTATCTAGTTATTATCAATTGTAATAAATAAATAATAAAATAGAAAAGTAAATAAATTTTTTTGTAGAAAGTTAACCATATTTACTTCATTTTTTTTTGGGTTTTTTCTATTGCATTATTGTAATCAAATAGTGGTTTTACAGAGGGAGTAACATGTACTTCAAACAAGGTTGTTAATTTATGGGTACTGATTGTAATCTGGTTAATATTTATTTAACTAATACAAAATTCATGAAAAATTAAGAATAATTGAGAATAAAAATACAAAACATATTTGCGATCACAAAAGATACAATTCACATAAGAGTTTCTCAATTGACTGAGAAAAATAAAACTCACATAAGAGTTTCTCAGTTGACTGAGAAAAATAAAACGTTTCACGCCCATAAATAATTCTTGACAACAGAAATGAGACAAGTACAGTTCATTTTCAAGACTAATTAATTTGTTCATTAAATATTTTTTTACTCTCTTACATTTCATAAATTATTTTAAAAAAAATTCACTCATGTTTAATGTTTTATATTTGAGTCTAAGAAAACAAAATTACCTTGTAGAATCTATTTAAATTACATTCATATGAAGTTTTTTTTATCAAATTAAGATGTATTTTGTTTCTATGTCAATTAATTGAATTGGTTTGGAAAAAACAAGTTTAAAAGAATTAAACTTAAAATAATTAATTGTGTTTGGAAATAATATTTTCAAAATTAAATTGAAATAATTATTTTCATTTGAATGATAAGAAATAAATCCAGTAAGTTTTAAATATTTGATTAGCAAATATTTTTCTAACTATATGTGTCATCACCCCAGAAATCTGAATGTTTTATACAAGCATCCAAACCCAAGCTGCAGATAAAAATCAATTTTATTTAGCATAAACCCAGGTTAAATGAATGCAAAAAATAAATAACCAAACATTAGTTGAAAATTAAATAAATAAAATCGCAAGCCAACGACAACTAAACAGCCATTGACAATGTTAAAATCTAAACCAATCACAAACTTAAAATATATGGCTTTCTATCTATCATTATTTTTTAATTCACTTTTAGCTTTTAAATTTATTTTATAAAATTTTATAAAATCAATGCTAAGTGAAACGAAAGACTCACTTCCTCAATTTTTTATCTTTCATTTAATTATTTTGAAACATATTAAAATAATTAATTAACATTTTTTTTATTAAAATTACAGTTTTTTAACGTATGTTCAAGTTTATGTAATAAAAAATAATTAATAATTAATAAATTTTTATTAAAAATTATAAAATTTAATATTATCAATATGTTAAATCGATAATATAATTTCTAATAAAAATTTACTGTGCATTAATTTTTGTTGAGTGTTCTTAAAAATTTATTAAAACAATCATTTAAGTTATTATATATTTTTTTACTAAACTCTTAATATTTTTTTATTAGATAAAAATATAGTAGAAAAAATTAATAAATAATATCTTAAACTTTTAAAATAATAAATATTTTTAAATAGTAACATATAAATAATAGAGAAAGTATGTCTTAATAAAAATATTATCAATAAATAAACAATATAATAAAAATGTTTATATGACATAAAAAATTAAGAAAAACATAATGCTATAATTAGCTTTAGGCCGCGCAATACCTTAAATCGCCATTAATGATTATGATTTGTTTTCAAAAACCCATTTCATCTCTGTTAACACAAGAACTAAATGGTGTGGGTCTTTACCTCGAAATCTACTTTCTCTAGCATTGTGATTAGATTAAGCATTTAAATATTTTAAAGGATTTTAAATATTTAAAATTTAAGTGATTTTAATTTAAAAAATTTTATTTTAATTTTTTTAATAAAAAAAATTAAATTTTTTATTTAAATGATAAATTTTAAATTTATTAAATTTTAATTTTTTTGATATTTTAAATTTTTATTTAAATTAAATAATACAATTTCATTATATACTAAATTTTAAATTAAATATTTATAGATTATTTTAAATTTTTCTTTATTTTTTATAAAAAATTTAAATATATAAATATTTTTATTGTATAATATATTTAATTAAAATAATAACATAATAAATGTACATAATTAAAAAAATAATAATAAAATATAATTATAATTTAATATTAAAAATATTATATTAAAAGATAATAAAATAATTATTAGAAAAAATAAATAATGAAAAAAAATAACACATAACACAATTGTTGTTTATGAGAATAAATTAAAAAAATTTAAAAATTTAATTTTATCTTAAAATATTTTAAATTTTTAAATTTTAATTTTTTAAAATATTTTTTTAAAATTTATAAAATTTAAAAATTTTTATAAAAAATATCAAAACAAAATATTTTAATTTTTAAAATTTTAAATTATTTAAAAAAAATTAAAAAATACATTATCCAAATATAAGATAATTTTTTTATATATCATTTAAAATTATAGTATATAAATTAATAAATAAAAATAATTTTCTATTTTTATTAAATTTATTTATAGTTTTCATATATATATATATATATATCATTTATTATTTTAACATTGTATATATTTTTGTTTTTATAAGGATATAAATGAAAAAATAATAATTAATATTATTTTAAATTTTAAAATCAAAGAATATTTTCTTTATAAGTCATAAAAAAAAACAGTTGTTGGTGGATTAAACGTCAACCACTAAGTAAATACACGTGTTTCAATTACGTGATCCATGCTAGCAATTACTGTCCAGGTTTTGGATGGCTTTAGTTACATTTCAATGTCTTGATGCACGTAGTTACATTTCAATTACGTGATTCATACAGAAAAATGCACTCGCTAAATGCATTAATTTCATATATGATACATGCCCTCAGAATAGTTAGATTATGTATTTATTGATTAGTATTAACTAATTACTATTTATAATATATTTTTAAATTATTATATGTTAATTATAAAGATTATTGGTTCAATTATAATATAAAACTAATTATGGATTTGCAATTATATTTTTATTTTGGATAGTTGTGGTTGGCTTATTCATATATAATATAAGTTGAGAGGTGCTTACTTCTTATTCTCATTTGATAAGATTATAAGAAATTCTTTTATTAGATAACTTTTTTTTATCTAATGTTAAAAATAATTATCTTTTAAATGGTAAAGTCTGTGATAAAACTTATATTAAATATCTGTATGTTTATAATATAATTTTTTAAGATATAAGAAATTTTTTAGGTGAATCATAATTAGTAAGAGATTAAAATTTATAAATTTAAAATAAAAAAGAATTCTAATATAATAATGATAATGATAAATAACGAAAGAAATAAATAATTTGTAAATTAAATTTAAAATTTAAATAATAAATAATTATTTCAAACCTTTTAAAATTATACTTGTAATTAACTTTAAAAACATTTAAAATTAAAATTATAATAATAATTAATTATGAGATTTAAAATCTTAGATATAGATAACTTTTACAACAATCTTTTACAAAAGAATTTTGAAAACTTTTCATATAAGTAAATTTCTTTTAGACAAACAATTTTAACCCACAAGTTATAAATAAGCACAATTCTTATCATTTTCATGTAAGTATATAATATTTTTTCTTTCAATAGACCTAAGTCAAGATAGACAATTTTATGTCTTTTATGTTCCTTTGATTAAAACTAAACTTCGAAAAAAAAAAAAATACTGCACAAAAGGTCATGATTAGTAATTAAAAAAACAGAGAGAATGAGGTTGTGCACAGAAGGGCTCCGAGATGCTTACATCAACAATCTCATCTCAAAATTGCTAATGTTCAGTATTTTTTTTTTTTTTTAAATAATAAAAAAAGAGTTTTGTTAACAATTTTGAATTTGAAATTCTAATTTTGTCATTTTTAACTTTTGACAGAGTATATAATTTTTCATCATTCCAATATTTAAATGAAGATCAAACAAGATAACTTGTCATAATATTCAAAATAGAAAAGTGTAATAAATCAACTTGATTTATATAACATAAATATAGACATTTAGTACAAAAAATATACAAAGCAACTATGTGTCAAACGGTGTCAAAACTAAACAAGGAAACAAAACAATCCAAATGTCACCTACTTTGCCTTTGTCCTATTATGAAATATGTCTATCTTCTTTAAGGCAGTTCAAAGTAAAATGTATCTACGAAAGTCAGCAAAATACTATACAGTAATGCATTAAAAAATTCAAATTAGAATTGATATACTTTAAAAATTGTCAAATATGGACAATAAATAAATCACATACCACTTGTGGTAACCAAAGTTCCTTGTCAACACTAACATCTTCATGAATCTCATGATAATTATTTATATAATAATTACAATACGTGCCACCCACTTGTTTGGTAGGAACACTACACAGTTGATAACTAAATAAGTTAATGATTTTTTACATTAATAATCAATCGTTCAAAATTAACTTATGTTATCTATATGTAGATCTATTTAAAATTTGTTAAATTTAGATTTTGATATAGTATGTAATTTTTGCACAAGTGAAGTAAACCATAAAAATGCTAACAAAATAGAAAATAAACTTCATATAAATAAATATTTTGAATCCACTAACTTTTTCTAAGTAAACTTCACATCGTTGGCTTTATGGTTTTCTTTGAAAAGAAAGCTGGAAAAGGGTCCAATGACTTGTGTTGAATAAATTCCAAGCCCTTGACGTGTGAACTTGACATGATAACATGAGTTAAATGAATTTTAGGCCACGTGAGAATTTCAAAATTTTTAGGTTCATGGCCCAATGTCTTTTTCAATGTAATTTTAAGTTATTGACTTTTTTCTTTCGTAACAAAGAGGGAAAAGAAAATTTGGTTTTGTTGATATAACCAAAATAAAAAATTGAACCTTTGATTTATGATCTAAATACTTTCTTTTTTTTTTTAATAAAAAGCATCACTTTTCATCATATTTTATGCATTACTTATCATTATCATAATCAACTTTAGCTTCCAAACTTTTTTTTTCATAGCATGTCATCATTATAATCACTTTGCTTTTTATCATCATTTAGTTCATTCTTTAAAAAAGTCTTCATTTTAGTTCCAAGCAAATGAAAAGAAATTAAAGAAAAAGAGACAAAGTACAGATCTATTCTTTATGACAAGAAGAAGAAATCATCGTTATAATCACTTTGCTTCTTATCGTCGTTTAAAATAGATTGACTTTTTAACAAGCTATTATATTTTAATTTCGAGTTAACGAAAATAAATAAAGAAAACAGGAGAAATCAAGATCTGTTTAGAACGAGAAGCTCTAATATTGTAATTCCACATCAATGAAATTAAGAAGAAAATAAAATAAAGTAAACATGTGCATGAGAACTTGGGGTACCGCTGCCTTGAAAATTGTGAATTTTTCTTGAAACTTATTGTCAGGACTATTGTCACCTAAAGTTAACTCGGTGAGGAATTTTCTTGTGTTGTGGTTGAAATTTCTTTAATAATGCCAAATAAGACAGAAGGATTTTATTTGATGTTTGAAAGGCTTGATTTTGAAAAAAACAAAAAAGAGGAAGAAATTTTATGGAATGATTATACAGCATGCAGTTATATGAAATATATATAGCTGAGTAGAAACTCAATTATATTTAAGGAGAAACTATGAAATTCAGTAGACATACTGGACAATATCAAGCTTAGTTCTTAGAACTGGTTTAATTATAAATACAACAAGAATTTTGTGATATCATTTTTTGTATTGATGTCTGAGTTTAACTTTCTGTATTCAAATTTACTGTTCTATTTCAACCACTAAATATAAAAGGGTTTGAATACTTTTGTACCTATACTAACATTTTTTTTATATTGGCTTATAAAAAAAAATTAAAAAAAAAAACAAAGGAAAATAAAGAAAGAAGAGAATTGTCATTTGAGGATCCAATTATAATGACTCTACCTACCCAAATAACATATTACATAACCCATGATTCATATCTTTCTTCTGCTATGAGAAACCTTGACCTCTCTAACAAATGCAACATTGCTCAGTTTACTCTTGTTACAAGCTGTTGCAATGAATGTTACGATGAAAATTGAGAAAGCATTTTTATTAATATAAAAAAATGACGAAATTTGAATTTAGAATTTCTCAATAAAACTATTTTAATTTCTAAAACTCTCACTAATGGAACAATTAATGGCTTATGAAAAAGTAATTTAGACAATGCAACCGTTATCAATTTTATTTTAAAAAAATAGAAAATTCTTTATTTTAAAAAATTGGTTTCTAAAAAAGAGTTAGATCCAAAATATTGAAAATAAAAAATATTCCTCTCACTATTTTTTCTTCCTCTATAAAAGAATTTTTTCAGTCTCTTTTTCCTTATTATTTCTCATACAAAATATTGGAAATAAAAATAAGATATTATTTTGTAAATCAAAATCAAAATGAAAAATATTTGAAATAATTAATTTGATAGGACAGTATGAAGAAAGACAAAAAAATCATGTCTATTTGTAACTTTCACTTAAAGTTTTACTGCCTGAACGGAAGGAAGCAACATAATGAAGACAATTTCCCCGGGCTGGCTGTGAGTATGCCTCGTTAGACAATTTTACCAACGTTTTTTTGTTTATAGAAATATCAATATCAATATACTATTATGAAGTACAAAAATTTCAATTTTAAATTTTAGAAGTGGCGTTCCCATGCGGGACATTGAATACACATGAAACCCTCACCAAAATAATACATGGTTACAAAATATAGATTTTCAGTTCCCAGCCCTAAATTCTGTTCATATTATGGCAATCAAACTGTTTATTAACAATATTTATTTTCCAAATTTAAATTATGATCTCCAATCAGAGATATAATAATTATATAGTATTTAAATAAGTTAATTCCTACTTAATTAGTTATAATTGATAAAAATCAAATTGTCACAAAGATAACATAATCAATGGTCAAACCAAGGACGCACTCTTGATTAGGCAAAAACAATGGGAAGGCAGAAATGAAAGATTGAATGGCATTTGGTTTTAAAAAATTGTTTCATACTATCTTTTTGTTTTTAAAAATATTTATAGAAAACAGTAAAACTAATCTTTTTTATTTTCACATTTTTAATATTAAACTTTAAAAATAAATAATAGAATGAAAATAATATAGTATTTTTTAAATAAAATTGAAAATAAAAAATATTTCCTGAAATCAAGCACTATCTTATTTTTCTTCAATCTAGGATGAATTATTATATTTTAAAAATTTAAAGATAAATATATTATTAACTATTTTTTTTTAACTTAAAATTTCAATAAAACTACTTTTTTTATTCTCCGAAAGATCTTTCATTAATACTCTATCTTTTTAAAAAATTTAAAACACCAAATCAAGCAAAGCTTGTGAGTTATATAAAAATATTACATTTCTAATAACTTTACACAAAATATAATTTATTTTATTTAATTATCAAATTATAATTATATATTAATTTAATTATGAATATTTAATTTTGTCAAAATTAAATAATTATAATTATATAATCAAAAGATTCATATTTTTATATATTTTAAATATATATTATATTAATTTTCACATATTTAAATAAAGTGTCTAATAAATTCATATTAATATAAAAAATTACATATAAGATCAACATTATATAAACATTTAATTTAATAATTAATTTTAAAATAAAATTATTTAATAAAAAATTATTAAATAATGTAACATTTATGGTAACTTATATGTGATGAAATAATAACGGATGTTAAATTTAATAAAATAATATTTTTACAATTTGATATTAAAATATAATTTTATCAATTTAACTATTAAATTTAAAATGATTATTGTCGCAACCGTAATTCCGACGAGACGACGAACTCGCTAAAATTTTGAAAATGGATTTTATTTTATTAATGTGGAGCCGCCACCAAATTTTATTTGAGGGAAAAAGATTTGGAAAAAACCCTGACCCAAGGATGAGATTTAGGTTCGGGAGTCGGTTACAAGTGGGGAAGATGTTAGGCACCCCACTCGTCTGTTCCGAAGAACAGTACCCTTAAACTGAATGTATGAATATTTGAAAATGATTTGATTTCTTTTATTAGAGTGAAAATAAATACTTGATGGTGGTTAGCCTGACAGGACTTGATCCTGCTCCTACGTATTCCCCGGTGCAATGAGAAACTCAAGGCTTACGTAGTTCTGGTTTGAATTGAAGGCTTGACCTTCAAAAGGTGTTTGAATTGAAAAGTGAATGCATTGTTGTCTTTTTGAAAATATTCTGAGGGGTGAAATCCCAATCCATATATGCACAGGGCCCAAGACAACTACGGCTGCACTTGGACCCATACGGACCTCTAAACAACGAACAACAGAAAAAGCTACCAGTTTGTTTTTAGGGCCCATTGCGTGAGATTGAGGAAAGCAAAAACGAGATTTTTATTTTATTGAAAACAAGGGAAAAGAGGGGCAATCCCAATCCACATATGCACAGGGCCCAAGATAACTATGGCTGCACTTGGACCCATACAGACCTCTAAACAACGAACAGCAGAAAAAGCTACCAGTTCGTTTTTAGGGCCCATTGCGTGAGATTGAGGAAAGCAAAAATGAGATTTTTATTTTATTGAAAACAAGGGAAAAGAGGGGCAATCTCAATCCACATATGCAATGGTCCCAAGACAACTACGGCTGCACTTGGACCCATAAGGACCTCTAAACAACGAACAGCAAAAAAAGCTACCAGTTCGTTTTTAGGGCCCATTGCGTGAGATTAAGGAATGCAAAATAGGACTTGATTTAAAACAAAATGAACTTTATTTGAATTTGATGAAATAAAATTGGATTTGATCTAAAATAAAATAAACTTGATTTGAATTTTGGGCTTGAATTGGGCTTGATTTGAAATAAACTTGACTTGATTTGAAATTAAGGAAAAGAATTGAGGACATGCTTCAGTAATCAAGAAATTAAAATTTCGTTTCAGATCCAAATTGAACAAATAATATCATTCCAGAAACTAGAAAGAAAGACGAAGAAAAAGAAAAAAAAATCACAGAAATCGGAGATCATTTGGCCGATTAAAAACAAAAATGAAAAACAGAGATGAAGATCAAGCTCAAGAACACAAGATTTTGACGCAAAAATTTGAATTCAAATTTCAGAATTTTTAAAAAATATTTTTTGATAGATCTGAAAAGTCAAAACCGATTAATTGCAAGATATGGATCATATGAATCAAACAAAACAAGTTTGACATAAATCCAATCATAAATGAGCAAGTTATGCATAAATCAAATAAGCTAGGTTCACTTGTGCACCAGGATGAACATGCTTCGGTAATCGGGCGATTAAAATTTCATTTCAGATCCAAATTAGACATACAATATCATTCCAGAAACTAGAGAGAAAGACGAAGAGAACGCAGTAAAAATCATCCAAATCGAAGATAATTTGACCGATCAAAAATGAAAACGAAAACCAGAGACGAAAATAAGCTCGGAAATCCGAGAAGAAGCAAGAAGCTTGAGGAGAATAAAAGTAGGATTTAACCTTGATTGGAAGGTGATGAAGAACTGGTTTGAAGGCAGAGGTAGAGAGCCTCCTAAGTCCTCCCTTTAGAAATTCTAGAAAATATTCCCTCCCTCAAGTGCCCCATTTTGGTGAAGGACCTCTTCTTATATAGAAAGAAGAGGGATTAAAGAGGTCCTCCTTGTCCAATGTGGACTTCTTTCCCACATAGGAGAATTTTTCTTTTTCTTTTCTTTTTTTCTTCCTTTTTTTTATTTCTCTTATTTTTTATTTTTTTTTTATTCTTTTTCTTTTTATTATTACTTAAATTAGTATTGATTTCTTGATTAATTCTAACAATTGAGACCTCGGACATAATTGAGTGTTCACAATTATATATATGAACAAATAAGTAATATTTAATTATATATCTATAAACGTATAAATTGTGTATAAAATCATATATATATATATATAATTATTATGATTGTAAAATAAATTAACTATTGAAATAAAATTGTTTATCATAAAATTTATTAGCAATGCTATTTATTAAGTTAAACATTGGTATATTTAACTCATATATATATATATATATAATTTAATCTAAAAATAAATTTTTAAAATTGTTTTAATTGATATTTTTAAAAAATAAATTTGATCAAATTAAATATTAAATTTAATATTTTTATTATATAGATAAATTTATAAAATTTAAAATGTATATATATTTTATTTAATATTTTAATTTAAATTATATTTATATGAAAATTTGATAAAATATCAATTTTTAAATTTTTTATAAAATTAATTCACACAATAATTTTTTAATTAAATAATTAGATTAATAAAATTCAGTATTTTTAAAAGGTTTCAAAAGGAAATAATTTTAAATTTTATCAAAATTATTTTGTTTAACAGATATTTATAGATTTAAAATAATATAATGTTAACTTATTCATCATGCATATCAAATTTTAGATATATATATATATATATATATATATATATTTATAAATATATATTTTATATTTATTATTATTTTAAAAGTATATTATATATTAAATAAAATTATTTAATAAAATATTTATTATTTTTTTATTTATAATGTCTTTGTATATCTAATTTATTTTCATAAAACTTTTAATTTAATGCATGCTTAAATTAATTAAAAATACTAGTTTTATACCATTTTTTGAGGGAAATTTTTAAAAGTAAATAATTATTTATTTTACAAAAAGTTAATTTAAACATACACTTAATATTTAGTTAGACAAAATTTAACATTTATTAGATCGATCAGTTTTACTAAGAAATGACTTCTAAATAATTTCATTGTATATTTGAAAATTTTTATTCATACATATAATTGGTTATTTGTAGGAAAGAAGTCTCCAATTATTATCACTTATACACGAGTGTATGGCCTATCCTAGTAGAATAATATGATCGATGCACAGCCATACAAGTCAACACCTACCCAATGGAAAGGCACATTTTAACAATCCTCCAATCACCTCTTACAATAATTGGAACCAAGATTTTTCATACTTTTTAAATTAACACCATTACGAAGTCGAGTTACAACTCAGCAAGTTATATAGTCACCCAACACCAGTCTCATATTGCCTCATCTTTTGCCAACATTCAAGGAGAAATTTAAGTGCATCAGACAGGTATTTTTTTAAATAAAAATAAATTTGATTTTTTTAAATAAAACTAATTTAAAAAAATAATATTTGTAAATTGAGAATACAATTATAAAGATAAATGATTAAAATCAAGATCCATAATTTTTATTGATATATGCTTAAATTTAAAAATTAAATTTAAATTAAGATTGAGAAATATTATAATAAATTCTAAGATTTTTATTTTTCTTGATGGAAAGATATCTTTAATTTGATATAATGTATTAAATTTTAAACTAAAATTAAGAAATAATACTTTTAAAAGATAATAAAATATAAATTAAGTGTTTAATATAGAAAAATTATAATAAAAATATATTTTTTATTTAATAATAATAACTTAAACTTGATCTATAGGAATAACAATATTTTTATTATTGATACAATTATAAAAGTTTTGTTAAATAAAAAATTGGATTTATGTAGTTTTTAAGATTATTAATATTTGAATATCCTATCGATATTTGACTAATTTAAATTAAGTTGAATACAATTATAATAGATAATAGTTTTCTTAAAATTTTAATAAAATTATATTTTTAAATATTTAAACTTGACCAGACTCCCGACTAAGATAAAATAATTTCAATAACTTTAATTCAACAATTCTTATATTTCATATATAATAAAATGAATTTAAGTAATTTAGCAATATTCAAATCTTATCTTATTTAATAATATAATATATAATTTTTTAAATAATGATGTAAATATATTCAACCTTGTGTAAAAGTATTTTATAAACATTCCCGGAAAAGAATGTAACTGTAAAATATCATAAAATTTTACCATTCCTTTGACTTCTCATTTTGAAGACGCTGCACTTCAAAAAAATCCCAAAATTCCATCCTTAGAGGGAAACATACTAATTTCACACGTCTGTGACAGCCCTTCCTCGTGAAACCCAATCATATGCATTTTTCCAGTACAGATGACGAAAGACATGTGGCAGAAAATATGGGCCGTGAGAAATCCAAACGTCACAGGCTGTGATAGCAGCGTGGCCCGGTGACAGGTGATTACTATTACTCAACCACAGTCCACAAGAAGCGAGAGAAAAACAGCTATATATAAAGCCAAAGCGCGAGAAGTTGAAAAGGATATGTGTGTTTTTTAGAGAGAGATAGAGATAGAGATAGAGAGAGTGAAAGGGTTCTGTTTGGTTGATCGGAAAATTCTCGCTGCAAGGGATAGAAAGTGCGTAAAAGTTTTTGCGCGAGGAGACAGGAATGGGGAGCGAAAGCAAAAATCGGAATGGCGACGGTTGTGGTGGCGACCGAGAACGGGTTGGGGTGGCGCAGGAAGTACCGGCGACCGTGAAGAAAGTTGTGCAGAGCGTCAAGGAGATCGTGAACTGTACGGAGCAGGAGATCTACGTTGTTCTCAAGGAATGTGATATGGACCCTAACCGTGCCGTGGAGAGGCTTCTCGCCCAAGGTTTTGCTTTTTCGCCACTGTGTTTTGCTTCGTCGCGTTCCTTGTGACGGCGGAACATCGTGTTTTTCCTTCTTTCTTTTTGCCTTCTTTACGTTTGGTTGCAAAGAAAATTGTTGAAGACGAGGATGTGTTGACTTCATTTTATTTTAAAATTTTTATTTTGGTTCTGAGAGGTTTGATGTTTTATTACGCTTTTCGGAGAATATATTTTTTTTTTTAAAGTGAAATCTGAGTTCATTTTGTTTGTTATGATTTATCTGCATTTGATTATTTATTTGTTTTTGCATTTTTGTTTTTTTTTTCTTTCTCAATTGTTTGTGAATTATTGTTATGATTTATATACCGAAATGATCGATAGTTTCCTATATTTTGATTGAAGATACATTTCGTGAGGTGAGAAGTAAACGTGAAAGGCGAAAAGAGGTATTCCTCAATATGACATTGTTTATTAACATTGAAGTAAGGTTGAAGTAATTTTGAGATGAATAATCTGTTTGTTTTTTAACTTAAGATGAAGGAGGCGTTTGATTCAAGGACAAAGGGTAACAATGCAGGGTTTAGTCGTGGAAGCAAAACTGGCGCTGGCAGTGATCGTAGTGTGGTGCAAAGTGGATTGACACATGTGACTAATAATGGTATCTTCTTTGATTGCGGAACATCATGCAATTTCTGGTACATGAAGCTAGTATATTGACATGGGTTTTTACTATTGCATTGCCTTACCCTGTTGAATACGTGTGACTTAATGTCAGAGCATGTTAAAGCCATTGACGAGGGAGAGGATGGGTCACTATGTCCTGCAGTTACATCTTCCGCAACTCCAGCTGTTGGGAAAAGTACAAAACTGTGAGTTATTTAATGCAATTTGGCAGCTTATATGAATTTAAATTGTTAATGTTGATAGTTTGGCTTGGCATAACTGTCAGTTTATTCTGCCACGGGCTATTTTGTGATGTAGATTGCCTATGGTTGATCATTCTGTCCATCTGTTTTTTCTTTAGGATATTTCTATTTGTTTCTCAGTACAAATTTACTGTGTCCAAATTAGTGCTTTGGATTTTGGAAGGTATATTCAAGTGATTGCCATTGGCCACAAGCCCGTTACTATTTTTGTCATTAAAGTTCTGTGCTTCCGTTATGAATCATCAGGTGACATACTGGAGGCAATTGAAGCCTTACTGGATGTTTTTAACATTTTTCCTAATTTAGAAACACTTCTCGTGGGCATCTATTCTTGCTATTATATTTCATTTGAAAATGCTTGAGATTATGCATTTAGCCAGGTGGTGGCGTGCTGCTACTATCATGGTTTCACACATGACACATGCAGGTTATGGAGGTATATCCCAATGTCCACTGATATTGGATGTGACTAACACCAAATTCTTCTCTTTGTGCTTTCATGTATGCATTAGTTGTATTTAGATAATTAGTTATTAGTTAATAATAATATTTTTGGAGTATACTTGCTTTACTTCTACATAAACGAATGATATGCACATAAAAATGCTTGTCTATACTTCATAAGCTTCCCGGTTATTTCTTTTCTTAGCTGTAAGTCTTTAACTAGAGCTAAGCCTTCTGCAAAAAACATCCATCATGGCATCGGCACTTTGCTATGTTCAGCAACCACATCCTAGACTGGTTTGAAAAGATAAGCACTTGAAGGTACCTTTGGTGTTATCCTAACTATGAAGCACAAACCCTGACATAGACATTGAACAAGACATAAACATGAACACCGCAACACAGCTAATGTCTAAAATATAGGATATTGGGACACCACCTATATATAAGTGTCTCAAAAGATTATTAAAAGACATTATTTTATAGCATAAACAATTATCTTTTTACAAAAAATTCTAAAAAAGGATGAAATGATATCTTTGAGAAAAAGGTATATTTACCTTCTTTTAAATCAATATGCTAAGTTCTATTGTTTTATGACAATGAGCCTTCCGAAAAATAGAAGCATTATTTTTAATATTTATATATTTTAAGCTAACTTTTCTGAGATTAATTTTTTTTTTCAATTATGCTCATGTGTATGTGTACCCATCCATACTGAGATGTTTGCTCAAGTGTTTGAGCTGCTACGAGGTGTTGGCTCGGATGTTTGAGCTGACTAAAAGTAATTTTTTAAGGAGTTCTTGACACATGTCAAAGAAGTGGCAGAGGTGTCAGTATTAGAAGTGTGTCCGACACTGGGATACTTAAAATAAAAGAGGTCTGCTAAAATATCTTGAAACATCCTATTGTACACCTTTTCCCAATTGATGAAAACCATGTGTAAATGTTTTTCAGTCCTCCAATGTCTCCATAAATATTTGTATACCTTAGACTCTCAAGTTTCACAACAAAAGCATAGTTATCTATCCAGATTACTGTTGCAGAGTGGCTCACCATAAAATTTTTACGGTGACATAACTGGGTGTGGGATGGTTTCTATTTTGAAGTTTTAATATACAAAAATAGATATATTATTCATGTATAAATGCTCAAATAAAAAAATACCCAAAATTAAAAATTGTTCATAATTTCGAAGGGAACAGAGAACAAAGCAAAGGCCAAAAGAGTGTCAAACAGGGAACTGAGCACTGTCATGAGGGTGAAAGCGGGGCACTGTCACAGGGTTGGCCAGAAACTACATAATATTGATGGAAAAGTGGTGGGAAGAAGGAATACAATAGAGGAAAGTCATAGGGAGAGAAAACAGAACAATACGATGTTACTAGGAGGGGGAACAGAATAGAGCAGGGCCACAGTAGTCATGGATTAGCTGGAAACCACCATGTCACAGGTAAATGCATGTGAACTAGAGAGCATTGGGTTCATGCAAAAAGATAACATGTGATTGAGAGTGTGAAAATATTCTCATTTTGAATCCTTTGATTCAACAAAAAAGGTGGGAAAATTATCAGATTGCTCCCATGAAACACCTCTGATTGATAGTTTTTGAGGGTCAAAAAGGAGTTTTCCACCTTGTTAAACTTTGCACCTGCCACTGCCGTAAAATCTACTATTTTTGGCACATAGCAGCTGTGGTGGCTGCTGATAGAAAACATGAATGCAAACCCATAGTGGCACAAGACCATGATGCAACACACAGCTGTGATAGCAGGATGATTGGATGCAATTGACTCCAATGCTTAGATATAATTTTGGTTCTCCTCTCTGGTGTTTAGCTTATGCCTATCATAGTGTAATATAATCTGTGTCCATTAAATAGCTTATGAAAGTTGTTCTTACACCTTTCTTTGTTTTTTGTCACTAAGATTACCTGCTTCTCTTTATCCTTAAGTTTTCTTTCTCTACCTATAGCAATTCTGTAAATACTTTTCCCCGCTTTGGCGCCTGAAGATTGTTTTATCCCATCAAATGCTCAAGCTCTTGCTTTTACTCACTGCCTTTTTAGTATCTTCATTAGCTACCAAATTTGATAGTATACAAAGTGAAAATATTTATTGTTATGTGCCTATCTTATGATGACATTGATATCACTGTCATTGGAATGTTGCTGAAGTGATTATTTTTCTGCATAATGTTTTTGAAGTATTCTCCTTAAATCCTTCTTTTTAAATTTGATGCAGTGATTATTTTAGTACTGATAATAGAAGACAGTCATTAGGAACAGGTTACTCTGTGTCCGATTCTGCTCAAGCCTCTCCTGCGCCTCAACCCTCTATGGTAGGAATGAACAAAGGACGTCTTTCAATGGCAGACATAGTGAGAATGGGTAGAACATCACAAGATGCTGTTTCACATAACCACTGCAATGCCTTAGGCACTTCTACATGTGGAAATTCAGAGTCCAGCGTAGGTCTTCCCTATCAAAGTCATTCTGAGCAGCAAACTTTTCATGATGATAGGTCTGTAATTGAACAACCGGTTGCTAGAAATTCACAGGAGCTAAATATATCTGCTTCGTCAAATGCTAGTGGGCCATTTGAGCCTCCTAGCTTTCATGATACTGCAGTTTGTTTACGCAGGAACTGTGAATTAGGTTCAGCCCAAGTTTCATGGGGTGATGTTGCTTGTGATAATGTTATTTCTGAAAAAATCGAATCTGCTTCTATATCTAGCAAACAGACTATTTTGAGCAGCCACACTGGACTAAGATCTGATTCCAACTCTAACTTAAGGAACACTCTATACTCTGATCTTTGTAGTTCTTATGAACCTCATGAAGGTAACTATTGTAACTGTGGTTTTAGATTTAGAATAACTTAAGGGTGCTTTGTTGGCAAAAAGGTTGTCTTTTTCCACTTTCTATTTCACTTTTATTTACAAAAAATGTCACATTGTTTTCATTTTGCCTTTCTGTTTCCAAACTTTTGTACAAGAAATAATGAAAACAAAAAGATGTTTTTATTTTCATTGTCTGTTTTTACTGTTTCTCTATAAAACTGTGTAAACAGCAAACAAAATGAAACAAGATGATATTTTTGTAAATAAAAGTAAATACAGAAAGCTTTTCGCAACCCAGATGTCACCTTCTCTGTTATACTGAAATGAGTTTTAAAGCAATTGACTTCTTTATTGTGCTAGTAAGCATGAACCATGATTTTACATTTCAACATTGCATGAAGTCTTCTGTGTGGCAAAAAATGATTTAGCTTGTTTTGAGTATGCATGACTATGCTGATTTACAAAGCCATGATATTTCCTATGATTCATATGTTCAAGGATATATAACATAACATACTTTTGTGTTAATTTACCTGACCCCTCTCAAACTGAAATAAAACGAAGTTGTCGCAACATGAGATGTTTGCTGGTATGTCATGTATCTTTTCTACTGTATGATGTGCTTTCATACATATCTTTCAGTAAAAAAAACCAGTTGATCTTGATGAATAATTAAACAAGCTGTTATTATAGGTGATTGAACAGCTGCCATTATTGACATTGTTGCTTGTAAATCTTGGGGGATGTTGTTATTAAACAACATATTAAATAATGCTTTTATTTTTTGGAAAGCTCTTTATCATTAAAAATATATATATATAACATAGCATGTTGATTTGAGAATGTGAATATATCTTTCTTGAAAGATATAATTTCATTTTGTTTTGGGATTTTTTCATATACCAAGTGTTTACATTGTAAAATAATCTTTTATAGTATTTTTTTGTGAGGCTTATACACACACAGTTACATACATACATATGCAGTGTTTTATACCCACACTTACATACATATGCAGTGTTTTATACCCAGGTGTAAGCTGTCCAATCTTTTTTTAAAAAAAGATTGTGAGCTGTCCAATCAAGTGTAATGGGATGTATGGTTACTATGCCGGTGTGCGCTAATCACTATTCATATATACACACACATGGTGTCCTATTCTTTAGGCATTGAACTTTTTTTGTCCAGTGTGTGTCAGGTTCCATTCTTCATAGTTTGGAACTTTTAGATTCAAGTACTAAAAGTTTAAACCTTTTTGTAGTCGTTTTACTTTTGTCAAATAGTGAATTGGACTGTAACCTAGATCTTGCACCTGAAATTTGAAATCTAAAATATTTTCATTGTCGACGGTAATAATTCCTAGTACATAAGTTTGTAGAAAGGTGTCATGTCCTTGAGTCAAGCTTTGAAAGGGAATGTAGGAACCAATATTTAGATATGCTGCTTTAGTCATTTTAATACATAAAAAATGGAGGTCTCCTGCAATATCTATTATTTTTTCACCATTTTATTTCTAAAGAGCTGGTAATGGATTGCTGTTATTCTATTAGGATCATTCAAATAAATTTACCAGTGATGTCTTTGTAGATGTGTCATCAGCTGCTTCAATTTTCCAGCGGCTAAATATAGGAGAATCTACACAAAAGGTGCTAACATTTGGAGATGACCCTACAGTGGTTATTCCAAATCATTTACAAGCCTTGGGTGCTGACTGTTCACATTTGAGTTTCGGTACATATAATGGCGGTAGCAGTTCTGCATCTTCTGCAATTCTTATTTCTAATCATCTTTCTAAAAGTGGCTTGGAAGAGAAGTGTGTAGCTGTAGATGATTCTTCAGCTCGGTGCCTGGATGCAAGGCAATTTTCTTTTTCATTTTCAACTTCTGATATATTCCTCCTTTTATATTGCAACTCATTTTATTATTGTTCTCTCTTTGTATCAGTTCTGTATACCATGATGATAAACAGTTTGGATTTGATTTTCTTAGAGGAACAGCAGGTGGCAATAACCCTGACTTCCTTTCATCTCCTAAGCAAGGGTTTGTGAAGCATATTGTTCCTGAGGAAACTCCGGAGAATGAATGTGATAGATACACAGCATCTGCAACAGATCCTAGTTTGCAAAGGTCACACTGGGTGAATCCTTCACCAACTCTGAAACAGCCAGGCTTGCAGAATGAAAACGATTCTAGTTTTCCAAGAGAACGGGTGACACTAGTCTTTCAAACTTGTAGCTTGTTCAAACTTGAGTTCTTTAGCTTGGTTTTCTTATTGATATTGATGGGCTTCCTGCCTGATATGGATCCATGCACCTGGCCTGTGGTGTAAAATAATGTAGCATGTCACTTCTTTCCCCCAAAATACTTGTCTGTTGACTGGTCTGGATTCATTGTTGGTTGTTTTGAGGTGCCAGGTTCTTTACTCAATACACGATCAATGCAAACTATTTTGTTCCTTTCTTTTCCATGATCATGGTATTCATGGAGAATTTCAGCTAATAGATTGAATTTTCCTTCTGTTTCTCATTCATTTTATTAGGGTATCTTTTGTCTGCTGAGTTTCCACTTTTTAATCTCTTGGTGATCAAATGCTGTCTGTGCTTGCTAGCTTCAGAACAGATCTATAATTTTTTTTTGTATACGGCCATGGTCAATATTGTCTTCCTGATATCTTTTCCAATATTCTGTTTCTGCTGTACCTCCTTCATGTTATACTTATCGGACTGAATATCAGTGAGTGTATATCCCTCTTCTATATGGTAATAAGAGAAAACAAATTGCTGTAGAGGAAGCATAATATTTGTTACAAGCTTGCGAAACCCAAGTTGTTTAATGTTGTAAGCCGATATATGTTTGTGGATATTGCTATACTCTCTTTGGTGCTGGGGTGCATTTATTATTAGGTTAATCTGCTATAATGATATGCAGTTAATACTTTGCAAAATAAGATGCTGTATGATATGATTATGTGTTTGATAATAATGTTAGGTTTAATTGTAACTTACACTTCTTAGTAATAGGTTAATGGTCAAATTATGATTCTGTTCTCTAATAGCTGTTTACTTATTTGTGCTTTCTTTTAAGCTTTTGAATGCTATGTAAGTTTGAAATTGGCTTTTATTTACTTTGATGCAGTATGCAGACTCAAATTCATTACCTGGTGATGTGTTGGCATTCCTCATGTCACAATCACAACCTGCAAGACACAGTAATGCAGTATCATCCATAGGAAATCCTGCCATCTCCATGTCAGAGGTATCTAGCGGATATTCATCTGTACATTCCCTTGTTCATCAATTCTTTGATTTTATGTTTTTTTGCCTATGTCCATATGCTAATAACTTAGTAGAACTGATATTCATTTGTTGGCATAGTCATCTAATGATGTTTGTATCAGTAGAACATGGTTGGTAGAAGAATAACTGGAAAGAGATGTTTCAAGTCTTAATGCTGTTGTGTGCTTTGCTACTCTGAAGTTAATGATCCCCTATAGTTCGGATCTCTATTTTTTATTAATCCAATTTCAGTATTATTGTCTTGATGCACACATACCCTGCCTGTATTGAAAAAATTGAATGAGGGGAAATACATGCTGGATTTCCTGGATACACATTTATCAAGTTGAGTAGTTATTTCTCATGGCCCTCTACCAGCAAAGTGGCATCTACATTGATTTAGCTAGCCTGTCAACATATGGGTTAACCGGAAGCATCTGCTCTAGGTGGAGCTGGGAGTTCTGATACAGCAGTAATTGGGCTTTGTTGAATGTGAAGTTGCTTAGATATTAGGGTTAAAACCTGGTAACATGTTTGTTGTGATGATTAAATACCCGATTTAATAATCATCCTTTGATTGTTGTTTCAACCTTATAACTGTGTATAACTCTCTGTATTGTCATGTAGATATGGAATGCCAAAAGAATAGTTAACTTTGAAGGAAAGTGCATTAGTATCATGTATTTGATGCTCAAAGGCACCAAACCAATGCCCTCGACTAAGTTATTACTAAATTGGACCTTTTAATTAGAGTCATTGATATTCTTGACAGTTGTTGAACCATGCAGGTCATGGAGCCAGGCACCTTTGTTCTACGTAAGAGATCTGCACTTCACCAGGATCCTACAGTGCAATCCTCAGCACACTTTCGGCAATTGCCTGGATCAAAAGGATATCTTTCCCTACCCCAGAATCAGTCATACATTACAACCATCAATTCACAGCAAGCATTTTCAGGCAATACTGCATATAATCAATCTTCAGCAGACATGAAGTACAATCTTCCACAAAATAGAAATGAATTCCTTACCAGTAGATTGCCTCCTGCCACTGCCAGAGATGCATTTAGTTATGGGAATCTTGGCTCTTCATTTTATAGTCCTGGAAGCTTTCTGTCTAATCCAACTGCTGGTTATAGGATGCCTCCGAGTAAGTTTGATGAGATTTTACCTTCTCGGTATAATGGTGGACATAATATAAGCTCTATTCAACAGGTAAGTTGTACTTTTTCTGAGAGTATATGATTTTTTAATGGGTGATAATTGAAGTGTAGATGTTACCTATAGTACATATTTTGAGAAAACGGCCTGTAAAGTTGGTTATTGTCGATCTTCATATGACTCCTCTACAAACCTAATGTCACCATTACGTTTGTATTCCCAAAATGTACTTAATCATCTGATGGATGGATTATTCCCAAAGTGTCACCATTATCCTTGACATACTGTATTAAAGCCTATTATACAACATTATCACTTTAGTTAATGGTTTTTATTGTCTTTCTTCTGACCAGCATGGTAGCCTTTCTCATTGGGATTATGGGGCTGAGTCAAGATCTTCAATTATCCCAGAGAGAAACCAGTATAACTTCGCAGGGCAGCCAAATCAAGCTTCCCTGTCACAGTATGCTAGTGCTGGATATTCTGACCTTCATTCTCAGGCACGGGTTTTGGAGGAACTTAAGCAGACAGGTGGATTTCAAGATTTGTCATCCAAGCAGTTGCATCAATTTTGGCAGCACAGCCGCTAACAATATACATCCTGCTCGTTTTTTCTCCCCTTTTTTTGAGAAATGAGAAATGATTGTAGCAGGTTTAGGTGGTTAGGATGTTTTCATTAAGATGTTTGAGCGTGAATTCAATTGTACATACTTTAAGGAGAATTGAATCTGCCTTCTGTAGTTTTGACTTTGCGCTAGTTTTATTGTATTTCCGGATGCCAGAGGAATGTACTTTTTCAACCAAGAGAATTGTTATTGTCAAGCGTCATTTTAAATAATATGCAGTTTTATATAGATTTCACAGGAATGGGAAACCGTGTTAATATAATAACCCTGTACGATGACGAGAAAGAAGGCGTGAAGCGGAACAACTATGACATGAGACATCTGTCGAGGGAGGCAATTAACATGAAGGTCAAGTTAGTCCGTGTCAAGCATTAGAAATTTAATTCAGAAAACAATTTGTGCTGGGATTGGTATTTTACTTAAATCCATCCTAAAAGCTTCTCATTCATCTGGGGTTCTAATAAATTTATTGTTGTAATGCACCAACTTAAGCCTCCAGTAGCACAGACAAGCTATTTGTTGTTGGTTACTGCACATTTGCCAAAGGTAATAAAACAAATCGCTTCAAATGGATCCAAAGAGTACAAGGAAAGGGGAATTTGAATAGGGTAGGCATTGATGTTAATCTAATATCTCCCATCGAAGTTGAAGGTACTTTCACCTGTTCCTTGTCACAGCAAAGGGGGAAACCATGAGGCGACCTCGTGGCTGGCTATAAAGACAAGCCAAAACTGCCAATTTTTGCGACCAGGGATAGTATTAGTGCCCGTCCTTTAGGGTTCATACCATAGAAGTAAGCTCATGCTACGATGTGAACAAAAGTTAGTTAAACATTGCAAAGAGGAAGCAGCGTGGCATTTTCATCCTTGGTGGGAATGGCATTGTAACAAATGTTATATTGCGCCAACCAGCCTCGTCTGGTTCTATTGTGACCCTTCATGGTGGATTTGAGATTCTCTCATTATTAGGGTCAGTTTTCCCGCCACCAGCATCCCTAGGGATCACTGTTTACAACTTACTTGGCAGGGCAAGTTCTGGGTGGTGCACTGATTGCTAATGACTACCTCCAATTCAAAGATTAATATCTGACAACTTTTTGTCAGAAAATTCTCAGACAAAATGACCAAGCTTGTATTTATAAATTACTGATACATTGATCGAAAAGCTATCATTATCAAGTTCCAAACAAAAATCTTAAGAATATTGTTATTTATATAATAAAAACTTTCCAATATATTTTATAATGAAAAGAGAAAAAAAAAGGATAAAATAAGTGATATTATTTTTTTCACAGAAAAAAAAATATTATTAAAGGAATATGAGTTGTATTCCAGCCTTACAACATTCATATGGTCTTTTATAACATCGATCAAAGACGTAGGATCAATTAGCCAAACTACAGAAGAAAATTTGTCACCTTCAAAATTAACTTTAATCCATAACCACGAATTTAGCTTGGTTGAGTCTAATACCTTGGCTTCATGCTTACATGAGTTACTGAAAATGAGATCATTCCTCGATAACCATAATGACCAGAAGCAAGCAAATAATATCAGAGATAGACCAAGCTCCCATCTTTCCTTTGCCTTAATCTTTTATGTTGTATTTAATCTGTAAAAAAATGTATTTATAAAAATATTATTTTATTTTTATTTTTAAAGGTTTATCTAGGAAACAATTAAACACAAGATTGTTTTACTTTTTTACAAAACTTTGAAAATAAAAAATATTTTTTGTAAATAAAAATAAAAAATATTAATATTTTAATTAATAATTATTAATATATTTTATCTTCTAAAATATAACCTCCTCACCATAAAGGAACCAAATTCCATATTGGGACCTTGTTTTAAATTCTTTACTGTCAAATTGCATTAATCTAAATATCACTTTTCAATTTTGATAATGTAAAATAATGTTGTTAAGATTCATATATATATACAGAGATGTACTTTGACAAGTTTGTACTTGACTACATGCCACATGCCTACTCCTTTGGCTCCAAGGAGGGGGAAGCAAGAAAAGGTGTTCTCTGTATTCAAAGATGTCACAAATTTTTCAATGGAACCCTACACTTTGTCATAGTGGATTATTATTAGTTATCAAGGAGTGGAAAATAGCCTCCAATAATTGTTTTTCTCTCTCCAAGTACACTAACCTTAATATAATTTATATGAACCAAAGTTCAAGAGATGCCTTTATTAAGAACTAGGAGGGGCCTATGATTCTATTATTCCCAATAGGTGTCTTTCAAATTCAATGGGTCTAAGAGCAGATTAGTAAAGACTTTGGATGGTTTATATTTGGAGTGAACTTTCACTAACCATATATATATATACAGGTGGTGAGACCCACACGAGAGAAAGCTAATAAATGGGTTTTGGACGGAATGGAAGGACAATCGAATTTTTGTCTTCAACGGCGGTTTAAGGGAATGTCTTTCACATGACAGCATAATGTGAAGACTGAAGAGCGAAATACACAAAAATTTTAATGATCAAGACTTGATTAATGCTTGTTAAAATTTTTAAGGTCATTTTTTGAGTATTTTTTTTTATCTTTTTCTTTCTTTAAAAGTATTTATGGACTAAAATTCATTGGGTCATGTCCAACTTGCAATACTTAATCTTCCATAAGAATATCCGCACAATTCATAAATAGATTTCGTTAATCGGACAGAACCTTTTAAGTATTTATTATCAATGTTTATTAACTTCATAATATTCATCGTTTAAAAATAGATGGTAACTTTCCGTAAAAAATACGACGATTATGGACCTATACTGATTAAAAGTATGCAATATTTCATTATTGTTCTAAAATAGAGATTGTCCATACCATCCATTTTATGCTTAAATTCTATGATCAAATAACAAATTTAATAATTATATTTAAAATTTTCAACCTAATTCTTGAAATAGCTCTTTCTTATAAAACGATTTATTTATATTTAAAGTAAAGTTACATTTCTTGTCAATCATAATCAACTTCAAATCAAAATAATAGATACACTCTTAATTTTCTATTTCATACAGTTGTTTACCCTATATTTTAGAAGAGTGAAGTTCCATGTAAAAATTTTAACATGAAAAAAATTTACTCACAGTGTAAAACATTATAAAAAAAATTTATTACTAATATGTACCTAGAATGTTTCATTTTTTACTCGACATGTTTTTTTAAATATGTTTTATTTGTAAATATTGTTACTTTTTGCCTAATAAATAAAAGTGTATTTGAAGTAGAAATAAGTTATTTATTTTCATTTCGAACAAGTGAAAGGACAAAATCAAAACTTAAGCCGAGATATTGCTTACTGCCAAATTGCTTTCATCTGAACGAGAAAATTTTCAGTATTGCTGTAGTATTCATTTTTTTTCATAGTCATCTTTCTTAATTTGGTAACTTTTTTATTGTTAAAAACTAAAGTAAAAAAAAACTATATAGAGATGAACATATTTATTTTAAGGGAAGAGATCTCTACTTTTATAGTACTGAATTTTTTTTCCCATCTAAACATCACCTTTCACCATCTTAGCAATAATCAATAAGATTCTTAACCAAAATTTGAGTAATTTGTTCTTTCCCCATCGTTTTAGTAAGATTCTTCTTAAGGATTGAATTAATATATTTTCTCTGTGAGTTTAAAAATTAGTAAGAAGTGCTTAAAACGGAGTAGTATGCAGCTTAGGCTTCTAATACTTCTCTCCCAACTTCACTACCATTAATTAATATAATTTATATGAAGCAAAGTTCAAGTAGTGCTTTTATTAAGAATTAGGAGGAGCCCATGATTATATTATCCCTATAGGTATCTTTCAATTCAATTGGTCTAAAGTGCAGATTAGGAAAAGATCTTTGCCTAGTCACCTGTGGGATTAATTTCACTAACCCAAAATCAATTCAATTTCTAATCATATGCAGATGGTGAGATAGTCCAACTACACGAGAAGCTAAAATTTCTCCCAATTATAATGACAACAAAAGGATAAGGAAGTTCTATTAGCTTAGCTTTGATAATTTAGGGGGTACTATAAGTCTGTCTCTTTCACTTCTCTTGTTGCCAAGCTAGGATTATTGAAGTTACACTTGCATCAATTGAACATTCCACCAACCAAGAAATACAAGTTACTCACTATGAATGAGCCTTGTGCTTTGTTAGCTTCTATAGCTTCATTACAATTAAAGGGGACGTTTTAGTTTAAGCATGAAAATAAAGGTAAATATCATTTGCTAAAAGTTAAAATTGCAAAAACTTGTGGCAAGTTCTTCCAGGTATGACATGATCCATGTATTTAAGTTGGGGTGGTGAAGATTGAATCTGAACTCTTCATAAAACAGAGTGCATCTTTGGTAAGAGATTAATTTTAAGAAACAATCTGTTACTTTCCAAAGCTCTTTGAAAAATCCAAAAATAAATGATTATTTTTGTAAAATAAATTGAACCAAATATGTACTAATTTAAAACCCTACAAATTTAGTGACTATGACACTTTGGTCAATTCAAGGAGATTTAACTTGCCTTTGGGACGAGTTGTGACATAGTGCTGTGTACAACAAAAATGGAATCACAAAGTGAAAATTTTGGAAAAGATGGTAGCAAAACCAAATTAAATAATGTCAGACCTTGATTAAAAGCTAATAACAGCTCAACTACAAAGAAATAAAGCCATTTTCAGTTTAACTTTTTTTTCATAATTAAAAACATACACGATAATATATTTGGTTTAATACTTCATATCATTGGTTAATTATAAAGCAGAGTGCCAACATTGGAGAAAGTTTTATATTTTTGAGTTTTATATCCTGCCAAGAATAAAGCAGAAAGAAAAAAAAATTATTATTAATAATAAGGCCTATATAACAGTAGAAAGAGAAACATAGAATAGAGAAAGGCAATTCACACATCAGCACCATCATTACAGTCATCACTAACCATCCCACACACTGAACATAAATTCCAAACAATTCCATCTTTACTTTGTTTTCAACTATCTTCCCTACCTTTTCCATCTTTTTGCTTCTTCTCTTGCTTGCACCCTCCTACGCACCATGTCTCATTTCTCAAATCTTCTCCTTCTTTGTCTCTCTGACAATGCATAGTCTATATATGTATTTTTTATTCTCATTATTAGCCCACAAAACACCTTTTCCACTAAGATCACTCATCCTCGCTAGTTTATGATATCTTCATTTCTCTCTAGTTGTTTCGAGGGAAGAACTAGTATAATTTGGGAACCACATTGAGGAAGCAAGAAAGAGGAGGACAAAGTGCCAAAACAGAAAAAGAAGCATAAAAATAAGAGTGAATATGGAAAGAAGTGTAAAGTACTATGTACTACTTCTTGTGTTGGGTCATTTTCTCTGTTCTGGTAATTAATTTCCTTCTTTTGTTTGGTCTATGTTTGCTTCTTCCCCTTTCTTCATTTGGTTCCTTCAGTTCTATTCTGCTATGGATATATAGCTTCTGGTTTAAGATAATGTTTTCTCAGTGCTCACTGTCTTTGTTTCTCATTTTCTTCTGTTTTTAATTGCTTCCTTCTGTATTCTTTATCTTTTTCATATTGTTCTCTTTTAAGCATAGATTCTTTGGACCACCTGGATGTGTTTTTGAATTCTATAACCACAAAATGCATTTCCTGCACTGAAGTTTGGCATCTCAATTGCTTTATTCTTTTATCCTTTTATTTTTGTTTTCCTTTTGTAGCTGTTCAACTTGAATAGATATACATGTTGGACCAGTTGGGTGCAATTATCTCTTTCAAATTTATTTGTCCCTCTATCATGTTCTTTAATCTTTTATGTTACACTTTAGTTTACCAATTGAGCACTTTATTCTATTCATGAATTTTTTTTCTAAAATAATGATAATAATAATAATAATCATAGTTCTGGTTGTTCTAGCAATCAATCATAGAGCTAAATTCCATACAGAAATCTGAGCCATATTCCAACTGCAGTTTCACATGTAGTTGTTGTATCTAATCTTTTTCTCCAGTTCCACCGTTTCCTGAAAAGATGCAAGGGCCCAACATTTTTGACTCATATGTGAGGGGCTCTATGCATAGGATACCCTACTTGTCTCTAGTGCCTTCTATATGCACTGTCATAAAATGTTAGTTTTTGAAACAATAAGAAGGGTTATGGGCCTAATAATTAGTTTGAATGTAATTATGCAAAATTTTCCAACTATTATAATGAATAAAAGGACAATTTTGGTTTCATGCCACAGGTTAAATGCCATAGGAACAATTTGAATCCAGCTAGCACTTTTTAGTTTTTACCCTCTCAAAGAAAAATGCTTAAAATTTGATTTAAAATCCATTTCTCATTACATACTTATAGACATAGAAAAACAAATAGATATATAATTAATTAAAAATAAAAATAGTAAAATAGTTTTTTATACTACTATCTAATTATAAATTGATATATTATTAAAAATTAATTTTAAAATTATACATGATAATTTTTAATTAATTAATAATGTAAAAAAGTTTATATCAAAATAAATTTTAACTTCTAATTGCTATTTCATATACAGGTTCAAGTAGAACACAGAAGGAAGCACCTGGACATGTGCATGTACTAAGGCATGAAGAGAAACAAGAATTTAGTGGCTCAAAGTTCACTACTCAAAAGGATATTACCACTCCAATCACTACAATTCCCAACTTGGTTCCTATCACTTCAACATCTCCAATCCTGAATCCTAATTCCAACCCAGATACAGTCTCTCCAGTATCTACACTCCCAATTACTACTACTCCCACCACACCAAATTCACCAGTGTATTCTTCAGGTGCAAGCTGGTGCACTGTAAGCCCAACAGCCTCACAAAGAGCTTTACAAGTAGCATTGGACTATGCTTGTGGATATGGTGGCACTGATTGTTCAGCAATTCAACCTGGTGGAAGCTGTTACTTCCCCAACTCTGTCCATGACCATGCTTCTTATGCATTCAATAAATATTATCAAAAGAATCCTGTCCCAAATAGCTGCAATTTTGGTGGAGCTGCTGTCATCACTAGCACTAACCCAAGTAAGGCTTCTACTAATATGATTCTTACTCCTTAGAAAATTTTGGGTTTGATTTTAAAAGTATTTTCTGTGTTGATTCCTTGTTTTCACAAGTAATTATAAAATTATTATTTTAAAGATTTATATAGAAAATAATAAAAATACAAAATATTATTTCTATTATTTTTAGAATTAATGTGTGCTTGGTTGGGTGTTTTTAAAATTGATTTTGAACTTTTGTAAAATAGATTTTAATTAAAAGTAAGTTTGAAGCGAAGTAATTTATGTTTAAAAATTTTATTCTAAACATAATTTGAAGTAAAACTTAGTGTAACACTTTTAACTTAGCATAAAAATTATAAATTTATCTCATGAACACAAATATGACTTTAGTAATAAGATCAATTTTATGATAAAATTGTCAACTATGTTGGCATGGATTTCAAACCACATTTATATCTTGAAACAAGATTTTAAGAACTTTCAACATTTATCAAAACATGTATGTATTAATATTTATATAATAGAAAACATATTTTTCTAACCGGCCCTTAACTACATGTTATAAATTATGTGACAATTTTTAATTAAAAACACAAATAAAAATGTGCAAGGCTAGAAGTACTAGCCGGCTGGAAACCATAGTGAAAACAGTAGCAGAGGACTTTTGATTAGAAACGAGACGTATCCCTGAGGAGGATTCTTGGGTTCCATTCTGCACAGACAAGAGAAAAATAAAATAAGCTTTTTACTGCAATACACTTTCAAAGTTTGTCTTGGGATATATAGGAACTAAAAAATTGCCACCCTGTGATGCCAGAAGTCAAGCTTTTCTCTTTCTCTACTTTATTGGAAGCTGTATCTCAAAAGCCTCCTATATCTTGTCACTATCTAAGGTTATTATATTTTAATTAGAATACCATTTATATAGATTATTATATTTCTTAAACATATAACAATATTTGAATCATTGATATATATAATTTGTTGAAAAACAACTTATTTCAATGATTTCTGTCTTAAAAATTAATTTTTAACTATTAATTAAAATATGTTCTTGATTTAAAAAATGCAGTCTAATACATTAATTTATGATCATAGATTGTATAAGTAGTATCACCCTAATAATATTTATAATATATACATATGCTTCAAAAAAATAATAACTTAGTTGATTTAAAGGTTTTATTAATTTATTAATTTGTGTTGCAGGTACTGGAACATGTCAATATCCATCCACCAGGTGATCATCTTTAACCCTTTTTATCTTCTGCTCTCTTGTCATAATTTGTAACATAAAAATCTCATATTTGATACTTAAAATTGCAGTACTAGTTCATCAGTGTTAAACACCACAAACACTAGTGGTGCAAATGTTTTTGGTTCAGTACCTGTACCCAAGGACCCCTCAGCCTCATCTGCAGCTGCAACATCAAATAGATTTGTACAAATTTGCCTCATTCTATGGCCATTAGCAATTTTGGGAAAAAATTATCTCTAACATGAATCAGAATTAAATTTTTCTTTTCTCACCAATATAACTGTCTTTTGCTTGGGTTTGGTTTTCTTTTCTTTTCTTTCTTATTTTTGTTGTGTTCTGGGATAGCAAATAGGTACAAAACCATCAATATGTCATACATGATTGATGATAGAAACACTTTGTACAAAGGTAGCAATTATATGAAGGGCATTAGTAGATATATATACCGTACATACTCTTTTTTTTTCTATTTTATAAGTTTTTAGTGTTAATATTACTTTCACCCTTTTATAACTTTTCCTTCTCAATTCTGCTATGTAATATTTATAAACGATGCACATTATTTCTCTATATAGTGGAATATCAAATTGGATGTAGTTAGGCTTTGTATGGTTAACTTGAAATGAGAATGGGAGAAAAATGGTTTGAAAAAGGTAAGAAGAAAAATTATATTTTTAACTATTTGCTTGAGAACAAAAAATGAATGAAATGAAAAAAAAAATATATGGATCAATTTTTCCTTTATCAAAACAATAGAAGAAAATACAACTTTCTTTTCATATTTTTTCCTTTTGGTACTACAACATGGAGCGTTAGTTTCAAGTTTAACATGTTTTATCTTAATCCATAGATGCCAACAAAACAATTTGAATAAAATCAATTCAGTATATCTGGTTTGATCCGCTGTAATTCCCCGTTTACTTTTTTGTATCTACTGTATTTTCAATTTCCATTTCCCTTTTATTTAAAGGAAGCTATTTTTGTTAATATTAATATTCAATTTTTTAGCGATTTTTTTTTCTGTTTTATGTGAATAAACAAACTGTTGCATTGCTTGCTTTACCTCCTACCTATTCTTTAATTCCCAAACAATTGAGGTTTTATCCATAAACTGATAGGTGTCGCAACCAATGATGTGTGATAATAAATAAAAATATTGTAAATTTTAAAATAAAGTAAAGATGCCTTTAAAATTTTATTTATAAAGTAAAAATATTTTAAAGTAAAAGATTTAAATTCTGGAGTTAATAATTAGTTGGAAGATGTTAGTATCCTATTTTTCTGTTTTGAAATATAATATTTTGTTATATATAATTTTATAATAATTTTGACACATTTATTTAATTTTTATAAAATAAATTATTAACAAAACATATTTACAACTTTTAACTTTTAGCAATAATAAAAGTTTGATAAAATAAAAAGAATGTCAGATTAAATTAAATGTTGATAATAGAAAATGGTTTGGTTTCTTTTAGTGAAGGTAAAGTGACCAATTAAAAAGTAAAATGAAAGGGGTAAGAGAAAGAAGCAAAGTGTTGTCATCTAATACTCTGATGAAGGGTACATATATAATTGCGTCATTTGTGTATGACACATTGTGGAGCTTTTCCCTCCCAAAAATTACGGGTGGAACAAATTAATACTAACAACTTTCACTTTCACTATTATGTCTTTTCACATTATACAAATCTAAAATATCCCATCACTGCTGAAAAATGTTATATACTAACAGAGAAAAAAATAGTTATTAGAATTGTTTTCAATAGTATCATTTTCACTTCACAAAAATTAAATTATTAATATAAATATTATAGATGCATGCTGATGGGTCATATTATTTAAAATTAATTTATTAATATGATACGTCAATTATAGGTATAATAAATTCATAATATTTTATAATAAAGAAAATAAGATATACTGATAAAATAAATTTAATGATTAATATTTTTTTATTAGTATATAATATTTGTTTTTGAGTTGGGTATATTACTACTCATGAAAAATAATGGACAAAAGTAAAAAGTTTTGGACATTTAACCTGAACAAACAAGTCATTAAAATTAATTTAGTGAAAATGAATAGAATATAAAATAGTTTTACATCAAATTTTAAATTTAAATTTTATCATTTTTATGATTATACTAAAAAAATATATAACGAGCACCTTTAAAATAAAGAAATATATATAAGAAAATAAAAACATACATCCTTAATTGAAATTAAAATATATCTATAAATTTAATTTATTTTAAATTAAAAATAAAAAAATAATATTTTTTATTTAACATATTTATTCATTTTAATTTATTAAATCTTTTAAATATAAACTATTAAAGTTGAAATAATAGTCAGAAATTAAGATAATTTATATAAAATTTTAAATTTAAATCTTGTTATTTTTATTATATATATATATATATATATATATATATATATATATATATCTTCAAATACACATTTAATATAAAATAGTTATCTCTAAACGACCAACTAATATGTCTTAACATATTTCCAATGATCATTACTAAATGAATTTCTCACTGATAAATACAGGAGATCTTCTCAAACAAGTAATGACTTGTAAACATAATGTTTGTTAGATGTGACCTTAAGTCAACCAATAAGACTTTGTTCATAAATCCATAAATGTACTAACACAACTTCCTTTAATATTACATGAACATGTGGGGATTACCCTCTTAGGAGTAACTACATCCATTCCATCAAAGAAAAAGAAAAAAGAAAAAAAGGGACTTCATCTATTGATCCTAGAACCAAACTAGGTCTACAACTCTACTAAGAAAGTGTGTTGAATGACTCATCTATCTCGCTATTGAGTCATATATAGTGTAAAACACTCTCAACATTGCTTTTCAAAAGCTTAGATAGCAATTTTGTTGGCTGTGATTTAATGAAGCTATCAACTCATAAGTCATAACCAATAATGAAGTTGCTTTTGTCTCTTCAGTTATTTAAATAAGCTCATTATCCAAACCATGTTTTGTCTTAGCAAAGGAATCGGATAATTAATCCATTTGCTTTTAGCTAACATTTTTCCAAAAGGGGTCAAAACACTTTCCGAAAGACACCGTGTCGGCTACATACTGATTCTGTAATGATTATTCCTTGATACGATAACGACACTATGAATATGAATTATCAAATCCACTTTGAAATTACTTGGATTAGGCCTTAATATAAGTTCAAACTGGCATAAATCTCTGTCACGCCATGTCTAGTGATACTTAACTGCTCCCTAAAAAAGTGTTTAATTAATGTGCGTTTTGAAATTAATGAACTTTAATTTGTAGCTTTTATTTTTCTTACGTATCCTTCTTATTAGGGAAAAAGTTTTTTTCTAAAGTGAAGAATTAATAAAAGTGTACCAATCTTTATTTTAATTTAAAGTATGATTTGATCTTAACTCGCTAAATGTTTAATGATAATTACTAAATACAAGCTTGTTAAGGATAACTTTTAAAAGGAGCATTATCCTTTTATTAGATTTTAAAATGTCCTTTAAACCTCTGTAATGAAGAAATTTTTTTTTCTCCTTTTAGGCTTTATGAGAACTTAAGAGATTTGTGTATCTGAAAAATATGCCACGTTAACATGGAGAATCTTTTAGGGATTGTTTCAAAAGATGTTATAACCAGTAAACATTTGGTATATTGCATGGAATATAAAATATATAAATTTTAAAATTATTTTTAAAATAATGTTTCATTGGTAATAAAAATATAAAATATTTCAAAATTTTAATTTTAAAAATGTTAAAAATAATTTATAGTATTTTTTTAATGATAATTTTTAAACATCTTAATATAATCAATATATGTTGGCTGAATACATTTAATTAATAATTAAAATAATTAAAAAATATTTTATTTGATTGAATAACTGATTAAAGAGGAAACAAAATTTGATTCGATACGATACGATATAAAATTTCACAAAACACGTCACAAAAAAAAAATGTGCGGCTACATAATTCTTAATAATGATGATTCAAATGTATGAGTTGATTATTTATATTTAAAAATTAGAAGCCACGAATTATAGTTGTCTCTACTTTGAAATTATTTATTTTTTTAATTTAATCATAATTTAAGTGTAAATCTAACCAATTTAGTCAAATCAACTATAATTCAGCGGTCCAGTGGGTTTTTTCATTCAATTTTTAAAACATTCATAGTAATATCCTAATCTCACATTTTACCATCGAAAAATAGTGTGGTAATGCATAACGATTAAATTAAGATATTATTAGCTTTTTCTTTTTTAATTACCTTGCGAACAAACGAGAAATTTAATTGGGTCAAAAGTAGAGGGCCAATTGGGCTTTGCGTATTGTATATAGAACGAGAATAATCACAAGCCTGTTGACCCAAATAAAGTAAAATAAATATTCTGCATCGTAGCGAGTACTTCCCTAAGTTATTTATGAAAATGTTAGGCAAAATTATCCCATTAGTACTCTAATTTTTTTTATTTTGTGTTTATTCTTTAATTTTTTTATTTTATTTGGTTCTTTAATTTAGTTTTTGTTTCAATTTAGTTTTTAACTTTAATTTTTCTTCCGATTTAATCCTCTATTTTTTAAAAAATTTTAGTTTGGTCATTTAACTTTATTTTTTATTTCAGTTTGGTTTTCTAACTTTTTTTCATTTTTGGTTTATTCTTTTCTAAATTTTGGACTAAACTAAAGCAAAATAAATAACTCAAATAAAACAGAAAATAAAATTTAAAGGCCAAAATAAAACCAAAAAAAATATAGGACTAAATCAAAACTAAAAATAAAGTTAAAAAACAAAATTACTAATTTTGTGAATAATTTAATATATATATATATATATATATATATATATATATATATATATATATAATATTATGATAAGGTTGGGTTGTGAGGCAATGATAACACTATCTTTAGATATATGTGATATGGTGGTGACAAGTTAAAATTTTAGAAATAATTCCTAGTGACATGGTAAGGATCCATACATTTTTGCTCTCCAAACTTTATTTAATGAGAATCTCATACATTGAATCTTCTTTTTTGTGTTGATTTTTACAAAAATAACATTCTTTATATTTTAATTTATTTTTATAATGAGAAACTAGTACGTTATTTTCTCAAACAAATATTTATAGTTATTATATAACCAACTTAATAGTTTCTATTAAATTTTATTTTTTATTTTTATTTTTTTATGTTTAATTTTTAAAAATATATAAATATTAAATTTAAAATAAATATTTTTTTAAAATTTATTTTTAAACAAATGTTATTTGTAATTAAGAATGGAAGTGAATAAGATCGTACGACAAAGATTTATAAGTCAATTTGTTTAAAATTTAACTTTCCTCGATTTATCTAATAAATAAATAGATAAAAATTTATTAAAAAAAATTATATAAACAAATCACATATAAGAAATCCTATTTAATTTATTCTGAAGCTTATTTATCTTCATATATTATATATTTATATTTTTTATAATATATTATATTTGTATATTATTTATTTTAATATATTTTATTTACATAATATATATATATATATATTTTAAGCTTATTTAATGATATTTTTTATCTTATAAATTTTTTTAATCATGTATTTATACATGTTTTAAGTCTATTTATTAATTTTTTTAATATGTAAATTTTTAAACAAACTTGTAAACTTTAAATCAGGTTAGATTTTGACAAAAAAAAAAGGCTTTTAATAGATAATAGATTCAATTTTTAAACAGATGATATTTAAACATTCAAAATCTAACTCGACTTAACCTACTTTCATATTTATGTATAACCAATCAAATTTTTTTTTTCACACACTAAAAAAACTCATATTTATCTCTCCATTTAAATTATTTTTTCAATATTTTAGTTTTTTTAGTCATTACTACAACTCATATATGTCTCTTTATTTAAATAATTTTTTTAATATATTGCTATTTTAATAATTTTTTAGTCATTACTACAACTCATATATATTGCTATTTTAAAATAAAAAGAAAAGAAAAGATAAGTAGTATATAACTTTAGTTAAATTAATTAAAATTAGCTATTGGCATAATTTTGGAAGTATACCATAATATTTGGTTACAATAAGAGAATAAATTTTTTATAAGATTGTAGTTTGATTCCTTAGGGAGAAAGAGAAAATGAAAGAAAAAAGATAGCTTCTAAGAGATTTTATTCTTGCTTTTCATATAATGTAGCTTGAAATTATGCCCATGCATGTTATGGCTTTTAACATCAATGTGTATTTGGATTGTTTGAATTTAAATTCTATTATTTTAATAATATATTATGTATATAATTGATTATATGAAATAAATTTTATTTAGATATATTAATAGTAAAAATAATTTTAAAATAATCTATTTTGTTTAAATTATATAGATAAATTATTTTTTATAATAAAATTATAAAAATAGTATAATTTTTTATAATAGTTAATTTTATATTAAATAATCATTTGTTGAGATTAAAATAAAAAATAAAAATTAACTGTGAAATAAAATGATTTTTTAATTATAAATTTCAAAATTTTGTTTATCTTGAAAAAATTGTTTTCTTTGTAAAAAAAATCTTTTATTCTACAATACCCAAGCACATATAAATAGTAAATAGTAACTTTTAATATTTTTTAACTTCATTTCCAAACACATAATTTAGTCAAAAACATGCATCCTAGACACGGTGTTGTGATTAACTAGAGGATGAATTTGGACAAATCAACCATAAGTGAGTTAAATTGAAAAAAAAAAATTTAAGTTAAAAAACTAATAGAAGAGTAAAAATTGATAAGTTAATAATTAAATTTAAAATATTTGATAAAATTAATTTTTAATTTAATTAATAAATATAATTAACTAATAGATAAAAAATTAACAAGTGTGATGTTTTTTATGAACAAAGAATATATTAATTATAATTATAAATTTTTATAAAAAAATTCAACATTTTATTTAAAAATATAAATTAAATAATAAAATAAATAAAGTTTATTAAAATAATAACTTAAAATATTATTTCATATAAATATAAAAATAAATATATCAAAATTAATAAATATTATTATAAAAAATTAAATAATATTAAATTTATAAAAATAAATAGATATGTAAAAGATCAAATTATAAAATATAATAAAAATAAAAAATAAAAAAATATTTTAACTAGAAATTAAAAGGCTTAAAAATTATTGAGAAAAACTTTTTAAAAATACTAATAATTATTCAAAATAATCAATTTATCAAATAAAGTTAAAATATTTTAACAAATTTGTTAACTAATAATTTTAATTTTATAATAGCTCAAATACATTACCAAACGTATTTGTAATCTGAAATTCTGCTCTAGCATGGCATCATCTTAAGTAAAACTCATTGTGATGAAGAAACTATGCTTTGGTATTGCTCTTTTGTCCGCAACTGTTAGACTAAACGTAGTTTAAGCTGAGGAAATGGTAACATTTTTTGCAGTATTATTTTCTAGCAATCTCTCTTAATCATATTAAATATCTTATTTTATACTTATTTCTCTTCTTTTATTATCTTTTTTATTGTTATAAAAATCTGTACAAATGCAATTTCTTATCTTAGTTATGTGTTAATTTTGTATTTTTGCGTAACCAAGCTTTTATTTATGTGTTAATTGCACTAAAAAAAATCTATTTCCTAATGTATACAAATTTGTTAAATGTCCAAATAGTCTTTAATATAAATTTTCTTTTAAAAAATTAAATTGTGAATATGAATTTTGAAGGTATTTGTTAATAAATAATATATTATACTAACATAGTATATAATAATATTTTATTTTGACAAATATTGATAGTAAACCCATAATGTTTATATTAATATTTATTTTTATTAAAAATTTATAATAATAGGTTAATTTTAAACCAAAACATTATTAAATGAATTTTTTTGTTTGTAATATTGGTAGCGTCTATACAAACTTTTTCCTGCTTATTATAAATTGTTGACCCAAACCATTAATTTTACATGGCTTGAAGAAAACAGAGGAAAGTGGATTGTTGGAACAATTGGACTTGTAAATTTGATATTTTAAAACATATTCAAACTATGAATAGTAATGCTTAATTTACCAGTCACATGACACGTTTGCTGCTGGCAGTTTCCAAGTTTTAACAAACTAATTTGTCTGTAAAATGAAAGCAAAAAAATTAAAATTTAAAATATCATGTAGACCTAGGTGAATCCTAATTAGTAGGTGTATTATTTTTAGACTTGAGTATATTGAACCGTTGTATGAAATAGTGGTTGTTGGCCGTTGGATTGAAGTTCCTCCTGATTAAAAAACATCAAGAAGAGTGCTGAGTGCAACTATGGATTTTCCATTAGCTGGCGTAGTTGGCTCTTAGGGTGAGAATATTTAAGACTATAAGATGGGTTGTTGAGGTCACTGTATCCTACTTTTTTTTTAAGGATTGTGATTGCATCTCCATTTTTAGATAACTAACCTTTAATTTAGAGTCATGGCTGAGTTAGCATTGGTGGGCATGAATGTGTTGTGTTAGGAAAATTACTCTTTCAGGAGCAGACACGTTATCTTTTTTGCAAAATAGTGTGTATGTTCTTAAATTAGTTTTCAAAATTATACATAGAATGAGTAATTAAATTTATTTTTAATTTTTATTCTACATTAAAAAGGACCTAATTAAATGATACTTTTTAAAATCAGAAGCCAACAAAAGATTTTTTAAATTTTAACGATTTAAATATCTAATCCATACAATATTAAGGATCACTTTTAAATATCTAGACATGTTAAATTTGAAAATATGTCGTGAGCAAGTTTTACATTAGATAAGTTTATACAAGCTTACAAGGGACTGCTTGTAAAGTTGAATTAAGGTTATATCAGCCATCCAAGGTTTTTTTCGTTTTTGGTAAATGGTCCAAATGTTTGTTTATTTAGTCCTAGCCTGTGAATGGAAATGCAATAAAAAAAAAGTTGAAATAACTTGCCAATTCAATTAAATATAGGGGGAGTCGTTGGTTTGATTGCTAAACCATCTAAATCATACTTGTTTGCATAAATTTAATTTCGCATGTGATCCAATTATGACTCAATCCAATTGTATTATACCTTTTCAGTTTGATTGATCCGACCAAACCAGATGGGACTTGATAACACTGATTTCAAGCTATGCATTATGTTATTTTTGTATAACAAGATTGTGAGATTGGTACTGTCATTTCATCCGTTTAAAGTTTAATTTAATTTAATTTATTTAATAAATAAATAAATTTATATTTATTAAAAAATTTATTTAAATAAATAAATTAGATTTAAATTTAAAAAATTATTTAATTTATTTAAAAAAAATTTATCTTTATATATTATATATTTATATTTATTTTAATATATTATATTTTTATAATAATTATTTTAATATATTAAATTTATATAATATTAATATATTTATATACTTGGTTAAAAATTAAATTTTTTAATTTTTAATTTTAAATAAAAATAAATTTAGATGATTTTTACTTATTTTTATAATAATTTTTTATTATTTTTGTATATTTTTATAATATTATAAATTAAATTTTAATTTTTCTTGATATAATATTATGTAAAAATATATTATATGTAATATATTATAAAGTATAATATTTTAAAATTAATAGGTATAAAATTTTTTAATGCTAAATAATTTTGATTTATTTTTTATGTAAATGATATTAATAAAAGCTAAATTGATAGGTTATATAATTTAAAATGTATTAAAAAATATTTTTATAAAAAAATTTAAGGTTGTACATTTTTTAAATAATTTTTATATATATTTTTAAAATTTATTTAATAAATTTTAAATTTATAAATTTTTTAATTATTTATTTATATAAATTTTAAATATATTTAATAATTTTTAAATATAAATTTTTAAATAAATTTATAAATCATGTAATCAAATTTAAATAGTTAAAATCTAGTTGAAATTACTTCGTTATAAAAATATGCGCAGTTCGCAAATTAAAAAAAAAAAAACAGCTATGGATTTATATTTCATTTGTTTGTATATAATATCAAAGTATGCTAGGTTCTTAATTCTATCTGTAATCTTGTGTTTCTGTCAGAACTTTTATGCAAGATATATTCTTTGTTCTTGGTCCATAATTTTCACATATAGCTAATAGTAGTGACGTGGTTAAATTTAATTAGAAAAACGAATTATTCCTTGTACATAATTTTTACTTAAGTCAAGCTAGATAGATACTATTTATTTATTTATCTATATCTTTAAAAGGAGAAATTTATATAACCAAAATCAAGAAACAGAGAACAACTTCACATCACAATCACCTAGCAATAAAAATATATAATTTAATTTAATTTATATATATATATTAAAATATTTAATAATTTAAAATTGATTTTTTTTTTAACTTTGTACAAATTACGAACTCCATAAGGACAGTTCTCAATTGAGCAACTACCACTATAGTCAAATGCAAGCTTTGTCAGACTATCTGTTAACTTTATTCAGGATTTATTTTAAAATAGTATTCTTATATTTTTTAATATAAAATATATAATTCAATCAATTCATATATATATATATATATATATTTAAAAATATATATTTAATAATTTAAAATTAATTTTACTTAAAATTTAAACTAAACAAAAATTTAACTATAACAACAGCTTCTTATTTAGTTATAAGTGGGAGGAGCAATTCTTGATCTAGAATGTTAACAATTTTTCTTCTTCTACGCGTGACTAAAGTATGATGAATTGTGTCCACCACCTTCTTCATTTACTCCACACCGTCTTCACTTGCCAAATTAAACGGTCAAGTATATCTTCTAATTAGAGGGATCGGCAAAATTTTCTGAGCTTCTATGGACAAAATTAAAGTCAAACTATGAATAAATTATGGCCTATCGGATTGTTTATTAGAATACAAAAGAAATCATATATTAAAGAAAAAATTAATTGTTGAACTTAACTCTATTAGTAAAGTATTTGTTTAATAGAATTTCAACTGTGTCCATTGACATTGTGGATTTACGCTATAATATGATTCATTATATTAATAATTTATAATTTCAATTCTGCAGGCTAGTCGTAATTTAATTCATTTTAAATTTTACTGTTTATTAGGAGGTGTTTGTTAAAATTAATGAAAAAACTAATTGAAAGTAAAAAAAAATGTTAAAAATTAAAAAGAACTGATAAATAAATTTTTTTAATTAATTAAAAATATTTATAAAATTAACTGTTAAATTAACTAATAATAAATATGAAATGATATATAAAATTATAATTAATTATTATACTAAAATTTGATAAATCATACATATTTTCTTTAGAAAGAATATCAACAAAATATATTATTCCTATTTATATCTCGAAAGAAATTGTGTATTATGATGATTATTAAGAAAAATTTTAAAAGATGTTTATACAACAAACTTAAATTGTTATTTAAAAATTTAGCTATATAATAATTAGAATTATTCAAAATTTAGATTGTTTATGATGTGGTTTACTTCAATTTTAAAGAAAATAAATTATTTAAACTAATTAAAAAATACTTCTACTTTAGTTTGATTTAGTTATATATATATATATATTATAAAAATCAAATTAAACTAATTAAGATTTGATTTGATCGGATTATACACTTAAATTTAGTATTACGATAACTTTAATAATTTTATATTTAACAAAAAATTATCAATTAAATTTAAAATTTTTATATAATAAATTAAACATATAAAATTTTATAAAAATTAATCAATATTTTACCATTTACTTTATTTTAATATTTAATATTAAAATTTAAATAAATATTTAATATTAAATTATCTATTTATAAATTTCTAAACTGGGTAAAATTTTACATTTGTGATCACAGTGATATATAACATAAATTATCTGAACTAATTAAATTTTCGTTCACTCCAAAATTATTAAAATTATTATTTTACTACCTTTAACACCTTATATAATTTGATTATATATATATATATATATATATATATATATATATATATATATATATATATATATATATATCAATTGTGTCCACCTTTTGAACACAAATTGTGAAAGGGATGGTCATAAATTCATTGTACTACAGGTGCAGCGGAGACACCAAAGCGGTGGCTAATTTTATTCAGAAAGGAACTCATCCAGACAGAAACCTGGGACGGAAAATGATGACTCAGAAATATTTTATTTTTTAAAATAAAATTACTTTATTAAAATGATTATATCAATACATTTATATAAATAAAATATAAAACCCATCTTTATCTAAATAATCGGATGTATATTATCAATATGTTTTATCTTTATTCATGTTAAAGAATTACACACCATTCCATCTACTACTAAATTATTATTTTTTCAAACTGTTAAATCAATTTTAAAAAATTAAAAAATTACTTAATCTCTGTATTTGGAAAAAAAATTAAAAAAAAACGTAATTTATTAGAAGATTTAAAATTATAAATTTAAAACATTTTATTTAATTTTTTTATAAAGTTATAAATTTTAAAAAATTTAATAGAACATTTTAATAAATTAAAATAAATAAATTTAAATTCCACCGAAAATCATATCTCTTTCGTTACCTTGCGGCCTCTCTCTTTCCTTCACTCACCTTTTATATATTTTAAATTTTACAATCTTCTTAAAATTAAATTTGTTTTAAAAAACTTGTAAAATATATTTTTATAAAAATATTTTACTCTTTCTATAAGATACAATTTTTTATTTTTTTAATTTAATTATAGTTTATTATGAAAATCCCTTAAAATTTATTATAAAAATACATTTTTAAAGAATAATCAAATTTTAATATTAATTATTCAATATTATTTGCATACAAAGGTAAAGAGAAGATGTTTTATTGTTTTTTATTTTTTTAAACTTTTTTTAGAAATTCTTTTGAAAGGAAAGTCAAAAAGGAAATAAGTGGAAAAATAATAATATATGGAAAATCATAAATAACAGAAAAATGAAAATAAAAAAAATTAAGTTTTTAAATTTTAATAATTGAAAAAAGATATTCTTTTAAAATAGTTTTAATTTTTTTAGTTTTGAAAATTAGAAAATGTTTTAAAAAATAGAAAATAATTTGGTTCAAAAATTTTAATTATTTTTTATGGTTTTTAAATTAAAAATTATGTTAATTCTATTAAAAATTATTTTTCCTTTCAATATATTTTATAAATAATCATATAATTATTTTTTCACCTTGAATATTAAATAAGATAATAAAATACTATTTAATTTATTATTTGAATAAATGAAATCAAACATTAAATAAAATAATTAGATAAAAAATTATCATATTTTTATCTTATTTATATTATATTTTTATTTTAAAACTTTTTAATTCATCCTTCACATCCTATTTTTTTTATCATGCAAATTAACAAATTAGTTTAAATTTCTAATATTAAACTTTTTCTTTAAATCTACAAAATAAATCAATAGATAAATATAATTGAATAATCGTATGTTCAATATATATATATATATATATATATATTTATATATATATATATATATAGAGAGAGAGAGAGAGAGAGAAATAGGTTATTTTATATAAATGATAAATTTAAAAAATAAAAAAATAAAAAATAATTTATTTAAGAAATAAATTGAATTTAAAAATTTTAAATTACTTTATTCAAATAAAATATTTTAAAAATAAAATATTATTCAAATTTTATGTATTTTAAAATATTTTAAGATATTAAAATTTTTCATCAAAACAAAAAATAAATAAAAAATAAAAAAATTATATTTTTTTATCACAGTTTCGTTTAGTTTTTTATTTTAATTTTTAATTTAATATTAATTATTAATGAACTTAATATTAATTATTATTTGAAATTATAAATATTATTCAAATTGAATCACATTAAATCAGCACATATATTTATATTAATTTTTATATTATATTATGATTTAATTATTTTTTCTATTATCATACTCTTATCTTTTATCTCCTTTATTTCTTCTTTATCAATATTTTAACCTTTTTCTAATAGTTTCATCCTTTAAATTGATGTATCTTTATTTTTTTATTTTTTTCAATAAAGCTCCTCTTCAATTTTCAGTTTCATTTTGTCACCTCTAATCTAAATATTAAAAATCATATAAAAAAAAATTAAAAAAATGAACAAATTGTTTCAAATTAATCAAATTATAAAGGATTAATTTGGTTTTGATTTTAATATTACATTCAAACTAAACTGCATACTATTTTTAGATTTGGTTCACATAATTTATATGTATTTTTTTGTAAAAAATAATAATATTTAAATCTATAATCTTATATAAACTACCCAAATCAACTTTAATAACTTTTTCATAATTTGTATGTTTTATTTCCAAGAACTATTTATTGTAGTATTTAACAGTCTCAGTTTCTTGTAAAATAGAAACTTCTTATTTGATACCTTATCTGTTATATGTGTATCTTATAACAATCAATGTTTATTTTTTTCTTACTTTCATATGAAATAAAATCCTCTCATTTGATATTTTATATATATAGAGTGAGAGAGATTTCAACAATTTTTTTTACAAACAAGTAATAAATGTAAAAATTAGACAAGAAAAACCAATTGATTAATTTGAAGTAGTTGTGAGATTGTCTGAATACATTTTAGTATTACCAATGAAATCTGATAGATGTATAGCATAGATCCCTTACCCCACTCACACCTGTACCACGTGCTGCGATACCACTGAATTATAAATCACATATAATTTTTATTTATAAAATTCTCATATTCGCAGTTTCATTCTCTCCACCCTTCTTGCCTTTATACACTCAAACTAATGGAGGAGGAAGACAAACACTCCCACCTCCGACCCCTCATACCCTTCACCCCAATCTCAACCCCTATCACCACCCAATCACTCCAAAACAAACACCAACACTATGATTACAACACCCACAAAAATGCAAAACAATTCGTCTCCGATAACAACATCATTATTCGAATCCTCTTACTTCTCCTAATAGCTATAATATCAATATGGGCTAATTATGAAGCATCCAAAACTTTCCACATAACCATAGTAAACGACGCCCAGGATTCCACTGCTGGACGCCGTTTCGCTCTCTCCTATGTCTCAAACGACAAAGCCACCCGTATCGTCCAAAACACAAGCTCCTTCGTTGAACATTTCCTTTACCCCAACAATTATCGTAATAATAAAATTAATCTCAAGAAGCATATTGATAGTGTCACCCTCCGCCTCGCTCGCCGGAATCTCAACGCCACCGCCATTGTCTACACCGCCGGGAACCACCGCCATGGTGGTGGAAAAAGTTCCAATAGCTATGTGATTGAGATTAGTCCTATGTTACTTGAAGATAAAGAGTACAATAAAATGGCTATAGTGGGTGCCGTCCTACGTGGCATGGCTCACGTGTGGCTATGGGATGGGGGGTCTAGGGCCCCACCGGAGCTAGTTGATGGTATGGTGGAGTATGTGGCGGAGTTGGCCGGATTCCGCCGTGAGGTTGTCGCCATCGGCGGCAGTGAGTTGCCGGAATGTGAGGGTGGACTTGGTTGGTGGTGGGAAGATAAGGACCCTAGGCATGTGGCACGTTTGTTGTATTATTGTGAAAAATACAAGAAGGGGTTCATCCAACGGTTGAATGAAGCCCTGATGGACACGTGGCATGATCGTGTGATGGATGAGGTATTGGGGATGCCAGTTATGAAGCTTTGTGGTTTGCACAATGCTTCTTGGGTTGGCTCGATCTGATCTGAAGGCTCTTTTGTTTAAAAGTGGTATTTTTTTTTTTTTGCAAATATTTTTTGCCACTTAATTTGTTGCTTATATTTATTTATGAAATTGACATTGAACACAAAATTTTGTGGTTTCTCGGTCATGTTGATTCACATGAATTTGCATCAATAATGATCACATGGAAATGTGGTATTCACATGATGCATATGCAATTATAAGTCACCAGATACGTTGGAATCATGACCTGTATTCTATGGCGATTTTTTTTTCGATGAAAACGAAGTTTTAACTTAAAATTTTATATATAAACTATTTAAATTTCCCATATTATTCATATGGTTCACCTAGTGGTTTATGCTGTGTGGAATTTGAAGTTTTATATTAAAAATTTCACTTCTTTAAAGTATGAAGGGTTCTAATTATTAAAAGAGATTTATTTATAACATTTTTTATCAGCACAATAATAATCTAGTAAAAATTGAAAGGGAAATAACACACTATTTATATTGGTTCGTTTTCAAATTATTGAAATTATATTTAATCTCCTTTAAAAATATAAGATTTATCACTAATGAACCTCTCCAAGCTTATACAACTTTCAGCGAGCACTGCTTTAGTAAAGGTACATAAGTAGAAAGGTGTTATAGGAGCTATCACTAACACTCATGGAGTGTGTTTAAAGTTAAAATGAGTCCTAATATATTTATATAAGGGAGCTTAGGGGTAGAGGAGAATGGTTGCAAGCAAGGAAATTTCAACAATGCTTTTGCACACATAGAGTCAGGGCTAATGAGTTTTGAGCTCGTTTTATGACTTTGTTTGGATATGAACTTCTAGAAAGCTCTTCATGCAATGTTTGCCAGAGGAAAATCATATCAACGGACTAAGGCTTGGTTTCTTCTAGTAAAAAAAAAAATTGATCATTCAATAGACATGAGCAAGCATTTTTTATAAGGCTTTGACTCTTCTTAGCTCTCAATTTTCTATCTATTTCTATTTCGTAAATAGGATGCACTTCCCATCTCTTTCCATTGTTTTATGAATATTTCTTTAAGGATGTTTTTAAATAAGAAATTCAACAAATTTTATGTTTATTTGAAATTTTTGCACATATATGTTCCAACGGTAATTTGAATAATCATATGCATTTATGTTTTAACATTTTTTTTATAAAAAATTAATAAATTTTTTAAAAGTAATTTTAAAAAAAAATTAAAGAAAGAAAAATTAAATATTTATTTTACTTTAAATAAATATTTTAATTTAATATTTTTAATAAAAAATAAAAATAATAAACTGATTATAAATTTAACGTATTAATTATTTATTAATATTATAAAATAATATATAATATTATTAATTTAAAATTAAATTTTTTTTTTAATTTTTTTCTAAATAATATTTAAAATTATTGAATTAAATATATAAAAAATAAAATATATTATATTATTTATTATCTAAATATATACAATAAAATAATATAAGATCATAAATAAATCATAAAATATATTAAAATTTTATATTTATTAAAAAATATTTTTTAAATAATTTTCATTATTACATCAATGCTAAAAGAATAACTTTTTTATATAAATAAAATAATTAAAATATTTTTTAACATCTTTAATTTCAAATAATTTTTATATCTTCAAAAAAATGATTTATAATATATTATATTTTTATATTATCTCTTGATAATGGATTAATGAATAGTTTTGAAAAAAAATTTAAAAATAGAAAAAAAAAACAGTAAAATTTTTCTTTTAAATGATTATATTTTAATTTAATATTTTACTTAAAGTATAAAAATTAATAAATTAATAAATTAATATAACTTTAATGTATTATTTATTTTTATTATTATAAAATAATATATATTATTCTTAATTTAAAATTATAAATTTTTATTTTTTTAAATTTTCTTCTAAAAATATATATTATATTATTTACCATTTAAATATATACAATAAAATTATATAAGATTCTAAATAAATTATAATTTATCTTAAAATTTTATATTTATTAAAAATATTAATTTTTTAAATAATTTTCATCATTTTTGTAAATATTATTTTTTGTTTGAATACTTTTTTATATAATTAAATAATAAATAAAAAAATAAAGAGATGTAAAAATATAGTAATAAGTAAACTAAATGAAAAAAATATATTTTAGATTCAAAATTCAAACAAAAAATATAATATAATAATAAATAAAAATAAAAATAGAAAAGTAATTAAAACAGCACAAAAAAGTAAAGAAGAATAAAAATATTATCCTAGAGTTCATGTTAAAGTAGTTGTTAATCAGTTAGTTAGTTAGAAATCATAATTAAAAAAATAATTATTAGTTAAATAAATAAAATTAAGGTAGAATTAATTAGTCTAGGAGCTATAAATAAAAAATGACAAATGAAAGAAAGAGGCTGAGTTGGTTTGAAAAAATATTTCAAAAGTTGCTTTTTACTCTTTTATCTAATGCTTCGCAGAGCTTGCTCCATTTCTGTGAAAGCGAGACAAGAAGTTTGTTCACACACTTGAAATTTCGATGAAGACAATATTCACCACCTTTCCAGCGTTAGAAGTTCATCCATAACATTAAAACCTTGATTCAAACACACAAATCTCAGTTATGAAATTTGGAATCATTTGTATCTAAAGCATCGCAAAATGAAAACAAACTATTAATGAATTGCTAGTTTGTTCGATTTATGCACTTTATTGATTCTTGATTGGGTTGTGCCTAAATTGATTGGTTATAGGTTATGAAATTATTTACTTTTCTTAGCATTTATGTTAAATCCAAACTTAAAGTGTCGTAATAAAATACAAATTATTTTAATTCGTATAGGTTTAGGTGCAATTTACGTTTGGCTCGAACCTTGTGTACACACGAGTTTAATGAAATTATATTTAATTTAATAAAATTTTATCTAAAACTATTTCAGTATTTTAAAATTACAAATTTTCTAAAAGTCACGTGACAAGTTCTAATATGAATGAGTGACTTTTTTTATTGTTCTGTATTTTAATTTGTATAAGTTCAGATGCAACTTACGTTTAACTCAAACCTTGTGCACACGTGAGTTTAAGAAAATTACATTTGATTCAATAAAATTTCATCTAAAATTATATCAATATTTCAAAATTATAAATTTTTTAAAAATTCATGTTACGAGTTGTAATACGAAAGAGTAGCGTTCTCTACCATTCTATATTTTAATTCGTACATGTTCAGGTGCAACTTATGCCTGACTTGAACCTTGTGCACGAGTTTAATAAAATTACATTTAATTTAATAAAATTTCATATAAAATTACATCAATATTTTAAAATTATAAATTTTTTAAAAATTTACGTTACGAGTTTTAATACGAACGAGTGTCGTTCTCTACCGTTCTGTATTTCAGTAGAGGTTTATATGCAACTTTTGCTTGACTCGAGCCCTATGTGCATACAAATTATTTTTTTTACAAACTTTTAATTCTCTCAAGTTCTTTTTATTTTTCAAAGATTAAGTCTCTTTACCAAAACTATGTAACTTTCATTTTCCTATCGCATCAAGGAATACGTAAGAGTAGGATCAACTCTTGTCTGACTCTTTTCCATAAACATACTTATTTTTATTCTATTCAAGGTTTGTACATGTTCAGGTGCAACTTACGCTTGACTCAAACCCTATGCATACGTGAGTTTAAGAAAATTATATTTAACTCAATAAATTTTCATCTAAAATATTTCAATATCTTAAAAAAAATCTTTCAATTTTCTAAAAATTTTACATGACGAGTTTTAATATGAACGAGTGTTATTCTTGACCGTTTCGTATTTCAATTCGTACAAGTTTAGGTGCAACCTTCGCTTGGCTTGAACCATGTGTGCATACAAATAATATTTTTTTTACAAACTTCTAATTCTTTCAAGTTTTTTTTTTTCCAGTGATCAAGTCTTTTTACCAGAACTACGTAGTCTTGAGTTTTTCACTATGCTAGGAAACACATAGGAGCAAGATCAACTCCTATCAGACTATTTTTTACAAACCTACTTATTTTTATTCTATTTAAAGGATCAAATTTTTTTCAAAATATTAAAATCACACACCCAATTTAAGGGCATCGTTATTTGGAACGGACGAGTAGAGTGTTAATACCTTCCATATTCGTAATTGACTCTCGAACCTATAACTTGTCCTCTGCTAGGATCTTTTCCAAATATTTTTCCTTTAAAATAAAAATTTGGTGGTAACTCTACGATTATACTATTTCTCTCTAAAATTTAAGAAGTTCGTCATTTTCGTTATAATTACGATTACAACAATCTACATCATTCCTAAAAGGATAATTTTTTATACAAATGAAGTGGTTAAAATATGTTTCAAAATCCTCATTTTCAATTAATTTTTATGTCTTTGCAACACAGTTGATTCATAAAATGTTATGTTTTATATCCTCTTTTTTTATAAGTTAAGTAATATTAGATGAAAAAAAAGTATCAGTAATGCTCTTTAAAGTGTTGGTTGTCTTTAGCATATATAAATACTTACCATCAAGACAAAAAAAAAAGAGAAGTACTATCTACTTCTTCCCTCCTCTGCAATACATCAAATCGGACAATTATTTTTATGGTAATTAAGAAAAGGATCAGTTTTAAAGCTCTTCCTAATTTTACTTATCGTGCCTTAAATTTTATGCCTCTTGTATACATCCCAATGAACTATTAATCCAACAGAAAACTGGATATATGAAGTTGTTGTCTTTTCTCTTTATCCATGTCCATGCTCTAATCTTTACCAACTCCATTATGTCATCTACATCCAAAAACTTTGTGTTGAAAATCTTCTCATTTTTTGCTAACAAAATAGACCAAATCACCGCGAACCAGATTGTCATCCATCTGCCTATTGCTTTCTTGAAACCGTCTAATAAGTCACAAAATTGTAGAAAGTGTTCTTTGGTATTGTTTTGGAAGGGACAATAGTAATCAGTCCAAATTAAGCACCTGTTCCAGATTTCCTCTATTGTTTTGCACATGAAAAAATATGTTTCGTGTCTTCCTGTTGATGATCACATGTTGTACAGAGGATAGAATTGTTGGGTAGGATTTTTATTTTGATAAGATTTACATAAAATGGTATCTTATCCCTTACCACCTTCTAAGAAAAAGCATTTACTTTGATAGGAACTTGTTTGAGTTAGAAATAGTTGAAAGTCTCCTTATCTTCATTTGAGTCATTACTTCTTCTTAGCTTATATGTTGATTTAACAAAATAGTTTCTTGATGGATCAATTTTCCAACACCAATTATCTTTTATATTTTCGTGTAAATGCACATCTGAAACCAATTATTGCAGTATGGTTAGTTTCTCAGCTTCATATAAAAAAAAGTCTCTCCTCCAACCCTAATTCCACTCCTTCATACCACCTGATCAGTTTCCTACTTCTGCTAACTTTGTCTCTTTAAAGTCCAAGATATTGTACAACCTTGGAAAAATATTTGCTAACTTATCCTCTCCTACCCACACATCATGCTAAAATGATGTATCTTTCCCGTTTTCCACTTTTTTTACATATGTAATTGACCAACTGTACGTTTGATCCATATTATTTCTCCAAAAACCTATTAGGTCTAACCACCATTATGATCTGTTTCTTAGATTTCCTTTCCATTTTATATCAGTATTTTCATATTTTGATCTTATAACTTTGCAGCACAAGCTACTATTCTTGCTTAAAATTCTTCATCTCCATTTTTTAATAGTGTTAAGTTAAAAGATCTCATATCTTTCACTCTCAACCCTCCTATCTCTTTGTCTTTACAGACTTCCTCCCCTTACCACCTAGTATATTTTTCTTTCTTCCTCAGGTCTACCCCACAAAAAACGTTTGAAGAGAGATTCAATAGAAGAGATGATACCTTTGGAAGCTTTGAAGAAAGAAAGTAGATCAGAAGGGAGTGTAGGACAAACTTAAGTAAGGCGATTCTTTCATCAAAGGACAATGTTTTACTCTTCCATGCTGACAACTTTTTCTTTAACTTATCTAACATTGGTTACCATGTAGATCATCTTCTAGGATTTGCTCTAATAGGTATCCTCAGGTAGCAGAAAGACATGCTCCCAATTAGACAATTTAGAAGATTATTCATTAATTGTACTTGCTGCTCTTGTATGTTGATTTCCAAAATTTGGCTTTTGTGGAAATTGATCTTGAGGCCAGAGTTCAATTCAAAGAGTTGTAGTGATCAATATGTCATCTGCGTATTGTAGATGACTAATCTGAATTTGATTTTCACCAATGTTAATTCCATGAAATAGGTTGCTTTTCTATACTTTTGTTATCATCTTGTTCAACCCTTCTACCGCAATTAATAATAAAAACAGTGGATCTTCTTGCCTTAGTCCTCTTCCCATGAACTCCTTTGTTAAGTTCTCATTCACTAAAATTGAAACCATGATAGTTTTTAAGCACTCTTGCATCCAATCCCTCCATTTTTGTGAAAAATCTATTTATGCAGCATGTATAACAAATATTCCCAACTTAATGAGTCGTAAGCCTTTTCAAAATCAACTTTGGATAGGATGCATTCTTTCTTCTTGTTTTGTGCTTCATGCATTACTTCATTTGCTATAATAGCACCATCCATGATTTGTCTCCTCAAGAAAGTTGTTTGTGTATCAGGTATTATCTTGTCAATAACTTTCCTTAACCTATTTGCTAGTAGTTTTGCTAATACTTTATACATGCATCATAGCAACAAAATCGATCTAAAGTCATCAATCTTTTGTGTGCACTCCTTTTTGGGTATCAACACCACAAAAGAGCTATTAGACCCTTGAACTAATCTGTCATTTTAGTGAAACTCTGCTATGAAAGCTATGAACTCCTTTTTTACCACCTCCAAATTTTTTTTATAATACCAAAATTCATCCCATCTAGTCTTGGACTCTTATCATTATCACAATCCTAAAATGTTGTTTGTATTTCTTTCTTAATAAAAAAAACCACAAGTTGTTTTGAATCTTTGTTAGAAATTTGTTTGAATTATATCCCTTGTAGAACTGGTCTTTCTCTGTCTTATGTCTTAAATTTATTTTTTTTTCAAATGAGATTGTATCTTCCGCCATATATTTTGCATCATAGATATTAAGTTATTGTTATTTCTAAAGCACATTATCACTACGAATTTCCTTCTTTTATTTATATATTCATGAAAGAAACTTGTATTAAAAAAAGGTTTTAAAGAAAAGAAAAGAATATAGTAAATTTTTTATTTTGATAAATATATTTTAATTTAATATTTTTATATAAAAATATTAAATTAATATAATTTTAATGTATTATTTATTTATTATTATTGTAAAATAATATATAATATTATTAATTTAAAAGTATAAATTTTTCTCTTTTAAGTTTCTTTCCAAAGAATCCTTAAAATAGTTTAATCAAATATATAAAAGAAAAAATATATTGCATTATTTATCATCTAAATATATATATATATATATATATATAATTAAATTATATAAAATCTTAAATAAATTCTAAACTATTATAAACATTTATATTTATTAAAAAATATTAATTTTTAATTAATTTCTTTCATTTATATAAATGTTGGAAGGATATTATATTTTTTTGGATAAAAATAAAATGGTTAAAAAATATTTCAACATCCTAATCTCCAAGTAATTTTTATATCTTTGTAACATTGTTATTCATACAATGTTATATTTTTATATCTTTTTTTAATAATCAAATAATGAATTTTTCAAAAATAGTTTTAAAAGAAAGATCTTAAAAAAGGAAAAAATGATAAATTTTTTGTTTTAAATAAATATATTTTAATTTAATATTTATAAATAAAATATAAACATAATAAATTAATATAAATTTTGATATATTATTTATTTATTTATTTATTATTATTATTATAATTATATAATATATAATATTTTTAATTTAAAATTATTTTTTTTATTTTTTTATAAAAATACTTTAAAATAGTTTAATCAAATATATAAAAGAATAAAATATATTATATTATCTATTATCTAAATATATACGATCAAATAATATAAGATTCTAAATAAATCATAAGATATATTAAAATTTTATATTTATTAAAAAATATTTTTTAAAATAATTTTCATCATCAATATCAATGTTAAAAGAATAATTTTTTTTATACAAATAAAAAGTTGTTAAAATATTTTTTTACATCCTCAATTTTAAATAATTTTCATATCTTTATAAAATTAATTCATAATATATTATGTTTTTATATCTTCTCTCTTAATAATGGAGTAATGAATTTTTTTAAAAAAAATATTTTTAAAAAAATTTCAAAAAAAAAAAGAAGAAAATAATGAATTTTTTTCTTTTAAATAACTATATTTTAATCTAATATTTTAAATAAAATATAAAAATTAAAAAATTAATATAAATTTAACGTACTAATTATTTATTATTATTATTATTATAAAATAATATATAATATTTTAATTTAAAATTATAAATTTTTATTTTTTAAATTTTTTTAAATAATTTTTAAAATAATTTAATCACATGCATAATATATATATATATTATTATTATTTATCATCTAAATATATACAATAAAATAATATAAAATTTAAATAAATAATAATATATTTTAAAATTTTATATTATTAAAAATATTAATTTTTTAATTAATTTTCGTCTTTTATATTAATAAAAAAATTCATATAAATAAAATGGTTAAAAAATATTTCAATATTCTCGTCTTAAAATAATTTTTATATATTTAAAACATAATTAATATGTATAATATTATGTTTTTATATATTTTTGAAATAATATAAATAATTTTAAATTGTTTTTAAAGAAGTAGAGATTAAAAAATAATGAAAGCTAAATTGGTGGATTATTATTCACCCTTGGACACTTGGACACTAGAGACTAGACACTAGACACTGTGCTATCACCACTTCCTAGCCACTGACATTCATGCTTGTTCCAGTTTTGATAAAGTTGCTTTTTGTTGTGGTAGCTTTTATCTCTCAAAAATAGTCCTAACACCATGGTGTGTCCAAGCTGTTCTGCAAAATGCAGAGCACTTAATCTAGAAATCCAATGTTGCTGACCAAAATTCAGAGCAAGCTTACACCACCAGTGATTTTGGCATACAAGACAAGGAATCCAGCGATTTCTACCAAGCTGTCATACAGTCTTTTATCTTAAATTATGAAATTATATATTCATTTCTCATGCATACATATTGCATCTTAAAGAAAAAAAAAATTGTCTGGATAAAACAGAACTACCACTGTAAAAAGACGCCAAAAAGATTCAAGGAAATGGAAAGATGGAATTTCTCTTGCTGAAGTATGAAAAACACGCAAATATAACTAATAGGAAAGAGGAAAGACTTTGCTCCTGCATTCTGTTGGTTGTTGGGAGATATGAGGTCTCACATGACAACATATGGTCAACTGAAGGAGGATTTGAATGTTTGCAGCTTTGCTCTTTAAGGAAAGTTAAAGAAAATAGAAATGAGAAGAGGGAAGAAAAACAAAAATAGTGCTTTTAATCAAAGCATACATTATTACGTAATCATGGGTGAGACTAAAAAGTTCATCTGTATTTTAACCACCGAATACATGCATTCTGAGGGTATGAATGAGTCCTCAAGAGAGAAATGTTCTCTTTATTGGCTAACCTAAAGGATTAAGGACAACATGCTCTTTCAAAAATAAAGAATCAAATGGCTGAGAGTAGGAGATTCAAACTCCGGTTTCTTTCATAAAATTAAAAACAATTAAAGATACCAAAATATCAATCAGTGTACTAAGATATGAGGTATTCGGAAAGAGGAAGTGGTGGAAGTCAGAACCGGATTAGGAATCATTTCACATCTTTATTCTCTGAAGATAAGTGGCAAGGACCAAACTTAGATGCTGATCCACATAGTGTGGAGTTCAATCTTACTTGAGAGCCTAAGTTTCAACAAAAAGATTCATGATTTTGCATGGAAGAGGCTTCTAGGCAGATTTCCAGGTCCTTGTTTTGGAAAATGGAGGAGCCAGGAAAGAAAGAAATAGAAAGCTAAACAATAAAGTAAAAGTGAATTCTTTAGATTCATAGAAAGAAAAATAATTTTTTTCCTTTTACTTAAATAGATAAAAAATAGTGAAAATAAATAAATTGATAATATAATTTTAATTGTACATAAATTTAAAAAATTAATTTAAATATAAATTTTTTCATTATTATTATATTATTATGTTACTAATATTATAATTTTCATTTAATTTTAAAAACTTTAATAATTAAAATATTAGTTTATAAAAAAATTAGGTTTCCTCTCAATTCTCTTCTCACGAAAAATAATATAAAAATTGTGACACTCATAAAAAATAATTTATTTCTTGTAAAAAAGGGATATAAGCAAATAATAATTTTCTGTGTTGTATGTAAAAATGTTAGCTACATCAACGTAACATTTTTTTTATAATATATTTTATCATAAGTAAAAATCATCTATTTTTTTTTCTTTTTCTTATAATTTTTTTTCTCCCATAATGTATACACCTTTGAAGGTGTGAAAAATCTTTTTTAAAGGAAGTGTTTCCCCATTATATATTTATTTCAAACTACTGTTGTAATAATTACTTCTTGATTAACATAAGCTAACATTGAAAGTACAACAAAAAAAATATCTTGATCATTCCACATCACTTCTTCTCACTGTTACTTTAACACAATGAAAATCAATTTTGCTCTCTCATTTGACATTTCATAAAGAAAAGAAAGAAACAACTTTTCAGATTAAAACCAGATGAAATTTCAAATGAAGGAGGAAACTTCATTAGCATAATCTTCTCCCCTTCTTTTCTTGAACAACCCCTTCATTCCCAGCAAGCATCATATATTTATCCTTCCTAGTAAGGTTGGTGCACTCAAATCCCAAAGCATCAGCCAATTGTCTTTGTATATAATTAGCCACTTCATGACTAGACCTTCCACCAGCACATGTGAATTCTTTTGGAACCTTCCCAAGGATTTGAATGTCATATCTAGGCCTAGGGTTCATAAAAAAGAAAACTGGGTCCAAGCATTTTAGTCCACTAGCTGTGGTTCCATAGAACATGTTCACTTTAGCATTCATAGCCACAGGCACAATCTCATCAGCCAATTCAGCAAACAAAGAACTAAACCTTAGTAGATATGGCTCCCTACAAGTTGTTCCTTCAGGGAACACCACCAAATCCCCTTCATAAAGCAACCTTTTCATAGTATCCCCATCTTGTTGTCTATCCCTTGTCAATCTCATTGTCCTAATAGGGGCTATCAACTCAGACACCTTGCTTAAGCTATATGTGACAGCAGTCAAAGGCTTACCCAAACATGTGCTAAGAAAAATTGGATCCAAGAGAGTCCTGTGAGTACAAACATAAAGTACCCCTTTGCTTAACTCTGGTCTTTGCTGGCTACAGTCGTTGAAATTCAGATCAATGCCACTCCATATTCCTAACATCAGTGTAAAATTGCAACAAAGGAAAACACCGAGGAAAATTCTATAAATGGCTAACAGAAATCCAATTGGAAGCCAAAGGAACATGCAGAGAGTTGCTGAAGGAGTAGGCAAAAATGCTAGTCTTCCATCATGAAATATTAGGGGCTTTGGATATTTTTCCCTTGGCATGACTTTCCCCTCTTCACTTATCACCACATAAGCTTCCTGTCATTATCATATAATTGAAATTAGTTGAGAGACAAAGTATATATATATATATATATATATATATATATATATATATATACATATATGGTTTCAATTTCCTTTTTTCTGACTTGTGATAATGGTCTCCCTTCCTAGGGCTTGGGGTTACCAAAATTAGAACACTAACACAATAGTCAAATAATACCAGTCTTCAAGCTTTGGTTGCATGACACGCATATACATTCTTGTATATCCTCTTAAGACTTTCTTTTTTCTGCTATCCATTTTGAAAGAGCCAATTTTGCAGTCTCCTCTCTTTTCATTTCAAGTAATTTGATATCTTACCAGAAGTGTAAAGAGAATATAAAAAATTTATGTGAGACACATTTTTTTTTTATATTCTTTCTTTAGCTCAGTAACATATGTAAGCCAAAAAATAGTTAATTAATCCTAACATTAACATACTATAGCCATAAGGAGATAAAGTTAACAATGAGAGATAAAAAAAGTTGATGTATAATAGTAAAATTAACATCCTAACATACTATATTCAAATATACCTTGCAGTGAGAGATAAAAAGTTGATCATGGACACTAGTGCTACCAATCCCAAGGTCAGGCTTTCTGTCCCCAAAATAATCCTTGAGCGCACCACGCTTCACTAGGAAACCAGAACCAGAGAGCAAGCCAGTGAAGTAACAACCAACAGTGTGCAACTCTGTGGCTATAACAGCATCAGCATTCAAATACTCTTTAAGGAATCCTTCTACCATCACTCTAGGCACAGTGGTGAAGAAAACTCTGGACCCTGCTGAAGCCACTACCTCATAAGCCTCATGGTTGAGGTTCTCCAAGTAAAACTTTGGCAACACTGCCCTTGCTGTGTTTTCCATGTCCTTTATTCTAAGACCACAAAAGGAGATAAAAATCATGACCCTAAGGTTTAATTCATAGTTTAAAAACCACAATATAGGACATGAACAAAGTAAGAAAAGTGCTCTTAAGATGCTACCACCTTCAAAGGCAACAAGCATGAAATAGGGGAAGAAGGAATGTGTCATTAGTAGGACTCTATGAATGTCACAAACAAGTGTTTGTGACTCTCTACCCTCCAAATCACACTTTACAATACTAGGGAAAGGGGAAGGTTGATGCAATGGTTTAGATGAAAAATCACCCCAATCATAAAACCCATAACCCTTAATTTTCTTTGCAACTCCATAACATGATTTAACAATTGGCTGGTGCATGATCCAATTTGCAAGCCTTAGGAGCACCTTTGGGAACACCATTTTCTTCTGGTTTTCCCTCAGTTTATGATAATTGAAATATAAAGATGAGAGTGGTAAGTCAGAGAAGTGTTGGTGACAATTTTATGATAAAGTAAGAGATAGCAGAAAATATTTATAGTCATTAAAATGGGACTGCGCAGGACTGCAACAGAGGCTATACTCTTATGTAACATTGGTTAACGACAGTACGACACTGATTGCATTAACTTCATCTTTACAATTTTATTTTATTTTATTTTATTTTTTCATTCTGACATTGTTTTTGCTAGGCCACCAACATGAAAAATACCAAGTTAGAAATAATTTTCATGAAACAAAATTTTCTCTCTTGATTTTATGTATATATTTGGGTAGGTTAGAATGTTTATGACTGCCGTTGAGAGAGTCTTGACTCTCCACACCCTTTTTCTTTGAAAATTGTCTTCGCTCTTGTGCAACATTTATACTCACGGATGGGATGGAGCCAAAAGAAAAAACACTTATCTAAGGAATTGTTAAATGCAAATAAATTTTACTATCTTCATCTCTTCTTACCTGTATAATTAAGAGAACATCACACACATTATAAAATGTTATTAATAGTCGTTTATATTAAAATTATTTTTAACTTTTTTTAAACATGACATTTACTATTTCTTTTTCTTTTTATAATAAATATATAAAATATTTAAAAATAAAGACACAAATAAGTATTGTTTTGATTTAAAATTTTCATATATAATATATATGATATAAAAATTTAATTCAACGATTGCTTTTATAATAAGATTATTTAATAAAAATTATAAAATATATAAGAGTTGATCTAGCTCACATTGGTATAGTTGATCTTTTTTAAATAATACAAGGAAACAATTTATATAAGTTACATTAATTTTTTCACTGCCTTTAATTTTATTAAAAAATAAAAATTTTATCGATCTAATTTTTAAATTATAATTATAATTATAATTATATTATAACTTTAATTATCTGTGTCAATTTTTTATAAAGTTGAACAGTTATAAAAAAAATACGATGTTCTTATTTTTATATAAAATAAATATTACGTTAATTTTCATGTATATAAATAGGACATCAACTACTTTAAATTAATTAAAAATTTGGGATATATAATTTACATAATATATGAAATTTTAATTCATTAATTAAATTTTAAAAAATTATTCAATAAAAATTATTAAATAATATAAAAATCAATATAACTCATATTAATATAAATTAATTTATTTCCTTATATTAAACGTCTAAATAACAGAAATAAATAAATAATAATCATATAAAAGATGTAAGCTACTAAAGTTTATGTATTGGGCCTACTTCTGTAGGGGTCTCAGAAAAATGAGAAATTCAATAATGCAAACGTGAAATTAATAAATAAAATTTTAAAATATTATAAATGTAAAAATTAAAACGCAAGTTGAGAGCAGTTAGGGCTCAACCTCACCCTTAAATCTGTCCCTACTTCCAGATCTTCTCATTCAATTCTATTTATTTTTTTTAATTACACTCACTTTTATATCTATATAAAGTAATTTTTAATAGATTATTTAACATTTTACAAAAATTACGTAAAATAAATATTATATATTTATAATATTAGTAAATTTAGGAACGTATATTTTAAAAATACCTGGTAATAAATAAAATATAAATTATTTTAGAAAATAACCATTAATATATAAAAATATTTTATTTAATTTGAATCATTAATAAGTATAGTAATGCTACCTATTACTATCTGCCATATTAAATTGCAATGATTTTGTGACGTGCCCACAAATTCATGCTCATTTCAGGTCGGGATTTATACGGTTTCCTTGTCTTTCCTTTTAAAAAAATAACCCTGTTGCTCCATCTTTATCTTATATAATAATAGGGTTAAGATTAAATAATAATAATATATATTAAATTTAGTAGAATAATATATTTTATTATATAAAATATATTATTTTAATTATATAAATTATATAAAATTTTTAATAGGGTTAAGATTAATTTTTAATTATATAAAATTTATAAAATTATTTTATTATATAGATTAGCAGTTATATTGATGATTTTTTTAAATACAAAAAGATGTTTGAAATGTCATTTTCCTAAATAATGGTATCCTGGTCCTCTAATATAATATATTTAATTAGGTGTAATTTCAACTATCTATCAAGTGAAGAAAGATTAAACTTCACGTTTGATAGATTGCATGTTTGAATCAATTATTTTTTCAAGGTGAATTTTTTTTTTCATTACCTTCACGCTAGAGGTTTTTTCTATTTTGAATTGAAAAACCGTCTTAATGTTTCATTCAATTGAATATGACAATAGATTTATAAAAAGAAGTGGAATTTTTTTAATAAATATAAAAAATAATGTGAAATATCACCAGAATATTTTGCAATTATAAACTGTTAGATAATCTTATTAAAAGAGAGATTATCTCTCAACCCAGCAGTGACATTCACACATTTATTCTTTATACAAAAGACCTGCGATATAAATAAATTTACACATAATTTTCATATCATTACTCTATAAATTGAAATTAATTTAACGTTACAGTCATGCTGCTGTTTGAATTTTCTGATAAAATATTAATTTTTATCACCATTATGTTGCATCACAATTCTTAAACTTCCTTATTTTTTATATTGGATATAAAATTTATTCAATTGAACTTTTGTAATATTTTTAAAACTTTTTATTATCCAACTGAGTGATATATTGTAATAATTGTTTATAAATTTTAATTAGACTTAACTGAGATTTTAAGGCAGTCGTTGGTTAAGATAGGAATACGTTAGAAATTAAATAGTTCTTTGATGGCTACCTACATTTTTTATTTTTAGTTAATATTAAAAATAATAATGAAGAATATATTATATCTATAAACTGAAAAATAAAGCAATTACCATGTAGAAGGTTAAGAAGTATTTTAAAACAATTATAATTAAAAATAGAAAATATTTATAATTTTATCCTTTTTTATTTGAGTTTAATTAAATAATTATATTTTAACAAAATGATAATTGTGAACAAAAATGAAATCCCCTTAGTAATCAATGATAACAATTTCAATTTATTATGTCAAATTGATTATGAATATCTATTTTTTTAATCTAATATCAATTTATCATTAAAATAGTTATTATTTTTGTGGAATAGGATAGGCTGGCACGTGCCAACTTTTGGAAGTTAAGGGACAATGAATTGCTCCATAATCAATTCTCAGTTCTCTCATTAGTTTAGCTTTCGCACTTATTGTATATCTGAGTACATTTTCCTTATTTCAGTTTCTATATATTTGAAAAGAAAAAGGTAACGTAAAAAATATTATTTTATTTTTAAAATTTTATAAATAAAATAGTAAAACTAAAAATATTTTTTATTTGCATTATTTTATGTATGAAATTTTAAAAAATATATATAAGATAATATTTTTGTAAATTAAAATTAAAATAAAAAATGTTTTCGCAAACTATCTAAAATTTTGTAACTGGGTTTCCTATTATTTAATTACTTTGTTTATATATTAAGTGTAATGTAAATTATATTTTCTGCCAAAGTAATAATTGTCAAAAAGAATTTTCTTTTGAAAATGATTCTTTTAAAGATTAATTACAAAATTAGCTGAGTGATACGTGAATGAGTAGTTGTTTGTTGCCTGTTCTTAAAAGCTTTCTGAGCATGTGTCAATGATGTACACCTGGATCTCATTTCACTTCATTAATTTGTATCTGCAATTATATATGATACAAAGTATTAGATAGTTAAGTGAATATTACAATTCAAGAAATTAGTTTATTTTATTACTTAATTAGTATTAATTACTTTTTTATAAGCAAAAGTTTATCAAACGGGAGCACAGACAAAACTAATTACTGATGAAATCAAGAGTTAATAACATTGGGTACATTTGAATAAACAAATTGATGAGTTAAGAAGCTTTTATTTAAAAAAATTTTACCATACGATAATTTATGACATAATTTTAATTATAAAAATTATTAAAAGAAATTAAAAGAGATATTTTAATATTATAAAAATTATGATAATTATAATTTTTTTTAAAAAATCCTTGTTTTTTTTCATAAATTCTTTCATCCTTATTTTCTAATTATTTCTAAGGTATTGATATACCAATTTAATTAAGAAAGAAATTATACACCACCCCTCCCCCCATGCTATTATGAAGAAGTTAATTAAAGTGACCATACCACTATATGCCAAAAGGTTGCCATGCAAGTTTAATCTTTTTATTTATTTATTTTCCTATAAAGTCTACGGTGTTAAATATAAAGTTCATTAATAATATTAATAATATTGTAAGACAAAACAATGTCTAAAGCAGCCTAAGCATAGAAAGAAATCTAAACTATTCCAAATTGCAAGAAATGCTCTGAGGACTCTTGTTGAATGAAGCAAAATTCATGTAATTAGTGTTAATTACTTGTATAGTTAAATAGAACTTTTGATTCTAGATAACTTTGTAAGAAAAATGTTCTGAGGACTAATTATTAATAATGTAAAAAGTGTAAAATGTTCCATCTTGACCAATTTACCTGCGTTAATTCAACTGAAAGGATTCTTATATCGTAAATATGTAATTTTGATCACAATATTAAGATTATGTGTAATGAAAAAAAGATGTTGCTACAAAGGATATTTACTTTTGACACTTGATAATAAAATAATTATAAAACCTAATATACGTTGGATGCTTGTGGCCAACAAAATAATTTGATTACATTCAAATTCAATATAATAAACATGAAATAGTTAATTTATAAACCTGTAAGTCTGGTGTTTGCACTCTCCAAGATAAATAAAGAAATCATATATTAATATCAATTAGTTTTATAATAATTTGTGAAGTTGAAACAAAAACAACGAGTTTCTTTTTATATAATATGGTAATTTAGATAATATTTATTATATAATAATTTGTGTAATAAATAATACAATTAGTTTTATATAATGATGCGTGTAACATTATTTTTTTTTTAAATTTAATACATTAAATTAGGAAGCAGCCGAGCAGGTTGTAGAGTAAAATACCCGAACCCACATTCATTTTTATAATTTTTTATATATACAAATACTTATATATTCATGCTCAAATTCATCTAATTTTTATTATTCAATTTAGTTTTCTAAATTTAATTTAAAAAACAAATTATATTTAGAGGACTAAATTAAATAAAATTAAAAAATCGAATAAAAAAGGAAACATAAAAGATAGACAAAAAATAGTTGAAGGGGAAAATTACAATTTTGTGTTTTATAAATATTGATTGAGTCTGAATGAAAATATTGTTCATAGGGGTGGCTAAGCAGAATTTGGTGGAGCTGTTTGCTGCATGCTGCAGGGTTGCGCAGCCCCAATTCAATTCTGGTATGTGATCTGTATTGGGATTGAGCAATGATATTCATTCATTCATACAATGTCTTCCCTTTTTTTATTATATATATTTTTCCCTTATTGTATCTATTTTGAGTTACATCATATATATATATGTAGTGTTGAGTTGACCAAGACAGACCCAATGGAGTGATAGACAGACTATTTTTACCCTTCCCTCCGTGTTCCTCGGGGCTCACTAAAAGTCCTTTTCTTTTGTGTGTTGTTTCCCATGCCTATGTTGTGTTTGTAGTTTGTTCCCTCTAAATTCTCTTTCTGCTTACCCTCTACGCTTTTGCTTTTGCTAGAAAGAAAGACACAGAGAGAGAGAGAGAGAGAGAGAGAGAGAGAGAGAGGGAGGGAGAAAGAGAGAAGAATCAACAATGGCAACAATTGTGAAGTCCCCTAAGAAGCAAGTCAATCTCTTCTACTCCCTTGATTGTGAAGACCTTGCCCGAAACGTTGCTCTTCAATCCCCACATATCACTCTCCAGAATATCAAATGGAGGTCTCTCTCTCTCTCTCATGATAACTTTCCTTTGTTAAATTCAATGGCTTGCTTTTGCTTGTTTGTGTCTCTCTGTAATCTGTCAATTCTGGGTTTCCTTTGGCATTTGAGTTTTGGTTATGTTTTAATTGTTGGGTGTTGTTCCAAGTTAAGACTATTTGATGTTATGGCTTTGATGGAAACTACTAACAAATGGTTTATTGGGTGAGTCTTATCTATTGTTTTGCTTTTGTCAACTTGGGTTGCATACCTTTGGCCTTTTGTTTTACAATTGTAAAATCCATTCTCGTACTTTTTAATAAAAAAAATACACATTTTGATGAAAATTTGTAGCTTAGATTGATTTATGGATGCATCTCAATCATATTCAAGGGTTTAAAATCAATTTCATCAAAATTAGTCCTGCTCAACTTTAAATCAATAAGACACAAAGTTATTTTAACTTTAACTTCTTGTATAGAATGGTTTACTGTAGAAGTTCTGTTAAGAGAATGTTGAAAAGTTTAATTTATTTATTTTTTTTGTTTAAGTTAAGCTAAATTAAGCATGTTTCTATTGGAGGGCTTTGCGACTTAAATTCCTAGTTTCACTTTCCAAACAAATTTTGAGGTTTGGGATGACATCAAGTACCACTTCCATATATCTAACATTGAATAATTACAATGACCTGGTCAGTGGTTTCCGACCGTGTTGGGAGTTTTGAATTGCTAGTTCTGAATAATGCCAATGAAAAGCTCAAAAAATTTGAACTAAACTGAACCTTGGATTCTAGACTTCTAGTCTTTTGCACAACTAGTTGAGCAGTAGATGTAAGGAATTTGTTTTTGGTTTTGCAATCATATCTTTAAGGTTATATGTAACTAATAATTGTCTTTAATAATCTACCACTATCATGATCAATCTGTATCCTGAAAATATTTTTTCTTCTGAAAAACTGAGAAGTGTCATTTTGGTCCACATAGTTTCATTTATTCTTTCAAGGTTTAGCATTGGATAATAATTTTGTTTGAAGGCCAGAGTTTAGGAGAAAACTGTGTTTGGATTTCAGGGAATCATTAAATTAATGTTCCAAATAAGAGAACATTTAAGTTTCGCTTCTTACCAGTTAGGCTTAGATATTTGTGAAAACAAAGCTGAATAGTACACTGAATATTCTACAGCTTTTGAATACACCTTTAGCAAAGATTATGAATGCTTTTTGTACGTTGCAATAAAAAAAATAAAGAGCAACAATCTGTGAATGGTAATTTCTACCAAATAACATGAAAGGAGGAAGAGAGGAGGCTAAGATACAGACAGCCAGGAACTACAAAAGCAACTAGTCTCTCTGTGAAATCTCATATATTCTTTGCAAAAACAAATTGCAAAGTGCAGATTTATTCTCAGAGATATATTATGGACTGCCAAACTTGATGCTTTATTCATCCCCTGTTCTAATGGGTCTGGATTTTGGCCTCTCTTTTCTTACAGTATTGGTTTTAAAAAAATGTATTTTCTTGATTTGAGATCAACAAACCGTTGAACCTGCACCTGTTTAAGATGGACCTGGAAATAGTCTTGGCATGGAGAACTTTGAAGTTCACATTGGCCGGAACTGAAGTATGGTTGGGGAAAGAACACATTGCCTTGATTGGCCCCAAGCAAGGATTCTTCATCTTGGTGTCTCTTATGAAGGTACCTTGGTTCAGAAGGAATGGCAGCTAGGTGTCCTCTTCTCAAGTTTTATGAATAATTGTGAGAAAAAATGGAAAAGAACTGAGTGTTTTTTGTAGCCTCTACCTTCTATCTGCTATTTACTAAGCTGGTGTGTTGGTGCAACTGGTTTTGAGAGAAATTGGACTGTTTTTGAGCGTGTAAGTTTGTAAGTGGTTCTGTCCAAATTTTATAGCTTACTTTGGCATAGTTATAGTAGGAAAAGCATGCTAGTTTCATGTGTTCTTAACTTAATGCTCCGGCTTCACGCCAAAAAGTGCAAGCAAATTTAGCATGAAAATTTGCACAGTCAAGCTTTCATTATGTTATGTTTAGCACATAAAATTTATTATAACTTATGATAGATAAATTGCAATGTATTCAATCTCCATTGATAATATCTTAAAATAGTGAATGATGCAGCTGGGAGATGGGTTTGTTAAATGATACTAAGATGTTATCTTTAATTATGACACTTTGACAAGGGAGAATTTTGCCAGAGCATCTGGAACAGAAGAGATGAGAACATGTACTATGCAACCAGCAAGAAAAAATCTTGATTTCAAAAGATTCATGCCCCAAAGAAATGTTTATTGAAGAGGACAAAGCTGATTCATAGTAAGCAAAGGAGTGACAACTATAGATTCTGTGATGGAGCCGATGAAAACTCTGATGATAATGATGTACGCCAATGAGGAGTACTTAGATTATCTTAGGATTTGCTTGGAAGAATTATATTGTCTTCATTGGGTCTTGTACTTGTGCTTTTATTTTTTTTTTCATGACTTAATTTGTTTTGAAATTTTGTGATGATATTTAGTTATACCGCTGAGTTTTATTCTTTGATAATACCAGTTATCTCAGTTATGTCTTGACTCATTTTGTTTGCCTCATATCATTGAATGTCTGGGCATCTTGATTCTTAAAACCACATTTTACGTGTACAATATTATTAATCAAACTGCATGATGAATGTCAACATTTTTTTTCGACAAAAATTGAAAATCTGATGAGTTTTATGCCTATCCAGGTCCTTTGCTGATGGGTTTCCAAATCTATATATTAATAATGCAGAAGAACTCCGAGGTCAACATGTTGCTTTTTTAGCATCTTTCAGCTCCCCAGCACATGTCTTTGAACAACTTTCTGTCATATATGCACTCCCTCGGCTATTTGTTGCTTCCTTTACATTGGTATTGCCTTTTTTTCCAACTGGATCATTTGAGCGAATGGAAGAAGAAGGAGACGTAGCAACTGCCTTCACCCTAGCAAGGATGTTGTCAAATATTCCAATTTCAAGAGGTGGCCCAACCAGTTTAGTCATATATGACATTCATGCTCTGCAGGTTTGTGTATTTATTCATTGCAAGGAAGTTATATGCTTCACCTTTGAGGTGTGTATATGATTTGCTATTCAATATATTTTTATTGTTAATGGAATTTTTTTGCATAGTTTCTGTGCCTTGGTCATGCATGATGAGTGCATGTTTCCATTGCACTTCTTTTTTGTTCTCTTTTAAGATTTGTTTTTCTTTATTTATGTAGAAGATGCATTCAACAGAATACATGGCTTAGATGGGTGCAAAAGTAAAATGTATAAAATTATAATAATGTTTTAACTTAAGTGATGTTCATGTCAGGTTATCATGGATTGTTTAGCTTAATTCCGAATATATGTTCTGTTCTTTTGACATTCAGTTTTTAAGGCTTATGAATGACATTTAAATTTTACCGTGTTTGAACAACTTATTCAACTATTACTCATTTGTTTCAACTTCCATGGCATGCTTAAGCTATGTAATGACACGATAAACACATGTTTTTCTCTTTTAACATTCTCTCAAAACTTTTAGGAGATCAAGACTTCTTTGTAGAAATCTTTTAAGCTTTTGCAACATTGCATCATCATTGTCTGTCTCTCTTCACTTCTTTCATATATACTTGATGTAACAGTGTACTAGAAAATTTTTTTCCACCATATAATTAATGATTTGAAATAATGCAGGAGAGGTTTTATTTTGGAGATGAGGTTTTGCCTTTGTTTGAGACTGGTATCCCTCTCTTAAAGCAGCGTCTGAGTCAGCTTCCCGATGCTGAAAATGTGAGTATTCTGTGTTATCTCAGTCACACTTCTTTTGTCTGTAGATCAATTTTTTAATGTTACAGATACAGTGGAGGTTTAATGTTTAATATTTCGTGGAAAAATCCCGTGCTTGTCATTATCATATTTTCTTTATAGCCTGAAAATTTCTTTTTGTTATTTTTCAGGTAGTTATTGCATTTCCAGATGATGGTGCATGGAAGCGATTCCACAAGCTGTTTGATAATTTTTCACTGGTGGGTCTCCCTTAAGTAACTCTTTTATTAACTTATACTTTATTTGTCTACAGATTGTCTGAATTTTAGAAGTTGCAGGTTGTGTGTACCAAGGTTCGTGAAGGTGACAAGAGGATAGTTCGGCTCAAAGAAGGCAATGTCTCTGGTCTTCACGTAGTCATTGTTGATGATTTGGTCCAATCTGGAGGCACCCTGATTGAGTGTCAGGTCAATTATTCAACTTGTGCAACAAAAGAAAATGTTTATTTTGTAAGAAGAAAAATTTGTATGTTGGAAGATTAAGGATATTGGCTTTGTAAACCATAACTAAGCAACACTTCATGTCTATTTGCATGTGTCTGCATATGTCAATTATCAATGCATGTATGCGTGTATCAATTATCAATGCTTGTGTCTGCATATAGATGTATATGTTGTCGCTATATGCATGTGTCCTTAATCAATGCTTGTTCCTGCATCTACTTGCAACTTAACATTTCTCTCTTTTTCCTGTTCTAGAAAGTTTTAGCAGCCCATGGTGCAGCTAAGGTGAGTGCCTATGTCACCCATGGTGTGTTCCCTAACCAATCATGGGAACGATTCACTCGTAAAGATGGTTAGTCCCAGCCTAATGTCACATACTTTTACATTCCTATACTTCCATATGTTTTGAATGTGATTGCCATTACATTTAATTTGCAGAAACCTTGGAGAATGCATTTACCTACTTCTGGATCACAGATTCTTGCCCACTTACTGTCAAAGCAATAGCAAATAAAGCTCCTTTTGAAGTATTGAGTCTAGCTGGGTCAATTGCTAATGCTCTACAAATTTGAAGGCAGAAATTAGTTTAGAGGAAGACATTGAACTTTGTGATAAAAGGGGTTCTCAACTACAACTTTTATCCCTGTTTAATATTACCATAACATATTTTCACCTGTACCAGGCATTGGTTGCTATGAGCTAAGCACAATTAAATCTGTGAATTTGATTTCTTCTGTTCTGGACTGTACTCTGACCTGAGTTGAGTGTTAACTCTGGTACAACAACTTTGAATTCATCCAATCTTACCTTTTAAGATTACTCAGAATTTACTTGCTAATCTTTGTAGAAATGGTGACCTAGCCATATATGAGAAATAAAAACCGTTCAAATATCATCCAGTGTTTTAAGCATTTAGACAGACAAAATTTAGATCAAATTATGCAACAAAGGTCGACATTAAAGATTGATGAGTTACTCATGAAATTTCAATTCTAATTATAGACACCATTAAAAGTATTTGTATTATTGCACTTAAGTTTTATTGTTTTAACATTAAGTAGATTCTATTAAAAATGTTACGAATTCTAAAAAAAAAGGACGTCTCTATGTTATCAGAGAACTTGATAACAGAAATATAATAAAATTGATATTAGTTTTTGTCCATAGTCTAAGGATCTTCCAAAGTATTCATCATTACACATAAAGCTAGCTATGCGAGCTAACCTAGCCTGCATAAGGTCGACTTGCAGGATCCACTGTTAAACAGGTTGGCTTGAGTTGGTCTACAATGTAAACGGATTAGCAAAAATCTTAGCCCATGTTTGATTCACTTTGGTAATTTAAGGTACAATCAAATAAGCTTGCTTTGCTATTTCACGTAATCATTTTCCTTATTCTTTTCTTAGCTCAACAGCAGTTTACATAGGATAATTCTAAGGAAACTTTTTCTGGACCAAGTCTAAAAAGGTTTACTTTCTTATCTGTGTAGAAATGATGATACATTCACATAAGAGGAATAAAACAGTACTTCAAAAACTTTCACCAACAATATTCTGAGATAAATGCAATGGCAAGAAACCAGTTCACATCTTTTTACAAACATTCACATTTTTTGGCCACATGACAACATTGATAAACAAGATTGTTCCTTGTTTCCCTTCTATACAAACTTTTGTGGTCCATAAATTAGATTTTTGTTCCCATATATACATTAGTCATTAGTCATCCACGAAAGGCCACAACAGCCTCAACAAAGGAAGAAAGAAAAAAATAACAAATTCCAGATATTCATCCTGCACAATCTGGCATGCATGCTGCTGTAGAAACTTACCATCCAGCAATACACTCCATGTTATTCATTTCCACTGGTTGTGAAACAATTGTTTCTCTACACATCAACAAACTGCTCTCTGCATTTTGATGATTATTATGAATTATTGACATATCCAGAGTCTCTACACAATAACTGGGCTGTGCTCCCTTCATCTTTGTACCAATTTTTTTTTTTTTACTTTTTTGATGAATCAGCTTTGTACACCTTAAGATTGCCTATGCAGCAGTTAGCACTCCTAGACCCCATGTATTGTGGCTAGGAACAATATATCTAATAAATGGTTAATCTTTCTCTAGCTTCTCATCCAAATCACCCTTCGAGCTCTCCAATAAATCGCCTGAATATGATCCATCAGGTTGACGAATGCATATATTCAAATTGCTGGATAGAAAATGTTCCTGGATGGTAAGCAGAGAGAAATAGTCAGATAAGCCCTTGAAATGAAATGTTGAACGAATAAATTGATTAATTAATGCAGCCATTGCACAAATAAGAAAAGTGTAGTCTTAACAGTTAAGTAATTTCATGTTGCAACTGAAAAGTTAACTGAAGGCTATGCTCAAGTATGTCAATCCATGCGAATAGGTACGTTTTAATAGGTGAAATAGATATCAGTCCAATATTTATAAAACAATTCTCATAACTAGTGCAGTACTACAGCTCAAATCTGCAACACTCAGGTCTGTCAATCATGTGAACGAGTACATAACTACCTATGACGGTAGGTTTTTGCCTCTATCTTACTACTTCAAAATTAGTAAGAAAGCATATAGATTTTGATAATGTCAAAAGGAACTTAACACCTAAACTTCAAATAAGATGAACCCATCAACTTTTCCTTTTTTGAATCTTGCTTGTCCAACAGAAAAAATTCCCTTCTTCAAGAGAAGTGTAGGACTTCTTAAATGAAAGTAAACCCCCTCATCTCAAGTTTAATGTACAACATGTGGTTTGGTGAAAACATTGGTGGAGTCCATGCAGCTTAAGGTCCGCTCCACATTGTTAGTACTTTAGTATTATTATGATATTGTCTTACAATAAAATTTTTTAAACCTCGATGTCAAGCTTAAAAGCACTTTTGATATTCTCTTGGGGAAAACAGCTTTCCACTAGCTAAGTTCAAACCATCATAGCAAAAGAAGAAATTATATCGACCTTTGACCTAGTCCACCTAATCACTAATTAAAAGTTGAAATGTGAAAATGTATAAACCATATCCAATTCCATTTCCAGGACTAATGTGTCTGGCCAGCATCGTGTTATTGTAATCAATTTTAGACCGGTAGTCAAATATTACCTGGTCACCAGTATCTTGGCCCTCTGATTGAAAGAGAATTGGCCGGCACCGCTTGTCCTCATTCATTAAGCTTGAATTCTGAAAATGCATGACAAGCGCAGCCTTTCCTTGTATCCGTGCATATGCCAGTGAAGCAACTTTTTCACTATTGAACTTCTCCCACTTCTTCCCATTAAATGCCTACATAAATTTCCATGTTAGACTTCTTAAAGTTTAAGTACACATAGGTACACAAGCTATCCAGACCAGAGGACAAGTTTAATACTTTCAACCTTCTATTCATATTTACTTTTAAAAATAAAAGAAATCAGAATAATTCCACAGACATCTATCCCTTACAAACAATGTACATTAAGGAATTAAGGCATCCTCACACAACCAAATTTACACATAAGAATAAAAATATAATAACAAAAATATGACCTCAGATATACAGAAGGTATAGAATTTAAACCTTATAGAAAGGGATGATGTGTGAAGGAGACACCATATTGATGAATGCATAACCCACATTACACTTATTCTGCAAGCAAAAACAGGTATAAGAAGTCATCCTGGTAGGAGAAATCCTTCAAACCCAAATAAAAAAGATATGTAGGATGTGCATACCTTAAAGTCAATAGGCAAGTAGAGAAAGTCATAAGTACCCCGGTGATTCTCATCAATCGCAACAAGTAGCATCTTCGAAGTGTACCTTAAAAGCAATCACAACAGACAGTCATTTACAAGTTTATTGGTTACCATCCTAATCAAATTGTTAGTATATTGATCATATCACTTGCTAGGATACTTGTTTGGATGTTCTTACTTATTAGGAATGTTTTTAATCATTAAAGTAGTCCTTGTATCTTCGCCACTAATGATTTTGTCTAGATCAAGCTGGTACAGCTTCTTGCTATCAATTTGGTTCCCACTATTGTCAGGTCGCCTACTCCGTCCTCGTTCCCCCAATCCCTCCATATTAGTTGCTCCTGGTCCAGTATACGAGGCATTTCCCGGGAACAAAGAACCATGCCTAGGCAGTGACATCATTCTGAAATTAGGTGAACTAATGTCAGTTGTATTTCCTGAAAGACCAACGCCAACTCCCAAAGATGCACGAGTACCCATGTTCATCATAAAACTCCCATCACTGTGATTCAAATTACCAAATGCAACTGGGCTCATGAGAGAAGCTTCAGGTGACTCTGGGAAGTAGCTAAAATGCCTATCAAGAGGAAGGCCAGATGGAGCAGATCCTACATGATGATGGGGCTGGGAGCCAAGATAAGGATTGCGATGACTATTATATGGGAAACCCTGCCTTTGGCCACTAGATGTAAATGGAAGGCCCACAGAAGATGAAGACCAAGCAGATGTGTTTGAATGCTCCGAGTATGGAGTTGGGCTTCCCCAAAGGAATTGAGGACCAGACAGTGTACCAATACTTGATGTACTTGAACTTGATTCACCAAAAGTAGATATTGGCCGAGGACTTGCATTTACTTTTTGCTCAGGAAAGGACATAGAATGCTGAAAAGCTGCTCCTTGTGTTGATCCAGAATTTGCAAACATCTGATTTGCAACCCTTCCAGGGTCCTTGCCAATCGGTGCTATCTTGGGAGAGGTTGACGCATGCGAAGAAAGAATTGCAGCCAATCCAGACAAATGGTTGGTATTCATAGGGCTGGCATGACCCAAACCAGGAGACTTGCTAAAAGAACCTAATGGATTATGTTCAACCGGACTACCAAATTGTGCCCAGCTACCTGAGAAAAAATTGTCAATTTAGTGTGAAAATGAGAATACCTTTCTAAAATAATAAGAATTGTGCAAGAGAAAGAAAATTGGATTTAAGAGATATATACCAGGAGGAGAATTGGCCACAGGTGAACCTACTTGATGTCTAAAAGTTCGAGTTTCATCTTGTTCCAGTTCTTGACTCAATTGTTGCATCAAGCTAACAAATGAAAAATGCATCATTAGTATTTTATAGGTTTAATTATGTAGATAATTACATTCTCAGTGACATAAGGGTATATAGCTAAATATAGACCCAAATGAGATCAATATAAAGTAATGCAAAAAATGAGGAAAAAGGCCCAAGAAACACAAAGACCAAAGTCTCAACTGTCCACAAGAATGAAAAGAAAAAAGTAATTGCTCAAGAATTACAAACACTGTACACAATCACAAAAAAGGATGAGGAAAAGACAGCCAGAGTTGCTCAGAAGGCTGGAGAAAAAGATCAACCAAAGAAATAATAGTGCACAGACCCTTTCTACATCCAGCCAGAGAGCATTATATATTTAAATACATATTGATGCAAAACAATAAATGGGGACATGCCTGATGCCTCAGAGTGTAACTTAATATTTTACATCTATTTCTTTAGAAGCTTACAGATTGCTTACCAGAGTAACACTATACTTAGTAGTTACTAAACCAAACTATAAAACCCAAATACATTACTGCATTTTATCATGCACATGAAATGGTGGTGGTATGAAAACATGAAAGGTGAGAAAATCATAGGAGATAGAATGGCTGAACAAAATCCATGTATTTTGAAACTGAAATTCACCAGCACAACCGGAATTTTTGGAAGATTTCTTTGGTACAGAAAGCATTTTAAGGATGTCAAACACTGTAAATTGTTTCTAAATCCTAATAAGGTAAAGCCAGCTTATATCAGCAGCTGATTCAAGACTTTGATGGACAATTAGAACTACTTTATTGCCTTTCATTTTCCAAATTTAACCACCCAGAATTTGATGGGTAATTAGAATTACATTATTGTTTTTCTCCATGAAAGCAACTTCAACTAACTTATTGGATACTTACAAGTAACTAATAGATATTCAAGGGTGTACCACAACTGTCAAAACTTACAAGCAAGTCACTACTGTTCTACCATGCACAAAAGAATAAAGAAACCAGGTCAAAGGAGAAAAATTATTTTTAAAGGAAAAATGGGTATAGTAAACAAACCAAGATAAAATCCAACCTACTTTCTACGTGCTCCACCAGGGCGGCTTGGTTCAAGTTTTATGCGTTTCCCAGCAATATCACTTCGATTCAATGCTTTAAGAGCTGCCTCCGCTGCTCTAACATCATAATATTCAATAAATTTATGGTGTCTCTTATGAGGCGTTTCCCTAATCTGTAATTTGCATGCAAAAGTTACAACTACACCAAGCACTAGATTAAAATTAAGCGGAGACCAAAGAAAATACATTTGAGATGAACAGATAAACATATAATACCTCCTTGACCTCACCATAAGCCCCAAATATTTGACGAAGGTCATCATTTGATACTGATGGATCTAAATTGAACACTACAAGGGTTCCTTGGTTAATATCTTTTTCCGAGGGGTTATCCTGAAACAAGCAGAAGAAAGACAAATAACTCAGACAACATAACCGATAATCATTCAAACATAAAGTAACACTGTAGAAATAAACCTTGGGAATTGAAAAATGAATATCAAGTTTTCTTCTTCTCAAGGGCTTGTTTTGTAAAGCACGCATGGCAGTGCGAGCAGCACGAATGTCATAGTAAGATATCATCACAAAGCCCCTATGCTTGCATGCTGTGTACAGAGTTCTGATATCCCCATATTGCTATCAAATAAGAAAGAAAAGAATCAACAATAAAAATAACAAAACAAAAGGATAAAAACAAGATTTTCAAGGTGTGCACAAATAAGACATTCAATGCAAAAATACCCTTTCGGATTGCACTATGTCACTAAATATAATCTAAATGTTTAGGTCAAAATGCCATCCCTTAACAAAAACTAATTGAAAACCTTTTTCTCCCACTAAAAAGATTTATTTATAGAAGAAACAGATGAAAAGGGCAAAAAAGTTAAGCATATGATATCCTCCAACATAGAAAATAAAAGAAAATAGTAAACTTAAGAGCCTCTAAAGTGTACTAATTACTAAGTTATCCAATCAATGCCATATCAGACACACAAACATATATCAGGGCTTAGAAAAACCAATGAAAATCATGTATTCCTCTCCAACAAGATACCCCAGTTGAATAGTATAATTTCCACACTGCCACTGTTTCAACCACCTTATTCTCTCCAAAACTTTTGAAATGTCTCATGAGAATCATTGAAAAGTAAGCAAACATAAATTGTTTGAGAACCTTAACAATCTTACCTTCTTATTTATTAAATTTCAACCTTAATCTTAACCACAAACTTGGAAAAAATCACCATTCAAAATTCAAGAACCTAACAGATCAAAAGGTTGAATTGCAGGAAACTTTTTATAATTTCCTTGACAAGTTATAATTAAACTGACCATATAAGTAATTTACCTAAAAACTTACTTTTAAAAGATAAAGCAGAAATTTGGTAATCTCCCAATGACCAAGTAAACCAACAGAAAAAGAATGTAAAATTAAACATGCAAAAGCAAGATTACCATACATAGATGTGTTTAAAGATAGACATAGCTATATAGAAGATTGGCTCAATGTAAAATGTTCTTAATTATTGATCTTAATTCATATGCCTAGATTTGCAACTAAAGAAGCAAAAACATGATTACGACACATTAAAATACTGTGTTTGAAAATAAATATAATACTATGGAAACATCAGATAAATCTACAATACCTCAAATAGTGTTCGTAATTCAGAGTCCTCAACATTACTGTTAATGTTTCGAACAAATAATGTCCTCGATGGATGCTCTCCATAGGGATGCTCCCCAGCTACTGTTCCCACACCATTTGGGATTGCATAGTGAGCAATACCATTAGAAGCAACTCCATCTGATATGCTTATCTTGGACATACCAATGTTAAGGCTCTCTTGGGGTTCATAATCCATCTCAAATCCCCCTCCATTGACAAATAGATCATTTTCATCCAAATCCTCCAGTTGGCTGGGCAATTTACTGAGGTCAAAATCATCCATTATTCCAGCCAAAAGCTCCTCTTCATCATCAGGAAGCATGTTTCCAATTGCATTGGTTTCAAAATCATCAAAAGGATCAAGCCCCTCATCCTCTTTGTGAACTTTATCTAATGTTAGCAAGTTATCATCAACTGGTTCAGAATCAGTGAAATCTACTGCATATCAATGATACAAGAAAAGAAAAGGGGTCTTAGTAATCATTTTGACTGATTCCAATTTGTTCTATGAAAAACATTGTCTCCAGCTTACACTTTTCATGTGGAAGTTCAGGCAGTGAACTAGAAAACAAGCTAACATCACTTGAATCATGGAATATATCAGTGGCATGTGGTATTCCCCATGCGCTACTTCCCACCCTTTTCGGAACATTATGTGAGGAAGTCTCAGATGGGCCTACAGAAACAACAGCATAAAAACTATTTTTTTAAAAAAAAAATCTCTATACAAGAATTTGGGTTACGTATGAAGTAAGAGGAGGCACCTGCAGCACCATGAGCTGACAATGAATCCCCAGAATGCTTGTCCATTGTCAGTCACTTTTGTACTAATGTTGTGAAATGTGAAATAGAAAAAGAAAGGAGTCAGATTCCTCAATATTAATTACTCCAAGACTTATAAAACTATAGTGGACCAATGTGCCACAAATGGAAACACAGTCACAATCAAGTCAGAAGGTATCACAATTTAGTCACAAAAGACAAACAGAGGTTTTCTCATAGTTTTATCAGTTTCTTAACTTTGTATCACCTTACAATTGCTGTAAGGAGACTAAGACGTGATCATTTGTAGAATATTCAGAGCACGGTTACAACAACTATCAATATCTAGCACGTTGAATTAACCAACAACTATACATGACATTGTATTGTTCAAGAAAACATTCATAGCTAGTTTGGCTTGATGAAGTTCAACAGAATGAACTTGATACTGAATAAAGGTGCTTCCCAGTCCAATGTTGGAATGCATAAAAGAAAAGTTTGAAAAGAAAGACTATTCCCTTGGTTGGATCCCAGTTTTCTCGGCTTCTACCATTATGTATTCCCTCAAAAAAAAAAAAAGAGCAGCATGGGGAGGAAATGGAAAGATTGAATTAAAGTTGGTTGTATGGGAACCAAGTTAGAAAAAAAAATAACAATGATAAGTTGTTTTGAAGTTTCCCTTCTATCTTGTATGCCTCCAAACAAGAGAAATCTAATTTCCTTTTCTTTCCCTATAATAAAAATTCCCAAATGAAGTTCTCATAATTTCCCTTTCCATTATTTCCATTCTACAATTGTGCTATGTTCCATTCAATTCAACTAGTCCAAACTTGCGGCTAAAAAATGTGATTGGGAAAATTAGAGTTTCAACTTAACCAGAATCCAAACAGATTGTCTGTGTTCCGCATGCATAAAAACACAAACCCATTTACAACAGGAAGAAAAAAATAGAGATTAAAGAAAACAAGCATTGAACTTATAGTAGCCAAAGCATTTCCCAGTTCACACATGACACAACACCGTAGAGTCAACTAAGTTCCAAACACAAACAACCACAGTAAACTTTCCTCATAAGATCATCAACACAATAGGCATAACTGCACAAGCCTAAACAAGAGGAAAGACAATTGAAGACATTAAAGAACACTCAGTAGCTGATGCATTTCACAAAAGGGTAAGAAAGACTACAGAGTCAACTGAAGGTCCAAGCCAAAAGTTACACAAACTCTCTCTCTCACACACTCGCGCGCACAAGCACTCACGCACGCACACCCACAGAGATTACATAGCACCGCCAGCAAGCCTCCGCATCAAAGAACACAGTCACTTATCATTCATCAACAGCTCAAGTTTATGCACCCAAATAAGGGAGACCCGCTTTCCAGGTAATCCGATCAAGTGCATAAAAACCAAAATTTAAAAGAAAAAAACAAAATTTGACTCACCCCCAATACTTGGAAATCATGAATTTAGAAAAATAAACAAAAAAACTGAAAAAAATAAATAAATAAAAGAGGCCGTGAAAGGAAGAAGAAGAGTACCTTGAGGAAGAGAAGGAACAAGGGGAGGGGCTAGAGGGAGTTCATGGAGGATTGTTATTGAGGTGTGAGGAATTTGTGATGATCACGGAAACTGAGAAGAGAAGGAGAAGAAGAGTTTCCGTAGAAGCAGAGAAATTTCTTCCTTCTACTCTTCTATTTCCTCCTCTGTCGCCGGGAAACCAGAGAGCAAGAGTGAGAAAAACTTTCCCCAAAAAAAAAATCAAGAGAGAGAAAAGAAAAGAAAACACAGAAGAAAATGATTGGAGGGAAGAAAGACAAACAAGCACATGAACATTTTTATTATTATTATATGGCGCTGAGAAAGTAATATAAAATTTGTTGTTAAAAATAAATAAATAAATAATATTAATCATAATTTTTTGTACTGTTTTTTCCTCAGATTCTGCCGCATTTAAATGGTATCTTGCGTCCGTTGACACGAATACTCCAACATTCAACACTCCAATTTTCAGGCTTCAATTTTCATATTATCCCAAATTATAATATTATAATAATCTATTAATCAGAATGAAGAAGACGAGGTAAGCAAATTGGGATCTTTTTTCTTTGGATTTATATTGTTAAATTTGGGATAATAATTAGTTCATTTGTTTTTTAGTTTTCTTTCTCTTTTCATCTGTTAGTTTTTGAATTTTTATATAATAAGTAAACACAGTGCATTCATTATTGTATTGCTAATATTCCTAATATTCTTTAAAAAATGATAAAATTACAATGGCCGTGGGTGAATATATAGTAAAGATTATTAAGATGATTTCTTCAATTGAGCTATAATTGTGGAGATAATTTCGGATTTAGTTTGTATAATGTGTCAGCAACTGTTATCTGATTTTAAGTGGATTTCTGTTAAATAAATAGTTATTTGATTTTTCTAAAATATGCTCACATTAAAACTCTAAGTTTTTAGAATGTTTGTGAATATAAATTTAAATATGAAGAATTTAGGATGTTTAACCTTATCTATGTGTTCATTATAGTTTTTATCTAATTTTTTTTATGATTTATGTTGCTCAATAGTCATCAATTACCTATTTTAAGTTTATCAATATTTAATGAACATACAACATAATATTCTTTCTTAAAATTATTATCCTCGTTGATCATAAAAAATAATAAAAAGAGTAAATTTCAAATACCTATTTTAAGTTTATCAATATTTAATGAACATACAACATAATATTCTTTCTTAAAATTATTATCCTCGTTGATCATAAAAAATAATAAAAAGAGTAAATTTCAAAAGCCAATGTATTCGTTAATATAATAATAAAATTGGATCGTTAAGTTTGATTTTACAAAAGCCTAGACCTACAATTCTATAAATTGGAATTAATCCGACCACTATTTACACAATTAACTAAATATTGTATTTGAAATATCCAAAATTTGTAAGCTCTAAAAATTTTAGTAAAGATATAACTTTAATTATATAAAAATTATAATGATAATAGTAATGTTCACACATCTTAATTAAATGTCTTTTTTAAATGTCATAAACACCTTACATGAAACCTTATAGACTTCGTAGACTTGTAGTACTTGCCTTTAATTGATTGACGTTGATATTTAATGATCAAATGAATGAAGAACATCTTAAACTTCTAATGTTTGAAGTATATATAAAAAGTCAATTTATTTATTTTTTTACAAATTCAAGATTCTTAAAGAAAGAAGATTTAGTCAAAAACAAAATTCTGTAAAAGAATTTATCTCAAAGAAATAAAAGAAAAGACAAAAATAATTTTTAAAATATATTATTAAGTTTGTGAAACATTTTAAAAAATATTTTTAAATCTTTTTTTTTATTAGATGTTTGAATCACTTAAAAAAAATCTTTTTAAAAAATTTGTTTATATTTATACAGAAATTTGAAAATTATCTTTAAAAAATTATGAATATTTTATAACACATAATTCAGTTTTTTTTATTTTTTTATATTTATTTGGCTAAATAATATCGCAATTGCCCACACAAATCATATATGCTTTTAACCTTATTTTAATATGTTTATTTCAGATAATAATATTTTCTTTTCCTAATTAGATTTGTTATATCGTGCATTATTATATTTTGATTTGGTCAATGATGATATTGTTCTGGTAAATGTGTGAGTAAGAATCGCAGCAATCTTGACTAAAAAAAATAAATCGGATTAATCTCAATTAGCAAAATTTTTGTACACTATTATATAAAATAATGACGGATAAAATGAAAAGTTTCTAATTAAAAACTATTTATTTTACATTTATATATTTAGTATAATAAATATATTTTTTTACGAATTTTCTATTTATCTGCTATTATCTTATGCAACATTATACATGTTAAAAATCAATATTTAATTTACCATGTTAATAAATCTTAACCAAAGATATTTTTTATAATTCTGTATTTGATTAAAATAAGATTTAAGTATTTTGGTGAATTTTTTAAAAAAACAAATCTTTCGAAATACTAAATAAAAAAAATAATATTTTTTTAAAATTAATCTAAATTATTATAAAAAATAATATTAACTTTATTTTTTATATAATATAATATATTATTTAATAATTTATATATATAATTTTAACAATAAAATTCCGTACATCGCACAACTAAAAATATTAATAAATAATAAAACAAAAATTATATTTCTAACATCATCACTACTATCCATTAAATTACAAATTGATTAAGAATTAGAAATTAGATTAATTTTACGTAAAAAATTTAACTTTAACTTTAAACCTCGTGATTCTTCTTTACATTGTATAAAAAATTACAAGTTGATCAATTTTTCAAAGTTAAAACACTTTAGTATGACTTTCTTTCGGCAATGTGCAGTTTTCTAAAATTTCATTAAGCAGAGAATTACTTTGAAATTTTGTATTTATTATAATATCTTATTTTATACAAAACTAAACTTCATTAATTATATGAGACTGAAACTTCAAAAAAATATATTATTAACTTCATTTAGTTAATAATATTAAATTGATTATTAATTTATAATTTTTAAATTATTCTTAATATTAACAAAATATATTATTTTAATTTTTTAAATAATTACTATATATTTACTCGATAATCTCTCTTTACATAATTAAAAATATTTTTATAAAAATTATATTTTATAAAAAGAATTAAAATAAAATTTATTTTTTGTTGTTATAAAAAAGTCCCCTTTTTGCTAATACTTCATATTATAATTTATAATATGAAGTTTATGATGAAATTACTCTCTGCCAGGACTGCGTGTGTCAGTGATGAATGTGGCCTTCTCTTATCTACATAGTATGTATATCTCTAGATGAACACTGGGATCCTAAACATCAAAAGTGAAACTGAGTTTGTCCGCACCTGAATTTAAATTCTCTTTAAACTAAAGGCTTTAACCTAGTGATGTGGCATTGCGTCGGCATAGAGCTAAATTCAACCTGCTTTTAGAGAAATGTCCAATTATTTTACGCCACGTTGCTTTCAGAGTGCACCTTCCCTCTTCCCTGGTCAAAGTTGTTTATCATAGTAATTTTCTTTCCTCAATTGTTAGTCAAAGAAATGCACTTTCCCCTTTTTTTTTTTATCTATAGAGAGAGAAAAATAATATACTTCAAATATATAATTAATATTATTTATTTAAAAATTGATTATTTTTTATAATTTTATAATTTTATTTCTTATTACTAAGAGTATATATATAAAAAAATTAATTAATACTTTCTCAAATATTTAAATGAAGAACTAAATAAAATATTTTTTTACTTTCTATCTAAGCAAATAAAAAAAATGAAGGAAATACTATTTAATAACATAAATTTAAAAATGTTTTCCTAAGCAAATTTAAAATAACTGCTTCATTTCACAAGGGAGTAACCAAGGGATGTGAATCATCTCGAATTCAAAATGCATTGCATCCGGTTCAGTTTGGATCTAATGGTTTCTACTATTAACACACAGATAGTTATTTTATTTTATATTTTTGTTTTTGTAAAACAAGCTTGATATTTTAAAGGTTCAGGTTTCAGTTTGAAAAAAACTGCAGAGAGGATCGTAATCTGATAATTAAGTGACGAGTAATTACTAACTTAGAGATAATGGACCTTTGTGATATTAATAGTTTAACTTTATACAAAATATTTATGAAAAGAGACAACTTTAGTATTGTAAAAAGGAATTCATCGTACGATGAATGGATGTGAAACGAAATTTTCCAAAGATAATTAAAATAAATTTATTTTGGATATATTAATATTTAGGATTGATCTGTACTATACACTTTTGAAATTTTGTGTATTACTAAACATATAATGATATGTTGCTGTTTTTGTTTAGTCAAATGGTATATTTCTCATATTACAAAGTGGTTGGTTTTTTGGGAGCAGAATGAGCACTTTTGATGCAGAAAATGGCCCAAAGGAACCACCAGTCTATAGCATAGGCTATATAGACTTAATGGGTACAAAGGCCCATTAAGCAAACATTAGGCTAAAGTAGTATACATAGGCTTGATATTCTAAACCAATAATTTTTTTAATATATATTTGGGGTTCAAATTCAATTGATATTTGTTCACGCATCAACCAATTGTGACAACAAAATATACTTCCATGTTTAGTTGAAAGTGACCTCTCTATAAAATTTTCTTTCCATCACAATTTTTTAAATTAAATCATTGGCATAAACCCGTGATCTTAAAAAAGTGATATTTGTAACGCTCAAAGATGTAAGTTATGTTCACCTAAAAATTCATGTAAGTCACTAGATACATAGTCCAAGTGCCATTACATTCAGGAGTTTGGATTCAGTGCAATAAAAAATTATGTAATCAGTACAGTTAAATGTAAAATATTGGTACTTTGCAGTCAATAACTTATATTGAATTATATTTTATGTATATAAAAGTAAATTACCAATACTTTGTACTCAACCTTATTAATTGGATGATTTTTTACGGCAGTGAATCCAAATTGTATATGAGTAATAATATCTTATACATTTTTACCGTCAATCATTTTTCCATTACTGCAGAATGGGATATAATGCTGTTCAACTAATCTTTCAAAAATGCTACTCAACTCAGAAACTCATCAACAAAGAACAGTGTCCACTTAAGATATAGACTTGGCCTCTTTTCTCACTTCACATATTGAAAATCATGTCCTGCCAATAATTTGTTTATTATAGTTCTGGAGTCGAGTTTGGATATTGTAATTTATGTTAATATTTTACTTGTTACAAGTTATGCAAGGTTTTCGAAAGCTCAACTTGATCACCCAATTTTGGATCTTAACTTGTTTGTATTGAGTTGTCTTAATTGATGTAAAACCACATTCTCGAGATGAATTATGCTGTCTGATTTTCTACTTACCCAATGGCTAGTGAATTTTTATTGAAAATTTTCTCTAAATAATTTTTCTGCAAACTTATTTGTTTGGGTGTTGTGGTTGTGTCCATCATAATTAAGAGCGCCAACTTGTACAAGGTGAATCTGACTTCTCTAATATGATGATATACATTGTGAAGAAAGAAAAAAAAAAGTGCAGAAATATAAATTAAAAAATTAATTATAATTATAATTTATGAGAACGTATTTGGTGAGAATATTTTTTATATGAAAATGAGAATAATAAATTTAAATCATATCATTATATATAAATAATTGATTTTTATTAAAATTATATGATCACTTAAAAAATTATATAAATTTTTAAAAATTTCACATAATTTTAATATTTTAATCTTATCCTCTTATAATAAAATTTAATGGCTGAAATTTATTTCTATTTTTTTCATATGACATATAATAAAGTTGAAAAAAAAAATACTTTTTTCATTATTAGACATGTCTTCTCAGAGTGATGATACCTGCGGTTAGATTCTTGACACTTTTTTCTTAATTTCCTGACTTTTTTATAATTTGAAGTTAAATTGTATTCATAAATTGAGGGTTGTACTTCACTATATAATATACTACGACTCAAGAGGGACATTGCTTTCTAATATTTGTTGGATGTTACATAATTGAGTTTATATGTGACATCTGGAATGGTAATATTTTACCTTTTGGAAGAAGATGAAGAGCTTAACCATCAATGTTTGAGAGTCGATGATGTGGGTACATGAAAGTTAGATTTGGACAATCTATATATAAAATTTTCCTTATTGTAAATATTTCATATGATCATTACAATCATTTATAAGCAAACAAGTTTGTAATGTTCATGATTGTTCAATGTTGTCTCTTAAATATTGAGGAAAAGCCATTCTCATATGCTCTGTGTCTTCTAATGCTTATCAATAAATTGGTGTCTCGTGAAACATATAAACCTTTATTCAGACTGTAAAATTGATTTCTTTGTGGTAAGAATACTACAAAAATTAAATTAAATTGCTTTCTTTGTGGTAAGAATACTACAAAAATTAAATTAAAATTTCTGGCAGTTATATAAATTAAAATTAAATATATTAAATTTTAATAATTATATTATTTAAATTATTATTAAAATATTTTTAATGGATAATATTTAACAAATTAAATATTAAAAATTAAAATTTTTATTATTTATCTTTTAAAATCATCTATAAAATAATTTTTTTAAATAAGTTTTAAAATAATTTCAGATGAGAGTCTCTCTGCATAACATAGAATTCATCTTGATCCTTAATATTTATTTTAAGAGACACAAACAGAAAATTTGATAAATTACGAAATATTAAGCGGTAGAAATTTAATGATGATAAATTATTGACTATTTTTTATGTGATCTTAAAAGGAACATCAAATATTGAAGTCTTAAATAGATTTGTCCATTTTATTTAGTAAATTTTGACTTTATATAATTAAGAGTATTTTTATGCAATTAGCAATTTTAATGATTATAATTAAGTTTATACATGTAATTAGAACAATCGTGTAAGCTTTTATTTTAGCCTTATACGGACTTACATTTAGGTGCCAATTTTAGATTATTATTAGACCTTGTTTAGGTGTTACTCTTTTAATCTAGATAAGATATTTTATACAAACATTTCACAATTTTGGTTCAAAAAAAAATTTAGATTTAATGAGACATTAGTTTTCCTTTTTTAGAATTTTTGAAAAGAACATTTAGACATAATTCTTATCAATGATTTCTATTATTGTGATCAATCTTCACTTGACTTATCATCTTCTTAGATGCAGTATCTTCTTCCTCATTTTTTACATTATCTTCTTTTATTTATTTTGTAATTTTAAAAATTAAAATATTTAAAAATTGTGATACAATTTTTTTATTCCTATATATATATATATCATATTTTACTTAATCTTTTTTTTTATAATTTTTGGGTCTAAATTGCTTTTTAAGTTTTCTTCTTCCTATTTTAAAATCATATATAAATTAAAGTTATGTAACGATATATATTATTATGCAACATCATAAATTTCATAAAATTCTTGCATAAGTTAAAGTTATTATCCAAAATTTCTAAAAAAAAATAGATTCAAATAAATTTATATAAAACCAAATTATTATAACATAGTAAAATAATATAATATTTAATCTTCATCAACACATGTTATGAGTTTTGAATGTCAATCCAATTCTTAAACAAATAACTTTCTTAAAAAAATTATTTATTTTGTTATAATCTTACAAAATTATTTAGTTGCATATATTATTTACGATATATGATATATTTTTTATTAACTAAACTTACTAGTATAAGAGACCTTGTAATTTGAAGAGATGATCAATTTAAACTAAACATGGCTATAATAAAATTTTAAATAAAATTTCTTGAATAAGGATATCCATTAAAATATTTCCTTTTTCTTTCACAACATTATTACAATGAAAGAATTTGTTTCTACTATCATACGTTGGAAGTGAAACAATATGACCAATTGGAGGCCCCATGATTGTGCAGGAAAATTTGTCATCTACTGTGAAGCTTAGGTTGCAATTATTATTTTGTCTACATGATCTTTGATAACCCTTTAATTAATTTCTACCGACATGCACCTCGTATTTAAGTCACTAGCATCAACATCTAGTTACATCCAACCCTAAGCTGAGGGAAACTACATGGTGGAAAGTCCCTTAACACAACTCTAGTAGGATTATTCAAACAAAGGTATTACTAAATTACATCTGTAATAGATTAGGAGATACTGATAGGATTGAATGACTTATCTTGAAAAATGTTCTCATTTGTTTTACATATATTCGGACACAACATATTCATCCTAGGTGATCAAGTTGTTACTTAACCATGTGAAATAGAACTTCTTTATTAAAAGACAGCCTAAAGGGAAAGAGCTTAACCACACAAGTCTTCAAATTGGGCATCCATAAAAAAATGTGTTCCATCAATTCTTCATTATTAGAGCAAAGATGGCATTGAGTGTTGACGTTTACCATCTTCTTGGGCTACTTGGTTTTCACTAAAATGGCATTCTTGCAATATATGCCACACAAGTGACTTGGCATTTTTGGTACTCTTCATTTACATAGTTTTTTCCAAATAAACAAAGTGTGGTGAGTTTATGGCTTGACATGAAGTTTGTTTCTTCTTTTTTATACCATAATATGCAAACTTGGCCAAATATTCACCACTTTTAGCCCAATGCAATATTAGCTTATTAGGGGATAGCCTATAACTTAAAGGTATCTCCTTTATCTATGCAGCCTAAAAAAGAAAGAACATGGTATGCTATCAATGAGACCCTTCTTCCAGCATCGTAAGCCTTTATCCATGAGCAACCTAAGTGTTATAAATGGAAAGAACTAAACACACCACCGCATAATAAATATACATTTGGATATATCCATTTTTTGTTAAATTTAGGATAATTTTAACCCTAAAAAAATTTAAAAATCTAAATATATGTAGACATATGTTTACAATGCTTGAAGCCTAGTTGTTTAGGAAACCGACATTCCTTCTTCCCAAATTCTCACTCTTTGTCCATCCCCAATTAACCACCTTGAACATTTCTCAATGATTTTCCCAATCATGTATTGCGCCAAACATAACTCTGCTAGAAGCCCAAAGGGGCACCCAAATAAGGACACACAAGGAAAATAACGGGTCTAGCATTTTAAACACTATGAACTGCTGATTGTGGAATAGCCTATGTATCATTCTCATTTTTTCCTTATAGAACAAAGTAAAACAAAATAATTATAATTATTACCTTTATAATTTAATTTAGATATTAATAATAATGAAATGAGTAATTTGATGATTAAAATTAACTTACTATTATTTTTTATCATTATAAATTATTAAAAATTAAACTAATTATTTCTATTTGTTTTAAAGTTCTTAATTTTTTTCAACTAATTTATTTTATTAACTTATTAATTATATTTAGTAATTATTTTGTATTAAATAAATTATTTGTATCATGAAGATATATTGTTACATCAAAGTTAACATAAGTGAATCTTGTGAATCACGGCTCCATAAATGGACCATTTCTTTTCTTCAATTGAATTTATAAAGCTTGAAAACTTACTATTAAGTTATGAAAAAAATGTATAAATATGAATTTAGTACAAGATCATTTTCATCAATCCTAGAAACAAAGATAGTATCTATATCTAAAATAGTGTTTGTCTTGCCTTTAACCATAAGTTTTAAAAGCAATATAAATTAACACTTAAAAAAACCATTTTACCCTCTTGGGCCAGCCCGATCAGCCTATAAATAATATATATATATATATATATATATATATATATATATATATATATATATATATATATAAAAGATGATATCAATCATTATTCTATAAACTAATTTTAAAATTAACTTAGATCTAAAATTAATTTTTAATATGATATTAAAATTTATTTTAAATTATTTATTAAAATACTTACAAATATTTAGTTTTATAATTAGATCGTTTATATATATCTCTTTTATTTTCTCCATCTATCACTTTTTAATGGAATCCGGATTATTTCCATAAAATGGAAAGATTTATTTTTAAAAATAATAATAAATATATATATATAAGAAAAAATATATATAAAAATAAAAAAAATAAAAAAAGAAAGAAAATTTAAGAGGATATTTATCCTTTTTATGATATTATTATTTTTAAAAACTATGAAACCTACATAGATAGAATGAAATCAATTAGTAAAAAAGAGAATAGGTAAGTGGTATACTTTATGTTGTAGATATGCAAAGTTGATTTGATTGTTTTGAGTGAAAAAATATTTAGGATGTGTTTTTTGTGTTTTACATAGATTTTATATATTAATTTGATAATATACATTGCAAAATATCAAAGAAAAATAATTTATATCTAATTATATCCAGATATAAATTATTAAATTTTATTTTAAAAAACTTAACAACTTATATCTAGATATAATTATATTTAGACTACATTTTATATACGACCTAATTATTTTTCAATGTACATATTTAATTTCTATCATATTATTATTTGGAATGATAAAAAAAGTTAAATATATCATCGTACAGTAAATATAATTATATTTGAATCTTTTAATTTTTACAACAATTTTAACCGTATATAAAATTAAAAAATTGGTATATAATTATATGTACAATGATATAATAATCATGACTCTTTAGATAATAGTATAAAACTCAACACTCTACTATCTTTATATATATATATATATATGAAAGATATCTATTTATATTATTTTAAATTCTTATAATTTATATTTTTAACATTTGAATTATTATTAGTAAGTTTAATTTTTAGTTTTGTTTAAGTTATTACTATGATGTAAAAGGATTTCTTCATTTTACATAAAATATTTAACTTCATTAAAATTTAGTTTAAACTTTTAATAATATAAGTAATTAACCTTTTTTATACAAAAAAAAAATACATAGATTTTGGATCTGAGTCTCCAATATTGTTTCCCCAAGATGTCTGAATTTAAGGCATTTAAATAACAAAAACTAAAAATCCCTTTGTGTTTTGGTTTACAGAGTTTATGCATACTGAATTAGGGTATCTTTCATTCCTTTTTCTTGGTCTCCCTCCACCAAAGTTACTCAACATTCTTTTTGGAAGTTATGAAGCTTATTACATATATGTGTGGGTATAACTTGGGTTACAATATTCTTCATCGACACCTCATTTCTAGCTTTAGATAAAACTATCTCTTTCCCACCCTTTAATTTTGTTTTTCTTCTAACTTGGTCTTCAACAACAATACAAAAAATAAAAAATAAAAAAATTGGACTTATTTATATCTAAGAAAAACATATTTTGTGTGGGTTTTCATCGTGTTTATTTTCATCTTATCATAAATTAGTTGCTTCATTTTTTGGTAAACATTTAAATATATATATATATATATTATAGCAAATTTTATTTAAATTTACTTAAATGAAAATCAGCAACTAATAAAATTATATATATATATATATATATATATATATAAATTTATAATTGAGCTGAGATGTATAATTATAATATTGTATAAATTATGTTTGATTTTATGATTCTCAAGTTGGTTAATGATTATTTATTTATCCAAATTATTCATTAAAAAATTTGTTATGTTTTGTATAAATTAAAAGGGAAAATAGGTAGGTTTTAAACGTTGAACTCTATTTTATTTAAAAATTTTAGATTTATGTTAGAATCTGTTATTTGTTATAAATTTTATTTATTATTAAAATTTGATTTTTTAAAAATCTTTTCGGCGTATAGATTTTTTTAATGATTTAAGATATAAAAAATTAATAAATAAGTTAAAAGCCAATACATATAAATAATTTAAAATTTTTAAAAATTTAATATATTAATATATATTATATATTTATATATAGTTTATATCATATATATTATATTTATGGTATATTATATATTATAATATATATTAAAATAAATATAACATTTTTATAAATTTATATTTTTAAACAGATATTTAAATAAATTAAATGATTTTTTATAAAATAAAATAAAAATTATTTATTTAATAAAAATTATATTTATTTAAATTTATTTATTTATTAAATAATTTAAATAAAAACAAACTTTAAATAGATGAGACTAGATTTATATGTGTATAAAAAGAAGACTATAGGTCTATATTGAATAGTCTCATTCAATCTCACCTAGAACGTGAATAATGAATTTTTGAAAGTCCTTTTCTCCTTATGATAATGGTTATCAGTGCCGTTCTTTTTTACTATAAACATGCTACGTAGTGAATGATGAGATTACAACAATTAATGGCATGTGTCACTTTGCATTTATTTAGTTTTGATCATTTCACTATAATTGATCACACTATAATCTCACCATCAGGTCCATGTGCAGCCATTATATTCTCAAACAGCGTCTACTAAATATTTCTATTATAAAATTATACTTGCACTATAATTTCCGAAACAATGGTAACATAAATATTATACTCGCATTGTCCTTATTTGTATGGGTATAAAAAGCTTAATGTGTAGATAAATTTTGCAAATTTATATTAATGAATCGTATTTTAGTTGCATTATTTTTTTTCTTCAACTTTTTTTTTTTTTTTACGATATGATCTTGTACTGAATCCTAATTCTGCATGCATATTAGTTTGATACCTGATTCTTTTTTTGTTACAGTTTGATACCCAATTCTCACACCGTTAAAACGTTTTTTTATAACCCACAAAAAGGATTCATAATGAAACAATTTTAATCAAATGCTGTGGTTTAATTTGCAAAAATAATTTTTATATTTTTAATTTTTAATTTAAATTACAAAATATTATTTATTTTTTAATTTTAAAGTTTTGTATAAAAAATCTTAAGAACAAAAAAATTATTTTCATTGAAAAATATTTAATTCATTTATTTATATCAAGTTTGAGGAGATCTTGTGAAAAACTTCAATAAAAAGTATGATAATGAAATCGAATCTCCTAACCTATTGGATCAAGAGAAGATGCGTGTAGCTGCACTCCATTGGTCAATATTCTTTAGACCTCTCTATACGCTAAAGTATTCAAAGAAATTATATTTATATTACTTTATTTTTAGTATACAGAAATTTATAGCCAATTTTATTAAAAACTTTTAACCAAAAATTACAAATTCTATAAAATTGTCTTGACTTATTTTGTCAAAAATATTTGTTTTATATAACCTTTAAGAGAAATTTAAATAAAAAATACAAATTTTTTTTTTAAAAAAATTATTCTTAAACACGTTTGCAGAATGTGAAGTTATCACATTACAAGATGTGTCACCAGCCTTAATTAAAGCATGAATGATACTTACAAATGACATGCCGAATAAAAAGGACAATTATGCACAAATCAACCCAAAACTTATTTATCAACATTATCCATTTCCATCACCTAATTTGTTGATCATTTCCCATCAAGCAAAACTAAACATTTGTTCATTTATATCTTATGAATCGAATTATATTTTATAGTCACATTTACAAAAGTTAATAAAAAATTAAGGAAACATAAATTAAAAAATAATATAGAATGAAATAAAAAAGTAAGTGAATTTTATAACGAAGGGACTTGAATTTAATAGATAGAAACGTAGCTTAACATTTATGTCACTCAAGTGACATATGATTGTAATATTATAAAAATGAAAATGAAAGAAAAAAGGAACGGTGGCTTATAAGAGACATCACAGGTCCAACTCTGAAGAGCGATAGAGCAACGACAACATACGACCCTTCCCATTTGTCGGGTAGGTGCAACCGACGATCCGAGATGGTCCATACCCTACTGTGGACCCCACTTTTTATTGTTAATTTTTATATTTCAATAGACTAAAATTTTAAATAATATTTAAATGGTATGTAAAAAATATTATAAAAACAAAAAATAATTTAATAATTTTTATGTCTAAATAATTAGGTATAAAAATTATAATTTTGTTATATTTTTAATGTAAAACACATATTTCAATAAAAAAAATTATTAAAATTAATTTTTGCATGTATTCTAAAAATATTTAATATTTTAAAATTAATTTTTTTATTTAGTTTTAAACCAATTAATTATTTTTTATTTATTGAATAAAAATATTTTTGTTATACAAGTAAAAAATATTAAAAATAACTTTTATACCATTTTTGTTTTTTTAATTTTAATATGCCTTTAATTTTTAAGTAACTATGATATACTATTAAATAGATATTCCTTAAGTTTGTTTACATTTTATATTACATTAATATTTAATGTGTTATATTAATAAATAATTTTATTGATATAAAAATTATGTTAGCGAAATAGTTCAAACCTCTAGAAATTTGTTTTGTTAATATATGATTTTCTTTTTCTTTTTCTTGAAGTATTTTTAGCAATCTATGAAGGAACCTTCACGTGGCCTCATGTGGGGACAGTGCCACCCGTATTCACTCCGGGAACCACCGCTGCCGTGTGATGGTGGCTAAGCATATGTACCACCACTCTCTCTCATGGCTCTTGTTATTCACCAATTGAAACTCTACGCGTATTTTTATACACTACGGTATTTATACAACATCATATACAAGCATTAGAAAAAGGGCAAAAGTGTAATTGAGATGGGTGTCAGAATTGACCTGAGGATAGTAAAGAGGTTACGGATCCGTGCAACTTATGGTAGGCACAGTCACACATGCGCAAAAGGCGTTAGGTTTTGGCAGATTATGGTGAGTTTAATTTGGACCTTTTGGGTACCGTTTATGACACCAAAATTTGGGGTCTATTTTGGCGCCTATAAATAACCCTTGTACCTATGCATAACTATATTTGTTGCCTTCTAAGTTATTATTTGGCACGTGAGGTTTTGAGAAATTGTGAAGAATGACAAGAGGGAAATTCAACCAAAAGGTTGAATGGGTAAGAGAGAAAGAAGAGGAGAGTGATGGTCCACGTCCAAAAAAATTGTGGGGTTTGATAAGAAAGGCTACAATTGCTATAAGTAAACATTTTTCGTATATGCATATGACCATATAGGTACGGTTCCAATGAAAATTCCTGTTGGACTTGTACCTGGGTAAGAGTTCTATCACAATTTGCTTTCTCTGATATCTGAACTTGGTAAACTTTGAATACTTTTCATTTTTAATATTTTTTTTTTATTTTTGTTGTTCACAATTTTTCTTTTATAATTGTATGCGTTCATTAACTTAAAAGCTCAGTTTGACAGCATCAGAAGTTTGTAAAATAGGTTATGATTGTTATAAGTTTTTAAAATTTATTTTGTATGATTCTTAATATAATTTATCAAAATAATTTAATTTTATTATATTTTAATCAGTTTTATGATATATTCTTTTTTGCATTAAAAAATTTATTAACTAAGTATTTAATTAAATTGTTACCTAAACGTATCCTAAGACTTCTCAAAGTGGCTTACGAGCTTTCAATTCAAATGTAAATTTTAAAACAAATTGTTTAACTAACATTAAGATCTAATTTAGAGTTACAAGTGTTTTATTTTAATTTTTAATATAAAATTGAAAGTAAACTATATTTATCTTAAATAAGAGGAGAGATCCAATTAAAATATAATTTAAAATAATTTAATTTAAAATTATTTTTTTATGAGAGTTATTGAACAAAATAATTATATCTAAATTTATTTCTATATTAACGTAATTTTTTTCTTAATTAAAATTGAATTAGTTTTAAAAATGTTTTATCTTAAATTTTAAAATAAAAAGATAATTTTTTAATATTTAATTATAAAAATAAATCACTCAATTTTTTTCATAAAAAATAGATAAAAATTATTATTATTATTTATCTTTTATGTCTTTTATTTATTAAAATGTAAAAAAATTATTAATATTTATTTTTTAATTTTTTTTATTAAAATAGTACATATAGAATTTAATTGGTTAAATCGTCAAATAAATTTGAATGTTATCTATCTTAGAAATATATCTGAAGATAAACAATCGGTTCGATCTTTAGATTTTATTTAAGACTTTCAAGAAGTTGTATAAGAAAAAAAATTTCATATATAATTATGTAATAGAGTTACTCTCATGGTTGCTACTTTTATCAACTTTGTCTTTTCTTCTTTTCTTTTTTAATATTCTATTATCATGTTTATATTATATTATTAAATAAATATAAATTAAAAAATAAAAATAATCTATATGATTTAAATTTAATATTTAATTTAAAAATTAAAAACCGAAAATGTTTAAAACTATTTTTTTTAAATAACTTTAAAAATCCCATAACTTAAAAAACAGACAATCAGACTTTAAAAACATAAGTGTAGATTTGGATTATAGTTTTTCTATCTATATCTTGATTTAGAGAATACAAATTAAATTTATCCACAAACTTCATATTTGGTAAAATTAAGGTTGAATTGACTTTCAACATAATTTTAAATGTTAAATCATGATATGATTGAAAGTAAACTAAACAAAAAGAATATAATTTTTTATTGCGTCAAACCATATATAATTTGCCACCTATAATCCAAACATATGTCTAAAGTTCATTCTTTTGTTTTGAATTTTAATAAAACTAATATTGAAGAAAAGGATAATTTATTAAAAGTTATTCATATTTAAAAATTATATTTTATTTATGTGTTTTTCATAATTGATTATAAACACCAAAGAATAAATATCTTTGTGTATTTCTCTTCGATCTTGATAGATGTGAGAGTAAAAATATCATCACTTAAAAATATAGTTCTCTTCTAAATTGTAATTGATACCCATTTGTGAGGATGTAGCCAAAGTTTTCTTAGAATTAATTTACAAAAATACTTGAAGTTGTTCTGAAGAAAAACTGTATATAATTATTTGGTACATTTTACGGTGAGCACGCCTAATTTCCTTAGAACTTTGATTGCATCAATTAAGATATCTTACAGTTAGGCATGTGTACCATTTTTGTCTTCAAAGGACTTCCATTACATCATTTTTGTCAACTTGTTATTAGGCATGTGAACTTGCCTTATTGATGAAGCACTTCTATTATCAATATAAATGGTCCCACATATTAGAACTTAATTAGATGGAGATTATAGAGAGTGGTTTTCATTGTGAGAATGAGTCCTTTTTATGAGAGTAAATCGATTGTGAGGTTTTCTTCTTTCAAAAATTGATGGTTCTTCTTCTGCAACATTAGAGAGATGTTGGGAGAGGATCTTTGTTAGTTTTGAATATTTATATAATCTTTTATTTAATCACAGATGAGATTCCGTCGCTGCCTCACATTAATCATGGAAATTTTGGTGTCTTAATCATATTTTCCCCCTTTGTCTCTATGCATTTCATTTTTTACCAATAATAATGATTTTTTAATTGATTATAAAGAATAGAGATTAAAATTTATCCTTTTTTATTTTATTGAAAAATACATGTGAAAAATTTATTTATCACTTAAAATTTTAAAAATTTTACAAGTCAATTACTTAAGTGAAAAAAACGAGTTAATTGATCTGTAAATAATCAATTTTGTTAACATTAACTATTTGGACTAATTTTAAACATCCAAAAATTAGTAAAATTTTATTAAAAAAATATTTATGTAAGAAAAAATATTGTAAATTACATTAAGTATTATATCATTATTAACTTGTGTAGTCAGTTTTTCTTGAAGCAAAATACTTTTTATCTCAATCCTTCAATTTTATTATAATTATTTTATAAATTTTAATTAATATATTTAATTTGTACTATTATTTTTTTATTTTTATCATATTTTATATATTTTTATATTTATCTCCTTTTCATTCAATTTCACTTATTTTTTATATGTATAATAACAACATTCCTTTTTCTATGTATTAGAAGCCCAAATTCGAAGCTAGCAACAGACCGTCCCAAACACCAGAGGCCAATGCTTAGCTACTCCTTTGGCGATAGCACACAGACCATTAATGTTTGTTGTATATTTTATTTGGGACATAACAGGTAGGATAGAAGAGAAAAATAATAAAATAAAATAAACTTTGATATATAATATAATAAAAAATAAAATATATTGAAATAAAAATTCAATGTATATGTATAAATTAAATTAAATTATATATTTTTATTAAAATATATATTCTATATTAAAAATAGGAGAATTAATTTATATACCAATATAAAAACAAACAGGTCCTTAACATCAATCACATGCATATTTCAATACTTTCAAATGAGATGACAGGTCTGGGCCCAAATATTCCTCTATTTAGAGATTGGATTGCATCCAAGTCTCTGAAACATCCTATAAAATATAGCCATTTTGGTACATTAAAATGTAAAATTAGAGTAATATTATAAAAAATTATTTATTAACACAAATTGATTATATATTAATTTTTTCATTAATATAAATTATATCTAATAAGACTTAATTTGTTATGATAAATTTTGAAAACCTATATACTAACCAGTAATACATTATATTAACACATAAAATTAAAATAAAATGAGAAACTCAAAACTTCCATAAACCAAAGGAATATGTAATCTAATACTCAGCCTGAAAGTCATTTTTAAGTTTGGCCATGTTAGGTGAGTGGCTGTTACAATTTACTTCTCATATGGTTACATCAATTTTTTCTCTCTAATAAATGACTTCTAAATCAATTAAATGATTATAATATATCTGGTTAAACCTCAACAAGTTAATAAATATGCAACAATCATATCAAAATTTTATAGCGACCGAATGGACCAGTTCATGTTAAGTTTCAATAAAATTAAGTTTTAATAACCAATCTAAAGAAATAACTTTTTTTTATTAATTTTTTTTTTGGGTAAATTTCATGAATTTGTGACTTAAGGTGATAATTGTCAAATAAATTTAATTTTTTTATGCGGCACCTACGGTTGTACGCTAAATAAACATACGCTTGTAATATATATAAAAATTATTTAGTGTGATGGTAACTATTTGAAATTTGTTTGTATAATAATTTTTAAAATATATTTAACAAGAGAAACAAGAAGATCATTATGCAGCATGCATGAATCAACCAGATCCTAACTTATAAGCATGCATGAGGAATAATTAGCGCACCTTACAGTTATATGCTACATAAACTTGTAATATCAAAATTAGTTATTTAAGGTGATAGCTTTTTTAGAAATCTGTATATTTATTAATTTTTAAAAATATAAATATTGAATAAAGGCAAGAAAAATATCATTATGCATCATGCATGAATCAACCAGGTCATAGCTTATATGCTTATTTATATAAGCAGTTTTAATATGCATAGCATAATATCTTGCATAAAATAAATAATAATGCATCTACAACAAACCAGTACCATTGACCTTAATTAGTTGCAAGTAGCAGAATGAATCAGGAATTGATATTTTTTAAACACTTAAATCTGAATCTTAATTAGTTTGATGATAAACTCATGATTCGTATATTCTAAGAATATTATATATTGTATTCAATACGTGCTATTATTATTTGTAATGAATAATTATTTACGTCACACAACCTCCAACAATTGAAGCTTATTTTTGTTTTTTTATTCTGTTTTTCCTTTCTATACTTTTCAGATCAACATTGAGAAAGATATAAAGAGGTTGCTCATTTGGCAGCAATCCATTTCAAGAAGGATAAAATGTCAATTTCGGAGGTTATGAACTACTTTTCATGTAACCAATTAATTACGTACGCAATATATATCTAGCAACTTCTCTCTCTCTCTATGAAGGCAAAAAAAAAATAAAAAATATGAACTCCAAATTCTTGCTTCGTTTAGGTATATAACTATAAATTATTATACTTGTTTTTTTAGGAAAATTATACATTATTATATCAACTAACTGTCGAACAATATTGACCCTTTTATATTATCAATATTAATTTTATATTTTAATTAAGGATGAGAAGTCATACATTTATTTATTTTTTTCTAATATGAATAATGATTTTGTATTCATCTGAAAGTCATACACATTGCCGTTTATTATTCTATTTAATATATAATATAAGGACTAAAAGATTGAGAAAGAATTTTAAGAGAAATAGAAATTATGTCATTATAAAGTTAGGAGGTTGTTATAAGATAATTATTTGTGAGAATCAAATTCATCCACTTTTACAAAATAAATATTTTTTTGTAATCCTTAAACTGAACTAATTAATATAGTTAATTAACATCAAATTATCAGTTAGATAAACTTACATATAGATTATAGCAAATTTTTTATTTGAATAATCATATTATTTAAATCTTATTGTACATCACATCATCGGACTCCGCAACAAGTTGCTTTTTTAAAAATAAATAAATAAAAAGAGTTGTGGAAATACCACCCTATTTTTTTCTTTTCCTTAGCAATAGCAAATGCAAGTATATGCTCCACCGACACCATTAGATTGTTCTTTTGACTTCCTTTTCTTTCTGGTATAGAATTGTTCTTTTGACATTTGAGAATTGTGAACACGAACTTTTCTCTTGTCGTAATCAATGCTGAATAAAGCAATAAATAAAATTCAAGGAAAACGTATAACTATTTAATAAATCATATGAATATTCTTTAGACATTAACAAATATATAGTTGATTAAAGTGAAATATATTTGATTTTTTTTATATGATCTTGATTGAATCTCGGGGATGAAAAAAAATTAGTTTCATCATAATATAAATATTTTTGACTGTAAATTACTTTCAATAAAGGATTTATGTGATTTAGAAAAAAAAGTTATTCTTTAGATGTGATTAATAAAATAAAAATATTAATTAATAAATGTGCTTAATATAGTAATTAAAATTTTAAAAAATATTATTAAGATAATTTTCCATAGAAATAAAAAATATTATTTGGTCAAATTCAAATTCATCTTACCTTACGTAATAAGAGTGTATGATGCCATGTGGTTAATTAGAATATAAATGTAAAATCCGTTTAACCTTTTAAGAGTTGACAATCATATTAAATTTCAATTTTCATATGAGTTTCTTGTTTACTCAATTTGTGTGAAATTTCTTGTCAATCGGTTAACTAAAATTGAAAAAAGTCAATCGCAATGCAACATTCTTATAAAAATCCAATATTAAGCGTTGAAGTCGTGGTTGAACAGATTAGAGTATGTTTGTGGCTTTGTGCACTCGTTCACACACATTTAAAAATGAATTAATAATTTGTTGTGTTTATTTCAGTGTCAGTTTTAAATTTTAATAGAGAAACAACCATACTGCTACTCATGTTGGTTGAGGACTTCTTCCTTGTTGAGAGACTCATTATTAGTAAAGATCCACAATCCAATAGAAATGGGAGCAATAAAATTCTTATAATAAATTTATCCAATAATTTATGCAATATTTTTTTTTTATCTGCATCATGTTATTTATCATAAGATAATTTATTATATCTCATTTTTTATTTTATTTGTATATTTTTTTATTGAATATACTTATAGTAAAATTAAAATTTCTCTGCAAATTAAGGAGCTAGCTAATGAATGATGATAGAGCCCAAAATGGTCTACAGTTTGATCAAAGAGAGTGTACAACCACTGTTGTTGCTTCAATGGTAACAGTAATGGCAACTTCAATAAGCTAATTAGTCTCCGTTCAATATAAAAAGGAAAAGCAATTATATAACACAGGCTAGTCATTAGATTTTTCTTCATTTGTTCAATTTGTGTGTATATATATCTATTTCTGAAAACAATAATCATAGATTAATTTTTTTAGAAATAAAAATTAAATTTACAACATGTTAATTAAATAGGACAAGTGAGTTAAAAATATTATCATTTGTGTAAATTTTTTTAATAAAAATAAATTATTGGTATACATGTTAAAAAAAATTATGCTTATAGTGTAATGTATAATAAATACTAACAAATAATTTCATTGACGGTGAGATCATCCATTTGGATAACTTATAGTGTGTGTGTGTGTATATATATATATATATATATATATATATATATATATATATATATATATAACATTAAACAAATTATTATTCATTAAAATTTTAATATTAAATTAATTTTTGTTAATATATTTTTAATAAAAATGAAAGAATGAAATTAGTTTTATGAGTTTTTATTAATAATATAATATATTACAACAAAAAATTAATTTTATTAATATAAAATTAATATGTATTATCAATATATTAATACAATAAAGCATCTGATAGTAAAAACTTTAAAAATTTACACTAATAATTTTTTTTCAATAAAAAACTATATTAGTAAATTACAATGCTTTTTGTATGGAATCCATTTTTTCTATTTAGAGCAGGTTTGAACAACATTTAAAATATAAAGTCATGTTTTGATTTTTTATTTAAATCTAACAAATTCAAAACTTTTGGATATGGACAAATTGAATAAAGTTATATTAACCTTGGAAAGATTTTAAGTTATGGTAAATATTATGATAATGGAAGTCTTAATTTATTTTTTAAAATTGGATAATTGATGAAAGTGTTAATAAAAACAAATTAATATCTCATTAGAAGTATTATTTTATACCAAAAAATATCTCATGCCTAAATGCATGCATATATTTATAGAATATTATTAATACTTGTAACTATTGTTATTGTGATTTTTTCCAAAAAAAAAATTACTTAACTTTTATATGAAAAATAACTATATTGTAAAAGGCGTTAAATAGAGGAAACAACAAGGTGTTTGTGATTTGGTTTAAATTAAATTTTAAACAAAAAAGTATCAAATTCAATTATAAAAATATATTACAATTTGATTTACATTAGTTTGTATAAAATTTTAAATCTGATTTCATTAAAAGTAATTTAAATTAGATAAATAAGTCAATTTTTATACATTTTTAATTTAATAAGAAAAAATAAATCATTTTATTATCTATTTACACTTTTTTAATTAAAACTTATTTTTTATATAAAATATAAATTTACATAATAAAAAATGTAAAATACAGGAATAATTTAAAATTAATATAAAATTATTAAACTTATAAACATGTTAAAACAATGAAATATATCTCTAAAAAAATAATAAGATATTTTAAATATATATATATATATAAATATAATTTAATATTAAAATTTTATAAATATATAATTATATAAGTATGAATAAAAAATATTTTCATAAATTATATATATAGTTTGATTTGCATTGGATTTGATCAGTTTTAGAAAATGAATCTGAAATTTAACTCAGTCTGATAATTTTTTCATATTATTATTTACAAATCACAAGAAAAAATATATGTTGACGATCAAATTAATGATCACCATTTTAATCGTAAAATTGATCTAAAAATGACAATTTATTTCACAAAAGTATATAATTTTAAAATCAATTAGATATTTAATCTCTAGATTGCTTAGAAGATTGAAATTTCAGCGACCAATCATATATGTGTCTACTTCGCTTAACGCAACCGAATTTTATTATTAATTAAGTCTCTTTTAATAGTAAATATTTAAATAATTCGATTTTACAATAATAATTTATTACTTATTTTGTTTTGTGTAATTTAGTTCATTTAATAAAATATATTAAATGTTTAATTACTCATAATTCAGCAAAAAAAAAAAGAAAAGGCATTATTATTCTAATGTTTTGTGGTATCATTGAAGGCTTACAATTCTTAAAAATTATGGAGACACTATTTGATCAGTTGAGCAACACCTTCAATTCATTTATTTAAAATGCAGTAGTCGAGATTATTTTACTTTGATTTAATTATTTTTAGTTTTTATTAAATTTCTTATCTTATATTGGTATAAGTCTAAGTTAGCATGTGTGGTGTTGTTGTGCAACCAGCCTTACTGAAAATGGTAGGTTAAGGTATACATTTAATCATGCCAAATGTGGATTTCTCTCACACTAACTAAGTAGGTGTTAGGATTGGATGAAACTATTATTTAATTTTTATTTAATTTTATTTTTCTCTTTTATATATATACTGAAATTTATACATATAATCTTCATCTTTATCCTTCTATATTAAATAAAAAGGATTGGTAGTCATTAGGTTACCAACGCAAGAAAAATAAAAGCATATTCTGTGGATGAAACTAATACTGTGTGCTATATATTAAATCCACTTAAGCCATTCAACTTGTCCATTGAATGGACCGTTCATTTTGATGTGCTTTATTTATTATTACATTGAACATCTTCCAATGCTTGTAAGCCACACACTTTTAGTGACATATATGTAACCACCTTTTAGAAATTATGAATGATAGACGCAAAGTTATTGGGTATTTCAAGTTTCTCTTTCATACACTAAAACTATAAAGCTTTATATTCACTTTAAATCTACACGAATGCAAAAGTTAAGGCGCTTTGATTGGTTTCGCGCTACGTGGCCAACAACAGCCACAGTGATATTTTTTAAAAAATATTTTTATTTTTTCTTATAAACTTTTTGGAGCAATTATCTCCACAAAAATTATGCTTTTTTTTATATTATTTCATATATATATATATATTTCTCTCCACAGCCTTAAAATTCTGCATCCATCACTACGGTAAATAATGTTCGATCACACAGAAAACTCAAATGGCTAATTACTACACATTGGGAATTAAGAAAATCAGAACATAGTATAAAGCTCAAATTTTTACCCAAAATACTATACAAAAATAATATTGCACACTTATTTTCGAAAAAGTTTTGGGGATTAAAAGTTCCACCACTGAAACTAATTTTCATGAATCAAATAATACTAAAATTCGATGAATAGAAAAACTATAAAATATTTAAGTTAAAATAAATATATTTATGTTAGATACACAAAAAAATTATTATTATTTAAAATATTTTAAAATTTTAAAAAGTCAATAAAATTGATTTAATAACCAGAAGTATTTGTCAATCCCTAATTAATAAGGCGAATAAATGTTGTTTTGTGTAAGATTTTTTTTTTGGTAGAATTTTGTTTCATTTACTTTTGCTATATTTTTTAAAAATTCTGAAGATATTTTTTTTTGTATTTTTTTAAATAATTTTTTTAAAGTGAAGAGAGAAAAATATATTGGATAGTCCAAGAGATAATTTATAAAAAAGAAGAGGTGGAGATTTGAGATCTTCTAATTTAACATTATTGAAAAAATAGAAATTTTTTTTTGTCAATAAATAAAAGTTTGAAGAGCATAATGTTAAGAGCCAAATGTAGAACTACATAATAGAATGGAAGGAGTATGCAGCATCATTTGTGAATTGATATTTTAGAAATTTAGAAAAGTAATATGAAACATGAGACTAAATGAGATAGAATGTGAAGAAAAAAAAATTGAAAATAGAAATGGTATTTTTTTTAAAATGATACGTGGGTAGGGGTAGACATTTTGCATAGTATTTTTTTTTAAGATTAAATGATGTTTCCAACTTTAATGGAACATTTATGGTGAATTCAAGACTTGGGACAATGAATTGGAGTAGAAGAAGGGAGTTCTTTTTGGTATAAAACTAACTAATTTAATATGCTTAGATATCTTGTTTTCTCTACAAAGTTATAGGATAATAAAGGAGACAAGTAAAAATGGCAATTTGATCCATCTAAAAAGTATATTATAAAAATAATATATAACTTTTTTAATATGAATAATAAATAATAGAGGAGATATTATTTTAAAAAAAATCTAATTTAAAAATTTATCTTTTAAAGTAAGAATTTTTTTTAGAAGATGGTATTAAATAAAATACCTTCTAAGACTAATCTCTTTAGAGGAAGCCATTAAAGCAATTTATAAAGATTATTTAATATATGAATATTATGAATAAGTCATATATTATATTTCTCTTAAGATGTAGTATTACTTTCATAACAATATTAAAGATTAATTTATGTAGTTTTATGAACTTTTTGCAAATTTTAAAATGGCTAATAACATGTGGGTGAAAGTTTGGGTTAGTCCTTATAATTGATAAGGAATGAAGTCATTTTTAATGCACAAGTAATAGACTTCAAAATAAATTTTAAATTTAATTAAAATTGTATTTTAGATGTGGATCAAAATAAATTATAATATTTTTTGTTTATTCTATAATTTGTTGGTTTAATAATTCTATAAATTATTTATGATGTTTTATGGATTTGTATTTTGCAATTAGGGCTGAAGAAATTAACCTTATATTACAAACTGCTATTGGATTATTATTTTATAATTAAGTGCTTGGCTATGTACTTTATTTATTTATAGGAATTATATATATATATATATAAGCATAAATTTATTTATATTTAAATATACTTATTAGGTTTGTTTAGTTTTTTTAAAATCTGTTAATCATTAAATAAGAATTATAGATGAACGAAAAATATGTAGAAAAATCATTACTACTATTAATAATAAACAGTAATAATGATATTTCATTTACATGATACCATGTCAAGTAAATAAGTTATATTGAATTTTTTTAATTATTTTTATGTTTTATTAATATATAATTTACTTATATAAAAATCTTAATTTTACTTAAAAATTTATTTTTTATGAACAATTTAAATAAAGATTTTTGTCTGTATAAAATTTTCTATCAATATCTAAAAAAATCCAAAATATTAAATAAATTAATTTTTTATAAATTGAGATTAATTTATAGTCATCATTTTATTTAAATAATTATTTAAATTTTATAAAATTAATATATGTATATTTACATTGATTTTAATTTATAAAAATAATTAATTTTTAAAATTTAATTTTTATGAATAATTATTAAAAAGTTTATTCAACCTCATCTAAATGTCATTATAACTTATAAGTCCTTCCTGAAATTTTAGGCACTAGGCCACATGCACTGACTTTTGAATAGAGTATTTTTATTTCCATTAAAACTTTCATTAAAACAAAACAAAATTATAAAAAGGAAAAGGTTAGTGATGACATTTATTAAAGAATTCATGGATAAATTTTTTATATTAAAAATCAAGTATTATTATTCATAGATGTTAGTGAGATTCTTTGACACTAAATTTAATTATAATTTTTTATAATATTTTTCAAATAAATATTTCTTTTTATAAATAAAAAATAATATAATTTTATGTTTCTAATAAGATATCGAATATATTTATTATTTAATTTAATTCATATTTAATAATGGTTTTATTGGCCACGTAGGTAAAAAGGAATCAACAAAAAAAAATAGTTAGGCGTATATTATAAATCAAGAAAATAACATATTAATAATACTATTCAATATTTTTTTTTATCAGAAAGTCCTTATAAAATATATAATAAATTAAGAATAATATGTAGTGTCAAGCATAATCAATGAGAAACATTTTTTGTAATGACTAAAAAAGTTAATTAACTTGTTAATTACAATAAAATTTTAATTTTAATTGTAAAGTCATATAATTTAATATTATCTAATAATTAATTATATCCTTATTACAATCACTGTCACTCATTTTCGATTGGTAAAATAGTAAGTTTTTTTTTATCTGCTTATTATTTTATTAAACAGAAAAGAATCCATTGATTATTATAGAAAAAATTCTTCAAATTTTTAACATAATTACATATTTTTAAAAATACAAAATTAATATTTTTAATAAATTATATTATTTCGTATCAGTGATCCAGGTGATATAATAAGTGTTTAGTGATTATTAATTACTATTGATAATTACAAATAATTAGTATAATATACATTTTTATTTTTGTTTAAAATTGTTTGATATAAATAAAAAAAAGATAAACAATAGCTTCATATATAATTTCATATATAAATTTTATTATCTCTCATCAATTAATATTTTTATTAAAATTAAAAATATAATGAAAAATAATAAATGTCATCTTAAATTTTGACAAAAATAATTAAAAGAATTTTTTTAAAACACAAATATTTTAAAAAAGATAATGGAAGATGAAAAATATAGAAAATATTGACTTTCAATAAAAAAGTTTTGATTGGTTAATTAAATAATAAATAATTATTAATTACTTCCAATAAAAGGGTCTAGTGACCGGTTAATTGTGTAATATTGTTGTCATGAAAATATTAATAATATATTTCTGAACATAGTCTTTTATCAGTTTTTTTTTTATATTTTATACAAATCTCACTAAAATGAGAATGAATTAGTTTCTGCTGGATTATAATAAATGTGTAAAATATTTCAAAATTATATAAAGATAACGATATAGTTAAAACATAAAAGAATAATAATTAATGTTATTCTAAGTTTATAAAACAATATTGTTATTTAAAATTTTTAAAATCGTAAATCAATAATAATAAAATTTTCTTATAAAAGTGAATACAAAGAGAAAGTGATGGTAATATTGGTAATATCAACCACTGGATAATTATGTGAATTGTTTTGGTTGACTTTCTTCACAAGAAAATTAATATTTATTATAATAATTATTTCTCCTTTTAGTCAATATCATTAATTTACTGAAAAATTAATTATCATATCTACGAACATTTATCCCTCATTTTTTCAATATAGTCAACAGTAAGTCAGTAGCCAATAATTTGATGTTTATAACATTTACTATTACTTATTTTTGATTGGCTAATAGTAATTACTGGATTACTATTATGTAAATGTTGATCATTCATTATGAGATGGTGAACAACAATCATTGACATTTTATTAAAATTAAGAACAAATATTATGTATAATCAAATATTCGCTTTCTCTTTAAAATTCCCTAATATTAATTTTTCCTTAATTTAAGTAATTTTTTTGTAAGTCTTAATTTCAATGTACCGTAATATTTTCCTCAACATATTTTTAAGAAAACTAATTTGACTAATACACAAATTTATGAAAAAAAATGTTACATCGTATTAAAAGAATAATTTGTTATTTGTAGCTTATTTTATAAAATTTGAACTATTTCAATAATTTGTATGTTTCCAAAAAAAAAAAGTAATTACTGATTTTCAATCCGAGATACTTTTGATATACATCAAAATTATAATATAACAGATACACATATGTGGTTAATTAGTTTCCTTTTTTAAATAATATAACAAATCTCCTTAACATATTTCTTTGGGGATAATTTTGTACAGTGAGAGGTGGTTATAATATTCTAAATGATGCAATACATCCCAAAAATTTATTATTATCAACGTTCCCTCCTTTCCGCCTAGTTAGATTGATGATATCTGCTTAAATTTTTATCTGTAACATATGCTCAACCATGAATGTATGACATTTCACACAATTTATTAAAATTATGAGGGTTGATATAGCAACTAAAATTAAAAATTTATATAAAATTTTAAATTTAAATATTATTATTTTTTCATTATTTATCATATAATTTATTAAAATATTTTTTTTCACTGATAAATAATTTCCTATAAAATATATTTATGTTACTTACTAAATAATAATATCTAATATATCAATTTTAAACTTATGTAAAGGTATAATTAGTCTAATTAAAGTGAAAAATAAAATCTAAACAAATTATGGATTCAGATTCAGTCAACAAACTGTCTGCCTGAATTCTTTTCTTCGTTTAAACTTATCAAAATTTGTTTGGTGACTTGTAATTTCCTCTAAATTTTCTTTGAAATTTGGAGTCTCTTTTCTCCCATGTTTTCAATTTATAATGGCCTTTATACCCATTAACATGAAAATGCACAAAAGTTTTCTTCAACTTGTAGTTTATATTAAATACAAAGTTTGATTGATTTGAAGGCCAACAAATGACTCAAAAGGCACTTAGCCACGACCATCTATATGATATGGTGAATGGAAGATGACTTGAAAGTGAAATAATACAGTGCACTTTATTTATTGAAAATCCCCTTTTACCCTTATACATAATAATTGTAAAACAATTATGCCTATTTTATTTTTGATCTGAATGACAATAACATTTTAATTTCATTATAAATTTTCAAAAGATTCAAACAAACCTCTAGCAATTGTTTCATTTTAATTTAGGATCTCAAAATTGAGTTTTAAAGATAAAATTATGCCAAAAAATTGAAGAATAAGTTTTAACGCATATCTAGCAATTTTTTTAATTTTAATTTAGGATCTCAAAATTGAATTTTTGAGAATGAAATTATGTTGAAATTCTGAAGTAAATATTTCACCACATATATAATTTTATCCAACTAATTTTAAATTAGATAAACAAAAAATATGATTTAATTATAAGTGATTTTTTAAATATGAACCCTTTTAAAGTTTTTATTAATAAACATTTATCATATTAAAATATAAAAATAGTAAATACTTTAATTTCCTAAAATCATTCCTGTAATGATTTTGATAAATTTAAAAAATAAGAGCAAATTTAGAATTGACTCTTTAAGAGTTGTTTATCTTAATTTTATAAAGTAATATTATTTGTAGATATAGCTGCTTTTATGTATACTAAAAATTAAAGGACATTATGCAAAGTCTAGTGGCACCACATTCTCATCCTAATCCTCACAGACTAAGTACTGACAAATCAAATAATAAGATGATGATAACACTACACTAAAACAATTACTCCAACATTGTGGCACTGCCACGTGGATCCTTCAACCACAACCTCAAGCCTCTAAAAACATGACACGTGTCATAAATCTGCCAAACGCAACACCTGTAAGTCACGGAGGGGACACATAACATTACACAATGAAAAATATTATTCTTACTGCATATATATAATAAAAGTAACAAAAATAATAATAATATAAAGATATAAAAAACTTATGCAAAAAATCATTGTAAAACTTTATATTTTAAAAATAATTATTTTAATATTTTCACACATATCTTATACATTAATTTTTTAAAATATAAATATTACTAATTTTGTTTTATTAAATTTTCAATGGTTATATTTTAATAGTAATGTAGTATCTAAAAAAGAATAAATATTTTTTAATTTTAGAGTTACGAATTATAATTATAATTTAATTTTAATATGTTATTAATATAATTTTTAAATAATTATTAAAACTAAATTATTGAATGATTATATTAATTTTAATTAAATTATTATTATTATTATTATTATTATAAACTAATATAATCAATTTAGGATCAGTTTTTAAAATGACACACTTGAGTTTACGAAAATACCCTCTTCCATTTCCGAAAATAACACAGACGCCAATTTGGTAGAAGAATACCCTATCCGTATGTGTATTATGTATCTGAATACGATACGGATAAGATACACAAAGGCACCAACTAGATTTAAGCCTCAAAGCTCTAAAAAAAATTTCACCTCTCTCTCTCTCTCTCTCATTGTCGGTGTGTACGCAGATCTTGGGCACTCCACGCTCTTCTTCACACCTGCTTATGTTGCTGTTCTTCTCGTTTGGCTTATTCAGTTGCAACAAATCGTGGGTCTCTGGAGGGTTTTCTCTGTTGCGGGTAGCAGAAAGTTCGTTTTTTGAGCTCGGATCTTTGGTGGGGCTGTGGAAATGAGGGTGTTTTCGTTGCTGGGTTGGAGCAGGGCCACTACTATATGATTGTGGGTGACTGCTATTGTGAGTTTGATTGGAAGGGATTAAGAAGGTGCATGTGGGATCTCATTTGGGTTCTATGTTTGATGAATGGAAGAATAAGCTGGGATTGTTGTAGGTTTGTGATAATAATGAGCAGGGGTAGGTGGGGCAAATGTGGATGAGTTTGAGGTTTGAAGTTTTGGTTTTTTAAGGAGTGGGAATTTTTTTTTGATACCTGGGTTTTGTGAAGTTTGTGCTTCATCTTCCTCACCCCATAGGGAACTTTTGGAGATTTTGTGGCTGTCAGAAGAAAATGCAGCAAGATCACAGGAAAAAGGTGGTTTTTTTTTTGGTTATGGTTCATAGTCTTTGCAATTGTGTGATTGCGATGATTGGGAAAAATCATTGCTTTTTATATTTTTTTTATTAATTTGAACGTTGTGTGAATGATGGAAAATTTGAAAGTGTGATAAGTTGATGCTTGTGTTGGTGAATGGTGGGTACTGAGAGTTTTTCAATGGCGTCATGTTGGCTGAGACTGTAACATTTCTGGTTTTGCTTCTTCTTCTTCTTCTTCTTCTTCTGTTAGTTAATCTATGGGGATTTGATTTCTCTCTCTCCCTCTCTCTCTCTCTATTTCTCTCTCTAATGTTTCTGTTACACGTGAAGGATAAAGGCATGGTTGGAACCGAAAGATCTTCTTTTTCACCATTTTTGAGGTCTTGATGGAATTTACATGCTTCTTTTTAACTTATTAGATTTTTTTTGGGAAGTTCTATTGACCCCATCCTTTTGATTTTTCTCTTTCTACACCTCTTGGGTTGTGCCTTGTGCAATTTGTCTCAATACCAAGTGGCATTCGTGTTCTAAATGCTTACAGGTGTTTTTCCCATCAGATCAGATTTTGTCTACTATTTGTTTTGTTCTGTTTCTAGTTTCCCCTTTTCTCTGTCTGCCTGCATTTCCTGTTCCATCTTCTGCGGATTTATGACACGTTTTTTATTTATTTTTGAATAATTAATTATGTATAAGAAATTTGTATATGGCTTCAGAATTCAGAGTAGGTGATTTTTTTTTCATTGTATACAGGTTGATGTTTGACCTCCCAAATCAGTCTGTAGTCTCACATTCTTGTTGATTGAAAAATAATAAAAAATTCCAGTTTGCTTTGATGTAACTTAGACTGTGATGAATGAGGAGTGGTGAATTAAAGCAGCGAGATGTATTTGATCTTGGAGTGTCAAATGAAATGCAATTTATTTATTGTTGCCGATTGCAAAAGTTTTTCCTTTTAATGTTTCTGCTGTGATCGGAAGTGATGTGGTTGCATTGAAGCAATGTGTTGTCTTTGTTTAATTTATGTTAGCTTGCTTGTGTTATTCAAATATACATGGAAATGATCATATTGCTGTAAGTAAAATCTGACAGTGTTTATGACTCTGATATTTTTGTCCATAATGGGAATTGTCTTAACTAACATACAAATTTGTGTTATGTCCATTAATTTTATTGATGACTTCTGCTTTCTGAAATTTGTTCAATATAAATTAATTTCTCTAAAAGAAATAAAAGAAAATTTGCTTTTATTTTATTTCCTATTTATATTGAAAATTGTGCTTTTACTTTGTTGCTTTAGGTTGATTTATGAATGTTTTCACACTTTTGAATTCAAACTTATCTGATTTTGCTATGTCAATTATGCTACAGAGTTCAGCGGAGATGGATTTTTTCTCTGAATATGGTGATGCCAACCGGTACAAAATTCAAGAAGTCATTGGGAAGGGAAGTTATGGCGTTGTTTGTTCAGCCATTGACACTCATACAGGTGAAAAAGTGGCAATTAAGAAGATTCATGACATCTTTGAGCATATATCTGATGCTGCACGTATTCTCCGTGAGATCAAGCTGCTTAGACTTCTGCGACATCCTGATATTGTTGAAATAAAGCACATTATGCTTCCTCCTTCTCGGAAGGACTTCAAAGATATTTATGTTGTTTTTGAGCTCATGGAGTCTGATCTTCATCAAGTCATTAAAGCCAATGATGACTTAACAAGAGAGCACTATCAGTTTTTTCTTTATCAGTTACTCCGGGCACTGAAGTATATTCACACTGGTACTCATCAATATGTAGTTACTTGTGCATGTCTACCTGTGTGTGTTTGTATGCACATTGTGTGGCTCTTGCTTATAACATGTGCCTTTTACTTTTATGACTTGAATGTGAAACCGAATAATTTCTCAGCATTCCTCTCAATGATGATGTCAGGATTGTGCACATTATCTTCTTTAACTGTTGCTTTTGTTTCCATATTTTCACTTTGCCCTTTGATCATCTTAAAATTGCATACTTTCTGCCGAAATGTGAGGCCCTTCCTATGCCGTTTTTGTACTTTGTGTTGTTTCTTAATATGATTGTGATTGCATTGATGCCAATATTGCTCATCTAATTCTTAGTTTATACAATGCAGCCAATGTCTATCATCGAGATTTGAAGCCAAAGAATATACTGGCAAATGCAAACTGTAAACTTAAAATCTGTGATTTTGGGTTGGCTAGAGTTGCCTTCAGTGACACACCAACAACTATATTTTGGACGGTATTCTTTCTAAGCATCTGTACTGTTTGTTTCCTCTATACTTCATAACTTGCTTCTTCTTGTTATTATTATCTATTTACATTTTCTGATCTTATTTGAGAAGGTTGGAGCTGATGTTTCTTGCTTGTTTAATGCTTGCATCTGTAGGATTATGTTGCTACAAGGTGGTACAGAGCACCAGAGCTGTGTGGATCATTTTACTCAAAGGTATGGCTTCTCAAGATTTCTTTGGATGTTGTAAAAGTGAGAGACTACATAAACTTACATAGTCTCAACTTACCATACCATTATTGAAATTTCATATCAGCTCATGATACAATAATTCTTATGTAATCTTTTTCATCAATTATCTAACCGTTTGACCTAAGACTGAAGACCAATCTATTATTAATCTACTAGTTCTATTTGTTTCCTCTCTCTCTCTCTCTCTCTATATATATATATATATATATATAGGTATAAGAGGCATTCATCCAGCTGTTTTTTGTTAGAAAATTGGGCATGTCCATCAAGTTGATAAAGTTGGTAGGCTGGGCAAGTCAGGATGAAATCCTGTCCCTGCAAGCAGGATTTCCAACGTGGGATAAGTTCTCATACCATGTTAGAAATTGGGTTTTGGATCTCCATAAGGCCAGGGAAAACCCTATTTGTTCAAAAGATGGTTGGGTAGGTCCATCAAGTTGATAAAGTTGGGCCAGTTGAGGTGAAATCCTGTCCCCGGAAGCAGGGTTTCTGCACCAATACCAAGGTGTGGTCTTACTGGCACTAATGTACGGGATCCTATCAGAGTTGCACAGTGGAATTGTGGAGGCCCAAAACCCAATTTCCAATTTTTAATCACATTCCACTTGGTGTCGTTAGTCCACTAGTGTCATAGGGTTGTTGAGATTGAACTTACTCATTTAAGTGTTGTAAATACAAGGCTGTATTTCTTGTAGACCTTCCTGGGAAAATGTTATAGCAATGTTGTAATAAAATATGCATTTATGCAATGTATTGGCTGTCGTTTAACAGTTCATACTGAACTCAACTTTATCCTATTTGGCTGCAATGAGACTTGTCATGATGGTACCGGTTTTTGGATTCACATTTTGTTGGTCTAACTTTTTGTTAATCTTGATGCAGTATACACCAGCAATTGATATATGGAGTATAGGCTGCATCTTCGCTGAAGTACTAACGGGAAAGCCACTGTTTCCTGGAAAGAATGTAGTCCATCAGTTGGATCTGATGACAGATCTGCTTGGGACTCCTTCACTGGATACTATATCACGGGTAAGTTTTTCCTCCCATCAGGGAAAAACCATTTCTGTTGCTTGGCTAATTCTGAACCGAAAGTTACCAATTCCAGCTGGTGACAATTTTGTGTTGGATGCAGGTACGGAATGAGAAGGCAAGGAGATACCTAACTAGCATGAGGAAAAAGCAGCCTGTGCCATTTGCTCAAAAGTTTCCCAATGCAGACCCTTTAGCACTAAGGCTACTGGAAAGGTTGCTCGCTTTTGATCCAAAAGACCGACCTACTGCTGAAGAGGTTTGTTATACTGTGCTGTATTGCTTATGTATGCACATCAAAATGTATTTTAGCTGTATCCTTGATCACTACATAAACTTGTCTTTTTCCTTTGGACAATAAAATGTATCATACTATAATGAATGATAACAGTGTATAGCAATCTATTAATATGGTGTTTTGACCTTTGTGCTCAATATTTTCAAAATGTTTTTGTGTCTTCAGGCATTGGCTGATCCTTACTTCAAGGGACTGGCAAAAGTTGAGAGGGAACCTTCCTGCCAGCCTATCACCAAAATGGAATTTGAATTTGAAAGGCGAAGAGTCACGAAAGAAGAAATTCGAGAGCTAATTTTCCGTGAGATTCTAGAGTATCATCCTCAACTATTGAAAGACTACATGAATGGAACAGAGAGAACTAATTTTCTTTATCCAAGGTTTTTTAATTTTTTTAATTACATTTCAACTGCTTATTCCATGTTATTCTCTTGCCCTCTTGATAGTTTTCTATTCAGAATTCCAACCTAGTATTTTTTTGGTGCAATTTTTCACAGTGCCGTTGATCAATTCCGAAAGCAGTTCGCCCATCTAGAGGAAAATGGTAAAAATGGTCCTGTTGTGCCACTTGATAGAAAGCATGTTTCTCTTCCAAGGTAATTATGATTCATAAATACAGTTTCTAATTGGATTTCGTTTGACATATGTTACATTGCAGTAGTGCCTTTTAGCATCAACGAACAGTTACTTTCTAGTCCATTAAGCTTAATTATAAGATAGTAATCACAGGATTGAATGTTCAATTATAAAAATCATTAATTGGATTCTGGTTATGATTTAGCATGTACCAAATGCAAGTCAGGGTGGAACAAGATGTCACTGCTCCTCCTTCTAAGATTAAATTACATAAAATGTCAGGGTTGCTAACATTTATTTAGAAGTCAGGGTTTATAGTATGGTAACATGTAGCAATCATGCACTTTCATTGAAGTAACCTCTCAACCATGCTATTTAGCTGCCCTTTCTATGTCTTAACATAATGTTCAAGGGAATCAAAAGTTCGTAGACCAAAATCAACCTCACCAAGTCTTGCATTTGCTTCCATATCACTTATAACCTGTGTTCATTCATAAGGAGCATAATTATTTTTTATCATATTCTGATATTTTTGACTTATTCACAGGTCAACAATTGTACATTCTAATACAGTCCATCCAAAAGAGCAAACAAATATTGCTTCCAGCAAAAACCGGCCAACAGCCGAGGAATATAATAAGAACAACTCTAGAGATACTGAAATTTCAGTGCCAAGGTCAATGCATGGGTCACAAAGAATTCCACTAGGTATCAACTTGTTATGAATGTAGTCTATTAAGTTTACATGCATGGTCAATATAATTAATACTCAATTTTCTTTTCAGCAAAACCTGGTAAAGTTGTCGGGCCTGTTGTTCCATACGAGTATGGGAGTGTTGTCAAGGATTCTTATGATCCAAGGACATTTATCAGGGGTTCTGTGCTTCCCACTCAACCTGTTCCTCCAGCATATTATTATCAAAGATCCAGCACTGTAAATCATGAAAGGCCAGCAACAGAAGCTGAAAAGGGCGGCGTGCCCTTGCCTTTGCAAGCGAAACATGCACAACAATGTGGAGCTAATGCGAAAATAGCACCAGATATAGCTATTAATATTGATACAAATCCCTTTTTTATGACAAGGGTAGGAGTTAACAAGTTAGAACAAGATGATCATCAGATAGCCATAGAAACAAACTTGCTGCAGTCAAAGGCTCAATATGGTGGAATCAGTGCTGCAGCTGGGGCCACTGCTCACAGAAAGGTTGGGCCTATTCAGTATGGTATGACAAGGATGTTCTAGGAGAAGGTTGTGTTGTGAATATTTTGACCAGGGAGAGCAACCCCTGTAGAGAAAAAAAGGCTTTTTGTAGGGATGGAGCTGTGGTCTCTGGTGATATGGATTTGTATAAAATGAATGAGGGAGGGTGAGGGCCATTGAGGCAGTGCTTCCCTGGAAAAGTGCCAGCTTTCTCTGGTCTTAAAAGGTATGAATGAACTTTGGTTACAATTATCAAGAAACTGTTAACAATGAAATTCAGTCCTATCTTGTAAGTCCAATCCATAACCTCCTTTTCTGCAGTGAGGACACCACCTTGAAATCAATCTCTTGCATGTTTGTACTTATACTTTGTTTGATGAAATTTTACAAACCTAGGCTCACATCTTATACCTCAATAAATTCTGGCTTTAGTGAGATTCAAAAGAACTATCTAAATTATACTAGAAGATGGAATTAATTATTGTAAGCAGAGGGATAACCAAGTGGTGCAAATCCACTGATCTTGGTATATATGCATATCTTTTAGCACTTACAAAGACAATGCATGAAAATAAGGGTAATCCAATCTTTAAAACAGTATGATTGCACCTATTGGTAAGGAAATAAGGAGCCTGATTTTCACTTTTGCTCTAAAGTAACATAAAAGCCCTTTAATCGAAAAGGCGCAGTTATGAGTTCTTTTACGTAAGGCACAAATTAGTATTTTTATGTTATAATAGCACTAAATATTACCAAGAAGTTACAAAAAAAATTCTACAATTAAAAGGATGAACTTGAGAAAATGAAAAAAAGAAAAAACAGAACTAAAAATCAAATAATCGAATGTAAACGAGAGAAAGATATGAGAGAATTTATAATGGGAATTTTTTATGTATTTATATTATAAATTATTTGAATTAATTAGAATATTTGATAAACGATACATGCAAGATAGTTATCATATTCAATAAATCTATTGAAATAATCTTCTTTTAAGTGATATCATTTAAGTGATTTCATTTTAAATAAATTTTCTTTTTATAGGAGTTTGATATAATAATGTAATTTTCTTTGATTATTTCACTTCAGCATTCATTACTAATTACATTTAATTATAAAAGTATTGTAATTTGATTTAAAATAATATCTGTTGTGATCAAAATAAATTGATTTTCCAAATAAATACAATTTTTACAAGATTTCATTATTTGTTTGTTTGATTTAAATCGACCTAATTTTATATATTCTTTGAATTTATATTTGAAGATAGTTAATAACAAATTAATAAGTAAATTTTTATTATAAAAGTATAATATTTAATTTTATCTATGCATTATAATTTTTAATAAAAATCAGTATAATATTTTTATTATTTTGTGTAACTTCAAGAATTAATATATAAATACAATTTTTGTAAGACTTATTAATTAATTTGTTTGATCTAAATCGACATAATTTTATATACTTCTAAAATTTATATTTAAAGATATATAATAAATAATAATTTTGTAATTAAAATATGATATTTAATTTCATGCATGCATTAAATTTTACAATTTTTAATAAAAATTAATATATATATATATATATATATATATGAAAAATAATCAACATATAAACTATGTCTGTAGAATATTTAATGTAACTTTCTCAACTTTTACCATAATTAATATGTATAGAATTTAAATCTAACCACTTTAATTATCAATTTTTGTGAGATGTATATATTTCACTGTTTTCTTTTTGTACATGATAAAAAAAAACCAGAGGTTCTAATGCAATAATAGATCAATTTTAGGACCTTATGTATTTAACAAACTGATGATGTAAAGCTTTACTTTTATATATATAATAAATAATAAATTTAAACTTAACATTTTTAATTAAGCTGCATGAACCCTTATTAAAAATTATATGCATTTAGTAATGCAAAACTTTACTTTTATATATATAATAAATAATAAATTTAAACCTAACATTTTTCATTAAGCATCAACCTTACCAAGAGATCTACGGGTTCGGTTTTGTAAAATTTTACTTTCATATATAATAAATAATAAATAATAAATTAATTAATAATAATTTTTATGCTGATAGGGGAAGCAATTAATTTTTTTTTTTGGCCTTGTAGGCGCTCCTTTTCCGAAATCAACACTAAATAAAATATTTTAATGAAAAAAAAAAGGTTCTACGCGCGAAAGTTGAATCCTCCTTTCTCCCTTTCCCGGAGAATCCTCCCTAATTTTCTCGGAAAATCGTCCTCTTCAAGACCACGTCACCTATTTTCTCGGAGCCTTTTCCACTCATCACTCCCTCACTCTGCAGAGTTCTTCTCACTCCGTTACTCATTTTCCCTACGCGCACTCTTCAGGATCGTTATTCTTGGTCAGTAAACTAAATTTCATCCATTTTATTTTCTCGGCAAACAAACAGCACCGTAATTTTCCGATTCCAAACTCGCCATAGCACGCTCCATTTTCTCACCGAAATCATCGCAATGACGGTTACCAACAACGGCGTTGTATCAGATGCTAGCGTCGAGGCGTTGGAGCGCGAGAGGGACGGATTGGTTCACGAGAATGCGTCGAAGAAGGAGGAGATCAAGAAGCTGAGAATAGAGATCGACGAACTACGGAGCGACGGGGACGCGGCGCAGGCGATCGCGGCGAGGGCGGTGGAGCTGGAATCAGAGGTGGTGCGGCTCCAGCACGACGCCGTGTCGGAGATGAGCGCTGCCGAAGAGGCATGGTCGGAGGCGGCGGACCTGAGAAAAACACTCAATGAGAGAGAAACTAGGGTTGAGGTTCTAGAGAGAGAGGTAAACAGTTTGAAGCAGGTGAACGCGGAGAGCGAGATGAAGGTGAGGGATTTGGAGCGTAAACTCGGCGTTCACGAAATGAAAGAGAGTGAAGAGCGTAGCAAGAGGGTTAGGGTTGAGGAGGAGATGAAGGAGAAGGTTGATGAGAAAGACAGGGAAATTGAAATGTTGAAACAAAGGGTTGAGGATTTGGAAAATGTGGTAATGGGGAAGAGGATTGAATTGGAGAAGTGGGTGAAGGAGAAGATAGAGTTGGAGGAGAAGGTGAGAGTTATGGAATTGAGTATTGTTAGGTTAAGGGAAGAAGCAGAGGAAGCAGAGAGAGTGATGAACAGAATGAAGGAGAAGGGGCTCAATGGTGGTGTCAATAATGGTGATGAAGTGAATGGGGTGGAGATGATGTGGCCTGTGGTTGCAGCAGGGTCTGGAGCAATTGGTGCTGTGGCTGCTGTAATCTATTTCTATTTTGGAAAACGTAGGTGATATTTCAAGGTGCTACTCCACTTCACTGTGAAGATGAAGTCTAGAGGTTAGAATTTTTAATGAGTTTTTATAATATGTTTGTTTCAACTTAATTTTTGAGAGATAATCATTAGTTTTCTAAAAGTTTTATCAGAAAATTAGAATAGATAAATAATTATTTCTCTAGAATAAGTTGGATCAAACATTCAGTTGCTTCCAATTTTGTTAGTCATGAAAATTATAATGCTTTTTCGGCTTTCGTTTTCAGGAACATATGAATTTTTTGATTCATGTCAAAATTGACATTATACTTTTATGTTGTTGAGAGAGTTTTACCCATTTAGGTCCTCCTGTTTGTTTTCTCTATTTTTATTTTTAGTTTTCTTTAGCCCATGATTTTTTTAATCATGTTAAAATTGACATACACTTGTTTTGTTGTTAGCTGAATGAGATTTGAACCATATAGGTTTGATGATATGATGAAAAATTAAAAATATCTATTTTTAAAAATAATAGATCATAATTAATCATCTTAAAAATGAAACATTAAAACTGAAATTTCAGAATTTTAAAAAAATTATAAACATATTTAATCTAATATAAATTTTAAAAATTATAAACATATTTAATCTAATATTTAATTATTTTGTTCATACTTTTATTCTTAAATTTACATATTTTTTTAAGGATACATATTATTTTAATCTTTTTAAAAATTCTAGATTATCAAAATTCTTGTATTTTATATTTTTTATTGTATAAAGTTATGTTTTATATAAGAAATAAGTTTTAATTAAAAAATGCAGATGAAATTATAAAATAAAATTTATTTTTGACTAAATTTTAAAAATAAAAAATCCAATTCATCTAGTCCTATCCAAATTGCTTTAACTGGATCAAATTGGATTGAAATGATCAAAAGTTGTCAATTTCAAGAACTAAATTTTTTTATTTTGATCTTGAAATATACGGGATAGTCCTTTTAGTTACTAAAAGGCAAAGTTCTTTCTTAAGTTTCAAAATTTTCAATTTATCAATCATTTTGGTCATTAAATATATTAGTATTTATATTACAATAACATAAATTACTCTTGTAGTACATTGAGTGCCACAGACAATATACATGTGACAATGGAAAAATATTGTTTTGGTTCATGAAAGATCATCTCCTTTCAAAACCACGGCAATGAGGTGATAATTTCTAACAGTTTTAATAATAGTTTAAGAATTTAATGTTGATATATTATTAGTATAAATTTTTTTATATTATCAATCAATCAAAGATAATTATTAGATGAATGTGTAAAACAACTTTTAGTATGTACATTTCAATTGAATTTATAGTTTAAAAAGTTTAAATTTAATACATTATGAACTAATTAGACATCACATTTGATATGATTTAAAGTAAGAATTTAATTAGAAATTATTGACTTTTATAATAATTAATTTAAAAGTAATATCTATATGATTATCAATTCGTTGTTAGTGTAAAATTTTGTATATCAACGATATATTAAATTTAAACTCTTAAAATGATTCTTCTAAAATTTTTAATATATTTATTTTTAAATTCCATGCATGATGTTTTATTATACTAGGAAAATATATACATAAAGGCAACTACATATTTTAGAATAAGTTTCCATTACTGTGTATAGGCTATTATACTCAAATGAACAGAAAAATATCATATTATTTTATTTATTAAAGGTTAGCAGAGAAAATAATAAAACTTTATTGTCATGATTTCCGTACAAATAGTTAAAAATAAAAAAATGAAATTATTAAAATATAATTAAAAAATAAAATGAACAAGTCCTTATTGACTCCTTCAACAATGAACCTCACTACTTCAACAATGGAGCTCACTAGGGTTTATTAGGGATTGCTTTTTCACCCCTTTTTTCTTTTTGTCCCCTTTTTTCTTTTCGCACCCCCTTCACTTTTTGTAATTTTTTTTTTCAATTATACCCTTTAACAAATACATTCCAATGTAAACATTTTACATTCCATAAACTAATTTGCGAAATGTATTTTTACATTCCATAAATTAGTTTGCGGAATATATATTTTTATATTCCGTAAATTAATTTACGGAATGTAAAAATTTACATTCCGCAAATTAGTTTGCGAAATATAAAAATACATTTCGTAAAATATATTCCGTAAATTAATTTGCGAAATGTAAAAATACATTCCGTAAACTAGTTTACGGAATATAAAAAATACATTCCGCAAACTAGTTTATGGGATGTATTTTTTACATTCCGTAAACTAATTTACGAAATGTATATTAAAAAACGTAAAGAATAAAATGAAAATATTCAAATGTCCAAAAAAAAGCGGAAGGTGTAAAAAGAAAAAACAGAAAATGCGAAAAATAAAGCCCTTTTTTATTGTAAGGAAAAGAAACCAATGTAACATTCGGTCAAATTGCTTTATTTTTATGGTTAATACCATAATTTTCAACTAGGATTTTAGTCTCTGTACCTTCACGACCATGTTCCGGCACTGGATAATCCGTATTTAGATTGGCATATTGGCTAGAGATTGTGATCGCACATGAGATAGGAGAACCATTTTGACAGGTTGACAACTATGTTCAAAATATTGTTATTGGACTTGCTTAAATGGGGCAAGAGCCTCATCCCACTAGAGTCGAAGCACCAAAGCAAAGAAAAGTTGCTAGACACAATAAAAGAGTCATCAAACAATGCTTTCAGACTAATAATTTGGTTATCAAAAGAGATGGCATCGGTTAAAGAAGGACTATATAGGATAGTCTATTAAAGTGGCAAAGAAGCTTATAAACTAGCAATGTTGGATGGAAAAGAGATTCCAATAACTTGGAACATCATGAATTTGAAGAGGTATTGTAGTTGAGAGAAGCTTATAAACTAGCAATCTTGGATGGAAAAGAGATTCCAATAACTTGGAACATCCTGAATTTGAAGAGGTATTGTAGTTGAGAGAAGCTTATAAACTAGCAATCTTGGATGGAAAAGAGATTCCAATAACTTGGAACATCCTGAATTTGAAGAGGTATTGTAGTTGAGATGTGAGATGCATTTTCTTTCTATATGTTATTTTTAATGTTTTCCTTGGACAGAAATGCCCTACAAGATAGGGTCAATATTATTATTATATCATTTCAAATCTAATGAAGAATATTTAATATACCATTTGTTTATTTTAAAATCTTTAAAAATTCATGATTATAAAGAAATCATCATTTTAAAAGAAAAAAAAAAGGCCTAGAAGAAAAAAAAAAGTAATCCATCCTTTAGGTAACATAAAATGAAGAAAGTCTCATCATAAAAAAAGTTTTAACTAAAGAAAAAAATAGTCTTAAAATCAATGAAGAAAGTCTTTGGGCCAATAAAATTTTTAGAACAAATGAAGTGATTTATTCTCTAAGTAGTACATTATTAAGATAAAAATAAAAATAAAAATTTAAAAATAAAAAATAAAGCAATGTTAAAATTTGTTTGATGACAAGTTTAAAAAAGTTAAGGATTTGTTTAATGACAAGTTTAAAAAAGTTAAGGATGATAAAGTTACAACACTATATTTTTATGTGTTGAATAAACTCATGATTATAAGATTACTATGTAATTAAGTTATTATTTCATTAATTGAATGCTTATTAAAGGTAAAATTATTACTTTTTATTCATCATCAATGAAATTATTATGTTATTCTTAAAAAAAAATTTAGAATGTAATCATAATTGTATAAATAATATTTAAGTTTAAATTATAAATTGAAATTAAAAAAATAAAAATATAAAATCTCAAAGAAAAAAGGCACTAAATTTAGGTGAAAGATGTTTTAGGTTTTATAGTCTTTTCAAGTGAAATAGATGAATTTAAAAGAACATCATTAACTTTTATGGTCTCAAAATTAAGGCCTGTTGCAAACTTTCTTTGTAGATAACTTCTTTTCTTCATCAAATTATCCGTGAATGATGAGAATCATGTTTAGATCTTTAGCTCCATGATTATGAGAAGATAAACATCTTCTAGAAAATTAATCCTCATCTTTAATTATTTTGCCAATAAAAAAATAATTAATTTTTTTTTAAAAAAAGTTAAGATAAAATAAAATATTTAGACTTTTTAAATATATATATATATATATATATATATATATATATATATAGAAGGTATAATTCAAGAAAAATTATTACTAATGATTATTGAATAGTATTAAGATTAACATGTGTAAGTAATAATTTATTCTACATTCATAGAAAAAATAAGGGGTGGATTAGATAAAATTATAAGAAAAACCAAAGTTTTAAGTTTGAAATCATATTTGTGTTTATTTTGTGTGTTGAGAATTTTTTTTTGTTTTTTTATTTTATTTATATTTTAAGCAAAATCCCTAAAACACCACTTTTTTAATGAGGTTAAGGGTTAAGGTTCAATCAATTTTTTGCGTGTTTGGATAGTTTTTGTGGAACGATACTAGAAGTTTTATATACTTATTTTTAATTTCAACGGGTACATTTGCTAAAACTTAATCGCAAAGAAACCTATTGAAACACTTGATCCATTGAAAGCGTTGAAGAGAACCCCTTAATCTAAGCACATGTACCTTCTTTGATGCAACATTTCTTAACCTTAATGTATACGTTTCACAAAACAATCAATGTATAAGTTTCACAAAACAATCATTCTTAGAACATTCTCAACTAAAGTAAATTAAGTGACGCACTTTAATAAAACAAGTAGAAAAACTCACATAATATTCAATGCACCAAAGTTAGGAATCCACATGCAATATGATGATGTATAATTATTATAAAAAAAATTATCTTGCATATATAATATCCATATTAAAACATATAAAAATATTTGACATCAATAAACATTGAAACAATTAAAAAAAAATGAAATGATTAAGGCGAATCTCTTCTCCTACTCAACAACACCCACACTTTAACATTTTAAATATTAAGCTCACGACAAAGCCACACAATTTCTATAATCGCCACCTCTAGTTACTCAAGTTTTTCAATGAGATAATTTTTTCTATAACTTTCAAAATAACATAATTTTGATACGTTGAATTTATCACATCATATACTAGATTAATATACGATTAATGTAATGTTAAATAGTATCAACCGAACAAATTAGGCTTACAAATTTATCGGTTTTGACAGAGTCTCATTCCCATATCCACTCCTACTAGGCAAGACATGTAATAAATGCAAGACATAGCACGATACTCATTGTTGTCCAATCCACATGTTCCATCTTGACATACATAATTACTTTTTGTATTGTCTTTATCTCTATGACTTCTATCATGATGTATGAGCATCGGTGGAGTGTAGAAGAATTATGGCTCTTTATCTCGTTATCTTTAATCATATTATTATTAACTAAATTTAAATTAATAAACTAAAATAATTTATATAATTTAAATTTAAATTTAATTCTAAATTTAAAAATTATAAACTATAAAAATTTAAAATTATAAAATTAAAAATTAATTTTAAATTTTCAAAATTTTAAAACTTCAAATTTACAATCCTACCCAACACAACCCAAATTCTGGATGATAATAATGAGTTTATTATTGATTTTGTATATCTGGCTAAAGTCAAATCAATCAAGCTCCTCTTGTTGGACTTTTCAAACCACAATAACCACTATGTTATAGGTTACCAACCACAATTTAAAAGCTTCGCTGAAATTTAGGGAACCTCAGAAAGATTTTCTAACATGGGTCCCTAACATAAAATAAATAAATAAATAATAACTTTTTTATTAACACATATTTGAATTATTTAATTTTTTTATGAAAAATTTACTATACATAAGTTGTTATTATATATCCTTATACAGATATTAGAAAAACCATTCACTGTTGTTGTCGAGAACAGATTTCATCTTGCAGACTGGTAATCAAATCAACTATGGTTGGGCTCAATTCACAAGTTTTGATTGTGTTATTGCTTCTGTTATGGGGAAATTCATCCCACAGGGTTGTTGCTTGCAATCAGAAGGACCAATTGTCATTGTTAATCTTCAAACAAGGCATCAAGAATTCATCTGATAAACTCTCTTCATGGTCTAGTGATATAGATTGTTGTGCATGGGAAGGAGTTCAGTGTGACAACATAACAGGCAGAGTTACTAAACTTGATCTTGGTAATTCATTCCAACCAAGAGATTTGCAAGGTGAAATCAATTTATCTTTGCTTAATCTTGAATTTTGAATTATTTGGACTTGAGCTGGAATGACTTTGAAGCAATAAGTATTCCAAAAGCCAATGATTATTCCGTCATTGCTCAGAGACTAGGCAAACAAATTGTGGTCACACCTCCTTTTGATCATTTTGCTAACTTCTCTAATCTTCATTACCTTGACTTATCTTATAATTATAATCTTTCCATGGAAAATCTTCATTGGCTTTCTCAACTTTCTTCCTTGAAATATCTCAATCTCAGTGGAATTAATCTTCTGAATCAAACTAATTGGCTTCAATCCATGGCTAGGCATCATTCATTGTTACAGTTACGCTTGAGCGATTGTAGTTTGAGCAACTTAAGACCATCTATTGATTATGTGAATTTTACTTCACTTGAAATTCTTGATCTTTCTGTGAACCTTTTTGATTCTGAATTGCCACACTGGTTGTTTAATCTCAGCAGTGACATCTCATATATTGACCTTAGCTCAAACAGGTTAAAGGGTCAATTACCAAGGAGCTTGTTAAAACTACAAAATCTGAAAGTTCTTAATTTGTGGATGAACCGACTCAATGGAACTATTCCAGATTGCTTAGGTCAGCATGAACATTTGCAAGAACTTGATCTCTCCATGAACATGTTATATGGTTCCATTCCTTCAAGTGTAGGAAATCTTTTCAACTTTAACTGACTTACATATTAGCAGCAATAACCTGAGAGGCAATCTTCCAAGTAGCCTTGGCCAACTCTTCAACTTAAAGAGATTAAGTGTTGGAGGAAATTTGTTGTTTGGTGTAATAAATGAGAAATTTTTTTCGAAACTCTCTAATTTAGAAATACTAGACTTGAGTGGTTCAGCTTTTGAGTTTGATTTGAGTCCTGATTGGATGCCTCCTTTCCAACTCCATGACCTTGATTTGAGCAATACAATTCAAGGTCCCAATTTTCCAACATGGATATATTCACAAAGGTAACTACAAGCTCTGGATATCTCTAGCTCAAAGATTTCATCCACAGATGAAAACTTTTGGAGCTTTGTGGCAAATATTCAGGACCTCACTTTGTCCAACAATTCAATCAGGGGAGACTTATCTGAGGTAACATTTGAAAATTGTTTTAGCCTAAAACTAGACTATAATAATTTCACAGGAGGGCTTCCAAATATATCAGCTAGAGCCTATCATGTGGATGTATCTCACAACTCTTTACTAGGACCAACTTCAACTTTATGCCAAGAGAAGAATAATGAATATTGGTGGTCTTATGTGGATGTATCATATAATCTTCTAACTGGACCACTTCCTTATTGTCTAGAGGATTGGACAAATGCATATTATATTAGCTTTGGCAATAATAAGCTAACTGGTGAAATTCCTCTTGACCTCTCAAACTTGAAAATTTTGCGATTCATGAATCTAGAAAATAATGAATTCTCTGGAGCTATGCGAACCATTATACCACCAAGATTGCAAGTGATGTTATTAAGCTCCAACCAGTTAGTAGGCAATATTCCGCAACAACTTTGCAACCTCTCTTTGTTGCATATACTTGATCTTAGTCACAATAAATTTTTAGGACCTATACCTCAATGTGTCCGTAACATGACTGCTCTGGCAGATGACGTTTCAATAAGTTTTGGTTTCTACAAATACAGTATTTTCTCCAAAGGTCAAGAATTACAATATACTTACAATGGATTATTTAGGGTAATGGACCTTTCAGATAACAACCTATCTGGAGAAATTCCACCAGAACTATTCAGTTTGACTCAATTACAGTCTTTGAACTTGTCCCAAAATCATTTGATGGGAACAATACCAAGCACAATTGGTGACATGAAAAACTTAGAATCTTTTGACCTCTCCAACAATAAACTTTTTGGAGAAATTCCTCAGAGCATGGCTGCTTTGTCATTTCTAAGTTATTTAAACTTGTCAAACAACAATTTTACTGGGCAAATTCCAATAGGGACTCAGCTTCAAAGTTTTGTTCCTTCAAGTTATACCGGAAATCCAGAACTATGTGGAGCTCCTCTTACAAAGTGTGTCTCAAATGAAGAAAATCCCAAAAAATCTAAGCAACTTGAAGGACATGAAGACAGTAGTATTGATAGAGAGTCACTTCATCTTGGGATGGGAGTTGGATTTGCTGTTGGTTTTTGGGGCTTATGTGGTTCTTTGTTCCTCAACCACAGATGGAGGCACATGTATTATCAATTCCTTCAGCAAGTGGCTGATTGGCTTTATGTTACTTTGATGGTCAAATTCAACAACTTTTGCAAAGTAGAAGCACCTGCTAGTTGAGGTTAGTGAAACCTATCCTACAAGTTAATGTTGTTATTATCATCCTTCTATCATGATACTAATTAATCGCAATTCCTAGCAAAATTTATTTAATTTGATTTTTTTATACAACAATTTGATTTCAGAATGTTAGTAGGAAAATGTGAGCAACCCAAAAATAAATTGGTAGTCAATTTAATTGTAACCCAAAAATAATTTGGTAGGCAATTTTATCCACTATTTAAAAGGCATATGCAGTGAGAGCTTGTGAGAGGTGAAAGAAGTTAACCTTAAAGTATGTTTGTATTAACGTTGTGTAGACTCAAACCATGCATGTTACATTGACAACGTTCTGATAAAGGAAAATAAAGTTTCAACCAATGCTAATGGGGATCTGATCAGATCCTTAGTTATTTTATTATATATAAACGGTTATGATAGTATGATTAAAATTAATTTTTTTAATTTTTTATGTAATAAATTTTATTTTACAATAAAAAATATAAAATTTAAATAAAAATCTCTTATAAACTATTCTAATCCTTAACATCGGTCAATCTTAATAACTTTTATTTGATAGATTTGATCAATAATATTTCTTTGAAACTGGGATATAAAAAAATATAATTAAACTATACTAACTAAGAATGTTAATTAATCTCATTTAAGTTTTTAATCTCACCTTAAAAAATTCATTTCCTAAATTATCCTTCATGATATTTATTGCATAGGAAAAAAAATTGAAACCGCATATTAAACTTATTCAACAAAAGGGTTCCACTTTAAATATTTTTGCCTTCGTTGATGTTTCAGTTCTAAGGAAACTTGTTTTCCAATAATAATACTCTCACCATTTTATGTCAACCATGTGATTCATATAATGAGAATAAAATGAGTCATTGAAAATAAAATCTGAAAAAAGTAAAGGATATTTTGGTGACGATCTTATTAAATGGGGTGAAATTAATTAAAATTTGCTTATATTTTAGACCAGTGTATATGAATTCCGATTTGCTTATATTTGAGAGAGTATGAAATTAATAATTTTATTTTATATGAATACGAATAAGTATGTATGATTAATGAGGAGTATTTAATACATGCTTTAAATATTTTATTTAATTAAAAAATAAATATTGAATAAATGATCTTCAATTTTTTATATAATAAATACTTTGGTACCTCCATGAAGTCACAGTTTTGAAATTCCTAAAGGAGATGAGGAATGATCCTGAAAGAGGTTTGAGACCAATACTTTAGCAACTTTTCAACTAGGATTTTAGTCTTTGCACCTTCACGATAAATTGATTTTGTCATTGTATCTGTTTTTGAGAAACTTCTGTTACGTTTTATAAATATTCCACCAAAAACTTATATTATCAATTCAACATTGTCAGTAGCTAACAGACGGAACTGATCTGCAGATTTTAGGATCAATATGGTTGTCCCCATATATGCAATACATTTTCTGGTGATGGAATTTAAAACAGAAAACCTAGTTTAACATAATTTAATTATTTTATTAGCCTACAATTTTTTTACAAAAAATAAAAGTAAAAATGTTAAACATTAAAGGGATAACCACTTCCAAATTAAGACATCAAGAGGGATTAGTTTAGAACTTCAAATTCATTTCCATTAATAGGATAACAACCTTCCATTACAACACAAACACATTATAAAATAGAGAATTGTTAGTAATATTTTTTAAAATATCAACTTACAAGGTAAATGATTTACCTTAATAACAAGCTGACCAATCATAAAAAATATGTTGAAAACAATATATTACATCCATTTCTCAATAGGATATATAACGGCTACATCTTCAATACAAGTTTTCCTTCATGATATATCCTTTTGCATGGTGAGGTTATGGAATAAAATGATGGTGCTCCATGATTAGTGTGATCATTACTGGGATTCCAATAGATTATCCTTGCGGCATTCATATGGGAGACCATGAGCATAACGTCTTAAATCACGACAATAATCATAAACTACCCATTTTGAATGGACCTTTCGCATTTTTTGTTTGTTTTGTTTGTCAAGACCTTTATTTTTGCCAGCATTGAAACCTTTGCAACTTACACCTCGCTTTGCAATGCAAGCATTAGCATTGAAGTTCTTGAAGCCAGCCACGAATGGAGCATATGACAAATCAAGTTTCACTGCCCCCCATCTTGTGGCCCAAGAGTCTCCATTCCAAAGAGTAGTGTAAAGCCTCATGGGTTGTTTTGTAGGGAATGAAACACCAATTCTTTGCCTGTTGTGCATAATTCTTATGGGAATGTTATCCACAAGGATTCTGCAAACACAATAGAAACATGTATATAAAGATAAATATAAGATCTAATATACATGATTTTGAACTGGCTAATTATATTGTCCTTTGTTGAGGTTAACATTAATTATACAAAAGTTGGCGAAATTGTTTAATAAAAATTCAAGTATAATTAAAACTAATCTCAAATTAAAGAAACCAGTCTAATCATTGTTCTTGAATATGTAGTATGTATATTTTGTAACTTACATTATACGATCAGGGTTCCAATCAATGGAATAAGTGTGAAAGTCCTCTGTTGGATCAAACCAAAGATAGTACTGCATCTCACGACCTCCAACACCATTAGCATATACATTGGTTGAGAGCAGATAAGGATCACCAGACAAGTTACCCAAAAACTCTATGTCAATCTCATCATGGTGTGCTCCTAGAGAGCTTAGCTGCACATAAAATACATATCAATAACTTTGCCATAATCTACATCTATATCTATATATATTGAGAACTTGTATGAACGTAAGTAGCTAAAACAGATAATCTTGACTATATAAATAATCAAGATTATGCTTTTAATTTTGTTCTAATGTAAATGGGTTGAAGTACTCTAATATTCTTTTAATAGAATCAAAAGAAAAAATGTAAGAATTTTTGGTTTCAGAACAAAATTAATTTTTTTTTTTTTACTTTTAATTAAAAAACTTGCCCTATTTTTAACTTATTTCTAAAAATTTATATAAAAATGATAAAAATAGTAAAAAAAATATTTCCAATAATTTTTATACAATTTTTTTTTTTAAAAAAAACATTATTTATGACTATAGTTTCCATATAATAGACCTCACTTAATGAGAGGAAAAAGTGTGATTAGTATGTATGAATTTATTATTAGAAGTAATCAATGATGCTTATATAACACATATATGTGAAAGCTTATTATTTTGTCTTTATGCAAAATATGTATATGAAAGGTTAATTATAAGTTTATATATGGAAGAAGAGAATACATACATAAAAGGCCGTGACAGTTCCTGCGGAGTTGCCTGCTACAAGCTTGATTTGCATATCAAATCTTCCAAACAAATACTCATTCTTGGATACAATGCCAGAGCCAGAATATTCATCCATTGTGAGGGTCATGCTTTTGCCTTCATCTTTTATGTTTACCCTTATATCTCCAAACAGATTGTCAAAATCTTCATAGAAATTTCCACCCAACACAAATGTGCCCAAACCTAAGAAGATAGAAAGCACAACCAAAAAGGAGCTACAAAATGAAGAAGCCATTTTCAATTTTGTGAATGAAGGTATAAAAACACTAATTAATATATATTTTTATATATTGAAATCGCAGTTTCGATCAAACAAAATTGCGACAATTAAAAAAAAGTGGAGCTGTTTGAAGCCATTGTGATGACTGCCTCCTTAAGCCCAATAATATTATTGTTGCCGCAATTGCAGACACAACTGCAATTCAAAACATTGAGTTGGTGATGTGATTTTTTAAAGGGAGGAGAGAGACAACAGTTTTCAGCTGTTTTCTATGCCAAGAGTTTTTTTCGATCTTTACATGGTTGTTTCTTCAACTTTGACTTTAGATGAATGGTCAAAGTTACCTCAAAAGGTGTAATTGCTTAAGATAGAAATGCTAAACATGGACTGATATATATATGGTATGTAAAATTTTGGTTTTGCATGTAAGGCCTTCCTTCTCTTCTTTTCAGATGCATTTTTCATAAAATTTAACTAATTAGGAATGGTCAATGTTTTTATGATCTGTCTTTACCGAATAAATTAAGCTTCTTAATCTTCCTAATTTGGCAAAAAGAATTTATTATAGATTTTGCTCAATAAAAATTAATCTATTAATATAGTTTTTGTAGGTTTAAACTTTCATATATTCATGTTCTATATTTATATTTGACATTTTGATAATATGTATTAATAATTTGTATTGATAAAATTATTTGTTAATATAAACAATATTGTTTACAAACTCTACCTCTGAAACACCCCTCCTATATATCATATTCTTTATTGTTGGTTAAAATTATGTGGTTGTACAAAATTATATAGGTTTTTTCTTAGAAAATGGTGGAACTCATTCTCGAAATGGTGGGGTTCTATAAATTTCAGCTAATACTGGAAAGAGTGTTTTAAAAAGTATGTTGCAAATATTTCTCTTGTTAATATTAGATTAATCCAACATATATTTTTAAGAAATGATATTTCTTTGTAGAGTCATTCTGGGAATATGCATTTTTCATTTTCTGATTCTACACTAAATCAAATAAATAATTTTTAATTAATTATCCAATTAAATGGGTTTTTTGAATTTTGTTATTTTTAATAAATATAATTTTTTTTAATTAATATTCAATACAATAAAATATTTCAAAATCACCATAAAAATATTATTTTATTAATTAAGTTAATTTTTAAATTTAAAAGTTTCAAATACTTAAATTTTTTGTGCTTTGATTACCAAGAAAATATTTTTTTGACATCATTTTAGCTTGTTTATACCAATTATTTCAATGATGTTTGGATGATGCAAGGGTCGAGTATATGTATAGAAATGCTAAAAATGTTAAATGGTTAATAACAAATGAAAATTTCAGAACATGTTAACCCACATAAAAATTCAGATTTAAGGATATAATAAAAATCACAATTTAATGTATGGATGATATTTAATGTTAAAATTTTTAATAAAAATTTATTATTATTAATTTATTGTTGTATGTTGAATACATATTAAAAAATCATAGAAAGAAATTAATTAAGAAAAAAATATTAATTAAATTTTAAATATGTCTAAAATAATCAATAGATAAAAAACAGAAAAAGATATTAAAAAACTGAAGGCTAAAAAATTGTGACTCATTTTCATTACAAGACTTGAGTGCACATGCCAACTTCAATAGTTAAAGGCATATAAAGGTTGAGCAAATTAAAGAAACAACAGAAAAAGCTTAAGAAAATTAGAGAATCAGCAAAGATAGTTTGTTAATATTAGAGTGGAAAAACTAGAGAGCTTCTAAGTGTGTTTCACATATTGTTTTATCTGATATTTATAACATACTACCCTCAAAGATTGTGTTGTGCATCATCCAATGCTACATATTATTATTTTTTATTTTTCAATCAAAAGGGCTACATATGTTGACCAGAGTGTCATCTAGCAACATGTTTTGTTTTATTTGATTAAAACGAGTATCATTCAACCTTAGTAATACTACTTATTTGCTTGTTTGTTTATTCAGTTAAAAGATTAGTATTCAACCTTTGGATATTATTGCCTAATTTTTTTTTAGGTTTTCAATTAGAGATAATGAGATGTGATATGTGAAAATATTTTTATTTTTATTTTTTTAATATTTTATGAAAAATGATGAAAATAAAAAATTATTTTTTATTTTTATCATTTTTAATATAAAATTTCAAAATAGAAAATAAAATAGAAATAAAAATAATATTTTTTAAAATTAAACATTATCTAATATTTTTGGGATATCATTTTGTATAATGTTATATTTTTTTAATTTTTATAATAAAATAATAAGTTGATATATCACGTGATAAATTATTTTTTTTAAATTGGTAAATATTTTATTTTTATCATATTTTAAAATATTTTTTAAAAATATATTATTTTTATATAAAAACAAACACACTATCCTCTTATTGTGTTTTTTTATGTCTTTTAAATCAGGTAAGTTAAGTAAAAAAAATGTTTTTTTCACTTACATGCGCAATAAACACAAGTTTATATGTAAGAGTATGCATTATATAAGGCAAACTGCTTAATATCAGGTTATAAAAATTGTACGAATTTGATAACATAAGTGTGGCATTATTTACAATGCAATTAAGATTTTATAAAAATAAATATGATTTTTGTAAATTTAAGCATTGATATAATATTTTTTATTATACAACATCATTTATTATATTTATTATTTATCTATTTTTCTTTTTTCTCTCTCCCAAGATCTAGATACAAGATATGTTTTATAAAATAATACATGAATATGGTACAACCAAGTGAATTAACAAATTATTAACACTTCTGGAATATTCACCCACTTGATACCTAATTATGAGAGACTAATCTCCTGAGTCCATTACTCCTCTTAATCACACATAAATCTTAAAAACAAACTAAAGATCACGTGTTTAAAAGATCTAAACCCATTAACTCAAACCAACAAAGGTTGGTATGGTTAACATATTATTAATTAATAATTAAATTTATTTTAAGCAAATTATTGTACATAATATGTATTAATAAGTTATTGATATAATATACCAATAAATTAACTGAAATAACTTATGTTTTATACCAGTAAATTATGCAAAGAATAAACATTATTTATTACACATATAAAAGTAAATGAAATGAAATAAAAAAATGTGATGTAATATAGTAAGACAAGAAATATGAAAAAAAAATTAAATAAAAATACTGTTACAATATATAAAAATTTGAATATATATATATTTATATTTTTATCTCATAATTTTATTATATAAAATAAAAATTGATATTAAAAATGAAATATGTGTGAATTGAGAGTAAGTGTCATTCAGAGTCATCTCAATGCATAAATAAGCTTGTGGAGTGTGATTCATATATACTCCTACAACAATGTCTAGCCTCTATGCTACAGGTTACAGCAACACTTTCTTCCAAATACAGAACCCCATTTATAGATAATAAATAAATTTAAACTGATATTTTTTTAATCAATCCTAATATTCTTATCATTCATCTATCTACACTTTTATTTAACGGCCAATATAAACTAACATATAGTTGATGTTAGTATGACAAATTTTCTTTCTTCTATAATAAAAGCACAAGTCAATGCTAGGTTTGAATATTTGAGAGAGTAGCAATAGTGACACCCAATTTCTTCCCTCAATTGAATAGTCTCTGTGTAACCTCACCAACCTTCTGTCAATGTCATTTATTTTGGAATAACTCACTCACTTGTTATTTCGGTATTTTGGGACCCCCTCTTTCCACTGTTTTGCCAAATGTTTCATTCTCATATGAATGGTATTTCGCAAACACGCATATACGTCTCCTATACAATGTACTTAATTAGTACACGGGTTAAAATAGTGTTTATTTTTTCTTTTTTTAAAAAATGAATTTTTTTTTATTTTTTGCACCTTTAAGTAAAAAAAATATGTTTATTTTTAAAAGTTTTTATGTTTTGGTAAATGTTTAAATTTATTTAATAAAGTATAATTTTTTTAAAAAAATTTATAAATATAATTTATATAATAATAATTTAATAATTAAATTAATTTTAAAAAATTTAATATTTCTTCATAAAAAATATGAAAACTATTTATGAATAATTAAACATATTTAATGGATTGTGTCAAATATACCTTAATGATCACCATAGAATATTTGTCTATAGGACCCCATCATATGTTTAAGTGGGTTTTAATAGTTAATTATAATTATACCTTATTTATCGATTTCAATACAATAAGTTAAGTTTGAGCCCCACCCATTTCCAAGAAAGGACTAATGTTAATTTGTATATTTTTCGGTGTTATTATAGGTCTTCTTTATTTAGCATACATATATTTAAATATTAAATTAATATTTTTATTTAGTTATTTAACTAAAGGAAATTTTATTTTTCCATTTATTTATCTATTACTCAACTTTTCAATCAATAATTGTTTAGATAAAAAAATCAATTTAGTTCATGAATAATTTATATTAAAATTATTTCATTTTATAATTTTTTATAAAATATAAATTTAACTATTAACAAATAATATGATATTTACAAATTATTATTAAAAAATTTCTTTTAACTAAATATATTTTTAAAAAATTTCAAAATTAAAGTTTTCAAATGTCTATATTTTTATATTTTATTTATTTTTAATACTGATAAAATATGCTTCTATAAGTTAAATTAATATTTTTAATATCTTATTTTTTTCATGTTTCACCTACTCTTATATATTTACAAGTAGCTTGTAATACAGGATACTATTTTATCTTTTGAATGAATATATTTTTTTTCTTTATCACTAATCCCTGGAGTGAAATATGATAGACAAATATTCTAACGTGAAATTTAATTTTGCGCAGACAATTTTAATCCAGAAATATGCATAAAGGAGTTATGTTTAAATTTATACTCGTAACACATGTTAATGAATAAAAAATATTGTTAAAATGATTTTCTTAACCATTACCCTTAAAACACTGATTAAAAAAATTAGAAAAATCTTAATACACTCTACTCTAATTTCCAGTATTTTTTTTTATCTATTGATTCTTTATGGAATATATATGGCTGTGTATTTTGCTGCATGAGTGGAATTCACAAAGTCAATGTCACTGTTCTCCACACTTGAGACAATAAAGTATAGACCAGTCCCAATTAATATAAGACTCAAAATCTATGGCAGTTGACCAGAACCTCATACAAATATTGGTAGAAATTCAGGGGACATGTATTGGCCATAGTAGCCTACTCTACTGAATAGTATCTATGACCTTGCTAGCTGTTTATCAACCATAGTATTTAAAGTTTTCCCTTTTCCTAGAGGATTAATTAAACTTCTTGGTTATTCTTTTTAATGAAATTTGTTGGACCTTAGTGAAAATGATCAAGTGGGTTAGAAATTATAAATTGGTAAATCAGATTAATTTAATTTCTATCAGCTTAACTCAGTCTTTCTTGTTTATGTACAATTTTACATACTACAAAACATCACCTTTTGAATGTCTATTTATGAATACAGAAAAGCATCTATACACCATGTATTGATGGCTACAGCCTGCTCAAATCAACCACAACTGTTTCTATTAATATCATAATATTATGCATATTGATATTCTTACTTAGGGTATGCCCCTATCAGCTCCCTCAAATGTGGGGGTACGGTGGTAGATTTTGCTATCAAATGATGCATATTACATATTCAAGCCAAGTTATCTAATTATATTGAACTAGATAATGATGTGATTCTAAATGAACTTTCTAAGTCCTAAACTTCTTTAGAGTAAGCATAGCAAAGAAAATCTTGTGTACCTTCATTTAGTACCACAGATATGACACTTACAACACATCAGCTTAAGCTTTTAATTGATCAACAAGAAACAGTTTCCGGGTTTAAGAGGGAGGATGTGTTAGACATGTTCAACTGAATTCTGGTCATGTGCTCAAGTCTCTTAAGAAATTTCAGGCTTTATTACATGAAGTAGAGAATTAATACCATGAGTAAATGCACCCTGCAAGACATCAACTAACCACACACTCTTCCCACCTGCTAATATTTACTTCAGTTCTATGAACCATTTTATATTCCCCTGCTACCTCTCTATTCCAAAGCACTTCAAAATCCTCTAATAACCCTTTTTTCTCTGTTCTATTTCTGTGTTCTAAGCAATGGAGAGGAAAAGAAGCTATGTCTCTCTTACCATGCTTGCAATGCTTGTTGGATTGCTTTCTCAAAATCTTGTGATTCCTGTAATATCCACCACTCTTGAAGATCAGAAGAACTACTACACTCCAGATCCACATACAGGAACTCCTCCCACAGGTTTCTCTGATTCTCTATGTAATTCTCTAACTGAAGTATTTACATTAGTCCAATATTTATGCTTTTACTTACCTACATTAGTTCAATGGTTATGTAAAGTATAAATTGTACTATTACTAGCTATTTTACATTTTGGGGAGAAGAAATTTTTTTATTTTATATATAATGTTACTTCGTTATATTTTCTTATGAAGCATGGATGCAACTTGCAAGTTGAATAAACCAAAAGTTTTGATAATGTGCATTATCTTAACTTATTGCAGGCTCACATAGGAGTCCTCCATCTCATGAACATGGAGGCTCTCCACCCTCACATGGTGGTGGATATTATAATCCAACCCCATCAACACCTCCCTCAGGTGGAAACTGTGGATCATCACCACCACATCATGACCCTTCTCCAACACCCGCAACACCCACAACCCCATCAACCCCATCAACACCATCAAACCCTCCCTCAGGTGGATACTATAACACCCCACCATCTTATGGAGGTGGTAGCCCCCCAACACCAGTCACTGGGAGCCCACCAACCACCCCAATTGACCCTGGCACCCCCAATGCTCCCTCACCACCTTTCCTTCCTTCCCCTTCTCCCTTCTCTGGTACATGCAAGTAAGTTACTTCCACAAACTCTACATTTTACATAATAATTAAATTAATAACCTTGTTCTTGACACCCTGAAATCACACTTTACTCCTACACTCATGGATTTATGTGTAAGAAGAAGAAAAAATTCTTTTCTTCCAACAGATTCAAGAGTGTAAAAATAGGCATTAAGATTTTGGGATGAGAAAATATATTTTTTTCCTACAATATGATATTAGTATAAATATCTTATATAATTTTTTCTCACGCTCTTTCTACATTATCAAAAGTAATTTCTTTTACTTTTTTTTTTCCACATTATATACGGCAAAGGTGTTAATAAAAAATGAAAAAAGAAGTGACCAAAATAGGCATTTTTACAAGTTCTAACTATTTCACACTTTTTTTATACTTACTTTACATGTTTAATTTTTTTTCTTTCCTATCAATTCCATATTTTATCATATTTACAAAAACAACTTATTTACACATGTGTAAATAGAATATAACCCCAAAAGGGTGTTAAACATTTATTTCATTATGATATAACATATTGTAAGTTACTATGTAATGCACCATGACCAGTGCTACATAATGTTATTGATGTTTTGGTCTAATTTTCAGCTACTGGAGGACTCATCCAGGAATCATATGGGGATTGCTTGGTTGGTGGGGAACTTTAGGGAGTGCTTTTGGAGTCACAAGTGTTACAGGGTTCAGTCCTGGTTTAAGCCTACCACAAGCACTTTCCAACACAAGAAATGATGGGATAGGAGCACTCTACAGAGAAGGCACAGCTTCCTTTCTCAACTCTTTGGTGAACAACAAGTTCCCTTACACAACCAACCAAGTCAAGGACAGGTTTGTTGCATCACTTAACTCTAACAAAGCAGCAGAAGCACAAGCCCACCTCTTCAAGATGGCCAATGAAGGAAGAATGAAGCCTAAACCATGAAATAGATTTAATTAGTTTTTAGTTTGGTGTGTCAATTTACTGAGTTAAGAGTATTTATTTCTAAGATCTTTGTTAGTTTGTGTTATTAAAGGCTCATATATGTGCTAATTAATATGCCTTCAGATGGATATTATGTTTTCTTTCAAATTCAATGCAAATTTTATGGTTTTAGCATTTTTGAATAAAATTTGTTTATTGTTGCAATGGATATAGTTCTATGGACATTTGTTAATTCGGCAATTTTAAGGTTCCATTAATTTACATTTATATGAAAATTAAAAGAAACACAATCACTTTTTAAAATTTTACCTTTTCCAAAAAACTACATAATTATTACAATTTTTTAACTTATGTTTTAAGTAGAAGGTTATTACTTTTTTTTTTCATAGAAAAAAAAATGTTCAAACAGAGGAAACTAATATAGTCGTAAACTAAAAATGTAGTCAATCATGACTATATATATTTTAAAAATTCTTCTGTCTAAATTTTTTTTATTATATTATATTTTTCTTCTTTTCTATCATTTTTTTTTCATTTTATTACACTTATTTTTAAATGTACAACAATTTTTACTCTGATATAAAAATATCAATAAATCATCAATTTTTGGTCTTTATTCATTTTACTATAAGAATTTTTGTAATATAAAAATAGTATATTAATTTTTAACATACATTATAGTTTTTCAAATAATCTTTGCTCATAAGCTAATTTGATTGATTGATTTTTTAAATAATAAAAATTAACTTAATAAATAGTAATATACGTTAAAGATTAATGTTATTTTTTATATGATAAATCAAAACTTTTACAACGCAAGGAACATAAGATTGGAGATCGATGTTGTGATCCACTCTGAAATAGATGGTTTGGTTGTTCATGCAGTTACTGTAAAAAAAATTTATACATTATTTATTTATGTTTTTCATTCAACAATTAATGATTTTTTAAAATAAAAATAAAAATAATTTTTTTTATATAAACAATATTATTTATCTATTTATATTTCTTATTTAATTGCTAACGATTTTGTAAAATAAAAAATATAAATATAAAACACATCCTAGTACATATAAATATAAATAGATCTATATTTTACAACTTTTCAATGTACTCCCTATAGACAAACATAGATGCAAAGGAGATAGCCATTAAATGGTAGAATATAAGAAGGGATACCCTTTGTATGAAAAGTAGCAAATGAATAGCCATGAGAGGTCAAGTTAGTGCATATTTAATTACTCCCAAAATAGAGGGTACAAGGCTGTTGTTTGGTTCAGAACATTTATAAAGGTAGCTAAAGGCCCAGAGAAGGGATGTTTACCCCCATAAATAAGGGATATTGTATCCCATCTAGTTTATGTCAGAAGGGTAAAGTTTAGATGCATAGGAATATAAGTATTTTTTATGTTATTTTTAATTAAAATTAAATTTTTATTTCAGTAATTAATGTTAATTTTTAATATCATTTTTTATTACGTTGGTTGTTAAGGTTTTATTTTTGTTAAAGCAGATGTATATCGATATTCAAAAATAATTTATTACAAGTTATTAAATAATATTTAATTTAAAAAAATAAAAATAATGCTTTTAAATTCTCAGTATTAAATATTTTTGCTTTTCAATAAATAGATTTTATTTTAATTTCTTTATCATGTATGAATGGAACTTGTTTTTCCAATGTATATTGATCTAAATATTAAAATATTTAGATGATATTTGGTTTATAAAAATATTTTTTATTTTTATTTATAAAAATATATTATTTTATTTTATTTTTATTTTTAATATTAAAATAGAAAATATTGAAAATAAAAAAAATCTGTTTTCATTTTTATTTTTAATTTTTTTAGTTCAAAATTTTAAAAACAAAAAATAAAATGAAAAGAATATGACATCTTTATAAATAAAGATGAAAATAAAAAACATATTTTTACAAACTAAATATTATTTTAATTTTTCACAAACAATATTTTCAGTTCAAATCTTGAAAGGAAAGTGATAAAATCTTTAATTAACTAAACTTGATTCAGACTAATCAAGGTATAATGTGTTTTTCAAATATTAGAGATCCTTAAATAAATGGTACTTATTTGGAAAAATCTCAAAATTTATAAAATTGATCAATCACCATATATATATATATTGAGAAATAAAAGCAAGAGATGTGAATAAGAACAAAATAATTTACAAAAGAAAAAGTTACTTTAACTTGACTTCTCTTACTGTGAGATATCTTAAGTATTATAGAGAAGTCAAAATTACAAAATTATTTTTTATATATAAAAAGTTGTGTTAGAAGTTTAAAAGAAATTTATATAATTTGAGGATTGAATTATTTATTTTTTATATTATTTAAATTATAAAATTATTTTAGTAAACATTGATAGTAATTTAGTAAAATTAATAAAAAATTATAAATTGATAAAAAAATTAGTTAATATATATGAAATAATATTATTATAATTTTAAAAAAAATTAAAATTAAAATTATATTATATTATATTTAATTTTATTTTTATATATAACTTAAAGTTAAAATTTTAAAATAATATAAAATTATTAATTATTTAATTATATAAAATTATGATATTACTGTAGTATACTATTATATATTTATATTTTTAATATATTATATTAAAAATAATATTTAATTAATATTAATTCAATTTCAGTCAAATCATTTAATTTTAAAGTAGTGTTGATACTAGTACAATAATTCGTTTAATTTTAAAATTTTTAGTTAAATTTAAATAAAAAATAATTATAAGATAAATATTTTTTAGAGGTTTTTAAAAATTATTTAAAGTTATAAAAATTAAAATATATTTTTTTTAACATATAATTTTTCAAAAAAAATTACAGAATAAATTTAGAAATTGTTTTTCCTTGTAAAAAAGTTGAAATAAAGAACCTTAAATCCTATGTGCACATAGCAGTGTTCTTAGAGTAACAGAAAAGTGGGGAAAAAAAAGACAAAGAGTTTAAATTTAAATTAAAGAAAAATAAAAATAAAATATATGAGTTAAATTATTTTTTTTTTCCCGTAATTTTTCTTTCAATTGAAAAAATTTATTATTCATAATTTATTTTTTTTCTATTTTTTATTTTCATCCAAATAAATTAAAAATGATTTGTCAAGCAGTATGGTAATGAAGAAGGCATGGACTAGAAGTGTAGATTGAGTTTTACTATATCTACTGCAACTAAATGATATGATTGGTGAGTGTTGCACCCAGGAAGAGCTTTGTCCAATGTTGTTTCCCAGTTATATATTGTCTATTTGAATGAGTGAAGACAAACTAACATAAAAAAGATATACTCATCCCATGCTAGAAGGCTAGGAAGGGATACCCATTATATCTAGCAAATGAATAACCAATTAGCCACAGCCTAGAGGAGGACCAGTTAGTGCCTACTTAAAATAAAGGCTACAAGACTGTAGTTTGGAATGGAACATATAACAATACTACAGTCAAATATAAAAAATGTTTTTAATTTTTAATTTTATTTTTTCTTTATATACATATATATATATATATATATATATATATTACATTTTAGATACAAATTTTTTATTTTTTTCTTTCTCCTACTAAACATCTTCATCTACTAAAAATAATTTAAACTTCTATAGAAAGAATGCTTATCTTATAATTAAAAAATATTGTAATAAATTTAATCAGAGTTGAGAAGATTTTATTACCTGTTTATTAAGTAAGTTTTGCTCAATAACTAAGTGGATTTGTATATTTTTGTTTATTGAATATGAAAGACTCGTAATAATAAATATCAACCAAATGGTAAAATTATTTTTCACTTCTTTTTTTCAAATATTTTTATCTTTTTATTTTTTTTTCTCTTACATTTCATTATTTTCTGTATTTTTTCTTTAAATTGTTTTTTTTTCTTTTAAATTAGACCTTTGCAGTATTTGAGAAGAAAACAAAATGATTTTAAAAAAATCAACATGGCAAATTAAAACATATTACATGTTAGAAATGTTTATTGGATTGTATAAATATGATTAATTTGATAAGTTGTTTTAATTTTTTCATCGAATTCAATGTCAACTAATTAAATTTATTTCTATTAGTTGATTTATATATTTATATATTTTTAGATTAAACCTATTTAAATTAAATCAAATTTTATATTAAATATATTTTTTATTCTTTTAATAAACGTATTCTAATTAATTTTTTTAATTTATGGGTTATTATTAAATTTTTATTATAAATTTATGTATCTTTGTAGTATATTTATAAACTTTTGCATATTTTTTAATCAAAATTTCAAACCTATATACAAGTTGTTAATTTCATTACTCAAATCACACCAGCCACATCTTCATTTAAATGGATTAGTTTACATTTGGTAAGGAAGTGTTTTAAATTCATGGAAAATCAAATCAATTAATTTTAACTTATTCAAAAAATTTCACTTTAAAACTAAACCCAATCGACAACCTACATGCACAAAATCAATTTCACATATTCACATTTCATGTTTCATAATTTAACCATCCAATTTAATTTAAGAGGATAATACATTATAATAAATTTTGTTTAATATAATAATAATATATTTAATTTTTTATATCAACATAAATAATTTTTATTAAAAATATATATTAATTATTTAATTTTTAGTAAAAATTAATAATAAAAAAGATTAATCTAATATTAAATCAATGGGTAGAAATAAAAATAAGTTGTACTATTGATAGGAGTATATGTTTTGATTTGTTAAAAATTTAGATTGATTTGATTTATTTAATTAATATATAAACTTAAATATATTAAAAATATTTTTTAAATAAATAAATTAAATTTAAATTTGTTAAAAATTTGGTTTAATTTATTTAAAAATATATTTATTTTTATATATTATATATTTATATTTATATAATATTAATATATTTACATATTTTTTAAATATTAAAATTTTTAATTTAAAAAAAATTAAATATTTATAAAAAATTTTAATGTTTATTAAAAGAGTTGTGTATGGTATTTTAATTTTAAAATAAATATTTTATATGTTACTTTAATTTTTATATAAATTTAAATTTGTATATATATTTGTGCATATTATGTGTGGTGAAAATGTGCTAAGTTATTAAATAAGAATTTACGATTTGGTTTTAATTTGACTTGTTTAATAAATAATATATAGATTTAGATAGTTAAAAAATCTTTTTATATAAACAAGTAGTATTTTAATAAAAAAATTTTAACTGAACCTATTTATTTTTATATATTTATATTTATTTTAATATATTATATATAATATTCATATATCTATATAATTTATTAAAAATTAAAATTTTAAATTTTAAATAAAAAATTTTATAATTATAAAATTTTCTAATATATATTATAAAAAATATGTTTTAAAAGAAATATTTTATATTTTAATTTAATTTAATTTATATATATATATATATATATATTTAAATTTGTATATATATATTGGTTATATTACTTTATATTTATATATAGTTAGTATTTAATATAATTCTTTAAAATTATATAATTAAATTTATGAATATTTTATTTTGTTAATTTTAATGTTTAAATTTTTTTAATTAATTATTTATATAAATTTAAAATATATTAATTTTAATATCATTTAAATAAATTTAAAACCTATTTATTAATTTTTTTATATTATAAATTTATAGATTTTATAAACTTTAAAATAGATAAGAAAAATTTATAAAAAATAACTGACACAAAATTTTAATATTTTTAAATAATTAAATTTAAATATTTTAAATCTATTTTAACTTTCATCTATATTTATTCCTATCAATAAAATAAAAATAATTTTTAATATAAATTATTTTTTTAAATTAACAAAGGAGATTATATTCAACCCATTAGTCTTTCAATGATTGCTCTCAGATCCCCTAGTCTATTGGCGGCATGTTACACTACCTAACTGTGAAATTCTTAAAAATCTTTTGATACACATTTGATAATGTTTTATTAAATAATTTTTTGTGCATATTTTATCAAATATAAAGTAAACCTAGAACATTTAATAAAATCCAAGTTATGGTGTATTTAATAAAAAAAATTACAAATGAAATCAAGTGCCCTCGCTGAGGAAGAATCTAGTATAAGTCATAAAATTTATATTACAAATTTATATAATAATATATATAATATATTTTTTATTTTTTTATTATATTATTTCTCATATCATATATTTTTTTACTTTTCTATTTTTATTTCTCTCCTCTATTATACACTTTGTAGTAAGGGATATTATATAATTAGCATTACTCGTATTGTAATCACAAAAGAAAATCTCCCGTTTTATATTACTGACCTTGGTCAGCCATTTAAAGTTTTTCTTTTTTTTAGACTCTCAATGCCATTACTAATTAGTTTTAAACTCCCAATATAAACATTGATATTTTAAAGTATGAAATAAAAATTTAAGTCACAAAATCAATAAAAAAAAAGTTAAAATTTATTTTATATTAAATTAATCATAAAATTAAAAATTTAGCGTTTAAATTAACAACTATTATTGTTGAATAAAGTAAAATGTTTTTTTCATACTTATTAATAATTATTTATTATGTTTAAGAGATTTAATTATATTAAAATAAATAAAAATATAATAAATTTTGTTTAAATAATTTTTAGAAAAAATAAAGGATGGTGTAACTTTTATTTTATTCTTTAATTTTTTTTGTTGTTATTGAATATATGATGATATTGATTGATTATTGCTTTTCAATTAAATCAATCAATTATTTTTTTTATAAATTATATTAGTATTTTTTTAAATAAAGTTAAATTTTATATGATATTTTTTCTTTTTACATATATATTTTCTTTTTTTATAAATAAAAAATATATTAAAAAATATTTTTTATAAATAAAAAAATATTAAAAATATTCAAAGGTTTACAAAGAAGCATAAAAATCACTCCTTAAAAAAAATTAAAATGAAAAGAAAATTACCTCTTACAAAGAACAAAAGATAAAAAAACTAATCAGCAACTAAAATTTGAAGTTGTACTTCAGAGTCCAAGTATAATTATAAAACTAATAATAAAGTGAGTAAGTAAAGTTATTGTCTTTTACCTTAATCCATTTCAGATCTAATATTCATTGATTTCAAAATATCATTCTTTGAGTTTACCTTGTTGCTAAACATGTTATGAATGCAAGTTGTTCATAAAGATTAGATAACAACAAATCAAACAACACTCCATCTATTTTTAACCTTTTTGATAATATTGTTAAAAATAATAAATTGTTAAAAATATCTCCAAAGTCATGCTACATCCAAGTCATTTTAAACATAATCTCCAACTATAAGTAATTATGCTACATCCCGCAAAGATACGATAAATAGTTTCAAACGGATAGCCGCAAATATTACAATTACCTCCATTATCTCTTTTGATAATATTGTCTTTTGATGTAATTTGTTCTAAACTACTTGAAAAGCAAAAGTATTCACCTTCAACAGAATATCTAGAATTTAAAAATGTTTAAAAAAGATATTTGTGAAAGTTTTGATCCTCTTTTTAAAAAAATTGATCATAAAAGTTTTGATCCTCTTTTATTATCAAAGTGTATGTCAATTTTATGGTATATCTCAAAGAAAAATTTATATTTATTTCTCTTTCTATCCACAACTTCATTCAAAAATATATTTTTTCTTTATTTTTAATTTCTTTTACACTTTTTTTTCAAATAGTCCTAAAATCCCAATTATTCTTCTTTAAACATGTTATATGATATCATTATTTTAACTTCTTACAATTATTCTCATTCTTACTCATATCTTTAATTTTATATTTTTCTTTTAACACTTTGTAGGATAGGCTTTATTCCTTTCATAAACATGTATATTTTCTCTTTCTCAAGGAGACAGTATATTTATCACAATGTTAAATGATACTGTATATATCATTAAATTATTGGAACGTTGTTTTGGTTTATTCCATTCGCATCCTTGATGCCAACGGGATGATTTCCATGCTTGTGATGATTTGGGATTGAACCCTCTTTTAAACATTGCCATATTTGGGGGCCTAAAATCATGCAAGTCCCATAGCCATACGTTGCACAAATACTTAAAAGTCACATGTCTTTTGGCAATGATTTATAGACCTTCCAATTTAATGTGTTGTAATTTATTTAGAAAAAGAAATTTTATACCCGAAAAAAGAACTTAAACTTGAAAACTGAATTTATCAGTTATTGTAAATATTTTTATAAGTATTTTTTAAACTCCAAAATATTTTATGATTTTTTAAAACTTAACTTATTCAAATCTTATTTTAAAAATTTATCAATTATGAAATATATATAGAATTTAAACAAACTTTTAATATTTTTAAAGATTTTTAATTTTAAATTAACAATTTTTCATCAAAAGAAATATATATTTTTAAGTAATAATAGTAATTTATTACGTCTCATCTTAATGTTTTCTTAATGAAAATGTAAACTTTGAATTGTAATGAAAAAAAAAAAAATTGAAATTGGCATCCTCTCAAAAAAGCTTTTTATCTTGCAGAATCTTATGTTGACTTGATACCCATCGATTTAACGGACCACGAGTAACACGCTTATGTTGATTATTAATTTCTTAAGTTTCAACTCTTGGGTATCATGCCATAAATTATGTGTATTTAAATAAATTATTTTGTAAAAAGAATTATTTTTCTCTAAATAACAGGTAAGATCATTTGAATTCAGAACTTATGTTTACAATGAATAAAATTTTATTGGTTAATTTAGATCGATGATTAATAAGTATTTAATTATTGTTTAAAAAACTTATTTTGTTTATTATTTAAATTTGTTATTAAAATTAATTTTAAATATTTAATTTGTCCTTAAATTTTTTTAAATTTAAATTAGTTCTTCAATTTTTATTTTCATATTACCTTAGTTATTCTTTTTTATAATGTCATTAAATATCAGTAGAATATTATTAAAAAAATTTTAAAAATATTACAATTGAGGGATTTTTTGGTATACTAAATTTTGATCAATATATTAAAGCTTTATATCATTTTATAGATTAAAATAAAATATCAAAATATGTGTATTAAGAATTATTTTTATCAAATCTTGATTTTTATCATCTATTTTTTTTCCTTTTAATGATTATTGAAATTAATTGAATGGTTTCTTCAAATTGTAAGTTATAAATTTATATAATTTTATTACACAAAATAAAATATAGAAATGAATTCTTTTTCATGAACTGCTTTATTTTGAACATAAAATCTCTATATTTTAAAAACAGTTAATAAAATTTATTTTGAATTTATTTTTGTTATGAATTTGTCACTTTGATTCTATATTTTGTAGTTTTTAATAGCTCACAAATAAAGAATTAAGAGTCAAGGTCGTCAATATAAAAAAATTAGTTTCTATTAAGAATTCCGATAAGATTTAAAAATGTGATAATGAAAAAACTAGTTTAAAATTTTTATAAATTGAATTCATCAACTTATTTTTTTTTAAAAGAAATACCAACTAAAGTATTAAATTTTACTAAAATAAAATTAAAATATCAAAATTTTCCTTTATCAAATTTCAATTTCACATCTAATAAAATCTTTCAAATTTCATCAACTTTTTACAAAATTTATTACTTATATATTTTTAAATTATTTTGTTTTAATATCATTACAAATCCTTCAAGCATTTAAATAAAAATTTTATTTGATCCATAAAAAATTGAACATTCAAAAAATTAAAAAAATAAATAACAGACTAATTTTTCTTTAACAAATTAAAAAACTAAAATCGCAAAAAATTCAAATTAAAGAAATCAAAACAATTAAACCATATACATTACTACAATACTAATATTAATAATTTAGTTTTCATTAGACAGATGCAATATCAACAAATATAATCATAATGTATAACATTTTTAAACGACATACTGTGGTGTTCGATAATTTTTTTTTAAATTTAAATACACCTGCTATAAATGAAAAATAAAAAAGGTAGTCAGTAATATTTATACGAGTCATTATAATTTATGGAAATTATTATTAATTTTCAATCAACAATAATTACGATTAATCTTAAAAAATAAATACAATAGTAATACAATAATAATTATTTTCGTTGTATAATGTTAATTAATTTTTAAAAAAATTACTACAAGATAAGATTATATCTACAAATATATTTATTATTTTAAATGTAACTTAAAATTATTAATATATTTATAAAAATTAATATTTAAAAATTATCAGGCAAAATGTTTTATTGTAAATTTGAATTTACATTATAGTACAAAGTTCACATTTTATTATTTTTATTGTAAAAAAACTGTTATCCAATATCTTATGAAATTAATATTAATTTTTAATAATATTATTAATATATTTCTATTGTGATTTAAATATTAAATATAATTTTTTAATTATTTAATCGGTACTCGATAGCAAGATTAAATAAATGTGCATTAACCCTAATAATATTGATTTAACACTCTAACAGACATAGAATGAAAAATTAGCATTGTATATTCTATTGTATTTGTCTAAAAAAAATGTGTAAAATGATAAATAAAATAGAAATTATAATAAATAATATTATAAAAGATAAAAATAAAAAATAGGTGTATAAATTATTATTTTTGTATGAATGTAAAACACATTTTTTAGTGCTGAATCCATGCATATGTTGGCTTGAGTCCTGCCACGTGTCCTGTGTCACTTCCTGTGTCACTTTAGTACTCAAGTTTTATACACTTATTCCCAGTGCTTTAAAAATCAGATTCATCCAACCGAACAGATCCGTTGGATCCGGACCGATTATTTTTTCAAATTATTTCAACTAGAATTAATAAAAAAATAATTGATAAATTAAAACGATTGATAAAACTGATTTCTATAAAACAATTTTTAATTATTTTTTGTAAAAATAAAAATAAAAATTATATTATATTAATTATATATAACTTTAATTTAAAATTTTAAAATAATATTTAATTTCTTATTTTTAATTATATAAATTTATAATATATACGATTATATTTTGATATAATAAATATTATAAAATTTTTAAAAATATTTAATTAATATCAATATTCTAAATATGATTTGATCATAATTAGATTATTATTAAACTTTAAACTGGTATTTTAACTAATTTAATGACTAATTTAATTTTACAAATTTTGACTGCTCCTTTTAAATAAATTGTTTTAGAAAATATATATAATTTTAAGAAATTCAAATGTTAAATAATATAATTGATCGCGTATGTTAACTTTTAAATTAATTAAACTTTCATAATTATATGATTATATAACTGATATTTTTTTAAATTATATTATTCATAAAAAATTATTTGACAAATATTAAATATTTTTTAAATTGTATAAAAACTTGTACACTTCATCTATTTAGTGAAAATTTATAAACTAACATTTGATTAATGGAATTCAATAGTAAAATTAATAAAAAAAATTTATAATAAATTATTAGAAGTATTATATTAATACAAAGTTAAAAAAAAAGTTTGTTTATAGATTTTCTCTATAAAAAATTAAACTCTTAATACAATTTCTAAAGATCTATAGTAACAAATATTATATTATAGGATGTATTAATAGTAACATTTTCTACTCATAGAACTATTTGTTAGTAATATCATATTATTAGTATAAACTTATAAAATATATATTAAAAATTTAATTTTTATTAAAAAAATCTATACTAAAATACTAATTTAATATTCAAGTATTAATAAATAATAATTTTTATAATATAATTTAGATAAATTTAATATTTAATATTATTTAAAAAGAGGAGGAATCAACTTGTTTTAAAGGTAAGTTTATTATAAATTATTATTTTTAGTATTTTTTTAATTGAATAAATTTTATCAATTTAAATGTTAAATTAATATATTTTATTATACATATTATATTTATAAAATTTAAAAATAATAATATATTATTAAATAAATTTAAATAAATATATTATAATAAAATATATATTATCTATTAAAATAAAATAATATAATAAAATATCAAATTTTTTTAAATTTTATAAACATAATTTATATAATAAAATATATTAATTTAACTGTTAAATTTATAACCCTTTAAAATATATATCTGATACAGGTACGATCCACGTGCAACAATATGTTGATTGTTGATAAGGACTGTGGTAGAAATGTTTATATAGACAGAATAAAATAAGAAGAAAGAAAGACATGAAAGGAATAAAAAAAATGGCTCGTGTTCCATGAGAGTGAGAGTCATGAAACTAAGAGTGACACATTTATCAATTATTATAAATTATAAATACAACACATAACAACTTTTCCTCATAACTCTTTCCTCACCTTTTAGATTGCTTCTTTCCCTCCATCTTTTCCTTTTTGAGAATATATACTTCAAACCAATCTTCCATTTTTGCTTCAATTTTGATTTCTCTTGTGCCTGGAGGACCTCCTGTAAGTTACTTCTCCACTTTCAATTCATTGCTATTCTCCAATTTCAATTATTTAACATTTTAATCGATCCTTTTTATATATGTTTTTGCTACACTTACTAATTTGTTACTATACTTTTCTAACTATATTTCTCCGCTTCATTATTGTTCCAGTTGGTCTTTGGTGAGACTTGGCTAATATTTATCATTTATCATAATTATATATTACTTAAGAAAACTATTAGGGGTAATATTAGGATAAATAAATTAAGTATTTATTTAAAAACAGTTTGTTATAGCTGAATTTTCAAAAAAAAATATTTTAATAAACTTTCTTATAAAATTTATTGAAATTAATTATAAAGAGTTTATTAAAAAAAATTATAAGTCGTTTCTTTGTTGAATAAGTTTCGTAGAAAGTATTCGAAATGTCCCTTAGATAAGTTCAATTAAAAAATAATACCCATACCTGACAAAAGCAAGGTGATGCTAATGGCTTCGCTTTTTGTTCATATCGGATGATTATTGAATTTTTTTTTACATGCGTAAATTTTACTTAAAATGTAGAATAAGATGTTGGGACACAATATAAAATTAGACAAAAACTATCATTTTCGTAGTTATCTAAAGTTACGGGTAGAATGAAACAAATTAAAATATCTAAATTACCATATACTATGAATAAGAGTGTTAATATAGGAATGCTTGACTCGTTCAAGGTTACCTGATTTATTCAGGCTGAACCATCTGAAACAAAACGGAGTTTGGATGTAACTAGTAGAATATAGTTTTTATTTCTTTGGTCGTACTAAGTATAGTTTGAACTTTGAACTAGTAAATTATTGTTCCAACTCCATATGCTTGCAATGGGTTATTCTAACTAGCTTGTTAGCCCATATCTTTGTACTTATATAATTAGTGTCCAAATATGTTAGTTTCAAATAAGAAAAATGATGAATGTATATGTTTAAATTTATTAATTTTAAAAAATAGTGGATGCATCCTGTCATGATAACAATGCCTTAACATGCTCTCTGTCCCTCTCTATTTTAAATTTGATGGGAAAATTCGAGTTGATCAGGGTTGGAATTGAAAAGAATTTTTTTAAAACTGAAGCGGAGGTTAATATGGTTTCTGATATCCATACTATTTTTAAAATTATTAAAATATTTTTATTATTTTAAAATATTATATAAAATTAATAAAATTATAATAATAATAATAAATTATATAAATTTTAAAAAATATATAATAACTTAATAAATTATAAAAAATATAAATATCAGATTAATATTTTGTATCCGTCAGGTATGAAAATGAGAATGGCATTGGGTGTCGGAAACAAAGACGTGGATGTGAAACCTGCCCCTGTCCTGCCCCACCACCGTGTCTAATCCCGTTATAATGCAGATGACATTCTATTTAATGTGTACATATTATTAATCTTTAAATAATTGTTGATTCATATTTTTATATTTTTTATTGTATAACCATTTTATGATATCAAAAATTATCATCATATAAGGTAACCGTGTATATATTCAAATATATTTTATTTTTATTATTACATAATATATCATTTTTAAATTTTTTTTTTTATCTTTTCTTTATATTTATATTATATTTACCATCATATTCATATACATCCCAAAAATAAACATAAGAGTATCAAAGCTCCTATGCCACATGTTTACCTTTTCTTCCCTTCTCTCTCATTGTTGTAAAAATTGTACGAAACACAAATTTTCTTTTTTTATTATTATCAGTTTGATGTTAAATTATTTTACAATAGATATTTAGCCCCCTGCACTTGCAAAAGTAGTGATATATGTGACTAGGAATTGCATTGGTTTACTCATATGTTATGCTTATGCAGATATGGCTAACACTTACAAGCCAAAGAACATTCTGATTACTGGAGCAGCAGGCTTCATTGCATGCCATGTATGCAACAGGATAGTCCATAACTACCCTGATTACAAAATTGTTGTCCTTGACAAGCTTGATTACTGTTCAAATCTGAAGAACCTCATTCCCTCACGTTCATCTCCAAATTTCAAGTTCATCAAGGGAGATATTGGAAGTGCTGACTTAGTCAATTACATCCTTCTCACTGAATCCATTGATACCATAATGCACTTTGCAGCACAAACACATGTTGACAACTCTTTTGGCAACAGTTTTGAGTTCACCAAGAACAACATCTATGGCACACATGTGCTTCTAGAAGCTTGTAAGGTGTCTGGTGGTCAAGTGAAGAGGTTCATTCATGTTAGCACTGATGAGGTTTATGGAGAAACAGATGAGGATGCAGTGGTGGGAAATCATGAGGCTTCTCAGCTTTTACCTACTAATCCATATTCTGCCACAAAAGCTGGTGCTGAAATGCTTGTGATGGCATATGGAAGATCATATGGTTTGCCTGTTATAACCACAAGAGGGAACAATGTTTATGGGCCTAATCAGTTCCCTGAAAAGTTGATTCCGAAGTTTTTGTTATTAGCCATGAAGGGGATGACTTTGCCAATTCATGGAGATGGCTCTAATGTTAGGAGTTATCTCTATTGTGAGGATGTTGCTGAAGCTTTTGAGATCATTCTCCATAGGGGTGAGGTGGGACATGTTTATAACATTGGGACAAAGAAAGAAAGAAGAGTGATTGATGTGGCTAGGGATATATGTAGGCTTTTCTCTTTGGATCCTGATACTCATGTTAAGTTTGTGGAGAATAGGCCTTTTAATGATCAAAGGTACTTCTTGGATGATGAGAAGTTGAAGAATTTGGGGTGGTTTGAGAGAACTACTTGGGAAGAGGGTCTAAGGAAAACCATGGATTGGTATGTTAAGAACCCTGATTGGTGGGGTGATGTTTCTGGTGCTTTGCTTCCTCATCCAAGAATGCTCACTATGCCAGGATTTGAGAAATACTATGATGGCACTGAAGAGACCAAAAATTCTTCAAATGTTGATATAAATAATTCTAATCGGAACAAAATTGTGGTTCCAACTACAATGAACAATGTGTCTCCACATAAGCCATCTTTGAAGTTCTTGATATATGGTGGTGCAGGATGGATTGGGGGGCTTCTAGGAAACATTTGTGAGAAGCAAGGAATACCCTTTGAATATGGAACAGGAAGGTTGGATGATAGGTCACAAATCTTGGTTGACATAAGAACCATTAAACCAACCCATGTTTTCAATGCTTCAAGTGTGACTAGTGCACTAAATTTGAAATGGTTTGAAGCTCATAAACCAGAAACAATACGTGCCATTGTTGTTAGTGTGTTGACTTTGGCTGATGTTTGTAGAGAGCATGGCCTCCCCATGATGAATTATGCCTTTGGTGGTAATTTTGAAGACAGAACAAATTCCATTAAGTCTTTCTATTTCAAAACACAAGCCAAGGTAGGTTCATAAATTTTTGCATTTTGCTATTTCTATTGCACAATTTTTGCATAGGCCATTAACTATGTTTTTATAACAATATGGTTTCAGGTTGAAGAGTTTCTAAAAGAATATGAAAATGTGTGTTCCTTAAGACTTCAATTGCCAGTGTCATCTGAACTCAACAACCCACATAACTTCATCACCAAGATAACAAGGTCAGATAAAGTGGCTAATATTCCAACCACCATCACTGTTTTGGATGAACTTCTTCCTATTTCAATTGAGATGGCCAAAAGGAATTGCAGGGGCATTTGGAACTTCACAAATCCTGGTATTGTGACATGCAATGAGATTCTTGAGATGTACAAGAATTATGTTGACCCTTGTTTTAAATGGGTTAATTTTACACTTGAACAACAGGCTCATTTCCCTTCTCCAAGCACTAATGAGATGGATGCATCAAAATTGAAGAAGGAATTTCCTATGCTGTTGCCTGTTAAAGACTCATTGATTAAACATGTATTTGAACCAAAAAATAAAAGTTTGGGTTATTGAGTAGCATGATTAACCATGTTTAAATGTATACATGATGGTCCATATGTATGCATTTTTTCCTTCTTTTTTATTTTTTTTGTACTGTGGTTTGGGTTAGTTTGATAGTGTTTGCACCTAGTTTTTATTAGAATTTAGTTTGTCAATATCATAAAGTCCAATGACCTAATGTATCTTATATAGAGAGAGAGCATTGTATCTTTTCTTCTTTTTTTTTTTGGAAAATAAATCTGAATTTGAGTTTCTCATGTCTTCCTTTTCCTTTTTCAATTTTTCTTTTTAAAAAAAATTGTAGATGGAAATTCACATCTAAATTCATTACAAGCTTAAAGGAAGTTGTTAAGAATAAATTCTTAAATTAATTCTTGAGATTATATAAATTAAATATTTTAGTTTTGAGACTTTAAATTTTTTTGTCAATTCTAATTTAGTAAGAAGTCAGTAATTTTTTAATTATATTTTTATTATCTTTTTGTATCAGAATATTTAAATAAATAATATTTTACATAATAGAGATCAATAGAGACTTTTCTAAATATTTTAATGATTAAAATTTTTAACTTATATAATCTTTAAGATTTAAGAATTTATTGAAATTGTTAACTAGACAGGTGAAATTCATGGTAAATTGGTAATATGAATCTTCTCGTCATGAACGATGCATACATTATCTTACTTACAGTCAGTTTGTTTCCCAATTAAAACAGAGGTTTTCAAAAGTTGAAAATTTTTGTTTTGATAAAAAAATCAATTTTGGTGGTTCAGTAAGTGAAAAATTCACTCCAAACTCAATTACACATAATAGACAAACAAACGGCTATTAGTTTTTTTTTTTATAACTCAAAGTTCTATTTTATGAGAACTATTTTGGTCCAAAACAAAAGAAGTGGTAACATCTCAACACTAGTTGCTGAATCAGGTGAACAGTGGATGTATGAATATATCCAAATTTATCCATGATTTTTTTAATTACTGGCAGGTTATATGTGGATTAGCAAGTTTAAATGTCTTATCATGTAACCCACTATGATTAGTCTAAGTACATGAGGGACTTAAAATTAGAATAATTTTATGTGAAAATTTGGTTTAAATTTTATATTTTTATATTATATAAAAAAATACTATCATCTAATAATAAATTATTATATTATTAAAAATTATTACTTTGTATGATAATAATTATTTTAAAATTATACATATCATAATTTTTAATTAGTCAATAATATAAAAAATTTATAGTAATAATGTATCAAAATTAAACTTATAAATATAAATATATAAAAATATCATTATTATTAAACATGATAAAATTAGGTATCTTAAAAAAATAAACTAATAATTTATGTATAAATTATTAACTATAAATATTTTATTATATAGGAAAATATTAAAGAGAGTAACACTTTTGAATTACTGAGAATTGTGAAAATAAAACATTGGAATTAAACACGTACATATTGTTTTTTCAAGTCTATTAATTTGATGATGTGTATCGAAATTAAAAATCAATTCTTCTAAACTTTTTTGAGGCAAAAAATCAATTCGAAATTAGGATTTACTGAAATTAAAACAATTTTAAAATCTAACTTACTTTTTAAAGATAAAGATCTTTTCAATTTGATATGGTAGGTCTAGAGAATCTCTGAAGTTTTTTTTTTTTTTTTCTGAAAGTGTATATTACAGAATCTATCGCATTTTTTTTTTTGTTTCATTGTATAGAGTGCTTATTATTCTTCTGTCCGAATTTAAAATATGGATTCAGTATTGGTAATGGGCTTTGCAGGTTTTGGGCTCCTTTATGAGTACATGATGCAATTCAAGTCAGACTCAAGTTTTTGACCCAAGAAAAGGAATCATGAGTTTGATAATGGAAAGTCTCTTATTTATAGCTTAAAAACTACTTGAGAATTTTAGAATTTTAAAAATTTTAGAATAAAAATTAATGATTATTAAAAAAGATTAAAGTATGATAAAATTACTGAATAATAATTAAAAATAAATAAGAAATAATAGATAATTTAAAAAAAAATTAAACAGATGTTATTTGAAGTTTCTTTTATTTAACATAAAAATTATTCAAATAAAAATCTAGGATATTTTTAAATTGTTTACCTTATCATCCATATATATAATCTAATAATTTAAAATTACTCTGTACAAACATAAAATAAGAAAATTAGACAAAGAAAAGAATGTCGAATACCAATATGCTTTCGTTCCATCTTCTCCCAACCCAAAGGGTAGTTTGGTAATGGGAAGGTCATCGAATGGAAATAATAACCATTTGACATTTTAACAATTAAAAAATATTTCTAAAATATCGTGAGTTGAATTAAATTTTTATCCGTAAATAACTAATTAAATCTAATTAACGGCAGGACATAAATATTTATCGAGGAAAAACCTATTCACTTAGAAGGAACTTATACCATATTTCGTATAGCATTTTTTTTTTACCTTAAACATAGTCAATTGCGATATTCCTAAAAGTAGTATTTAGAATTTAAACGTAAGTTCAAAAAACCAACGCGTATCCTAACATATTGTAATTTTATTCATCCCAAATTTATATTTTAATTAGAAACTTCAGTTCTCAGGTTAATCATTTTTTTTAATGATCATTCTTCTAAGTTTATTCAAATACATAAACAGGAAATCACTCATCTAGGGCCAATTTCCTGTATCTTCACAAAAACATATCCAATCAAGGAAATCTAACCACTGAATGTGTGTGGATCAGGATTAATTTAATTTAATTTAATAAATAGTTTCGAATTTCAAATCTGAATAAGCAATTATATTAAAATATTTTTAAAAAATTATCATTCATAATAATTTTACTTAATTAAAAAAAATTATTTCTTACCAAAAAAAAATGAGAAGCTATAAATGCTGAATGATAGACATAGTGCGCCACCCCAAATGAAACTCTATTTTGTAGCTGTCCAATCAGGAAGAGCTATATATTGTAAATGATATGTATTGGGCAGTGGGCACTCCAATTAATCTCTTTGTATATTTTGTGAATGCCAACAAGCTTTTATGACCCCAAAAGAAAGAAAACACAGCTCAAGCATAACATGCTTTGTACCCCTCTCTTCTAGAAAAAAGAATCCTAAGGCCAACAAGCAGCATGGAAACAAAGCTTAAACCATGTGCATGCTGCTAAATTAGTTATCAAGGTATCAATCATTTATTCACCTTTTCATGTTATGTTCATTTGTACAAGGTAGCTCTTTTATATGTTTTCTGTTTTCTTTTGTTATTTAGATTTCTTTGTTGTTGTCAATGGCAAGATTCAGTTTGAACCATGATACTAAGTATTCCTTTAATTAGTAATTGTTATATGGTCCTTTTATGGTACATTATTTTTTTAACAACTTAAACATTTTTTTTTTAATTTTGAATGATTTAGGATTTTAAAAGTTTAGATAAGTTAAGCTCTAGAGGTTCTTTCTCTCACATTGCAAAGTGAAAAGTTCAATAAAAATTTTTTATAAGTTACTACATATTTTTATATCTCATTTATATCGATTATAATTTTCTGCCTTCTCTCTCATTGGTATTGGTATAATTGCCACACTTGCTATACTACTTGTCTGAATTCTCAATACAATAACATTTGCTTACTTTAAGAACAGTAGCTTAATTTTCTGTCATCTTAACTGCTCCAATTATAGAACTGAAATTTAGGCATGGTAACTTATATGAAAAAAATGAAATAATAACTTCTTTCAATTTATCTATTAAAAAAATTATACAAACTAAGAAATTTAATCTTTATATTGTAATTATTTCATAAATTTTCTAATCTATCATTTATTTATTTAATTATATTATCTTTCTTTATTTTTTAAATTTATTTTTTATTTAGATAAAATATTAATAAAAAATAATAATTAACATGATCTTCAACTTTAATAGGAATAGATAAATAAAAATGATTTTTTATCTTTTCTAGGAATAGATAAATAAAAATTTAGTTGGGTTGAATCTTGAAAGTTCATAAGGATTAAAACATGTACCTTTACAACCTCAAGGCTTTACATAACAATAAAGTTTGAATATACATTCTTATAAGAGATAGATCTAATTTAATTCTTACCAACTAGATTATTTTTTATTTATTTGTTTTCTTAAAGTTGCCTAAGTATTTTCAATTTATATAATATTTTATATTTAATATTAATCTTTTTAAAATCAATTATATTAAAATTCAAATAAAAGGTTCCTAAGCCATTAGGTTACATTCGCTCAGTGTTTTAAATTGCAATCCACAACCATGTTTACAAGCACAACTTAAAAGAAATATATGATTTATGCAACTATATCACGATTACAGTTGCAGCTGCATCAACCGCATTTATCCACAATTTTTTGAAATACGAATGATTGTGAATTGTGATATGAATGCAACCACAAGATAAAGCACTATACAATGGGACAGAATGTGCACATGGTCATATATTTCCTCCGTTTTATTTATATTTGACAACTACTTTTATTTTGTCTACCTTTGATTATTATGTAATAAGATTAATAAATAATCAATATAATTTTTTTAAATTTACCCTTAACAATTAATGTATATTTTGTTTAACAATAAAAAAACAAAATATATAATAAAAAATTACACAATAAAATTATCTTAGAAACTAGGATACCAATCAAATTGGTCAATTCTCATACATAACCTTAAATATCAAATTAAAAAAATGAAAGGAATAATTTAATGAGATTCTATAAGTATATATTTTCCTATAAATTTATGAAATAATACATGGTATATATAGTTGAAGGGGAGAGAAAATATTTTGGAGTAGGTAGCTGAATGAGAACATGGGTGATGAAAGGATGAAGCATGAATGTGGCTTGGAACTGTTATTTGTATTGCTGAGTGGTGACTTTGCTTTGCTTCAATTTAGAAAAGGAAGAACAATGCAACATTGAAGTGGGCCTATTTCTGGCCCACTAAGAAGGTTGTGGTCCCAACATGAGACCAGTCACGTGCATCCAAATTGGGACCTTAGTGGGCATGTGTCACAACCAAAGCAAGCAATTATGTTTGTGTGTGTCAATGTCCTATACCACAATTAATACCAACTTGCTGCTTCTCATTCTTGTCCTGTAAAATTTATGTATGTTAGTTGTGTTTTTGGGTACCCATGATTGTTGGATCTCAATTTATTAGGTATTTCTAAAATTATTCTTGGAAATGAGGAAAATCCTCTAGTAAATAGATATTTAGATCTGAATTTGAATATTTATTCATAAAATTTTAGGGCATAATAAGTGTGAGTATGAATTTTTAATATTTAACAAATTTTTTAAATATATTCAAATTTTAATTAAAACTTTTTAATTAATCTTAGGTTGTCATATAATAAAAATAATAATTTTTATTATATTAAAAATCGTATGTATAATATATTTTAATTGCTCCAAAGTATAAAAAATTTTGCACTATGTAACAGTGTATCAAACAGGTGGCCTCAGATTAGTTCTTCTCAAATGTTAATCTTATATGCTCCTTGTGTGCGTATGTATCATCTAGAACTGAAATTTTCCAAAGTTACTATGTGTTCAATGGCCTCTCTCCATAAACAAGTAGCCTTGAAGAACGAAAGGCTAATAAGTGTTACCATTTCACGGACATTTTTTTAATCCAAATAAGCAACATTCACTTTAACCAAATTAGGTTTGGATCATCAATTTAGATTCAAGTAATATATGTTAGATTTTTTAAATATAATAATATTTTGAATTCAAATTTTGTGTGTAAAAATTGTTTTTAAAAAATTTTAATTTATTAAAATCGGATTAATTTAAAATTTAACTTAACAATTGATTTATAAACTAAAAATTAAACTTTTTAAATAAATGTATTGAACCTAATTATGTATAATTCAATTTATTTAATTTATAAATTAACTTATTATATAAAAATTATATTTATATAAAATAGATAAAATATATAATATAATCGTTATATATATTAATATATAAAATTATATAATTTTAAGTTAAATAATTATTTCATCTAAAATTATTAGTAAATTACAAATTTTAAAAATTTTATAATTCAAATTATTTTAACTTTTATTTTACGTAATTCAACCTAACAAATTAAATCAAACTCTTGACATACTTGAATCAAGCTAAAAAAATTCATCATAAACTCAAATCAAATTTTGAGTAAATTTTTTTTTATCCAATCACATTAAACCAAATCAAATTTTACTCTACTCAAATATTTTTAGTTCAATCAACATTTTAAAAAAAAAATGTGGGTAATTACGAGTGTGTTGGTGAGTCCATGTAACAATTCTTTGCCCAAGAAAACGGCGCTATTCTCCTGCCAATTAGTGGTCGTGAGCTAGCAATTAATATTATCATTAGCTAGGGACAATGGAACCTCACACACTTAATAAACCTTAAATACGGTAAGATTTTTCTAAAATTAGGAAATGTTTCCATTAACACTTGGAAGTCATTTTAAGTATTTATAAATATTAAATTTATTAGAGAAAATATTTTATTGTATTTTTTATATTTTTAATATTATTTATAATTAAGCCATTGAAATTGATCTAACAATAAAAAATTAAAATAGTTTATTTGAAATTTGAAATTTGAAATTTTATTTTTTTTATTTTTATCGTAGAACTTTTTTTGCAAATGGTTAAAATTAATTCTAAGATCTTATGTTGATAAAACTGTACAATTAATAATGAGCGAGAGACACACAAAACTTATATATGACTAATTTTAAACATAAGAGGATGCCGATCAATGAGCTAACCTTATTTGTGAGAGAATTGTTAATATACTTTTAATACCCTTTTATAATTTATTAGAACACACAAAATTACAAATTAAATTCATTAAATAAAAAATGAAACTCTGATTGTTTTGTTAATCTTTATAAAAAGTTATTGCTTTGAATTCCATTGATGGTAAGCTCACCAAATAAATGTTTTGTTTTAGGAAGAACTGGCGTTTGTGTCCGTATAATGTATGATTTAAAATAATTTTTTAATTAATTTATTTTAATAATATAAAATTTAATATATTACTTTATTTTTTATTTATTTTATGCCTATGGTTCTTGAATTTCTGTGTTTTCATCTTCTAATTTTTCATTTTTTTAACTTACTAATCTAGAATTTATTATAAAATAAAAATTGAAAGATAATAAAATTTGAAAATAATTTAAAATAAAAATTAAAAAATAATTTATTTTATTACAAATTAATGTCACTTTAATTGCTATTTATTTAAAAATTTAGAAAAAACCAAAAAATAATTCAAGTTTGAAAGGTAAAACTATGTTGCACTTTGAAATATTTGAGGTGTCAATGAAGTATTCTGCATGTATAAATATTTATTGTTCTTAATTTTATTTTTAATTATAAAAAATAAAAAATACAGTTTTTAATTAATATAAAACAGACTCTAATTATTTCTTTTAGAAAAATAATCTTGGAAATACTAGAGAGCCCAAACATTTAACCATTCGCTTTATTTAGCAAGCAAGCTTCAAAATCTTATCCCTCCATTTAATTACTTTGGAGCATATAATAAGATGAATTACTGAATGAGGATTTATGGTACCCCACCCAAAAGTTGGCTATCGTTAATGAATTGAATGTGATGATAGAGAGATTTTTGGCATACATAAGCATCCCATTTGGCTTAATCACCACCATTCCTACATTCACAAAATCCTTCTATCACTTCGTCTTAATCAACAACAACGTGTTACAACCCACTTTCAGTGCCTCACAATTCCCTTTACTTAATATCCCTATCAACCCACCAATGTATCATTGAATTTATCCATTAACTATCCTACTTTACAATCATATTTCCACTAACATCTACCAAAAATAATTTTAATCTGGTTACAAAAAAATTATAATTTATTCATGTTTTAATATTATTTTACTTCGTTATAAGTATATAAATTCTTTTAACAAAATATTAAATTATTAATATAGATATCATAAATTTATATTAACATTGAGTTATATTATATCAATAAGTATTTTATTAGCAAAGAATATTTGTATATATTATCCATATATGAAATAATATAATATCTTATATGTTAGCACATATTTTTAAAATTTATATTAAAAATTTAATTTTTATTGGATAAACATTATACTAAAAAGATAATTATGCTAATATTTAATAAATTTTGTATATTAATAAAAAAAATTATTTTATATTTGTAAAGATCTTATTTTTTAGAAAAATAAAAAAGTTTTAATATGTGAGTATTCGTATACAAGTCTAATCTTGATCTTATTTAAAAATGAATTTAATTTTAAAATGATCTTGAAAAAAAATATAACATTTTTTATTTTATTTTTTGATATATATATTATTCTACACGTTTTAAATATAAGATATTGAACTTATATATAATGATTTTGATCTTAATTTGAAAATATCTTAAAAGATGTATGATATTTTTTATTATATTTTATTATCTATTCTAAATGCTTGAATATAAAGATTGAATTTATATTTTATATATATATATATATATATATATATATATATATATATAAACATGATGCCCTATTTTTAGACGCTTGAATATAAAAGATTGAACTTGTATATCAATATGATGTTGATCTTCATTTTAAAATGATATTGAAAAGAAGTATATGACATTTTCTATTTTATGCCCTATTCTGGACGCTTGAATATAAAAGATTGGATTTGTATATCTTTCTGAACTTATCCTAATTTTAAAATGATCTTAAAAAGAAGTATGACATTTTCTATTTTATGCTCTGTTATAGACGTTTGAATATAAAATATTGAATTTGTATATCTTTCTGAACTTGATTCTAATTTAAAATATCTTAAAAAGAAGTATGATATTTCTATTTTAAATATAGATAAATATATAAAAATTATTTTAAAAATAATTTATGATAAAAATTATTTTATTTAAAATTTTTAAAATAATTAAATTTTATCAATTCAAATTAATAATTTTACTAGATAAATTATATTTATAAAATTGTATAAAATTTAGTATTTGATTATATAATTTTATTTTAATAAATAATATATATCTTTCATATTGCATATCAAGGTTTATATAATTAATTATTTTCAGGTAGCAGCAGTGTATACTTTGCATGTAGTTGTGATTTGACTTACCTGACAAGATCCAACAACGTTGAAATTTTTGGGTTTGGCTCCAGCTAGCTGTAGATTCTCATTGACAAATTATTTATAAATATTAAAATATATTCTTGTATAATAAATATCACTTCTAATCTTAAATTTATTTTTATTGGTAAATTAATTTCATAAAATATATTTTAAATTTGTTTCTAATTTTACATTTTATGTATATGTAATACCAATGGAAAGCAAGAGATTTTTATTTTGATTAAAATTTGGATAACTTTTTTCTGCCCGTACGCTTGCGTGATTGAAACAGTTGATCGTTTGTTTAATTGTTTGGTTTAATGTAGAAAGTGATAAAAATTGAATTTAGATATTTATTTAAAGTTATTTTATTTTTTAATTTTTTATTATTAGATTAATTTTAGTGGTTTATTATTTGTTTATTTAATTGTATAAATTTAATTTTAAATGAAAAGAAGAAAATTTTTCTTATTTTTATTTATACTACAGTAATTTTATATAAAATATAATTTTATTTGATTAAAAAATATCTATGTTATAAGAAAATTAACTCTTTCAACATTTATTTTATGTATAAATTTAAAATTTAAAATTGTACTTAAAAATATATTATGTAAATAGGTCAAGATCCTCTCTATTTAATAGAAAAGTTTATTTTAAAAAAAATAAAACAAAATGTATATATAGAATTTTATCATAAAAAAGTTTATAAAAAATTAAAAAGGAAAATAAATTTTATTCTACTTAAATCATCTAATAAAGGTGAAAGAGAAATTCTTTGATAAAATAGCTTTTGTCGCGAAAGAGAAAGTTGAATTCAGCAATATACAACTCAACATGTACATGTTAGACTTATTTTGAAAAGACTTGATTGAGATAAGGTTGTCACATTGAACTTGTCAATTATCATAATTATTTTCAGATCTGATAATGGCACTCACAAATTGAAAATATTCATCTTTGATAGTTTACTGCAATTTGTGTTAGATGTTATACATATGTAATATTAGCAGTATATTATACATGCAAGTTGCTATTACAAATTATCCAAGAGAAAGAAAATGATTCGATCTGTGTTCTTAAAAGAGAAATAAATTATCATGTTGTAGTATAATACTTGATTAGCTGACTTATAAAATACTTGATAAATTTTTTATATACAACTACTCGTATATAATTTATTTATTTAAAAAGATACTGACGTCTGATATCATATTAGATATTTGACTAATTTAAATAAACTAAAATATAATCTTTAAAAATATGTTCTGACTCTTTATACAAGTTTTGAATATAATTATATTTTTTGTCTAAATTAAAAATATACTCTATTAAAAGTAATTTTATTTATATTAGATAAAGTTATTATATATAACAATTTTTTTAAAATTTTTTTTGACGTAATTGCATATTTAAAAATTAAATTCAAGATTTATAATTAAGAATTTGTTGTATTTGATTAATCTATCACATGACTTATGTTTATATCCTTTTCATTAAGTTGAAATGTGCTATTAGTTCTTTTATTTGAATTGTGTGATTTTATTTTTTTATTTTCAACTATTTTTTTTTATCTTTAACATTAAGTATAATTAGATTTTTTTATTAATTTTTTCACATAAAACTTCGTGTTTGCGATAAATTTAAGATATAATATAATTTTAAATTTTTTTATAAATGTAGTGAAATTTTATTAAATTTAAAAGATATTATAAAATATAAAATTAGGATTTGAAAAGAGAAAAGTTGAGAATTTTTGTTTTTTTATTTTAGTAGTAATTTGATATTTTGGTTGATGAAATTTAAGGAGAAGTTTTTTATTTATTTATTTTTTTATAAACTACATGTGTCATTCATGTGAGATAATCTTGTTTGAATTGGATAGAATCACTATCAATAATTCCTTTTCAAAATTTTAATACAGATGTATACTCAGAACTTGAACACAAAATCTTTAACTAATTAAGCTGTAATTGCATTTGATTAATTTGCTACATCAATTTTTTTTTTTATATTTTAAGTAAGTGTATTGGTTCTTTTAATTATTTTATTCGGATTACGTGATTTTATTCTTTTATTCGGATTATATGATTTTATTCTTTTATTCTTTAATTAATAAATTTTTTAAAAATTAAGTAAAATTAGTCTCTATTGATTTTTTTTGTTGTGTGCATCCACCAAAAAATCTCATTTGAGTCGTGTAAACCATACAGAGGACAAAGTTTTCTCTTTCTCTTTTTAATACAATTTCTTACTCGGGATTCAAATTCAAATTTTCTAATTAAATTAATAGAATTCCAGGTTAGTTAATTTATGTGCTTAGTGGTTAAGGGGAAGAATGTTTATAATAGTTTATTTGACTTAATTTTTAAAATATTTAAATAAAAAAATTATTTAAATATTTGAAATATAAAAATGATGAAAAAAATTAAATGTACTATATTTATAAATAGAAATATTTAATTAGTTTAAAAAATGAAAGATTAAACTCGTATGCAATTTAAACTAAAATAATAAAAAAATATAATTAAACTTTTAAGTATATTTTCTTATAGGTTCCTTTTAAATATTTATTAATTCATTAATGGTTAACAAAACATTTCATTCATTCGTCGTGTTTGTCATTATAGAAAAAAATTGATGTCTAAAAATTGTGAACAAAACATGTGGTTGTTTTCTGCATATATATACCAGAAAAAATAATCCATACAAATCATTGTGGCCTTTGATTTTGCATATTTATACATAAATAATCTAAAAAAATGCTCAAACCAATCTTTTAAAATGAAAGACCGTCAATTATATTGCAAATATAAGTAATTAAAAGGCAATCTTAATTCGGATGCTTGAATTTGTTTAGGAAAAATATTTTTAATATTATTAGAGATGTTAAAAATTTATAATTATATAATTTTGTGAAAAAAAATTAAAAACATTCTAATATTTTTGATTAAAAATAATAGCTTTTAAAAAAAATTCCAAACTGCATTACAGAGTTATCTTTTAAGTTTAAGCAAATAGGCCTTATAATAGATTACCAATATAACAAGTTAATTTTTATTTTCTATTTAACAAGTAATTATTATTTAAACCTTTTTCCTTAAATACTTATTAATTCAAATCCATTTTCCCATTAAAACTACAAAATAAATCAATTAATTATCACACACGACAAGCACGTTGTGTGCCTACTAATTCACAGTCCTTAAGGCCCTGCCAATATTTAGTATAAATAATAAAAGAGCAAAATGTTCTAACTTAAGCGAAAATGGTTGAAAGGAGGAAGCTTCCTTTTTTTTTTTTTTTTTCATTTTTCAGTCAGAATATTAGTCACTGTTCATGTAATTAAACCCTAAAAATTAATAAAATCAGAGTATGTATCTCACGCTAGCATATTTTACCCTCTCAAGAAATAAAAATAACAAAAATATTTATACAAATTGACAATCAAAGTGCTTATCCAAAATAGAAAAACTGAATTAATCAAATACTCTACTTCTACTTATATTTTATTAAAATTTGATATGAAGTGTCATAATTAAATTCTTAGTTTTTATCCTTTTAAACAAGCTTCATTTAAAAGTCATTGAAAGCGTGAAAAATAAGAAAAAGAAACCCTTATTAAATAAAAATGTTGGCATATATATTCTCAAAGTTACACCTGTTAAGTGGACGAACTCAAATTTGGCTACTAACCAAAAGTTCAAAGTCAGAAAGAAAGTGATATAATGCGAACTCATTATAACTTGCACACGTACAAGAGCACAATCCTTATATCTTCTTCTGTTCTATAATTTCTTTTGCCAAAATGCAATGCTATTCTTTTAGGAAAGTGGGGTCATGTCACTATGATATATATAAGTGGCAATTAATTAAGTTCTCTAGTGGCACAGAGGAGAGAAGAAGCTGGCAACAAACAACTCATCATCATAGCATATGTTTTATTCTTTATTTTATAAAAGGAAACAACAATATGAATCCCACGTAGAACTTTGATCCTTATCCCTTACTACTGCAAAGTAAAGTAGTGAATACCATGTCTTGAGTGGATGTTATGTTATCCTGAATCAACATTCCCATAAAATATCTAGTCATATAATGGACAGCCATAGATATATCTATGTCTAGGATGATGACAACCACGTATAATAATATTTTCTAAATCTTAATAAAATTTCTACCTTTGGGAGAAAATCAGATATTAGATTAGCACCTATAATTATTATTTAGTTTTTTACTTTTATCCATATGTTCTTTTCTCATAGTTAGGTGGGACAATTTGGACCTTTGGATGTGTGTGACAGTCTCTGGATAACAAGATTTATATGTATATGTATTATGAAGATGTCCTAGTTGGGAATAGGGGTCTTGAGGCATGATTTGTAATGCCCCTTAAGATGCATGTGTTCCGAAGGGGTTGTAAGATGGATAATAAGTTTGTGATTCCATTTCAGAATGGTGTTAGAGTGGGAGGTAGTCAAGCCTTTTATTCACCGTTGGATTATGGCCCTAGAATTTATTTTAATAAAAATGTTTTAAAATGTAATTAGGATGCAGTAAGTTTATCAGGTTAATTTCTATTATAGACTATTAGAACACACATTGTGAGAAATTGAATATTCTTGGTATGAAGCAAACAGAATCTATGATGTTATCTTAAATGAGCTTGTTTATGAATAACATGGAACCAATTTTTGTTGTTGTGGAAAAAAATTTATGGTGAAACATTTATATTGTATTAAAACATTTGGCTTAATTTATTTTTAAAAGTTAGATTAAAAAAATTATCTTAAATTTCATAAAAAATATTTTTTATAAAAAACAATAAATATTTATTATGTAAGTACAAGAATATTCAATCCCTTTTACATTAATTATAATTTAGAATAAATTATCTGAATATAATTTATTGGACTGTAGATACTAATAAAAAAAAGATAAAAAAAAGTCTTATTATATCTATAATTAAACCATTTTTAAAAGTAAACCTTAATACTATCTAAAATGTTAAAATATTTCAAACTTCATAAAAAAGTCAGCTTATAAAAAGTATTATGATTCTATTTTTATTTAATCTAAGCTATATATATATATATAAATACGTAATATGATAAAATAAAAGATATAGAAAAAAATAAATGTACAGTGTAAATAATATTAAGATATATACATATTATTTTTTATAAAAAATCCCTTATGCACAGGAATGATATCAATTTTTGTAGAAGGTGGAAAAATGAAGTTAAACTGATGTTTAGGATTACAAAATAAGGATTTGTTCAAACAAATTTACTAGGAGTTGCTTGCAAGATAAAGGAGAGGTCAAAGACACATCTGCAAGGTCTATATTTAGTTATTTTTTAAAATAAGTATCCCTAATTAATTAAATTTTGTGCCTAAATGTGCAAATATTGTCCACTCAAAACGTTTATTGAAATTTTTTTCATAAAACAATTTCTATTGAAATGTCATTAAAATATTTCTTTATACGGAGATTATTTTTGTGAAGATTAACATACATATTATTTAAATAAAAGTGATAAAAAAACAAATAAGATAAAGTGATAAAGTAGATTCCCAACCAAGGATTTGAACATGTACATGATTCCAAGAGAGTAGATGGTTGAATAAAACATATGTATGATTGAATTGATTACAAGCCATTAAAATCTGAGAAATGCATATAATTATTATGAAATCATAAGAATTACTCATTAAAAATTCACAAATTTGAATAAAAGTTAGAATTCAACCTCAAACAGGACAATAAATGACGCAGAGGTTACAAGATGATTGCGTCATTGGAGGAGTAGAGACAAATGGGGAGTGATTCCAGTTAGGAGTTAGGCATAGTGTTGGGGTCATGGAAACATTACTCTGAAAAGGGGATTCCACTTCCACACCCTTCGCATGATTAGCTGTGGAGGATCACGAGCCATTGTTTTCTCTTTCTCTACTTTTATTTTTTATATTTTCCAAACAGTATCAACAAAGAATATATGTTTCGTTTTCAGAATAATCTTAGGATATGTTTGGATAAGGTTTTTTTTTTTAAAATAATTTCTTAGTTTTTAAAACATCTCTTATAAAAATGATACAATTAAAAATATAAAAAAAATATTTATTTTTTAAAATGCTAAACTAAACATACGGCTCGCATGTATGCTTCGGTGCAAGGTTGAAGTAGATAAGATCAGTTTAGAAGGATTTTTTTTTAAAAATTTTTTATAAAACTTAAATCTAATTTGTTTTCTAGATTAAAGATTTGAAACTGACCTATTATTTGCTATATGAATTGTTTAAAAACTTAAATGATCTACCCTAACACAAAAATTTATTAAAAAGTTTACCTTATAGAAGAAAATATTAAATAATATATATAAAAGTGTGATATCTCTAACTATAAAAAGTATTATATGTTCATTAAGTAATAATTATAAAAGGTCAAATGTCATCCTATTAAACACTAGTGTAATTTTTTTTAAACATCACATTTCAACCTATTTATAAACAAAACATGATCGATAAGCATCATATGCTTTAATCTATATCATATCAACATCTAATTAATATATATATATATATATATATATATATAAATTAGATTTATTGATATTAGATATTAAATTTTAATATTTATATTAATTTAATAATTTTAGATAAAATACAAGATTTATTAATTTAATTATTAAATTATGTTATAATATATATATAATTATGTATATTAAATTTTAAATAATTTTAAAAAATTTAAATATACTATTTAATTATTAATATATATATATTTAAATAAATATATATATATATAAACTGTTAAAATAAAATTATTAAATAAAGTATTTATTAGTTTTTTATAAAATTATATAAATATAAAATTATTAAGTTAATATAAAAAAAAATTATTGATAAAAAGCATTTGATGTACTCAAGAGATAACATGAGTAGTGGAACTGGTGATGCACATTTGTGGGTTTATGCTGAGTCTCCAAAAGTGTAAGCTATTGTTACATTACTTCTAAATTTGAAAAGCTGCCATGACATAACTTTAATCCTATTAACTAACCATGAAGTATTCCACCTACCATAACTTTAATTTTGCATGTGACTCAATAGATATACATAATTACAATTTTAAAATCTAAGTTATTCAAAAGGAAACATAGAGCAGAAGAATCACATCTCAATCATATATATGTGGATCATCTATAAAAGGCAAGAAAGAGAATAACAAATTATTCTGTCCAATTTATTAATATTTTAAGCATATATGTCCATAAATTTTTTTAGATGATATAAGAAGTTTGGTTGTATAACTTTAACTAAATGGTCAGAGGATAAGTATGAAAATTAAGAAGTTCAAGTCCAAGCTCCTTCATAAAATAACATCATATGAGCTTTTTTTTTAATATCCATACTAATGAAAATTTCACCTAAATCGTAGTTTTACTGCTTTTCACTGAAGGAAGTGATTATATCTGGACAAGAATGAAGAGAAAAGCATTAATTTCTAAAAACAAAATTTGATTCTTGGATGGATCGATATAAACACCAGTGAACATTAACATAATTCAAGAAAAATCCTTTTCGAATTAATTTAATTATTAGTTAAGGTAATAAAACAAAAAAATTGCAAGCAAAAGTGGACGTGAAGAACTATCCTAGATTAAAATTTATGTTGTGTAATATAATATATAATGTTAAAAGTTGTAATCTAGTATTTTGGTTGTCAATAATTAAAAAAATTATTTAAGGAAAAATTATGAGCATTAACATAATTCAATGATATTTCTTTTTCAATTCATTTAATTGACTAGCTAATTTTGTAATAAACAAACTCAAACGTTGTTTATATTTATGTAGCCACTATGTAGTATGCTTATAATTGTAGGTAGGATAGGGTGCTATAGAATAAATTTTAGTAGTAACCTCCCTATACTGCCATGTTAAGTATAACATATGTAATTATGTTGCTGTGGAAAAATAAATAAATAAGGAACTTGTTACCGTATTGGCTCAATCACACCCCCAAAAGACAATTAGACATGCATTCAACATAGCACATGTTTTGCACAATATTATTCAACCATGTTTATGATTTACAACATATTATATTAAATGAAAAAATGCCAATAGATGATTGCCATAGTAATTGAATGAGCTTGACACAAACTCAACAAGGTTCATGTTCTATTCTGTCGTAAGAAGTGGCACTCTGTTTCAACAGAACAAAAATAAGAAGTGGTTTGGATCTACCTTCATTTTATTCATGCTTGTATTCAATATTCATCATATTGGCAAATTGATAATGGTCCAAATCTGCAAACTTGAAGAAGAAATAGACTAGAAGTATAGGCAACAAAATTCTAAAACTAGTTTAGTACTAAAAACTAAATTAATCCAAAATTACCTTAACGGTGGATCCTTCTTCACAAACATTGCAATTTAACTTTCAACATCTTACATATTTGAGAATAGCAAAATAATGACATGAGAAATGATATTTTTAAAATATATTTATTTTTTTAAAAATAAAGAAAAATTTGAGAGAAATATGTGAAAAATAATGATATAATAAAAAATAGTTGTAAAATAACAAGTCAAATAACATATCCCAAGGCATAAAAAAATTGATCAGAAAATAATGTTGACATTCTAATAACTCAATCTAAAATTTTAACAAAGCCTCACAGCATAAAACCCCCCAATAAACAAATACATGTAGGCCATGGTTGATTAAAAAATCGGTTAATTCAAGCAACATGTAACTACTACAGTAATACCATTTGGGTATATTAATCATGAATTCAAAGCTGGACCTGTTTAAAATTATATAAAATACCAAAAACTTAGCAAAAGCTAAAACATTTCATACCTCATGAATTTCTAAAATAGAAAAGACGTATATATGAGAAAAGCGTGACGAAAAGAGGTGCAAATTACCATTAAGTTCCACTAGAAAATGTTTATTTAGAAACATAATTTAGAAATGAAAACATTTTCATCTCTGATAGAAACAGAATCAGAGAGAAATTGTATTATACTGATTAAAGATGGATGTTAAAGATAAAATATTTCCTGATACATACTTCCTATTTTTAACCTCATTTTTTATTTAGTGAAATTAACAAAATTGGCGACATTGTAGACGTAATTTAAAGACAGAATATAGTCATCTTATTCTATTTCTTTTTGTGGCTAATTTCATTACAATTTGGTTAATTTAAATTAAATGTGTTAAGAGAAAGAAAAATAATAATAATGACGTGGCAACTTTGTTTATTGTGAGAGTTTGCAGTAGTTTGAGTGCATGACCACTTCCTTTCTGATTGTTCCAACTGAAAAGGAATGATGACGATCGGTGTCGTGGATAATAGAGTTGTCAGTCGCAAAAATAAAAGAGGATAACAGAATTAAGATTTTTTTTGAGAACTCATTGTAAATGAGTGGCGTAGAGTTCAATTTCGTTCCATGATGATAAAAATTTATTTGGTTTAAAATTTAATTAAATTTAACGTAATTTGTTTTTTAGCTTAATTTTTTTAAAATTAAATGGTGAAGAGTTTAATTCAGCTTCTTAATTTCAATTATATAAATTAAAAAATAAAATAATATATTTTAAAATATTAAAAATTTATTATTTATTATTTATTTTTAATTAAAATAATTATTTAATTAAAAATATAAGTATAATTATAAAATATATAAAATAAATAATTATACTATTATTAATAATTAACAAATTAAATAACTAGTTTAAATATTAAATATTTTAAATTTATATTTTGTTATTAATTTAAGATAAAAATTTATTTAAATAGTAAATAGAGTTTTATAAAGAGTTAAATATATTTTTAATTTTTTTAAATACTTAAATTTTAATTTTTAATTTTTTAAAATATCATAATTTATATTTTTATGTTAATTTAAATTACATTAAGTTAGATTAATTATTATTAATTTTTTTTTAATTATTTTATAAAAAAATTTAATTATATACTTTTAAATTATAATTATTTATTTTGATTTAATATAAATTTAAATTAATATAAAAATTATAATTAAAATATTTTAAAATATAAAATATTTAAATCAAGGATTTTAAATTTAAAAAATTGTAATTAAAATTTAAATATTTTAAAAGAATTAAAAATATATTTAATTTTTTATAAATAATAATAGATATTATAATTATATTATATATTTTTATCTACGTACAAATAATTTTTATAAAAATTTAAAAATTTTAATAGAGATTTCAACACACTAAAACAAGTGAGTTTCAAAGTTTGCTAAAACTTTGAGAATTAGGAAATTGTACATGAACACACACCCTCTCTCCACCACTTTCCAATTTCTCTGCAACATCAGTTTTGAATGGTATATTTCAAACTTCAAAATTTCTCGAAATCAACATATTTTACTGTTTTTATAAAATATAAAATTAAAATTCTATAATTTATTGTAAAAATATTTTAAACTTAATTGGAAAAAATAAATTTGTAAAAAATAATTATAATCTTAATACTTTTTTCAATATTATTTCTACATAAAAATAAAAGTTTTTAATAATTTGTTTTGAAGTATTTTTATATATTTTTATTGAAAAATAAATATTAAATTAAAATTTATTTTAAAAAATATTAATTATGTTATAAAAATATTTTTTTATTTCTATATAGTTTATAATTATCCTATTACTATTTATTTATAATAAATGTCAAATATGAAATACTATCTAATATGTTGTCTTTGCAGGAAAATTAAACATCAGATAAAATTATTAAATAAAAAATTTAATACTTTTATTTTATTTTCTATTATTTTATTTTATTTTTATTCAAATTTCACATCTTATTATATCTAAATCAACATTTATTTAATATTTTTAGAATTCAATTATTTTATTTTAAAAATTAATTTAAAATATAAAAATTAAAATAAATAAATAAATTATTTTTCTAAATAAAAAAGTTAAAAAATTTAAATTAATTTATCAAAACACAGTATTTTAAAAAAGAAAAAATTAATTCGTAATATCTGTATTTTAAATATTTTAAAATATTAAAATTTTCATCTAAACACAGAATCAATGTATTTTAATTAAATTCGTGGTTTAATTTAATTATTATGATATACTGTAGTATGAAAATTTAAATGATCTCGCGCCCTTATCTATTAGATTATAATTTTTTTATTATTTATTTATATACTTTATAATTTAATGTAATTGTAAATTTTTTTAAGTTTGTTATATATTGTATTATTTAAATTTTTATTTAAATATTTTCTAATAAAAATTTTAATAAATTTAAAAAAGTTACATAATAAGATGATACTTATAAAATGTTAAAAGAAAAATATTACTCTTTATCGGTGAAATTTATGTAAATACAATTAAGTAATGTTAAACTTGTTTTTAAGATGGATCATATTCTTTATTTATCAATTTATATATATATATATATATATATATATATATATAATATTATTTAATAAAAATTTGGTTAATCCCTATAGTAAATTTAGTTTGTTAAATTGAAGACATTATAAACTATGAGATATCGATTTGGTTAATTCCTATAGTCAATTTAATTTGTTAAATTGTAAGGCATAAACTATAAATTGTGAGTTTAATCTTTTACAATGCACTCATTGTAAAATCAATTACGAGCTAACTTTCGAATAAAAAAATGGTTTAAAAGAATATGAGAAATAATTTATTATTTTTTGTCGTGAAAGGGAATTTAAATAATATAAGTTTTGAAAAATATTTGAGGGAGAAAGTTTTATTTAAAATTTATTTTTAATTGTATTTATAATTTTTATATTTTAATATATATGTGATTTGATAATCCTATTTTAATTATTTCAATTTGATTTTTATAGATTTTTCAATTAATTAAATTCAGTTTCTCAGTTCAAATTTACATTCAATAAGTAATAGAAATATAACAAGTGACAAATGATAGTTTGTTTAGATTCAAAAAATAATAATATAAATAAAAATAATAAATAAATTTCATTACATTTTTTATTTTATTTAAATATTTTATATATTTTTTATTTTGGTAATTTATACAAATTAATAATATGTTGCACATTTTTATACAATTCTATTGATTATTTGATCAATTTTTAAATTAATAAATTATTTTAAATACTAAAAATAAATAATTAAAATTTAATTGACTAAAACCTCACATAAACCAAAATGAAAAATACATATATATATATATATATAATATTAAATATAAAATAATATCTATAACATACATTAAAATTTTAATTTTAAAACATAAGATAATTATTCACTTTTTTAACAATTTATAATTTTTTTTTAAAAAAATATAATTTTCAAGAGTAAAATTCTTCGTACATTTTTAAATAGTTATTATCTTTATAATTTAAATATAGATCTAATCACATGTTAATATATTTATTTAAATTTTAAATAAATTAATTTATAATATTTATATTAAAAAATTTCTCTAAAAGTTATCGTTGAACATAATAAAATATTTATTATCAATATCAATATAACAGGTATTTATCATTCTCTTAAATTATATATAAATTTTGATTAAATTTTATAAAATTAAATATGTTTTAATCCCTACAATTTTAAATTTTAAAAAATTAAAATTTTTAATTCCTATAAAATTTTAAAATTTTAAATTTAATTCATTGTTTTCGAAATATATTTGCTTCTATTTCTAAAAGAAACATTTTCTATTCCTTAAAAAATATCAATGTTTAACATTATTAAAATTTTAAATTTAATTCATTGTTTTTGAAATAGATTGGTTCAATTTCTAAAAGAAACATTTTCTATTCCTCTAAAAAATTAATGTTTGACATTATTAAATACTGAGTTTGAAACATTAATCAATAATAAAAAATTAAAATTATTTTATTTAAAAAATAAAAAATTTAATTGTTTTTAAAATAATAAACTAAAATTAAAATTAAAATTTTTTAAAAAATATATATTTAACCTAATTTAAAAATATCCTCAAATATATGAATAACTTTATAATTTATCTTAAAGAAATGTGATGATTGAGTTACACAATACACAGAAGCCTAGATGCTCTGCAAACGACCTCACAATAAAACAAAGACTCGAAGCCAGGCCACGTCGTACGGGTGTCGGCGAGATAACGAATAAATGTCAAAACCGTAAATAACTTGAAAAACTAGTGGCAAAAGAATAAACCAACAATTCACCTTCATATAAATAGCCAACATGGCCATTGCAATCTAATAATTTCCCGCGGCATTAAACGCGGCTTTGCCTTTCTCTCCCTCAAAAACTTTTATATTTTTATTATTAAAAAAATTAAAGATTTCTTTTCTTCCTCTTCTTTCTCGGGAAAATTGATTTCACCGTAGAAGCTAAGAAAAATTCGAAACCCGTGAACTCTTTTCTCCTACTACAAATGCGATTTCTCTTTCTCTCTTTCTCTCTCTTGCTAAACTCACAAACAAACACACTCCACTCTCTTTCTCTCTCTCTCTCCGCACTGAACCAGTGAAGAATCAGAGTGAGGCAATGAAGCTTCAGATCTCGAAGCAATGAAGAACCAAAGAAGCTGAATCGATCTGAAGAAGGAGGAGAAAGAAAGAGAGAGAGAGAAGAGAGAGGAGTTGGATTGGTTCATGGAATCGAGGAAATGAAGTTCTACATATCAACGAAGGGAATAAAGAGAGTGACGATATCTAACGGCGCCGGCGCCGGGAAAGGACCGGAAAAGACGACGACGGCGACCCCCGCCGCCGCCTCTGGTCGCCGGATTTCGGTTCGGACGGTGCTTCCGGTGGTGGTGGTGCTCGGGATCGTGTTGCCGTTTGTCTTCGTGAGGATCGCGATCTTGATGCTCGAATCAGCTGCGGCTTGTTCCTCATTGGGTAATCTATTTCTACCTTTTTCACTTTTTCAATTATTTTCACTTTCATTTTTTTTTTCATTCTCACTCCTTTAACTCAGTTACTTTTTCCAGTTCAGTCAAAAAGAGTAACCTTTCCTTTTTTTTTTTTATTTCGAAATATTTACTTCAGTAAAAAACTATTTTAAAGATATTATTTCTTGAAAACCTGTCTGTTTCCTTGTTACTCCAATTATTATACTGATTTTTTTATTCAATTTAAATTTTATAAAATTTCTCTAAATTATTAAAGAAAAACATTCTAAATAAGAGTGATCATAGATATGTTATATTGAAAATTAATTTATCATTTTAATTATGTTTTTATCCTTTATTATCTTTAAAAGCAGAACAAAAGAGTATCAATTGAATGAAAGAATAATTAAATTGACTTCTACACAAGAATTTTATTGTATTTTTTCTAAATTTTCTAATTTTTATATAAAATTTTAGCAATAATTGCTTTTTAAAATAGTTTCTTTTAATTTTAAGTTTTGTGTAATTGTATTTATTTTGTTAGATATTTTTTGTATCTAAAAATATAAAAAATATCAAGTTAAAAAGATAATGTTAGTATTTTACTTTTTAAAAGTAAGTTTTTTTGAAAAATAATTTAATTGAAGTTATCTGTTTTTGGGTGCAATTTTTTGTCTGAAATTTTCTATTCTGGAGCCTACTGAAGAGAAGGAATTTCTATTTGAAGACTTAGATTTTTTTTTTTGGGGGGGGGGGATTAGAGTTTTTCATTTAGTAATTTGCATTTTCAGAAATTATGCTTGTTCGAATTTATATAATTAAATACATTAAAAAATATATTTAATCAAAATTTCAATTCTATATTTTTATAATTTTATTTTTATTTTATAAAAATTAGTTGTTTTAATTTTAGTTTTAAAAATATTCTTGCGTATAATTTAGTTAATAAATTTATTTATATTTTAATCTTTTATAAATTATTTAGTTAAAAATATCAATTTATATATTTGATCCTTTATAGACTAATTATATAAATATATATTATTATTTTTTATATTTAAAAATTAAAATATGATAGAATTAATATTATCTTATGTGCATTAATGATATATAATATAATTTTTAAAAATTAAACTATATATTTAAATAATAATATTATTTATACAAAATTTTAAAAGTAGAAATTAAAATTTTAATATTTTAAAATATAGAAAATTTAAAATTATAAAAAACAAAATGAAGTAAAAATAAAAATGTCATTAAATAAAAAATTAAACATTTTATTATGAAAAACTAAATTTAATTAAAATAATATAAAACGGGTAAATTCATTTATTGATAAGTTGACGATAGCAAGTCGGTGAAACTGATTGTTGCAGAGTGTGCTGGATGGAGGTTTTTCAGTGGGGTTGACACGTCACTGGTAAGTGTTTCATTGACTAAATCACCCTTCTTGTTCTCTTCTTATTTTAACATATATTTTTTTTTATATTTTTTTCTCTCATTGAGTATTCTCATTTCTCCCCCCCCCCTCTACAAAGAGTATTTGGTAAATTCTCGTTACTTGATTGACTTGTCCTTCTAATTAAGTAAAGTTATTAATGAATATAATTTTGATAAATTATTAATATAAAAAATTGCATACTATTAATTAATTGAAAATTAACATAAATATAAGTTTAAAATGATGAATATTATAAACCTTAATTATTTTTAGTTACATAAAAATTTCTGTGTGTATGATAGTGTAAAATTATTTTATTTTTCTTAGTGTATTTTAATTATTTTTAATATTATTTGAAGAAAAATTCTGTTTACTACAAACATTTTGACATGGAAAGAGAACAAATGTAGTTTTCTAGCAGTTACAATGTAAACTTCATTTTATCATTACATAGTGAATGATCAAGTACGTTTTTAATCCGTGTTTAAATTTGAAAAATAATTACTTATTGTAAAAGTTGATTTTTTTTTTGTTATTTCTTTAAAAGTTAAACCTTTTTGGTTAAGAAAAAGTCAGATACCTTTTTCAAATATAGCGGTTACAACAGGATCTGATCTAGAAAAAATTATCCATACTTAATTTACTGAAAAACTGCAACCAGTAGAGAACGTTAACAAATGAAAAAACTGCATATTAGCCAAAAGTGATACTACATTGTATGAATTTATTTGAGTATTTGTTAAGCACGAACAATTATTATTTGTTTGCAAAGTTTGATATAATACTTCATCAAATGGACACTTGTTATAATTTCTCATCCTTTGGGTTCGGAGATGAATAATACAACAATTTAAAAAATAAAACCTACAAAATATGCTATTTGATCTAGGTTGCATTACCTTTAGTTCACTCTATTTATTACTTTCACAATTAATCAAATGTCATTTTAAAAGGTTACTGTTAAATGTCCATTTGTAATAAAAATATTATAATTTAAAATTTTCTAATTTTTTCTTTAAATTTGTATTTATTTATTATTGTGTTTCACTTAATCTTTTATCTCTTTTAGTGGTTGTTTGCTCCGATTTGTCTACGGTGACAGTTTTTGACTGCAGCTCTTCCGTCAATTATCCGTTTTTATACAAAAGATGAAAATCAAAATAAAATAAAAATGAGAAAATCAAATTGAAATAATTTTTTTAAATATTTAAATTATATTTTTTTTCTCCTATTATTTTAAAATATACATTCTCCTCTTCTGAAAAATACATGTGTTATATTCTAATCATTTTTAATATAAACGATTTTCTTAACCATGATCAAAATTAGGAATATAATATCAATGATATTTATCTATTTTTACAATTATTAGTATCACCAACAACTAATTTTAAATGTTTTATTGTTGATTTTAGTGTTTTAAAATGTATAATGACATTTTAAATATTTGTATTATCATCTTTAATTTTTGTTTGAACCTTTTATTTTATCTTCTAAAGTTGCAAATTGATAATAAATATTCAAAACTATTTGTTATTACTGCAATTAAGAAAATTTCTCTAAAAAGCTCATTTACTTTAACATAAAATTAAATGTAACCCCCCCCCCCCCCCCCCACACACACACATATATATATATATATATATATATATATATATATATTATATAAAGAATCTCTATTAAAATAGGGTTGATGAAGTTTTAAATTCTTCAATTTATTTTGATTTTAGTTTTTGTTATTTTTTTATGATTTCAGTCTTCCATTTTATTAAAATTGTTGTTTATGATCCCTATTATTAGGATTCTTTATTAAGTGATGATGTTATTTGAATAAATATGCAATTTAATCGTTAAAAGTTGCATCTTATATATGTTTTGAGTTCCAAAAGGTATCAGTGCATGCAATTTGATACTAATTTGGTTGTATTTTGATCAATTTCTCGTAAAAATATGAACAAAGTTAACATATTTAGAAATTAAAATTTATAAATTGATATTTTATAAATTAAATAATTCTCTATAAAAATTAAAATATGAGTAAATAAATAAATTAAAAATATAAATTATATACTGATATTTTTGAAACTAAAAGTATAGAAAATTTTAATAATAGAAATTAAAACCAATATCTTTGATAAAATAAGGAATCAAAAGCCATAAAAAATGGTTGAGATTAAAATAAAAATTTGATGTAAAATGAGAGACAACGAATTTGATTAAACCTTTAAAATAAATGGGAATGGAAGTGTAATATAAGCATCTCTTTGGAGAGTGGAATGTGATTTATTCAAAAAATAAAGTCAGAAGACCAAAATATTAATTTTGCCATTTCTAATTTGTTTTTTATTAATTTTAGAAACAATATTGTAAATGAGTTTTATATTTTCTTTTAAAATTTTCTACTATACAATAAGAGTGAGTCTAATTGTGATCAACCACCGGGAATGAATTTGTACCGAAATTGTCCCTGCTGGTCAGTGGCATTCAGCCGGTAACAATTCTAAGTATCTTACAGAAAAAAGGAAGTAAATTGACTGGCTTACAAGCACAAGTTCATGAAACTTCAAGTTAGCTTATGAAATATAAAATACTAGAAGACTATATAATATTTAAACAGCTAATAAATGAAAATGGCATTTTGTTTGCGATATAATTTTGATGTGTTGTTAGTGTAAAAGTTTTTTCTTTTGGACATAAAAGTAATTGATATTACATTCTTAGAATAGTTTGACAGTGACGATTGGTTCTTTGAAAAGATTCATTTTTGATAAACAATGTATCAACACGTAATTGAAGGATATTTAGATTGAGAAACAGTACATCATAATAAAACTTCTTTTCCCTCTAAACAAAAAATAAGAAAAAAGAAAAAAAAAAGATTCCTCCGAATTCGAATTCAATCATACAACACTGTCACACTGCCGTGAATTGATGGTGCATTGTCGGTACTTCCACAAGTTGTATTCCTGCCGCCTGTGGGCCATAGCTAGGCGACTTGTCGTGTAATTATCTATTCCTCGTCGACCTGTTGGAGCTAGTAGCTATCTTCACAACTTTTTTCGTACTGCTTCAAAGGGTCTTCGTTATCTCTGCTCTACTGGGTCCATTTGCATGTAATCTATGGAATCATTCTACTAATTATATGTTTAGTTTATTTTTAAAAAATAATCCTTTATTTATATAAATTTTTTATGTTTTTAAAATAATTTTCAGAAAATAATCTTTCCCAAATATGTTATTAAGAGACAATATCTTGAGATAAATGTGGCATGATGTAGGAAACATTTAACTATGTTTTGCAGTATCCTGTACTTGTCAATGCGGTCTGTAGACACCGGTTCCCCTTTTAATTTTTTAATGAAAAAATTGATAATTTATGTTTTTACTGTGGTGATGCATATCCTTGAAGGAACTCAGAGATGAGCTGACCCGAGCACTAATAGAGGCAAATGATGGTAACGTTAACGAAGGAGCGGGGTCATTCAATGAGCTTGTGAAAGAGATGACCTCAAAACAGGACCTTAAGGCTTTTGCTTTCAAGACCAAATCCATGGTATATAAAATACTGTGTTTGTTTTTGCTAGTTACTCTTTATGATAATAGCCTTGATGTTTTGTTTTCCTAGTGACTCCTTTTTGTTTCCTTCTGATGTTGATTAACAAAGAACAATCAGGTGCCGTATATAGTAAATGCTCGTTCCAACATACCTATTGCTTGAGTCAATAGTGATAAAGCATAGTACACAGAATTACAAAATTAAACAACATAAAACAAAAAGGAAGGAAATTGATACAACTTGCACAAGTGTAGTTTGTGGCAAATACAATTCTAATTGAATGTCTATAGTGAAGATGGTATAGATCAGGAATGTGTAATAAAAAGTTAACCTGAAATTTACTGAGTTGAGTTGAAGCTTAAAGGATTGATTATTCCTATTCCAGTTTAAATTTTATATATTTATGGCTGTTGCTCAAATTCTCTAAAAATGGTCCAGGTAAAATGGAGGCTAAAATGCAAGAAATCACCTTCATCTATAGATCAATTTCAAAGATCCATGTGGTTCAAAACATAACTCATCTTCAACTTAACAAACTGTGCACATGGACAGGGGGTTAATTTTGTACTACATTGAATGATGTGGAACGTTCAGGGAGTTGAGTTGTCAGAGTTTTGAATTGCAGGAGGTTTTCTTAAAATGACATAGTTGGAGGGGGATTCCTTGCAAGCCTTAAAGCATCATGGTAGACATTCCATTGATTTAATTAATTCTAAAATAAGCATTATAAGGAATCAATCTTGGCCAAGGGAGCATCATAATCAACGTCTATCTGTATGCGGGTTGCTTCATTCAATTGTTCGCCGATAAGCATAGTTTCTTGTTGGCTACAGATATTCAATTCAGCAAACATAATTTGTCAAGTTTTAATCCTCTAAACAATTAAGTGATTTGTCCTGTTTATTTTCAGCTATCACAGTTGGAACATAAGGTGCAATCAGCAAGACAGCAGGAGTCAGTTTATTGGCATCTAGCTTCACATGGTGTTCCCAAAAGTCTGCATTGTCTTTGTCTAAAGTTGGCTGAAGAATACGCTGTAAATGCCATTGCCAGATCTCGTCTACCTCCTCCTGAATTTGTATCCTGTCTTGTTGACCCTACCTTTCACCACCTAGTTCTCCTAACTGACAATGTCCTGGCTGCCTCTGTTGTTGTAACTTCTACAGTTGAAAGTTCAACCAACCCTGAGAAATTAGTTTTTCATATTGTTACTGACAAAAAAACTTATGCTCCAATGCATGCTTGGTTTGCCACCAATTCCATTAAATCAGCAGTTGTGGAAGTTAGGGGATTACACCAATATGACTGGTCTGAAGAAGTGAATGCTGGTGTTAAAGAGATGCTGGAAACTAATCACTTGATTTGGAAGCAATACTATACTATGGAAAAGGACCTCTACTATAGTCGAGAGCATAACAGATACTTGGAAGCTTTAAGGCCCAACAGCCTTTCCTTGATGAATCAACTCCGCATTTATCTGCCTGAGGTAATTAGTTATTTATGGTAGCCCTCCGATTGAGTAATAACTGATAAAACGTCTAAATTCTTGGTGATGATTGTTTCGTCATCTGATTTTTGTGGACCACAACAGCTGTTTCCAGATCTCAAAAGGATAGTATTCTTGGATGATGATGTTGTAGTACAACATGACATATCTTCTTTGTGGGAACTAGATCTTAATGGCAAAGTCATTGGTTCCGTATTCAAGTCATGGTGTGGTGACAGCTGCTGCCCTGGAAATAAATACATGAACTACTTGAACTTTTCTCATCCTCTCATATCATCAAACTTTGACGGTGATCAGTGTGCATGGCTCTATGGCATGAATATATTTGATCTTGAAGCTTGGAGGAGAACAAATATAACGGAGACCTACCATCAATGGTTGAAACTTGTAAGTACGGTGATGTAATGTTCTTAGTGAAGCCTCTACATTCTGCTATATAATGCATTTTGGTAAGCTTCAATATGCATCAAGATTAAACTAGCAAGACAAATTTGAGGTATCATTTTTCCAACCAAGAATATCTCACACTTGATGAAGAACATGAGTAATTTGAAAGTGTTCATATCATACTTAATAATTCGGTTTTTCTAATGTACGCCCAATGACATATAATAAGAAATTGATAAATAGTAAGTTTTTATTGAAAATTGTAATATTTGATATTATCAATAAATTGGACTTTGTGATTTCCAATAAATACTATATATATAGATTCTAGTACTTAGCACATGCTAGAAAACCAGTAATTATTTATATTGTTTAAACAATAATGTGTTAAACACTGATTACATTCTGGATACATGTCTAACATATAACTGCTTTATGCTTGTGAAGTCATAGAGTAAACTGTCGCATGTCAATTAAAAAAAAAATGCTTGGTATATATAGTCATTTATACTGTGCTGTTACGTCTATATTTATCTGATTTGGCAGAACCTCAAGTCTGGGACGGTGTTGTGGAATCCAGGAGTGCTTCCGCCGGCCTTGATTGCATTTGAAGGTCAAGTGCATCCTATAAATTCATCACTGCTGGTGACTGATTTAGGTTATCGCTATCAATCAGAAGAACTTAGCAAAGAGAAATTGGAAGCTGCCGCTGTTATTCATTTCAGTGGTCCTGCAAAGCCATGGCTTGAAATTGGTTTCCCAGATGTTCGAAGTTTATGGAGTAGATACGTTAATATGTCCAATAAGTTTATTAGGAAATGTAGAATTACAGGGTAGGGAACATCTTCCACCTCCAATATTTATTGAGATTGAACCAGTGATTCCGTATGGGATTAGAGGGAAGAAGGTTCTGCCTTCAGTCTCTGACTCGTACGCTCTGCACAATATGATATCAGTTACGCTATGCCGTGTCCATATAAATAGTAAATAGATCAAACTACCAAGCAATACCCTACTAGAAGCAGTGTATGCAGTTAAGAAAGATATAATCATCATTGATATAGTTGCCTGACAATACTGTAAATTTCTTTTTGAAATGGAGAAATTATTTTGCATGATTTGAAATTTCAGTTAGAAGGTCCTCAAGTCTCGTTACATTAACTTTCAGATCACTTACCATGCAACTTGAGAGTTCATCTCTTTGGTCATGTAAGTGCTTATTCTTGGAGTCTGTCAAATTAGTTTGTGCATCCTTTTTGCTTTGCATCACTTCCACTTGTTATTCTCTTATTTTGTGCATGTGGAGCTAGTTATACAAAAGACTACATAAAACAAATGTAACTGTTGTAAAATCAAGGGCGATGTTCAACTCACTACTCATTTTGATAAAAAGCCTCATTCTGTGCTTCATTATTTTGGTTCAGGGATTGGCTCACCAAAGTATAATTTCTTTTCTTTGTTAGTTCTTTTAATTGTCTGTCGCATTCTTCCATTTGACATGGGATTTGGATCTTATGTTAATAATTAAAATGATATGGTTGTGTTATGTTAATAATTAAAACAATATTTACCAAATTCGGTCACTGGTTAGAAGTCAAGAACTTCTGAAAGTAACTTTAAGACCTATCTGTTCGGGACCATGCTTGTGCAAATTATTCAAATTTGCCTAAATCGACCATGTGGAGCTATTTGGTCAAGGCCCTTTTAACATAGAATGAAAAGTTTTGAATTTGCAACTAGTCATTTGTCTTTTATAGAACAAGAATTTTGACTTCTCGGACTTTGTTATCTTGATTACCTTTTGACAAAGGTTAATTGAAATTAATGATGAAAATAAAAGATTCGCCATACTGGCCCCGCACGCCCTAGCAGCACCGACAGAGTGGGTTGCCACATGTGATCCTGTTCTAATAAGGTTGGGATAACCTTCCAAATTTGTCGCTTCTCCTACATTTCATGCAGAGGTAAAGAATTATGTTCGTTGACAAAACTTAAATGCGGTACTTCAAAGTTCTTTTAAGAATTTTTTTAATCAAATTTAGTTTCATGTTAATAACAATATTAAAAGTTATATTAATTCTAGAACAGAAATTCAAAATTTATTTAGAAAACCGTACCAAAGCATCCGAGGTGATGTATCTAAATTCTATCCTTTTTATTAGCCGCTAATACTACAACTCTCCTATGTGAAACACAATGATCACCCATTAGAAAACACGAGATACATGTGCAGTGTCTAGTTGTAGCTATTAAATTGATGTTAATACGTTAGGTGTTAGATAACAGATAGATTCAATTTTATTGGCTTTAAGCGTAAAATATTTTTGAATTAGCAATTCAATTATATTTTATTAAATTATTAAAGGAGATATTTTTTAGTAGCCAAACAAAGTAAAAATATTTTTAAATGGGAGAGAATAAAAAAACAAGAAGTGTCCACAGTCTCCAACAAGAATACAATATATATATATATATATATATATCCTAATCGAATAGAAAACGGTGAACGCATATCTGCAGAGTGTATTCATCTATGTAAATCCTAAATTTGATCCTTCTAAATCCTTTCTTTTATAAAAAAAAAAATTATAGTGATTAGATTGAAATATATTAAAACAAACAACCCTACGATTATTCTAATGGAATAACTGAAAAAGATCAAACAAAACCAAGGCTAATATTGTTACCACAGTATGACAGGGGAAAAACTTGGAGCCAACTTGCAGAGTTAAGTAAGCAAAGGCATATCGATATAATTCTACAAGGGCATTAAGCAATTAGAAAGCAACATTACAGCAGCCACAACACTCCACCCAGCCCAGCTGCTAACAAACATATATGAGAGAGATAGGGTGATATTCCTCTATCTTTTGTGGATTGAAATTTCTTCCAAATCAGTCCAGTGAATAAACTATTACATCCTCTAACCACCTTCCCACCTGAATGTGAGTGATGAATAACTAAAAAGAATCCATGAAACAACCACAGTATGTATTTCATTCAACTTCCTTTGAATCATTTTCCATCCTTAAGCACAATATTCTATACTTTTTATGTACAATACTGTCCCGCATTCTATTAAGTTTCCTTGCAACTCAAGCTATTGCATTATTAAAGGAGATTTATTATGATGATAATTATAAGAGCAATTTTAATCTTAATCATGTTATTCTCACAGGCTTTGTTATCGGACCTGTTTTCCAAACAATATAGCACAGATTCAAATTTTTTTATCCTCTCTCTTCTCCCTTCAGTGGTAATATATTATTTAAATTATTCATATTAACTTTTGTAATTTAAAAATTATACATTAACAGTGAATACAAATTTAACTCATTATATATTTGCCTAATGATCTTATTTTTTATTTACGTATAGATATATTATTTGAGTTCAAAGAGGAGATAATTGCCTTTAATTCATTTGTTGGTCAAAGGTTTCTACCTTTGATATTTCTTTAAGTTTGAATGAGTTATTTTGGAAGAGAAAAGAACTTTTTAGAAGAATTTTAAATTTTAAATATTAAAATATTTTGTTTAATTTTTAAAAAATATTTTAATAAATTATAATAAAAGAATTTAATTTTTCTAAAATAAATAATATTTATATTTTTTAGCTTTTCTCTCATTCATTCCTAAACAAAAATTTTATATGTATGTAGTTTATTTACACTGGGATAAAAATATTTTGATATCTAATTTTTTATAAATAAAAAAGTTAGAGAAAAATTAAGAAGAATTCATAAATATTTAAAAGTAATTTTTTTTGTCCCCTTTATTATTTACATTGTGATAAAAATATTTGGATATCAAATTTTTTTTATAAATAAAAAAATTTAAAGTAAAATTAAGAAAAATTTATGAATATTTAAAATTAAATTTTTATATAGTAAAAAATTAAATTATTTTATCTAAATAAAAATTTAAAATTTAATATATTTAAAATTTAGTATCCAAACAAAATAATAAATATAAAAAATTTAAATTTTTTATCCAAATAAAATATATTTAAAATAAAATCATTTAAATTAAAAATATTTAAATATTTTATAAATCTTTTAAAATTTTGAAATGCTTCATCAAAATATAAGGTAAGGGATGATTTCAAACATTTTTAATATCCTTCACACTACATATAGTTACAAATTAGCTTTAGTTAAAAGATTAATACACATATTTGCCAAAAAAAAAAATGGAATTCTCAAACATTGAAACTGAGTATTCCTATGAAAACATATATAGACCAAATTGAACATAATAAAGGATGATTATTCTACAGTAATTGCAGCTAATGAAGTTAGGAGAGAAGATCAAATTGGAGTATTACTTTGATATTATCCTACGGAACAATTTGAATTCTCTGGATAAAAGGAACAAAATTAAAAAAAGACATACCAAGTCAATTCTATGAAGAATAGAACAGTTTACGGAGGGCGAAGATTAATTTGGACTAGTTTATATATATATATATATATATATATATATATATATATATTATAAAAATAAAATAAAAAGATAAAATGAATCAAATTTTTAGTATAAATTCAACTTCATTTATTCACATTAACTTTTTGAAGGAAAGAAATGATGTTAGGGAAGAAATTCAAGATGCGGACACACACTGTGGCTGGCCATAATCTGGAATATATGGAGGATGAGAAATGAAATGATTATTCAATTATTTAATTCAAATGTCTGCATGAACAAGGGTAAAGGCAAAAAGACAGATTAGTGATTCCATGAAGTTCCATGATTGGTGTATAAATCCCATACAATCTTTGAAAACTATGAGCCTGTGTAATTGGGTGAGCATCCCTTGTACTCATATAGTAAAGTATATTTTCGATGAAAAATAATATATTAATCTTTTCCAATTTCTTTGTCTCTAACTTCTTCATAAACACCTTTTCATTTCAAAACAAGTTTGAGTTTGTTGTTTAAATGCTATTCATATGTGCAACAAAACGTTTTATAAGTTTTCATTAACGTATTTTTTAATTTTTTTAGAAGAGAATATTGCTAATTCTATTTATTAACATATTTTTTTTAAAGATATTCTTATAATCAAAATCACAATGAAAGATATTTTAATATAAAATCTTTTTTATTTTAAAAAAATTAACTCAAATTTGCAATCAATCAGTATGAAAAAACACTATTATATATTATACTTTTTATGATATATATTAAATATAATATTTTTTAAAAATTTTATTAAAATTAATAAATAATATTTTTTTATATTTTTGTAATATTTTTTAAATTTTAATAATAATATTTTACAACATGAATCAAATGTAATATTTTTTAAAATATTATTAAAATTAATAGATAATATTTTTTATATTTTTATAAATTTTTTTAAATATTACAAAAAGTATAATATAACATAGTAAAATGACTATAATCTATGCAGGATGTATAAACTAGACATCCCGTTCTTTTTAATTTTACTACTTCCAACTTCATCTTTAAACAACCATTTTAGATTGTACAGAAAAAAGCAACCAAATTATATATAGCAATAGGCCAAAAGACATAGACAAATAAAACGCATAAAATTTAGAAACTAGTTCTTATTATTAAAAGATACATAAACAATATTGTATGATGTATGGGTCCAAAATGCTGGTTCATTTTTAGTCCACAGTCTAATGACCTTTGGCAAAGCAATTTCTAAAGACAATACTAGTTTAGGAAGCTTAGGCATGTATGGCCTTATGGGCTCTCCACTATATGGACACAACATGTAACTATTCAAATAGATATTAAAACATATATATATATATATATATATATATATATATATATATATATATATATATATATATAAAGACAGTGACACAACTTCCAGTGGATTTTCCAAGCATATATCAGCTGCATTCAAAGAAAAAAATGGCAAGTTAGAAGCATGTCAAAATGGTTAATGTTTCTATATATGGGAAACATCAACCAAAGTCATGCACTATAAAGTCACTGCCTCTCCAAAAATCAGTAGTAAACTTAAAGTGACCATAGAAGTGCATTATACAGAAAAAAAGAGAAAATGTTAAAACTTTCCCCTTTCCTCTTTTAAATAACAGATTTTTTTTTAAAGGTAATAGATAAAAATAAACTAAGGAAATATTACTTTTCTTTAAACTCCCTTTACATCCTTTAGAAATACCAAATTACTTGATATAAAAAAATAATAATTTTAACTTTTCTCACACCTAACTTTACGTTTATCTTACACCTTCCCTTCTTTTTTTCATTTCTTATTACATTGCTCATTAATTATCACTCTCTAGGCCCTTTTTATATTTTTTCTCTCTCTTCATTTCATATTACAACACTCATTAATTATCACTCTCTCAGTTACTACTTGTCATTTTTCTCTTCCCTTAAAATGTATACACCTCTTGAGGGTCTGAAAAAACATTAATTTGATAGTATTGGTTGATTTTATATTGCTGAAAGTAAAAGCATATGTTTTGCACTGGTAATTGAACCCTTTGTTTTTGGGTTCAAATACCCATATACTATATGTCTCTATAAAAATATTCAATAACTTACAAATTGTTAATAGTAGAAGATGTTGCTTACACAAGTTGGAGAGCAGTCTGGTCTTGACGTGAATATTGATTATTATCAGAACCTATGAGATTTACAGGAAAGAAATTGCGGTCATAGGATTGTGAAGGAAGAGACTCGCACAGAGTTCCAGGCATCAAATTCTGTTGCTGTTGTTGAGCTCTCTCATGTTCAGCTATCTGCATGCACCATTCAACAACTAATTAATCACACTATTCAACATCTTTAGGTGATTTCACATAGATTTTAACATTGACTAATTGTGTGTGTGTGCAGTCACAATATTTAAGAGAATTAGAGAAATTTACCTTAGCTCGCAGATAGTTATTATGGTTTTGCAGCTCAATTTCCTGCATTATAAGCAAACATACATATGTCAGATATGGGAGTAATTACCCATGTTAATACTTTTCCATAAAATTAAGTATTTTTGGCTCTTTGGCTATTTCTTTCTCTTTTTCTATTCAGGATATATAGAGGGCGTAGAGCATATGAATTTTCAACATTGACCAATAGTGTAAAACCAAACTTTTTAAAATAATGTCACTTATAAAAAACCAGAAATTATATTTTTTATTATTCTTATACATAATTGTATTTTCTAATTCAGTCACTATATTTCAAATTATATTAACTCCATAGTTCATATCAATTTCAGTGTTAAAATGAGAACAAATAACAGGATGACACTGAAAGTAATTATTACATATAAAGATTAAATTGAAAGTTTAATGTTATGTATAGAAAAATATATATATTTTGATTTTATTATTTTATTCAAAAGATGAACCATAGATGGATGGAACAAATATTATTAAATTTTAATCTTAATAAGTTCTCTTCTGCACCTGTAATCCTTTATTTATAGGGGAGAGGAGTAAGATAAAACCTTGTACTGAATATACTGCATCTACATTCTCAATTTATTTGAGAACCTTAGCATGCTGACTATGGTATATAAGAAATTATACAACCAAAGCAAAAATTAATAACACAAAGGAGATGATAAGTACCCGTTTTTGCATGAACTCGACATCAGCAAACAATGTTTCATGCTGAAAAATTTAGAGTGTGTCAGTACATGGAATATAAAAAAAGATAAAATTTAGGTGTAGTATTATAAATGTTTTTGAAATTATTTTCCAATTAAAATTGGAGTTTTGCTTGATAATCAGCATCTTAAAAATTTGCGTTGAATATTGATATCAGTTAGTTATCGAGGTAAAACTTTAATTTTAATTTAAAGAATAATATTGAAAATACTTATGATATTGTACCTAAATTTTGTCCTATAAACAATATTTAAAGGAAGAAAAATAATGTATATTTTCAGGTAATTGGCCAAACCACATAAATTAAAAATACTAAGCCAAATAATTTTTTTGTCTGCTTAAAAATTATCTAGCTTTCATTAGCTTCCGCTCATCCATATTAAAACATGGTTAGCTTTATAAAAGAGATCGCTTAGAATGAGGAGTTCATATACTTTAGGCATGCCCAGATACCAATTACCTTAAATAGTTGTGGTACTGAGACTATAATTAATACCTTTCTAGATCTAACTCTGCTTAAACCTTTCTCCAATCTACCCTCAAGGTTCTTTAGCTCCTTGAGACTGAGAGAACCAAGAGCTTCACCAAGGATGTGCCTGCAAAGAAAATTTGATTGATGGATTTATCCAAAGGAGACTATATATGTTAAAATTTTAAATCAGGAAGAAACTGATGACCTGTTTAGATTCTGAATGTCTCGAATTTGTCTTCTCAATTTGGAAGATTCTTGCTGGTAAAACTGATATTTATATAAAACTTAATTAATGTGATATAGAAACTAATGGAAGTGAATCATAATGCAGTAAATTTTTGAAACTTGTGTGCATAACAAGGATGGAGGATTAATTCACCTAGCATCAGCATTCCTACTCCTACATTCAAAATGCAAATTCCATCTTTTGTATATGATGATCGCAGGTGTCTAATTGAAGAGCAAAATTAAATTTCATTGAAATACTAATTATTTAGAAACTAATATAACTATATAAAAACAGTTAATTTTCTGACAAACTGAAAGAATAGTCCTTGGACATGACAAAAAAAAAACAATATCCACAACTATCCATCCGACTTTGATAAGAGGTGAATTTGGAAATATAAATATTCATCTTGAATTTGAATTCAAATTTATTCTAATAATAATTAAATATTCACATCTTTGTGTTAATAATGTTATTTTATTTTTAAATTTTTTTTAATTTATTAATCTTAGCACTCAGTTTTTCATATTATCAACTTCTAATATTGACTTTTTTTGTTTTATAATTGAAAAATTAATTTTGATATTTTTTAGTAAAAATATATTTTTAATAAAAAATATAGTTCAAATATATATATATATATATTAATCAAATTTATCAATTTAATATTAATTTAATTAAAATAAGTTTTATTCAACTTTAAATTAAATACACATATTATATATTTAAGTTATTCCTTTCAAATAAGATACTTTATATGCTTTCCTTTTCAATAATTACATGTCTTTCTCATTTTGTAATATATATTAAATACAATACTTTTTAAAAATATTACTAAAATTAATAGATAATATTTTTTTATATTTTTATAATATTTTTTAAATATTATTAAAATTAATAGGTAATATTTTTTATATTTTTATAATTTTTTTAAATGTTAAAAAAATATAATATGATGTAGTGCTCTTTCATATTAAAGCAAATTGATTTTTTCAGTTTAGTGTCCAATTAAAGTATATATATATATATATATATATATATATATATATATATATGTATGTATATATATATATTAATTATTTTCATTAAGATCCTAATTTCTTCAACCAACATTAAGTATAAAAATATATTATAAATCATCATTTAAATTTCTACAATATAAGTTCAGCTAATTTTGAAGTTTTTCTTAAATTACAAACACTTGTCTTTTATATTTTGATTAATATTTTTCAATATCTCTTTTAAGATATATTTTAATTCATATTTTTTAATCTAAATAAAATGATTTTTCCTTAAATATCTTTTTTACATTTCAGTATATTTTATAAATATTATATAATGCACAAAATACTTGTTAGTTTACTTTAAAATATATTTGATATATGATTTTTAAAAAAATTATGAAATTATACAAAAATGTGAAAAAATAATAAATGAAAAGTTTCTCCACTTCTCAATTAGGGCAGGGTTGGGTGTCAATTCTTCATTCTCAATTAGCATTTGAACCATGCTTAAGGAGGAGGGGTTGGTAGCAAGGCATGATCAGGACTGTGAGGGATAATAACCCTCACACTACTCATTAGAGGATTTGGTATCATCATTTCTCTCTTTGACTAATCTGAATCAAGCTAAATAAAAATGTTATGGGTGATATGGCTTTCTCTTTTTCTACAATTTTTTTTTTAATGCAATTGAATTTTTATGTGTGGATTCAAATTTGAAACTTTTAATATAACTAACATAGCCCCCAGACAACTCAAGTCAATGGTATCATTTTGAACATTTGTTGTTGTTATGGTTATTAATATACATATTAGGGATGAATAAAAGATGCATATATATAACGGATTTGATTCCAGAAAGTTTAACTGATGTAGGATTCGGCACACGTCGAAATTTCCACACACACATGTACATTGATCTATCTCACTTTTCTCCAGTTATCTTTGATATTATCTAATATAAACTTACCTGTGTGTTAGCTTCAGACACAGATTCTGCGTTTGAGGAAGCAGCACATGCCTTTTTGTACCTTTCAATAGTTGCTCTAACACTGCAAAGTGCAAACAATACAAACTAACATCTGTATAATCTAGCGGCAACAAATTAATCTAAGAACAACTTAAAATTGTGAATAAATACAGACAATGTAATTATATATGACTAGAGAAATCATTTTTCTTTGACATTGAACTCTTAAATCAAGAGTTGAAACTCAAATAATATTATAGATTTAAAACAAATGTGTACACATGCATTTACCATAAGAAATATGCATGCATTAGTAAACTTGCATGTCTTACAGTGGACTTAAAATCCTGCATAAATTTGATTACGATCTATTTTAAAAAATTAATATGAAAAATGAGAGATATATATTATTTATACTACAAATTTATATAATAATACATATAACATTTTTTTTATCTCTTTTTATCATATCATTCATTTACGTTCCTGCACTTTTTCTTCATTTTTTATAGTTCTCGTTTTTTATTATATCAATATTATATATGTTTATAATAAAAATATAATTTTCCAAAAATTAATATGGTGTTCAGAAGAAGTTGTATTAACCTGACAAAAAATTCATCATCATTTAGAGTAAGACAATCATATTTCATAAAATACTCTTTTAAAAATAAAAAATAAACATTCTTATAAAAAAATAAAAAATAATATTCTCAAAATAAAAAATTACCGTAACTCTTAATAATTTTTTTTTATATTTTTAGTTAGTTACTTAAAGCTAAGTAACATTATTATTTTTTATAATAGTTAACTATTTAAATAGCTCCCACATTTTAATTATAATTCTATTTTTAGATTAATAATTTAATTCATATAACTCATTATATAACACTTATTTATTTTTAAGCAACTCTGTATAAAGAGGCTTTTAAGAGAATCATCAGCTGTGATTAGATTCATCTGCAGCAAACTTGTTGCTCTCTCAACATTAATATTATCAAGGCCCTGCCAAGCTGCCACATGATCCAACAATATTATTGGCTCAAGTATATATAATAATAATTTTATTTATTATATATTTTAATAATATTTTATCTTAATAAATTTTATTTTTTATTATATTATAATCATATTTCATCTATTAATAAAAAAAATTATATCCTATTATATTTTTTTATATCTCTTTTTTTTTTCTACTCAATCATCTATTTTCAAACGTATAACAACAATTTTTTCATGTAATAACTCTTCCTAAGTTCAGAAAATGTGTCGCTGCTGCCCCATTACACATGGTGTAATAAGAACCATGACAATCCCTGTTTCTAACATGCACCTTAATTCTCGTAAAATCTTTTGGAAAATGAGAAATCTTATTCTTATTACGTTATATATATAACAAAAAAATATAAAATATAATAGATAATGTGATAAAAATAATATATAAAATATAAGATAAAATTATAAATAAATTAACATCAATCTTTTAAAACATTGCTCCTGCTGTAGTAGTTTCGCTTCCAAAGAACTAAAAGATACATTGTGTCAGCCAACTTTGGAAAACTAAGAAATGAATGTCAATATGTCATGAACTCAGAACTTCTCATTGGATCGTACTCTCTCTTTGTTTGTTTTCTCTTTTCTCACCTTTGTTTGTTACTTATTTATTTCTTAGAGCACAAACAAGCTGAAGCCGAATTTGTATATATGAAATCCCATTCTTTGAAATATTGGAAAGAATGTGAAGCATCTCTCTTTCTCTCTCTGAACTTCTTAGAATTCAAACTTGAAACACAAACTAGCTAGTATACCCCATAGTTAATGCATTGAGTACGAAGAGGCCTATAACTATATTCACCAAGCCATAATTATGTAAATGTAACCTTCCTTTTTCATTGAAATTTCCAAAACTCATAATTGAGAGTAGGTAGAAAATTGACGTCAAGAGTAGAAGCTTTATTTCCTCAAAGATGAAAGCGATGAAAAAAGATGAGAGAGAGAGGGGTGCTTTGCTTTTAGCTATTCTTAGAATCAGATATCATGGTGTTACTTTTAGCAACTCAGGGTAAAAAACAAACGATCTAGAAAGAATAACATCAAAACACTATTATATATAACTTCTTTTGGATACTAAGTTTTTGAAAATTCTACCAAATAGGAAAGAAAATTAACTAGACAATTTATATATATATATATATATATATATATATATATATATATATATATATATAATGAAGGACTACCCTACAGAAGAATAAATATCACTACTATGCTCTATTGTCCTTAGTGAAAAAATAAAAAATAATACTTCACGTGTTGTTCTACTAAAAAGAAATAAAAAATAAGCATATGATTTTAAATAATAGAATAATATTTTATTTAAGAAAAATTATAATATTACCTGAGTTTATAACTTTTACTCAAATCTCCATCATCCAGTGGCTTTAACATAATTTAAGTCAATCAATTCAAGATATTTATAGAAAAAGTAGCCAACTAATTGCATGAATATTTCCAAACCCATCTGCCAGAAATTTATTGTGGAAACAGAAGGTTATTGACATTGATAATACCCACACGGGCTGGGAAACCCTAGCTGCAGTATGTTTCCTCGACCATGTTGTAAAGGACAGAATTTATGAAATGTGGGGAACGAATTTTAGACTTTCATAAACCTCTACATACAACTTAATCTGTGACAGAATAATGGGAAAAAATCTGTTCCAACTTTAAAAGGAACATGAAATCTTTGACTCCAGAAAACCCTAATTAATATATATGCACATATATATATTATCCCTTCTTCGTCACCACCTTGTAAGGTGATAAATCATGAGATATTTTATAAAACATTTTTTGTTATTTCCATTTACAAATTGGGGCTATTGAATTAATTGGAAGGTATATACCCCGGACTATTTGCACTACCCTAAAGTCTTAGACATGAAAAGATTTGGGTGTGACTGGTGAAAAATCTGAAACCCTAACTTGAAATTCTTGATGAGCTCACAACAAGTTAATTAGGAGTTTCAAGAAAAATGATCACATGGAAGAGAAGAGAAGAGGATCAATCAGTGCATGACAGCTTTATATGGCAGGCTTTTGTAGGTTTTATTTTTGACATGTTGAGGGAAAGAGAGAGAGAAAGGAAAAGGATTGGCAAAAGCTTAACAGCATGGGAAAATATACACAAAGAAGCTAAGATCTCTGACCTGAAAATCTTTGCAACCCCATATAAAGCTGTTACTCTTCTTCATCTATTATATATGTGCTACTCCTAGTTTCACCTTAAAACCTATTTCTATCTCTTACTACAGATCTGCAACCTTTCAAACAAACAGTTGGGGAACAAGAATAAAAGACCAACAAGTGTAAGAGATAAATAAATGATACAAATACTACAAAGCTCATTAAGGAAAATAAAATTAATAAACCAAAATGGACAAAATCAAAAAAGGTTTTGGGAGAAAGGAAATAGTCAGCTTGAACTTAAAAATAAATAAATAAAAAAAAATCTTGTTTTCACCTCATAAACATATTTTTTTCTATTTAATTAGAAACCAAAATTTTCATGACAAGTTTGACACATTTTAAGACAAATTTACCAAGCATTTGCCATGAATGAACAAAACCAAAGAGAATAATGAACTAATTATGTGAAACTTCAAGATTTGGAGATAGAAAAATTAAGAGAACTAGTTGTGTGTTTGTGAAACCTGTTGTTGGCATACTCGTACAAACGGCCACGGCTTGAGAAGACAACAAGAGCAACTTCAGCATCGCACAACACTGATAATTCATAGGCTTTCTTCAGCAACCCGTTGCGTCTCTTGCAGAAGGTGACTTGCCTATTGGTTGTGTTCTCGATCCGTTTGATTTCAATCTTCCCTCTTCCCATTTTCTTCTGAGAAGACCCTTCTTGAGCTTGATTTGGAAGCTCCATGCTTTGAAGCTAAAAGTAATTACCAAAACCAAATGAGTCAATATACCCTTATTCAATAATTTTAGAAAAATGCATATATATGCAAAATAAACCAAATAAATAAACTCAATAGCAAGGGAAAGAAAACTAAACAACTGATGTTTTGGTTATATATGTATATATATATATATATATATATATATATATATATATATATATATATATATATATATATATATATATATATATATATATATATATGTCTAATGGTTTAGTATGATCTAGATTTTGGTATCACTAACCATGAAAAGAGATATATAACTATAGGCACAAGATTTTGGGTAAGAAGATGAAACAAAACAAGGCTATTATGTCTACCTTGTGAATCTGCACTCTATTTGTAGTTCTAAGGTGTTAGCCTTCAACTATTGTACAAAGGATGCAAAATATGGAAGTGGGTTGGCCTAGCAGACAGGTATTTATGGACTGAAAATAGACCCTCCAACAATTAATTACCCAATTCACTCTAAAAATTTAACTTCTCGTGTTGGAGAATTAAAGCATGAGAGAGAGAGAGAGAGAGAGAGAGAGAGAGAGAGAGAGAGAGAGAGAGGATGACTTGAGGTTCACCTTTCATGCTCCATAAACCATCCATTTCTTCATGTATGGGGAAAAGGAGAGGGAGATAATGAAAGGCTCTTTTCGAAAGTGACTTTAATTTGTTAATGTGGGGTTTGATTCAATTTCAATGAGAGGGACATGAACATTAAAGTTTGCACGCAAAATTCCTAAGCTTCACATTTTTAATGCCTCGAAGAAAAGAACCATTTTGTTTATTCTTAGATTTTTAGTTTTTGGCCTTTATTTACTTCAAAGAATGTATTTATATCTAGTAGTTTTTTTTTTCCTGTAAATGACCCCTACATCTCTTTATTTCGTATAGTTTGAAAATTGAAAGCTGAGGGTTTCCATTGACTCAAACCCTCTCTCTTGTATTATTAATTTTAACTGAGTAGGGTTCCCACGTGATGTCTGATAATAATCTTAAATTCTTCTCCTTGTATTTAGCTATTCTTTGTGATGATAGGAAAGTCAGTTTGATATTTTCAGGTGCCATTTTTCTTCCTTTTTCTCATTTCAACTCTTTGATTTTGATGGCATAGTTAATTTCTTAAACAATCCTAATGAAACGTTAGAAGGAGCAATTAAAATAGACAAATAAAAAACTGTGTTAAGACCACAGTGCATTAAAGAATTAGGATATACATATATATATATATATAAGGTGAAAAAGTGTAAAAGAAAAAAGAGTATGAAACTATTGTGATTGTTATGTAAATATCTTAAATATAAGCCAAGCATTCGTCGCTAAAGTCGATGAAGTGATAGAAAATTTGAATAATTTATATAAAATTTTATATTTAAATTTTATTATTTTTATTATATAAAATGAAAAAAAATAGTTAAAGGAGCTTCGTCGGCACTCACAAATGATCTTTTCATTTGATGAAAAAAAAAAGTTTAGATAAGTTCAATTTTAAAAACTCATCAAAATCAAGACATGTTTCAATATTTAAAAATACTATTAATAAGGTTCTAAAGATCAAATTTTGGTTAACTCCTAAGTGATTTTATGTCATCGATGAAATGATGATATAGGTTATAAATCGTTATATATCCTACATAGTCCTTTTTTTTTAAGAATTGAAGTTTAGACATAGATAATAGCCGTTTCACTTTCACATTTTGGGTGGTTTATGACACTCCAGGTAGACTAATATAAATGGATTAATATAAAAATTAATGTGAAAGAAAAGGAAAATAAATAAATAAATAAATAAGTGTAAGAAAAGAAAAAAGATTAGTGAAGAAAGGAAATTAATGATTATGTTTGAATTGCTTAGCGAAAGGCTTGAGGAAATTGATATTTTAGGATAAACTTACTAGTTATGTACTTATCACCACTGAATTCTGATGGTGTGGGATTGATTCATTTTTGTGATGATATATCGTGACAGATAGTTTTGTTTGACATGTTTTTTTTATGTGTATAATTGTATTAAGTTTGAGATCCTTCTTCCACTGTTGTTGGCTTGCTATAGCTTTCTCTAGGATTATCAAAATGCTACTGTCACGAACCTGAGGATTTGAAGGGTAATTAAGAATAATCGGAACAAGGAGAAAAAATGTAATGACTAATAACTCTGCTTCTGTATTGGTCCTAAACGTGATTACCAGTTTGAAACAATGTATATAATTCAGTAATTGAGAAAAATCTTCTATTTATTATAGACACTCTGAATTGAGGTCTCACATGGTGCACCTTTCATCCCAATCTTGAGATATAAAAAGCTAACACGTGGCAGCAATAAAAGGTGACTTAGTAAAACAAAGAGGAAGCTAAAAAATTCTTACCCTTCAATCGACTCCTCAAGTTGAGAGGCTAAAGCTCTGTCCTGTAATTCTTCAATCCTCTTTGATATTAAGCTTATTTCAAGAATTGCAACTCTGATTCTTGAATAGATCATTTACTATACCATGCGTCTCTGTATTCTCACTCTCAAATTACTTTTCCAATATGCTTTTGAATCATTTTTTCATATAGCTGCATATAGATTTTAATTGGTCAAATGCTTATTTGAGATGGTATTTTTTTAACGTAACTAGTTTCTGCCAAGTTTTTCTCAATTAATGTCTTGAAACATCAACGTTTAGCTTGTAGAAACCATGATACTTTTAAATTTTATGAGTTTTTTTTTATCAACAAAATAAAATAATATTAAAATAATATAAGGGTATCCTAACCCATTTACAAAGAAGTTTAATTACACGAAAACACATAATCATGCTATTTTATAATCCAATCAATAAAAGAAATCTGAAATCCCTTTAATTTAGACCTATCCCAAATCCAAGAATTTTCTGGATCAATTCCACCACATTTTGACCAAACCCAATAAATATTATGGGTTTTGATCTGAATAAGGCTAAAATTATTTTTTAAAAAAACTACATTAAGGTTACACACTATTAATCCAAGCAACGTTTGTGGCAGCATTTTATTATGCTAATGTATGATCCATGTTTATTAGAATGCTATGTTGTACATAGATTGAGGTGCTGCAAATTGGATGTGATTGTCAATTTATGTAATTTCTTTGCCTATAATCTGAACTTGACATGGTTATTGTCACTTTGGTCAAAGGTAGATAATTCAAGCAAATGCGAAAATGTGGAAAATGGTCATGCAGTGGGGTATGTCTATTCATTACCAATATTTATTATCCTACCACTAGTGTTTACAGAGTGTTTAAAGAGTAAGTGTTTTGTTTGGCTTCTCCTTCCAAATGCTTCTGCATCTATTCATTTGACTTTGTTGAAGATTATGTGTTCTGGCTTGATTGTTAAATTTGGTCTTGTCCATGGTTTAGTTTGAAACATGAGTTGTTATCTCCTAAATAGATTATTCAACAAATATTTGTATTTAATGTTCTTGATAATGATAATTTAATGTATTCAAAGTAATGGATTAAGAATCACTTGTATGGAAAAGACAAGCTAGTTTGAGATTTCTTTCTTTTACCAATTTATTGTTATCAAGTTTGGATTAGTTGGATGCCATATGTACATGCATTTGTGGTACCGTATATTAATTTAAATATTTAAATAAATAAATATTTAAAATTATTAATATATTTTAATATTAAAGAGGAATACTATTTTTTTATGCGGAGAAGCAGCCGTTAAAATCGTTACAAAACATTGATTTAAGTATTATAATAGGTTGGCCAAGTTAGTGATGGTTCTAATTATAGGTAGTTTTTATTTTATTTTATTTTTGTGACAACTGTTTCTATGGCTCTTAAAAATTGTGGCTGATTCACCTAGAGATATCAATCTGGTATGTGGCAACAAATAGTCAAATTTGACGGTTAATTAAACCAGCACGAAATTAATTTCATGGGAAACCTCCATCAATCTTTTTTTCAACTATAGTTCATGTGATGTTTATATTTTTGCCTAAAATGTGAAGATTATGAAACATGGTAATCTTAATGTCAACAAATATTAAAATATTTTTTTTAATATTTTTAAAAAATATATTTTTATTATTGATTAAAAATCATAAATCTTGTTTTTTATTTTATAAATTTTATTTATAATTTTATAATTTTTTTAAAAATTAATTAATTAATAAAAATATATTAAAGAACATATTTCTAACCTGAAGGGAGAATGGTGAATTGAGTCCAATGTTGAAGTTGAAGTGAACGATTAGGGTTTATATCCTGTCTTGGACAAAAAACATCTTTATACTATAATATTTTTAAAAAAATTAATTTAATAAAAATAATATTAAAAAATAAATAAACATAATCGGATCTTTTATATAAAATAATTCTTATTTGATTTAACTATTATTCTTTTATGAATATTAATTAATCATTAATATATTTTATTTTATGTTTAATATTAATTAATTATTAGATTATTATTTTTAATTAATTTTCATCTTCCAATTACTTGAAAAAATGAAAACTATAAATTAGCATGTGTGTTAGAAAAAATCATTTTAAAATTTGTTTTAAATCTCCAAATTTACTGCGGAAACCTTGTGAATAGTTGGTGTTTCTGCTGAATTTAATATGAAATTAAAAATAACATTAGATTGAATAAGGCCTAGCTGCAAAACCATAAAGAAGATTTTTTATATGAAATTATTGGTACAGGTGGTAAGAGATTAACAGCCATTTGATGGTTAAGATAAGAGTATAAAATAAGATAATAGTTTTTTTTAGTATTTTTAATTAAAATATAATAATTCTATCTTATTATTCTATTATATCTTATTATTTAGTTTAATTTTTATTTTACAAAAGATGTTAAATTAGAGAATCATAAAATATAATAAAATATTTTTTAATAATAATAATAATATAATTATTATTATTTAATTTATTTATCTTTCCTATTTTTTTTTCATTTATGTATTTTTTTTCTTATATTATATTATCTCTAACAATTTTTTATAGATTTAATAATATCAAATCAGGATATCATATTTTTAATTTTTTATTTATTTATATTACAAAATTATAAATTATAAATTTAAATTTTTTAATAAATTTATATTTAATTTTGATAAAAATAATTTTATTATTTTAATATAACTTATATCATATTCTGTTATTATTTAATTTATTTCAAATACATGATAAAATAATATAATATTATTCAGTTTATTATTTTGATGCACAAAATAAATTATATCTTATTTTATCATATTTATATTTTATCTTAATATTTTATTATATATTATTCATCTAACGAGTTTTAAAGTTTTATTTATAAATATTTTTTTAATTATTTTTATAAGAACCTTTGAAAATAAATAATGAATTTTAATATAATATTATGTATAAAGTTTTAGAAATATTTATTATTTATATTTATTTTTAATAATTTTAAAATAATGTAATTAATATATAATAAAAAATAAATTTAAAAAATTATACTCTTAATCTCTTATGTAAGGTCACAAAGAAGGTTTATTTACAAGGAATGATAGGAAAACACAAGAACTTTTCACTCAGGTCTTCAATGCCAGTGTGTTTTTATGTTAATAAGATGCATTTAACATATTGAAGAATAATATATCTTCTAGTTTACAAGGTGGAAGATTAAAACAAGAAAGAAAGATTTAGAATTATTTTTTTTATAAGATCAAATTATTTGTTTCATTTAAATTTATACTAAAGTATATCACCATGTTACAGGGTAATTAAAATTAAATTTATAATATAAAAATGATATGTTAAATAATATATTTTAAATTAATAGATAAGATGTTGTTATTATAACAAAATTATAAGATAAAATTATACGTGTAATGAGAAATAATTTAATTTTATTAAATATATAGGAAAAACTTTTTTATTTTTAATTTTTTGGCTTAATAATTGATAATAACAAAATTGATATTTCAAAATATGGTAAATATCTTATTAAACTATTAAATAATATTCTTAAAATAAAAGTTTCAATTATCAATGATTGATCGTTGAAGTAAAATTTAATTCTAAATACAATTTTAGAGAATTATTCTTTTTCATATTTTTGAAATGTACATATTTTAAGAGAGAAGAAAAAGATATGAGGAAAACATATATAATAAGTAAATAAAATTTAAAATAAATTTAAAAAGATTAAATAATAAATAATAATTTTGAGAATTAAAAAATTAATGAATTAATTAAAAATTATGTCAGATATTGTGAAATGATAAATAAAAATTAAATTACAAAGGCATATCATAAAATTAATATTTAATTTCTTTTATAATATAAATTTTGATAGTAAGGAAACTCTTATTTATTTATTTTTTTCTTAGTAGCAGGAAACAATCATCAGGCTTTGGAAAACTGAGCGATTTATTATTTGTCCCAATATATAATATATGAATAAATGCAATATTTGAAAATTGTAAAAGCTCTAGTCAATCAATATTTAAATTTAATTTTTAAAACTTTGGATTATGATTCCTTTCAGTCATTTGAACTATTGACACCAAAGTAAACTAAAATAGATCAATATTCTTCCGATTGAATTAAAATATTTACCAAACAAATTGACTCATACCTGCATTTGTTTTAAAATTTTAGAAAATGGATGATAGGTTAGTTACCCTTATAAGCCAGGATAAAGGTTTGATCCAAAAAGTATTATTTGTGTTTGGAATAGCAATTGAAACAGAGGGTATTTAGTGTCAATCTTTTTAATTTCAATTTTTTTTATCTTTATTTTTATAAAATATATTTAAAAAAGTTTGATTTTAAATATATTTTAAAATTTATAAATATAAATATAATTAAATTTAAATTATAATATTACTTAATGATAATATGAGATATATCTAATTATGTTATATTAGTGTTAAAAAAAAATCCAGAGAAGTAAAACCAAAATTAGTTATATATATGAAGATTAAAAATAGATTTTATTAAAAATATTAAAATTTATAGTTTATTATCTCTCCTATATCAAAATTTATAATTAGTAATTATACTAATTAATGATAAATATAAAATTTAGTGTCAACCATAAATATAATATGAAAAATTACTGTAAAGTTTTTAACTCATGTATTGATCTTGCAATGTAAAAGGATTAAATAAGCAGAATTAAAAGTACTGCATAGTAGGCCAAAATTATAATGCTAACTAACAGATCATAGATTATTTCTACATTCTAATACATCTCAATATAGTTTGGACAAATTACTTTATGGATATTAATATATAAAAACTAGAATTACCCGACTTTAAGAGCTTGAGCAACCCTCTAACACTTCTTTCTGGCCTTTTCAAACTTAGTATTATCTAAAATAATTTTTTTTCGTTATAAAATGAGAGTTTTAAAATATAAATAGTGATTGTTTTAATTATTATAAAAAACATTTAATAAATTTAAATTTATTAAAAATTATCTAAAAAATTAATTTAATAACTATTTAAAAAATATAATTGTTAAAATTAATATAAACTTTTATCAATATATTTAATAATTTTATTAATTTATACCATTGTAAAAAATAACCATTTCTAACTTTTATTTGTATTGGACGCTGCTTAGATATGATTTTAGTTGATATTTTAATTTTTTTCATTTTTTTATAAAATATAATTTTAAATGTTACAGATTATCACTCTGAAATTTAATGGATTTATATATTAATTTACTTTTAGAAATCTTATGAGAAATAAGTATAAAATATATTAAAAATAAAAATATAAGCTTCTAAACTTTCTTATACATACCAATTTATTCTCAAAATTTATATATTCTTTAAAATATTCGCGTAAAAAAATAATAACTTTAAACATTTCGAATTAAAAAAAATAACGTGAAACACTTTGTGATATTTATATTTTTTTTAACAATTGACATACTTATTAAAAAAATTAATTTTTTTATGATATTTTGTTACAACTGTATAAAGCTATATAAAATATATTAAATTAATATAAAATATATTAAATTTTTTATAATTATACAATTTAAACTATCATTAAAATATTTTTTAATATATAATTTTTAATAAATAAAAATTAAGTCATTACTATCTATTATTTAAAACCTATAAATATTTTTTAGTGATTATACACTATTTACTTTTTTCCTAAATATTTTTATAATTATCCATAATTGTTATTGAATGTTATTGCTATATTCAATACTTCCTCTGTCTTAATTATAAGAAGAACTTTTATGATTTTTATTAATATAAAATTATTTATAAATAAAAGTATTTAATAATTTTTTCATAATTTTCTTTTATAAATGTTAAACTTTTTTAATTTTCTTATAATTAATGTAATAATATATTTTGATTTTAAATAAAGATAAATTTCAAATGTTGCAATAAAATTTCTAAAATTAATACATTAACTAATTTCAACAATTTTTCTTAATATGGCTCGATTAAAAATATCTTATAAATAAAATCGGAGAGAATATTAGTTAGTACAATTATTAATTAGAAATGTAGAATATATGTAGGAGTGGTAATTGAGTTGAAGTTTAATAAAAAAATTTAATTAAGTACAATTTAGAGAAATAAAGATAAAAATAGTTGGAAACTAATGACAATAAATAATGAGAAGTGATAATAGATATTTCATTAACTAAAATTTTTAAAGAAAATAAATGGTTTCAGTACTGAGAGAGTAACACATTTCAAAGAAGAGTGAAAATTTGTACAAGTGAATGATAATCTTTTCTTTTGTTTACTTTTCAGTAAAAAAATTATTATTGAAATTTGAGTTCAATAAATGCTCAAACCCAATACAAGATACACAACTTATCGATGTTCAATAACCATGAGCAAATTAAAGCTAGCAAAGAGATTTTCCCCTCACCTGCTAGAAAGTTAAGTAAAATCGTGTTATTTTCAAAACCAAAGGATTAATTATATCATATTCTGTTTATATTTTTAAATTTAAATTTAAATTAATTTTTAAAAGTTAGCTTATTAAAAAAATTAATTCTTTTACACTTTACTTTTACCATATCTTTAATCCATATGGAATTCCAACACACTTCTTAGATATCCAAGTCTGTACGATGATATACACTTAAATGTAGTATTTCAAGTTTTCACGAAAGGTGATAATCTCACTTAAGATATTGAACACTTCATTGGAACATTTCTATGGATGTAAATTAATGGTATTAAACTAAGTTAATATTTCATTCGTTAATTATCTTCTTTGTTGTATTATTATTTTTATTGCGTGTGTTTCCCTATGGTCAATCCTTGGTTTGCGGGTTAATTCCATCAACTAGTAAGAAAAATCTAATTATACTGTTTTCTAATTGTAAGAAGGGTTTTACAAAAATGGATAGATGATATAATGAAGTACTTCAATTTTGAGCAGAGATGGAGGGAATTTGGAATTTCTATATTTTTAGCTGTAATCTGATTGCATTTTATTTGTTAAACAAAATTCCTCACTAAAATTTCAAGAATTTCCACCTTTTAAACTCCAATCAAAATATTATAATATTGAAGACTTTCTATCCCATTGAAAATTTCTTTCTCCTCTTAAATACCTTAGCCTATTCAAACATAAGGAAAATATTTTAATTCTTACATCATGATGCTAATTAACATCCCACTTCTTTTAACATGTTTTTTTTTTAATTATTTACTGAAATTTATTGGAATTGACTACATCAAGTGAGTTTCATTTCTGTTTAACAATTTCATTAACCTACACATTAAATACTAATTAGAGAATTAATAAATACAAAAAAAATATCATAAAATACATAGATAATAAATTTTGTTTGATTTCTTAATTAATATTTAAAGTAATATAGTTAGTAAAATTGTTTATTTATTAATCTCATACATAAATTCTATGAGCTCCTACATTATTTTACTAACAATAAAAAATATTAAAAATTAGGATACGGATACTTCTAATAACAAATAGTGTCTACATCTAACTATTTAAATCAAACGGCTAAATAATTAAAAAAAAAAATTCATGTTGGTCTAAAAAATGATGGTGGAGCATATGCAGCTATCTATTGTCCAATATTGTCAATGAAGCCTAACACCGATTCACACATACACACTCATATGATGCACAAAGCAAAGCCAAAATGTTCTAAAACAATACACGTTGTGGGCAGAGGGAATTACACGAAGTTGAATACGAATTCTCCTAATAATACAAATTCCAATTTAGATATAAAATGATGGACAGGGCTACACGTTTCGCATTTACGGTGAAATAACAAATATGACTGTTTAAGAGTCACGTTGAAAGAATATCTTTTATCTCTACCAACGTTGTATAGTCATGGGAATGCGAAAATTGGTCAGTTATTAATTCCTGAATTTTAATATAGAAATTTCACACCAATTAAATGGCATTATGTCATAAAAAATATTTAATTTTAATTTTGAATTATGTATGCTTATAATTGCAATTACTTTTTATTTGATTCTTATGTTACTGTATCCATAAAAGCGATCACGTAAAAGGTTTTTACACATTTTTTATTACTTAGGATAACTTTATTATTATCATTTTCTTTTTATGGCTTTTTGTTTTAAGCTAGAGTTATATTCACAATTTTTTTTATACAATTAATTAGAAAATAATGATTTATTGACAAGGAAAATTTGTATTTTTTACTTTGTTTTCTTTTTCTTTTTCAAGGTAGATACATCTCTTGGATGTCCATCAAACATTACTCTTAAGTAGGTTTGTGTTTTTTTTATTTAGATAACTTATTTTTTATAGAAAATAATCTTAATGAGTCGAGAACATGCACAGTATGGTAGGACTATCTTTTTTGGTAAAAAAATTTCTGTACACAAGATTCAAATCGAAACCTTGATTAAAAGAAATCAAACATATAGCATTTGAACAACTATTCGTTAAGTTAATTTGGTGTGCTTAATTTTACCATTATAGCAATAATTATCTGTGTAACTGATAAAATTATTGAGTTGGGAAGTACTTATTGGAAGAGATCCTGCGGCATCATCTTCTTTTTATTTTGCTGAATCAATGATGTTATGAAATCTTGAACTAACTTTTGAAAGGTTTCAATTTCAGAATAATTTTAAATCAACAATAGAGAAAATTTGAGAGCCATTCAGAAAATATTTATTTCCAATAGGCTAAGCACATTATTGAGATATGAAAGGCAAAAGTTTTATCTACTTCCATACAAATAACCATAGAGGAGTATCTCAAGGAATAAACAAGGTTCAAAGAAAGGGTGCAAAGCAATAATTATCATCCTCTATGTCTCCACTTTTTCTTCATTTTGTGCAGAGGTTGGCTGTAAGTACTAGCTGCAATGATTCATCAAAATTTCCATGGTATAATTGACTTGAAGATGTGGACCATAAGAAGATTATTTCTCAATTGCTAATTCCTTGTTACCCTACCAAAATGCAATGAATTTGTTATATGTACAATGTACAAAATTATATATACACTGCCAGAGACAGCCTATGCTTGCTAGTGCCATCAATTTAATTAATAGGTCCATTTATAGATCAAATTCTGCTATGTGAGTGGTTTCTGTTCATCACATATATAGTTTTCCAAATCCTTGTCAAACTGCATTTGATACTATGGCTATATATGTGATTCTTCTATGTATCATTTCTGTGCTGAACTTTAAATTCAATTTTTGCCCATGCCATCTGTTCTGAAGCAGTTTAATGCCATTATTATTATTAAGGCTACATTGTATGTCTAGGTGACCATACATCATAAAAGGAAATATGATTCCTTGAAGTTTCTTCTTTGAGGACCACATTGTTGTAACTTGGAAAGGGGATTGATAATAACCCTTTGATAAGTGCAATTATTCCTTCATACCCACCCTCTAATCATGGTGTCTGGAATTTGGGAGTATAATCACATTCTCCTTCACAATTTCTCACCAATCACCTATAAGAGTTAAAGTGGCTGTTAGGGATTCACATAAATGAATCATTACAACATTTTATAAAGTCATGATTAAATCCTCAATGCATGGTTATATAAATGAAAAGGGGAAAAAATGTGATGGTTGTGATGGGAAGGTTATGCCATGCATGGTAGAGTGTGATTTTACAAAAACTTGCAATAATTTGTCTCCTGACTTTTTATTTTTTGGTACATTTAAGAGTAGAAATGTTTTTTTATACAAATCACATAATTTTTATAGGACATAATTTTGCTCGAATCAGATTGGATAATTATGAATAGATTTTTTTTTAATATTTAACAAGGTAGGATCCTATTAGGTGTCATTAGTCATTGATAAACCTGTATATGTCATGTTAGGTGTCATTAGTGGTTGTGGATTTTAGGTGTCAATGACAATCAATAAGAACTTGATTTGTTGCAATCACTGATCGTACAAATTTGATAGAGAGGCTTCAGAACAAACACGCATTAAACTATGTACCAAACGAACTTTCTAAGATAAAAGTCATATAAATTAAGCACACCATATGTAGGCATTCAAGTTAATCCTGCCATTATAAATTTTGTATCACAAAATTATTAGCCATACTCTGAGGGAAAATGCTTGGTCGACTAGAAGGCTTTGTTAGATCCATTTGGGGTGATAACAAATTTTTCTTGTTTTTCTTTTTTTTTTTTTAATTTTTTTTGTTAATTTGTAAAGAGGTGATTGTAATTTGTATAGTCTCCTGCCAGAGGTGTGAATTTGGAGCTGCAGCCCAATGACCTTTTGAGTCGGGTCGGATTGAAGTAAATAAATTGCGGGTTGAAAATTTACATCAACCCAACTCACTGATCCTTTTTTAGAAAATAATTATTTTTTATCAAATTTTTTTAAAAAATAATCATTTTCCAGTTAATTCTTAAATTTTATAAAAAAATATAATTTTCAAAAAAATATAATTTTCAAAATAAACTAATACAAATTTAGTTATAACAAAGTGTTAAATCTTAAATGCAAGATATGATGATGTTATTTCAACATGAATCTCGTCCATTTTGTCACATGAACGATTTGTTCATAATCTTCATTGATCTTTTAGTGTCTTTTTAGCTTGCTTTAAGCTTTAGCTATATTGAAATAAATACCTTCGAACCTTTCATGTTCTCTAATTTAAGTTCATGTTTTCTTGATATCTATCATAGCTTCAATTACTCAATTATCATTATTTACTCAGAGAAATAATCAACAACGTTCAATTCTCAAAAGCCCATACTAGCTAAAAAAATTAAAATAAATAATTTTAATCCTTACAAGTTATTAAAAGAATGAATCCTCATTTTTACGTTCATATCTCGATAAGGAATTACAAAAATAAAAATCATAAAATCTGATCCAAGTCATCGGAATCGATTATTTAACAGGTTGGTTAATTATATTTTAAGATATAAAGAAATTATTATAATAAAATTATAATATTTCAATAAAAAAATTGTTGAATTAAAATGAATACTATTTATTTAAATTTAATATTAAATAATTTTAAAAAAATTATCTAAAATTTAGTATGATTTTCATACCATAATAGATTTAGTTTTTAGTTTCAAAGATGTAATATATACTGAAAATTTAGATAGTTACATGTAGTAAGAGAATTTGTAATTTTATCGATTTAAAAATTATGAAGATTTATAATTTTTTAAATAAAATTATACGAAGAAATAAAATTAATTTTGAGATGTTTTATTGATATTTTGAAAAGTATCATTGAATTTGTATTTTTTTAAAATTTATGTATTATTTTTTTTTTAATTTTTTCTATGCTCTTAAAAAAATTGTATATATCCACTTAAACTGGTTTATATTTATTTTTTGTGATCTTTTTATATAATTATGGGAAAGAGAAAATATTAATTAGAATCAATAAATAGACCAGATAATCAATGAATGGATGGTTTGTATATTTGATTTTCTTTAAAAAAATGTCTAAAATTTAAATTTTGTATAAAAAGTTAATCCTATCTAATCGTAAATGTTCCAACATAAATAAAATTATCTTCGGTATCAAATACATGTGTCTATCAAAAGAGAAATATACGGACAAACTTTGACCTCTTAATTGGAAATTTGAACACAAGATTGAATCATTGAAAGAAAATTGCGGAAAAAGGTTGTTCTATTCTAATAACAAAACCATGTTAATTAATTTTATGATTATTCACTTTTATGAAAAATATAATAAAAATAAATATAACATATAAAAATTAGAGCAGATTTTATATAACATCAAAATCAATATTGTTTGCTAAGCCGTGTAAAATGTCGGTTTACACATAGCATAAACTTAATTTAAGCCCAATCATAATTTGGTAATTTTTATCATAAAGTAATTTTTAGTATTCCTATAATATCTACTTCCAACTTCATAATTTGGTAACTTAATTTTTATTATTATTAATTAAAAATGAACATATATTATTAACATATGTAATACCAGTATAAATATTATTTTTTAGTTTAAATTTTTAAAAACTATTATAATAATAATAATAATAATAATAATTAAGACTAAACATATTTTTAATTTTTCTAAAATAATCAAATTTTAATTTTTGTCATACAATTTTAAAAGCTTCGGTTTAAGTCATTTATTTTTTAAAATATTATAATTATAATTTTTAATATTAACTAAGTTATATTAAATTAAAATTAAAAAATTACAATCAAAATATTTAAAAAATAATACTTAAAATTTTATAATCATAATATCAAAATATTTTAAAAAATAAATGATTTAAATTAAATATTTTATAATTATTTGTTAATATAAAATTTGAAAAACTAATCAATAAATTAATTTTTTAAAATATATATTATTAATATACTAAAATTTAATATAAAATATTATTTATTAGTATAAAATTTTAAAAATTATTAATAAAATAATTTTTTAAAACATTATAAAATGATAAAAAAATATTTAATTGCAACAAATAAATATACTAATTTTTATAACTCATCCTAATAATCCTATAAAAATTTTAAATTAAAATATATAATCATATAAAATAAATATTGTTATTTTAAGTGAAAGAATTCATATTATAAAAGGATTGAAAAAAAATTAATTCCTTTAATCACTAAAATATAATTAAGAGTTTTATGCTGGATTAAATTTTATTTGTATAAATTCTTTTAATAAATATGAAATTATTAATATAAAAATAAAAATATATTATTAATATATCAAATATTAATATAAAATATTATTTGTTAGTATAAATTTTTAAAAACTATATTAATTTATTATTTTTAAAATTTTCTAACACTAAAAATATTGTTAGTAACATTTTAAACGATGATTTTAAGTTTTATCAAAAATATTTTTATAAATTTTTATTTATTAAAAATTCTTCATTAAAAAGTATATTAATAACAATATAAATAGTATAATTATTAGAATTTAATATATTTTATATGAATTTAAAAGGTGTATTTTTTTAATATAATATTTAATAATTTTTCAATAAATAAAATATAAAATCATAGGGAGAAAAACAAAATTGAAAGCATAGGAATAGTGTGGAACATGAGTGATGACAGCTAGGTTGGGCGCTGCTATTGTGATCGAAAATTGAAAAGGGTAAATATAGATGAGGGACCACAATTAGAAGGTGATCCTATAAATAGACCTGAAAATGCCAACCATCTTCCAAAATGGTACACTAATTAATTAACCTCTCAAAATCACACCCCACATGCATACTATTTTCATTCTCACATTATTTTATCCACAACAAATTAATAGACCCAGATCTTCTTCAACAAAAAATTGAGGAATTCATTTCCAAGATAAAAATATATATAATTATTTTAAGAATAATTTTATATAAAATTATTTTTTAATAATTTTATAAATAATTAAATTTTATCAATTTAACTATTAAATTAATTAATTATATTATATAAATTATTTTTACAAAATTTTATAAATTTTTTAAAAAAGTATTTTAAAAAATAAATTTAAATTAATGAATAATATATTTTTTATAATATTATTAGTTTAAATTTATTTAATAAAATATTAATTTTTAAAATTTTATAAAAATAAACTTATATAATATAATTTATTAATTTAATAATTAAATTGATAAAATTTAATTAAAATTATTTTAAAAATAATTTAATCCTTTTTAATATATATATATATATATATATATATATAAGAGATAAAAATATAAAAAAATAGAAATAAAAGAAATCTTTATTCAAATTAATATATACTCGCCCGCGTATGACGAAACAACGCATGAGTGTGCGTTTCATTTTACACATATCAACATTATTAAATTATGTTGGTATCATCAGAGAGCATAAAATGTGGGCCGAGGTTAACATCAATTTAAGAGAAATGATTCACAAATATGCGAAAAAGTTATTTGAATCCGTTTATATATTTTTAAGTGTAAGTTGTTGGAGATTTTTAAATAAAATTTAATAACTTGCATCCAGATGGAAACGGACGTAAATTATCTATCGACTCAATCAATTTTCTTAATTTAATTAAAATAAATTGAAATAGTTTATATGCAATATGATTTTAAATTTTATTAATTTTATTCCATTTGTCAGCAAGTAACAGTGAATTTACACTCTGTCTGATTCTTTTTATAAAAATTTAAAAATATTTTTTTTTAGTTTTTTTTGTAAGGTTCTATTCAAAATATTTCTTGCATTATTTTTTTAACAAAAATATTCTTAAATAAGTGAAGATATCAAAGTTAATTAAATAAAAAATTAAAATAATTTATCTTATTAATTAATGTAAAAAATAATTCTTAAAAATCATAAATTTAATTTTGTTAAGTAGATTAACTAAATTTATTATTTTTTTATGAATTAATTAAATAAACCTCATTATGTACTATGTACTATAGCTCATAAACATTCAGTAATTATGGTCATGTTTGATTAAATGGAATTATTTTGAAGGAATACAAATAGAAATGAAATGACATATTTATTCGTGTATTTTATTTGATATCGATAGGAACAATAACAATATTTAATTTTTATATTTATATAGTATGTTGAATTTGGTAAATAAAAATGAAACTATACTTTTATATTAAATAGGGTTTGCTGACTAAATTCAAACCAGTCAAATTTTTTAACCAAGCTAGGTCAGGTTAGTTTACACCTTTTTTTTTTTAATTTACATCAAATTTTAAAATATAAGAAAATGAATCGTAGAACCTCTACTTTAGCATTTAATAGATTTGTATGATTAACTTATTATCAATCTAACAATTAATAGTTCTATTACTCTTTATCCTTTAATGACATTGTTAGGTCTATTCTTGAAGGATCTAGACGTAAGAAAATATGAAGTGCAGAGTTTAAAACATAGAAAGTTTAACGATGACGAGAGGAAGGTTAATGGAATGTGACTTCGGTGGGAGTCAAAGTCATGATCAAAATCAGACCATGCAGAAATCTTATAGAGTGAAGGAACAATTAGTTCTGAAGGTGAAAAACAACTTATTGATGTTTGGATCAGGGATTCCGATGAAACATGGCACATTACTCTTCGCCAAGATTGGTTTTACACTTACAAGCCTATCCTGAAAAGATCTATGTTCGTGGGAATTTATCATGTCTTAGAAATTGTTAGAATTAGTACTATTAAACTCAATGTATGATGGTACTATTTGCACGATTCAATGAGTATGCCAAGTGAAGGGCTTAAAACAAAAATTTATTGTTTATTGGACAATTAGATGACTTCTTCAAGTGTAAGATTCATATTGAAAGAGGGATCTTAAAGGGGGTGAAAGACACTCTTGTAGTGATGAAGGAAAAGAAGATCACCGTTAATCTTTTACATGCTTCTAGGAAACACGTTGCAAGAGGAAGAAGCATTAGTGGCAACTACTATTAAAAAAGAAACAAGAATGATGTAGCATCGTAAACTAGGTTATATGTTGGAACGAGGCTTGAAAGTTCTTAGAAAATGCAATCTCTTACTCCAAGACCAAATCAGTAAGCTTACCTTTCTGTGAGCACTATGTAATAAGCAAACAACATAGATCAAAGTTTGATAGATTAATTTCTAGAAGAAACCAAGTACTGGACTTAATTCAATTTGATGTTAAGAGGATCCTAACATACATTAAAAGAACCTCAAATGTTGCATTATGTTACGGAGGATTAGAGTTAATTCTCAAAGGACATGTTGATTTAGATTTTGCAAGTGATCTTAATAAAATAAACTACTGTAGGCTATCACCTTTGTAGGAGGAGCAGTTTAGCTGGTTATCCAAATTACTAATTATTGTAACTTTATCTACTAGAAAAGTTGAATACATGGCAGCTACCATGCATGAAAGGAAGCAATTTGCATTTAAAGACTAATAGATAAACTTGATCACAAACAACAAAAGATTTTGATGTATTGTGACAGTTAAAATAGCTTGCACATTGTAAGAAATTCATGTTTAATTTTAGGATAAATCACAAGGTGTTCAATATCAATTTCTTTTTGAGAAAAAAGTGTGGATGTGCAAAAAAAAAAAATTATACTAAAAAATCTATCAAATGCTATGATAAAGGCAATCAACACTCACAAATTATTTGGTGTCAATGCTCATATGACCTATTAGGAATATAAGCAACATTAAAATGTCAAAGATGAGAAAGATTTTAAAGGCTCGTCAAATAAATTTAAGTGGGAAATTGTGATTGTGAAAATAATAGTCACTTTTGTAGCCTTTTAAAAGTTATAAAAATGAAAAGACATATAATTGTGAAGAGAACAACTTATGTTCCTACTTTGTAACGACCATTCTTATTTTAATGTTAAGTTTCACATTATAAATACTGATGTTTTAATCAATTTTCATCTATTTCATATCAAAGAGAAGTAAATAAAATTTAAATAAAAATATAACTTTTTCTGTAATGTTCAGGATATTTTTCTATTTTCAAAGAAGAATATCATATATTGTTCTCTCTTATATAAAGAGAAAATTTATAATATTCCTTCCATTAGTGAAAATTTCTCAACTCTATTTTAGTTACATAATATTATTTTATAACTCTATTACCTTACATTTATATGGTTTTTTTTCGTATCTCTCATTAATAACACGCATACATGAAAAATAATGAAATGGAATAATTAGTCAAAATTCCACCTTCATCCATTTCAACGTGTATATGGTAAAGAATTCAATCTAACTTCCATACGTTTCAAAAGCGTAAAAAACTAAGAATGGCAAAATAAGAATCAAAACACGGTCCATCCATTTCAATTGTTATTCCTCCTTAACCATTTGTGAGAGAACACGTACCAGCAATTCTACCTAAAACATGTATATCAATATCGTGTAGGGAAATAAAATCATAAATGAAAATCTATAAAGGTCTATGATGTTACCAAACTACAATGCAATACAGTTGAGTTTTTACTATATATGATTACTTATAATAATAGTTTGGTTCTATCTAGAAGTGACTTAAGATGGCGTGAGAATCTTAGATTAATGTTACATTATGAGGAGTAATTTTTTCAAAAGGCTTCTAGCTAGTTTTTGTTTGACTTTCAGTTTACAGCACTTGAAAATATTTTTTCTCTTATTTTTCTCTTTTGGGTTCAAATTAGCCGTAGTAAGCAATCAAATGTTACACCCCTTTTTTAGAAAGTACACTTTCCATCAAATAATAGGGAATTACCTTGGGCCTATTTTGTTATATCTAGGTATTGACTTTGTTAATTGATGTATGCTATATTATCTTGAGGAAGAGGAGAAGGATTTATGTAGCCTACAGATGTTCCTTACAACATATTCTTGTGGTTCTATGGTGAAGGAATAGTAGCATGAAGGGGTAAAATACATAAATATTATTTATATTCTATGCAGAATAAAAGTGGTAATAATTAAGGAACTAGACCGCAGAAGCAATGTGCTTGTGATAGCAATAGGAGCTGTTGATGATAATTACCCTTCACCATGTGAAAGTTATATGTTAGATACACAATTTTGTCCGAGGAATTAATTAATTGTGTAAAAATTAATTTATAAATGTAATAAAAATGATATTTTAATCAAATAATAGTATAAATAAAATAAAATCATCTAAAATTTTTAAATGTAAAAAATAATTGTGAAAAAATGACAAGCCTTTTAGTCTAAAAAGGGCTTCAATGCTCTCATATATAATAGTGTGCAAAGCGGAATGCAAAGAAAAAGTGGGGTCTAAACTTAAGGTCTTCTAATATTCATATTTTCCAAAATCTTAAGCTATAGGTTTATAATGTGTAGTTATTACCCAGAGTTTTATTCCCTTAATATTGTATGCATATATTTTGACCACCAAATATCAAAGGAAATGATTACGAGACTTCATTTGTGCAAGAAAGAAAAAAAATGACACGAGATTGAAGAGTAGGCAGAAACACTCAATCCAACCTTTATTGCAATACACACGCGTAGATAGGTTCAAATTTAAAGTCTTTATTTTATTTTTAAATATTTCATCACTTTGAATGATGACAATTTTCATATTTTTTTATTTAATTTCCTTTTATGGGGTTTCTTATACATATCAACATTTTTTATGTTCAATTTTTTTTATCTTTTATTGTGTGGTTGCTTCAACTTCTCGTTTCTAATTTGTTGCGCATGACTCACCATTCAGTGGAATAATATAAGAAAATAGGATGACTTGGTCACATGATAATATAAGTTTTTTATCTTTCTTTTTGGCAAGCTTAGCTTTCTTCCTTTTTTATTCTTTTACAAGTTGATGTCATTATCTTTTTTTCTTGGTTTTACTATTATTATTATTATTATTATTATTATTATTATTATTATTATAATAATAATAATTAAAAATAGTCTTGATAATGGTAATATTATCAAATAATAATAATAATAATTAAAACTACTCTTGATAATGGTAATATTTTGATTGCTTTGGGAATGAGGAGAAATTATTGAATTTTAGCTAAGTATATTGGTAGGCTTTAGAAAGTTTAATAAAAAATTATTTTATTATAATGAATAAACTTTTCATACATTATGTGAATATTTTCAATTTAAATAAAATTTATAAAAAAATAAAATATAATAAATATTTTTATTATTAATAATAAATATTCTATTATAGCAAGTTAAGTATATCTTAACATTATTAGAAGATAATTTATTTAAAAATTTAATTTGATCATAGATATTAAAGAATTTAATTTGAATTTAAAATAAATATTTTAAGATGAGGTTAAACATTTAAATTATATGGTTCAGTTGTCGGTCAAAGTAGTTTTGCATTACCTAATTTACCTTCCATTGCATAACCTTAACAAAGTTTGCATCTCTGGTAAGTTAATTACCAATCATGAATCCTATATGGGCATGGTGAAACTAATTTGACTAAATTCAAAACAAAAATTTCTCCTCTTATTTTTTAAACCCTAGATGTGTTATTTTCTTCCAAAATCATAAATTTGACAAACCCTAAAAAAAATTCATTCACAGGCAAAGGATAAGAAATGGGGTGGGGGGGGGGGGGGGGGGACCATAATTCTTGTCTACGACAACGTAGCAAAAATTCGAATGAGAGTTTGAGTGCTTCAACAAATGGAAAAATGGAGGTTGATTTTGCCACTGTGGTCACAAGGTTTCTGTTCACATTTCAAAAACTGAGGAAGCCAGAGATGCCATTCTACATATATCATCTGCTAAGGGAGATACTTTTGGTGAAATTGAATGAGAAATATTGATGTAAACTCTAATTATTAAGTTTTCTTGAGTTTGAATTTTGTAGCAATTAATTTGCTTAGGTTGATGACGAGGGTGGGGAAATTTCATCAGCGGAAAATTGAAATGATATGTGTGTGTGTGTGTGTGTGTGTTGAAGATTGGATATTGAGGCATTGGATGATGTAAACAAAGTGCGCCATGGTTTTATGTTGCCACTGTTAATATTAAATTTGTTCCTAAAGAAGTTCGTTTGTTTAACAATTATCGCAATCATTTAGGAAATGTTTGGAAAGGAGGTTTTTTTTTTTTAAGTTTTTTACAAACCTTAATTTAGAAAGGTTAGCTTTTTATATTTGGTATGAGTTTTTTAAAAATTATTTCTAGAAAATTTACATTTTAAAAGTTTTTTTTAATTATATTTTTTACAAACGTTCCTATGGGAGGAGGTGGAAATTTAAAATTTTTATGAAGATAATTTTTTTTAGCTATATTCATTATAATATTCTCATAAATTTTTAAAATATATTAAATACATTTCTAACATTCCAAACAATTATGATTCTTAGAAAATATATTTCTTGTGAAACATGATTCTTGAAAATAAAATAAAAAATTGCATATACCAAACACTCCCATATAGAAAAGAAGCATAGGCATCCTATAATGCTCTGTTTTTTTATGTTTTGTCATAAAATACTTTTAGTTTGAAGGACCCAGTGTCAAACGCACCTTAGCATCATATAGATCAATGAGGACAATGGCCTGGTCAGAACATGGCCCATATAAGATACAATCCAAAATACAGAAAACCAAGATTGACCGAATTTTTTGTAAAAAAACGAGATGGATGAAAGTCATAACCTTTTTATATCCTCTTTGTAGTTTATTTACAACTTTTTATGATTTTAATAAATTCTACAGTCAAACTTAATAAAATAAATTATTTGAGCTTATTTTAATAAACTTAACAGTTAATCTTGTAATATACACTCATGTGATAAAGTTATTGAATAAATACTCAAGTTTTTTTAATATTCTGATATAATAGAATTCTCAATTTTCGACAATTATCCTTTTTGTAGTGAAAAAAAGAGAAGAGATAATATAAAAAACTGAGATTAAAAAAGATAATTTAAGTCTTTTGTTTATTATTTAAATTCCGGTACAATTATCTTAAACAGATTAAAAAGAAAATGAATAGTTAAGTACAATTCAGATTCTTGTGATACTTTAACCTAAAAAAGAACCTACAAATTTTATGCTCGCAAAATGTTCGGATTACCTATGAAAGAACTTGTTCAATAATTAACTATATTTAGCAGGGGGGCAAATAAGTACCAGCTTTCGAAGAATTTATACAAAACTTAAAACTTATGAAAATAACTCGTAAGGTTCTTTCAATTTATTTTTAATAAACCTTTCAAACCAAATTGCGTCCCTAAAATCACAATCTAAACATCTTAATTAGCTTTGGAACAAAAAAACTGTAATACTCAAGACTTCAATATTTGTAATATTTTCATCATATCAACACATTTATGTGAACTACTCAAAAGATAGCCACTACTCAAACAAAATTGTGCAGCAGTCTCAAACTCACCACAATCATACACTCATTCTTCCATTCTAAGTATTAAAACAGTCAAATTGACCATTCAAAAAGACCATAAAATCATCCAGGCAGTGACATATGGTCATATTCTGTTGGGAGAAGGTGGTGAATTACTACAGGGACAAATATTTTCTCAAATCAGCCTTGGATCCCAAGTAGACCAAACAACAAAATCAAAACTCTGGAAGTCAAACATAATTAACAGTTACTTAAGTTCTGAAATAGTGACACAAAAGAGATGATGATTACACATAATTTTTAGGGAAAAAAAAGTTCTGCAAAGTTTAGGTAATCACTTCTTTTAAGATAAATGTTAACAACAAAACTTACGGTTGATTTTAGGTATCCAAAAATGATAAGTTTTTATTAAAAAAATAAAGCATTTATTACATTAACAATATAAAAATATAATATTCACTTTCTCAATAAAAGCTTATCAATATTAGATATTTAAAATCAACTTAAGAACTGATGTTTAAAAAACCATATTTTTAATTATGTAACAAAAGAAGATAAGAAATGCTAACTATAATGATAGTTGGCTTATAAAAAAATGAAAGAAAGAAAATAACTATACTGATAGTTGGTCAGAGTCGGATGCAAACACTCACTTAACCTAATTACTTAAAAAATTTAACTTTAATTGAAAAAATTTTATACTTGAGATGGAGAATGGCCGTTTAATGCAGAGACAAATATTTACGGTTCTTCTATTGCCACGCTGATAAGAAATTTAGTTTTCAAGAAGCTAGAGATCACCAAAATAATTAATAAAAATATAATGTAAAAGAATCATAAAATAACTTGCTAAGTTGCATAAGGCTGTGGGCTAAATAGATCCAGCATACAAAAAAGGTCAGAAAAATTGAGATGTGGATTGAGTTAGAAGATCTAACTTACAATGGGGATATTTCTATGAGGATAATTGGCATGTACAATTAGAATGCAGGGCAAAAGCAATTCTAATTTTCCAGTTCACTCCGAATCCAATCTTGTGAACACACCAAAGCTTGGACAGTGGCAGGATTAAGGGAGCTCCAATCACGATCAAGGACTTTTCCACTATAATTAAATGCCAACTCAGGTGCAACTTTTGACATTGGAATTCCCAAAACATTTCGTGCCATCATGGATAAGACGGGATACCTGGGAGTGTGAACTCTCCACCAATTTAATATGTTGAAATCAACATTACGTGGAAAGAGAGGTTCTTCTAAGTACTTGTCTAGATCCGATTTTGCACCTTCCCCCTGCGATGTTTCATGGAGGAATTTATCAAATCCCATCAATCTATCCCTTGAGTCCTTTGCAGAACCTTGTAAGAGAAGTGGACCATTGCCAACTTGCCAGGCCAAACCTTGATCATGAGAAGCTAATGGGGAGCCAATTGAATGTTCATTGTATAAAGCCTTCACACCCTCAAAGACTTCTTCAATGCGACCTGCAGATGTGCTGCCATAGATTTGGGGATAATAATAATCTACCAACTTCATCTTGAATCTAGGGTCTAACATGGCAGCAACTGCCAACCCTAAGCTACATTTGTCCCAGTACTCATCAAACTTGCTTCTCAATCTTGATGCCAAAGAATTGATATACTCATCTGAATTCTTGCACCATTCAATCAAATGCAACTTAACATCACAGAGCTCAGGGAAATATATATTTGCAGTTGGATACTTGCTCTTGGTGAAAACATTTATAACTTCAACAAAAAGCTTCAAGTAGCCAGTAACTGCCGTGATTCTCTCCCACTCTACATCAGATAAACAGATTTTGTAGGCAGTATCATTTTCTTGCAAGAGAATTAAAACATCCTTGAATTCTAAGGCACCTTCAAGCATTGAGTACGTGGAATTCCATTGCAATGGATTATCAAAAAATAAGCCCTTTTGACTCAGGATCCCAACTTCTTTAGCCATCTCATTGAACTTTGCCAATATAGTTTGTGAACTTTTGATGTAACGAATAGTTTCTCGAATCTTATTGACTATTTCACTTACAGCTCCCAGAGCATGCTGAACCATGGCGTTAATAACATTTGCAGCACAGCGTATGTCAAATAATTGGCCATTGCAGTAAAGAAATCTGTTTTGCAGAAGTCTCGCACCAATTCTAATAGCAACGTTATCACAGGTAGAACAACTATCCAGTATCATAGAAAACAATTTGCGGTCAATATCCCAATCCATTAGACAAGTCATGATAGCTTCTGAAAGCATGTCTTCAGTATGAGAAGGATCGATCCTTATAAAATTTAATATCCTCCGTCTTAACTGCCATGATTCATCTATGTAATTTGATGTCAAACACAAATACTCTGCATCACCCACAGCAGTCCACACATCAGCACTAAGACTGATTTTCCCAGGCAATTTATCCAACATCTCATTCATCTTTTTTCTCTCTCTTTCATAAATCTCAATACAATCAGCCTCAACCCTATTCAACGTCACAAGCTCAAACAATGGCTGTAGATTTTTCACAAAAGCTCTGAAACCAAAATGCTCAACCATAGCTAATGGATATCCATGTAGAATAATCATGCGAGCAAGGTCAAATCGACTCCGTCTTTGATCAAAGTTACTAGTTCCAGTATTGACAGAGTCATCTTTCAACTGTGTCTGCTCAAATTTAATATTTACAAGACTAAGGGTATCATCTTTGTTCGAATCCTGATCTAAATTGAAATTTGCAATTGCTAGAGTTCCTTCCTTTCTCTTTTCTCTTGCAGAAATGTATTGTGCTATGCCATGGTTAGACCTTCTCTGACACCTGATTAAATGGTTCCTCAGATGTGATGTTCCACTGGTACTTGATCCACTCAGTTTCTTTTTGCAATGCCTACAAACAGCCACACAGGTATCGCCTTTTTTAATCCTATCAAAATCATTCCATACAACGGATTTCAACCGACTAGATTTGACAATGACAGCATCAGACATATCCATCGCATGAACCTGGAACAAGAGCATGCCCATTAAATTTAATTCAAGCACATTTTGAGGAATAAAAATACAATTTACCGGATCACATCTATGTGCTGTCTACCATGTGTGGGTGCCAGTGTGTTTATAATGATGAAACTGCAAGGGGAGATTTTAAAATAAATAATAATAAAAACAAAATGTTGCCATAAATTAAAAGGGCAAAAAGGGCAATACCCTACTTAGGAGGTTTATTTAAGAGAAGGAAATGCAAAATCAAAATTCACACATCTGCTTTTACAAAAATTTCACTACATTATTCCTTAGTGTCCAACATGCAATGATACACATTTTACTACACAATACCTATTGTTGTTTCAACCAGACCGTAATTTAAAATTAATTTCTTTAATTGTTAAAGGCTCTAATATTTTTTATTACCAAAAATACACAATAAGTATAATGAAATGCATGGCATATAACTAAAACACATGTAGACTGGTGGTCAGACTTAAGCACTTGCTTCTCTGGTAAAATTTGAGCGATCAGAATTCCAACATTCATCATTTTGAAGCCATAAAGGACAAAAATATACCTTGAAAGCCCTTGTTTAAGAGAATCAAGACCGGTCCAAGGCACCAAAATTCCCCTGATTTACACCTCTATTCTACTTAACTGGTTGTTTCAGTTGACCTTTGATCAATTTTTAGTACATCCCACATTTTAAGGAAATGGCCAGACCAGAGTAACCAACTGAAGTAGTCCAGTTTTCAGAACTATAATTTATACAGTGTTTAATAATATTGAAATTATCAAAAGAATTAGGAAGGGATGGGGATGTAATAAAATTAAAGAGGAAAGGAGGGGGCACCATGTAGCAAAGCCCCTAAAGTTACAAATAAACTAAATGTTATAATATTCACAAATGTCCAAGCCTACAATTGCTACAAAGTGTAAAGGCTTTAAAGAGAACCAAAGCTCCAGAAATGAACCAAGTAATCTTTGTATAGCAGCTATTTTATGTTAGTATTTGGTTCTTCTAATTATAGTTAAGTTCAGTATCTATAACAAAAAGTATCCATTGGATTTTCATTCAACCCATTTAAAATCCAACATCTATGCGATGAACCCATGGCTATGGAAGTTCCTTTTTAGGGGAGAACGATCCCTTCTCATAAGATGAATCTTTCATATAATCCAGGATGAACTACTCAAATTTGTTGGTCAAAATAAACATCCAAAAAAAAAACTAGAAAGTAAATAAGATCAGGCCCAACTTAGTATAACATGATCCTGATTGAGGAAAGTTATGGTGCAACAGGACACAATCTCAAAAGAATATTCAAGATAAATGCTTTAACTATAAACACATAACAAGTTTAGAGTCAATGCGAGGTACAGGAAAAATGAAAATAAAAACTAAAAAAGATCAATACTATTTTACATTTTCCAGAAGCCATACATGCTCAAGAATATCAAAATTTAGTCAGTGGTCAGGTATTATTAAAAAATTTTAAAATATGCAAACGACGAGAGAAAAGAAGCAACCACGTGAAATGACGAACCACAAAGCAAGAAACATGAAGGTACAATGCAAAACGAAGAGACAGAGGGAGGATAGGGTTTTTTATTTGGGTCTAAGCAGGGTCTCACTCAATATTCGATAATTCGCTTCCAAAATCTATAATAACTAATATTGGGAATGATTTTGACGCAAGTTTGTGGCAGAAATTAAGAGATTCTGGATGAAACGGCATAGAATTCTCTTTCAAACGCTTCAAAATATAAATCAATTTTCTCATTAACCAAAGAAAATTTTTCAAAAACAAGAAAAGCATGTATCCGTAAACGTTGAGGATGAAGTGATAGAAAGAAAGGAGACATCGTACCGTGTCGAAGAATGGGTTGGATTCGGCGTGGTGCGAGCAAAGAAGAAGAAAGGGGTTTGAAGAAAACCCTAATTGAATGGTGGAAGAAGGAAGGAAGAAGAAAGCGATGAAGAGAGAGCAATGTGGTTACAGAGGCATAGCAGCTCCTATTCTTCTTCTATTGTTAAAAGCTAAAACGCACCGTTTTATATATATATATATATATATATATATAATTGATTGCAATTTAGAACTATCAAATCTATAGTAGAAATATTTACAAATTGTAATTGAAAATGTGTTGATACGTAGCTCCTTATGCAATAGCTTTTTTTCGTACTTCTCTTTAAATATTATTAATTTTAATAAAATAAGTGTTAAAAATTAAAAATTATTAAATTAGTAGTAGTTTTAAAATATCATTTCTTTTTTTTATTTGTAAGTATTCATTATTTCTTACCTATGCACAATCTCACCGTCTCATTATTTTTTTAATTTTTTTTCCTTTTTCAGCATATTTTGTTTTCCTACTTTTCTCTTTATTAATATAGTATCTCCTTTTATTATCTTTCCAACAATTTTCATTAGATTTATTTATTTTTCTTTTAATTTAATCGATTTTCATCATAATAAGAACAATAAAAAATAGAATATTATATTTTATACACACATTATGCTATTGAAGTAAAAATATGATGTAACATATTTAATTGTATCAAATATTTATATTTATACGTTTATTATTTTATTTAGGCAACATAAAATATATAGATTTATATATATATATATATATATATATTAAAAGGGTATCATGCTATATATTTATTTTAATTGTTTAAATTTTTTTTAATTTGAGTTTTATGGTTAAAAATAAAGGTGAAAAGAAAAATAAAAAAAATATTAAATTAAAAATATAGAAAAAATACTATTTTTATGGTTACATTTAACTAAATAAATTTGTATGGGTGTGGAAGTAGACCTAACTAAGTGGATGGTAAACTTGGTATCACATTGAATATGAAGGACTAACTCTATATTAGTTGTATTTCTTGCAAATGATATGATCATATGATTCGCATTTGTCTTGCACTTGTTCAACAAGTTCCAACAACTCCTAGCTCCAAGGTGATACTTGTTCAACAAAACAAGATCATGAAGGGTTATTTGATAGCTAATATGGTAGGTGAAGAGATTGTTGGTATATATATAATTTAGTTGACATCCAATAATCTAATAATGTGAGTATTAATGAGCAATCATTGGTTACAAATAATTCTCACATAAATAATGATTCACCGTTTCTGAGCGAAAGAAAAAGAATTTAAGAAGGAATCTCATAAAAATCCTGTAAATAGTAATTTAAAGTGGAAGAAAAAAAATATATTCGCCAATCAATTTCTAAAAATAAAGTTACATCTTCGCATAAGCATATTATTATGGAACAGGATCCAATGTATTTACAATTCAACTAAATCTCTTCACTGCATCTAATAGTGATGTCAAGAATGGATCAAAGCATGCATCATATGCAAGAAAAGGTAACATGAAAGACAAGACCACAAATTTCAATTTGGTAATTTCCAATTTACATGGGAATGAAACTAAATTCGTTGTGGGATCTATACGAAGAAGGAAAAGATAGGATATGATTACTTAGTGCACTCCAAGTTTCTTTAAATAACTTATAAGTGAAGCTTTTAAAAATCTTCCGTAACAGAATGATTTTTCAACGTTCCAAAATGGTATTATTATCAATAATAACTCAAATTCTCCCGAACATCGTGATAAAGGTAACAACAAGACGTAAGTATTTTTACTATTTTTATTTTTTTCCATTTGTTAGATTTTTTATCTATTATTTAATAGTTGGATTTAATGATACACATATTTTTGTTTGAAATATTATAGGGTAAAGAATCTCATGTCTCATTGATAATAATGCCTAGTACATATGATTATTTTAAGTGGTGGTATTTGGTGCCTCGTTGATAATAATGTCACATATGCATATTATTGAGTACGCTCTTTGTCTCTTTGAGCAAGTGAATCTTTTAAAGATCTTTCGTGATAGAATGATTCTTCGACATCCCAAAATGTTATTATTACCAATAATAACTCAAATCTCTATGAATATGATATAGGTAACAATAAGCAATAAACAACTTTTACTATTTTTATATTTTTCATTTGTTAGGCTTTTTTATTTATTATTTAGTAGTTGGATTTAATGATATATGTATTTTTGCTTGGAATATTAGAAGGTCAAGAACCTTTTGGTATGAATTAGTTTGGTTCTATCATGATAATTATTTCAATATCAATAATCATTTTTTGAATTATGATATTATTATTGTTCTTGATTTTATAAAGGATAAATATATTTTTTTTAATAAGGAGATTTTTGGAAACATTTTTTCTAATAAAAAATTGAAAGAAGACTTATTGGTATTTATAGAAGTCCTACCGATGTTTTTTCTCACTCTCTTTGAAGTCTTCAACGCTAGTTACAGTATGAATATCAAGATATTCTCAAATAGGAAGAGATGTTGTGGTTTAAAAAATATAAAGAGAACTGAGTTGAATTTTGAGATAGGAACACTTCCTTTTTCCATATTCAACTATTGTTAGAAGGAGGAAAAATAAAATTTATGATCTTCATCTTCCTTATAGATCCTGATGTATAGATGAAAATGTTCTTACGATTAAAGTTATGAAATTTTTTAAAAACTTTTTTAACTTTTTAGAAAATATTAATATGGAGATTGTGGGTTCAACAAATTTATCCTATATTTTTTAGGAAATTATAGCTAATTTAATTATACCAATTACCAAAGGTGTTTGTTATCCTAAAGTCAATGAAGTCTTATAAAGATCCTAGCCTAATGAGTTTAGGATATCTTTTCAAGACTTTTTGAAAAAATTATGGGAGATGACATTTGGAAGTTAATGTAAAAAGTCTTATCTTATGTTGTCTTTCTTATTTCTTTGGCTAAGGTTTTGGTGATTCTTATTTCAAAAATTAATAAACTAACTCATTTCAAGGAATTTCATCTTATTATCCTTTGCAATGTGCTTTGTAAACTTGTTTCTATAGTTATTGTTTTTTATGCTTGGACAATTCATTGTTGATATCATTAGGCCATTCTAAAGTAGATTCATCCATGGAAAAAAAAAACATTTTAGATAATATCATTGTTTTGCAATTGGTTATCCACACTATGCCTCACTCATCTACGAGATTTAGAGATATTGATTTCAAATTTGACCTTGAAAAGATTTATGATAGGATTGTTTGGAGATTTCTAGAAAGTATTTTGTGTTGTTTTGACATCCCTTCTATTTTGGTTAATTTAATCATATTTTCAATCACCATTAATATCCTTTAGAATGGATAGAAGATGCTTGTTTTTCCACCTAAAAAAGGCCTTAAACAAGGAGACCCTCTCTATCTCCTTATTTGTTTGTTCTATGTATGAAGTGCTTAATTATTCTTATCAATAAAGAGGTTACTTTAAGGAGATGACATCCTATTTAAGCAACAAGAAAATAAGCATCAAATATCTCACATTTTATTTGCAGATGATTTGTGAATTGTTGTTTTAGTTAAAACTAAGTCTTCCAAGATACATACTATTTATAAAATTATAGAGAAATTTTGCTTAGCACCTGACTTAAAAATTGTAACATCCCCTAATGAAGATTTCTACACAATCGAGTTATAGGCAACCTAGGTTGGTGTTACTAGGATCGTATCCAAATATAGTGTTAGCATACACTGTATGCATAAGGTTATTTCATCATATTTATTTAATAATCATATATGTCCACATCGGTCGTATCTAAATACATAAGTCTCACTACCTCCATGCCGACCTGATTCCAGATCCAACCAAGCAACATATAAGTTCTTCATCTTTTATAAAGAACTATTACAAGTTCAATTTGTAAAAATAATCGTTGTATGCGTATGTTAACTTTATCATTCTCTTTAAACATGACAAATTCAAGATTAGGCTAAGGTCTACTGCATCCCAAACCACAATAATTCTCACTAATTTGGAAATAGTCATTCCTACGGGATGCAAATGCATGTGGGCTCAAAACATTATCATCACTTATCAAAACAATGAAGGGTACCAAGATCCAATTCTCACAACAGTGTGCCCACAACAACACTCATCACAATAACATGTCCTAAGCAACACTCAATTCATCATCATTTCACAAAAAAAAAATTGAAATTGTTTAACTAGTAATAATAATGTTTAAGGTCTCGTTAAGGTGACTAGCTCACATATCCCCTAAGTTTAGAAATCCTTATTTCTCATGAACTATGGTCTATTTTTATGTGAACCAACCCCTAGATTTCTCAACTCACTTTTATAAAAGGGCTTGCAAATTATCTCCACATTGATAATTTACAAGAACAAATTTTTTTATGCATATGATGCATGACTACCACTCAATTGTTTCATTCATCATTCTCAATCAAAAGTCTCACCTTCTCGAAATTTAGGATCTGATTGTCCTTTTTCACCCATCATCATTCTAAACTGAAGGTATCACCTTCTTTTAAAAAATCAAGACCTTACTCTCCTCTTCCATTTATTATGAGGGTATCTATTTTAGTAACATTAAAATTTAAATATACCATCTTTTTCCATTGAAAGAGATTCCTAACTTCCATTTATTAATTCATTCTACTTAATAAAACAATATACATTACCACCAGTGTATGGACTTCTAGTCCATTTAACATAAACATACAATATTCATTCATTTACAAGTTGCAATGACAAGTAAATTCTCTATATAACTTCATACTCATATTTTGTATGCTTGTGCATATCTCTTAATACGATCGTGTTCTTTATACTTTGTACACTTGTGTTGTCATTCATCTTGCTCATCTTTATTTTTATCATCTTGTCTCAACTCTTTAATTCTTATTACTTACGTATTCATCTTAAGATTCTTCAATTTTCCTTCAATTCTAAGCGAGCATTAAACAAGGTTTCAAGCCCTTAAATATATGTATTTATTTTGTCTAATCCACATATTTTGATTAATATTTATTAGAATTTAAGAACCACATTAAATCTCAAATCAAAATTTTACAGAAATTATTCTTTAAAAGTTTATCATAAAATTACTATTTTTCAAAATTTTTAGAAAAATCATTTAAGAAGAATAAAAACTAAATAATTATACATTATCTAATTATAAAATATTTTGACAAATTAGCATATAAAAATTTTATAGAATAAATATTAATATAAATTATTTCAACTTTTTTATATTTTATCCTTACATATTAAGGTTCAAATATAAAATATTTCATATATGAAATAGGCTAATTAGATGCTAATTAAATATTTCATATATAAAATAGGCTAATTAGATATTAATTATATATTTTATTTTTATAAGATTCATGTTTCATCTATTACTTGCTATTCTAATTTAATTTTATTTAGTTTATATCATTAAAGTTTCATAATTATTTTTGCATTTTAACTGAATTCTTATATTTTATTCTTTTTCAATAAATATTGTATGCTAAACCATTTTTTACTATAACTTGTTTATATAAATATTTTATTAATTTTTAATCATAAAAAAATTAAAAAGAATCCCTTTTCCAACCTAAAATATGAGTATTTTATTCTTAGAATAGTACTATTTCCATTAAATTTTAGAATATGTAATTAAAAATAAAAATTTATTTACATTGTTATTTTTTTTTTCATGTTAACTTATTTTAACTAATGTCGTACATGTAATGAATTATTATTGCTAAATGATTATAAGGTTATTAAATTGTTTAAGATAATATTAAAAATATTTTCATGTCAATATCTCTATTAAAATTGTTGAAGCACACTTTACATCAATTTTTAAAGTAATTATTAATTTTAAATATTAGGTGAAAGCTATTTTAAACTTTTGATTTTTAAAAAATTATATTTTTAATCTAGAATTAGAAAAGGATAGTTATTTTAGTTTTTGTTCTTACTAATCTTATTTTTTTGTTTTCTTATATTTTTTATTTCATTCTTATCGGATATTTAATTTATATTTATTCGATGAATTTGTTATTTTTTCCATCTTTATTTTGTATATTTTTTTAAATATTTTTTTTATTTGAATTTTTTCCATTTTATTTAAACTATTGTAATTAGAAGGATAAATTGTATGTTTGACAAGATAAACAAATAAATTAGTTAAAAATTAAAAAAATTATTTTAAAATTAAAAATTAAAAATTGAAAGTTGAAAAAGGTATGTATTGATTAAACTTACATGATACATTATATAAGATCTTATTCTTTTTAGATACATTAAAAATTTACAATTTATTTTTAAAGTGTATTGTTAACCTTCTTTTCTTTAGGATCTTTGTGTAACTTCAAATTATATTCAATGGAAGTATATATATGATTATAATCTCATCTAAAATATTTGTAAAAAAAATTCATATATTTCTTTTGACATAGAAAGATCTCAACATTTATTTGCACCATTTCTATACCAAGAGAATAATACTTCATATCAAGATCAACCATCTCAAATTTATTCATCATATATTTATTAAATTCATCAAGAAAGTATAATTTTTAGTGCATACAAGATCATCAATATATATTATGAGTAGTTCTCATTTATGTCCAAATTTAATAAATAATGTTTGTTTATATGGGCATTTTGAAAAATAAGCTTTTAAAAAATAAGACTCAATAACTATACCATGCTTGAGAGGATTGTTTCAATTCATAACATACCTTTTAGTTCATTTTTTATTTTCATACAGTGAAAAGGTTAATCAATAAATATCTACTCCTTCAAATATTCATATAAAATACTTATTTGACATCTAGTTGAAAAATAGGATAAGAGTTTTCTATTGCAAATACAATTACCAACATGATTATGTCATGTCTTACAACTAGTGAAAATATTTCACTATAATCAACACTATACTGCCCTTTAGTATCAAATGTGTCTTGTACTTATCAACCTAATTATTTTATTTTAGCTTTATTTTTAACATTCATTTTACTCTAATGGTTTTGTATCCATTTAAAATATCACACAACTCTCAAGTATCATTCCTTTTAATTGAATCAATTTCATCATCCATTGTTCCATTTTTTTTACATAATTTTCAAATATTGTGGGATCATATTCTAAAAATAAAGTAAAGTAAATAGTATTATTTTCAATTCATGTTATCTCATAATCAACCATCCAAGAAGTCTTTTTTCTACCTTGTTGAAGTCACTCTTCTTCATGTGTATAGAAGGAATAAGTTACTTCTCATACTTCTTTGGTTGCTACTTTTCATCTTTATTTTATTTATCAAAATTTATAGGAATTTGTTCTAATGCATTATTATTCTTTTTCCAAATCTTTTCTTTATAAGAAAACATCACAACCAACAATGGTTTTCTTAGTTATAACATTATAAAGCTTACAAACTTTTGATTGATCACTAACATCAAGAAAGTGCATTCCGCTACCTTATCAACTAAGTTTTGATCTATTTTGATTGTGCATATATAGGTGTAGACAACATTCTTCAAAAATTTTGAAATAGTCCATAGTGAGTTTTTTTCCATTCTATACCTTTTTTGATGTCATATTTTTTTACACCAAATGCGGGACTCTTATTCATAATGTGCATATTCTAATTAATTATTTTAGGATGATTTTTTTTTAAAAAAATATTACTTCTAGTCAAAATGCTTCTTATCATATTGAGAATGGGTTTATCTTTCTTTATGATACATTATTTTGTTATGGTGTATATGTTATAAACTCTTTCTAGATTCTATGTTCTTTACAAAAAATTTGAAAAATAATATGAATAATATTTTCCACCATGATCTATTCAAAATGTTTTATTAACCATTCTTAATTCAGTTTCTACTCAAAATTTAAAGTTCTTAAATGTATTTCTTTTTATTTTTTAATAAAAAAATAGACCCAACTTTTCCAAAAAAAAATAATCAACTAAAGTAATTAATACTTTTACCCCATTGAAAAATTATTATATCAATTTACAAATATTTAAATACATTAATTTTAAAATATCTTTTATTTTGTCTTTAGAAAATTAAGAATGATATTGTTTATTAACAATACATTATATTTGAGTAGAAGTAATGAATTATTATCATATTTTTATGATAAAGAATCTTTAATCTATTGAAATTTAGATAATTGTAACGATAATATCATGATTAAGAAAAATTTATACATATAGTTATTAAATTAGATTTTTTAATAAAAAATAATATATTTAAATTTATTTTTATAATTAGATTAATATCCTAAAATAAAAAATTTTAATTTTTTTTATTAATAATGATTGTATAACTTTTTTTATCTAATTAATCAACACTTAATATATTATTTTTTAGATCAGAAACATAATGTTTATTAAAATTAATTTTTAATTTTTAATTTTTAATTTTAATTAATATTTTTTAATTAGTTTATTTACTAGTTTTGTTAAATACACGTGAAATAAAAATTAATATAAAAATGATATCAATTATTTTTATTAATATAATCTTAACAACGTATAAAAAAGAAACGCATAGAATATTAAAAAATATTTAATAAAATATAGTAAATAGTTATTAACAAGCTAGCTATTATTAATTAATTAAGATACTAGAAGGATTTTTTAGCAATTCTTTTTGTGCACCATATTTACGAGTAAAAATTGGTTGGCTATGAGGATTTAGACATACAGCACATATGAGAATGGAAATCAAATATTTACCCACAAAAACAAGAGTATGGATATGAATAATTTTTTAAAATATAAATATGATCATGGATATTATAATACCTTAAATAAATCCTACTCCCATTTATTTCTAAAAATGATAAAATTTATGCAACTTTTTCTTAATTTATGTGCGGAAAATATGTTTTTACAAATAAGATATTCTAAAATAGTTTATTTATTAATTACCTAAGGGTGCATGTCTTTTATAATTTAAAATTCTTTTCTTAACCTGCTAAAATTAAAATCCGGAGACATATATCGACTAGTTCTTAAGAAATTGATTTAAAAACTAAAGTATTGTGTTTAATAAAAATATTTACTAATACAAAATAAATTTAATGTTTATTTTTTAAATATTAATTTTCATTTATTTTTATTAGTCACTTTAGAATTTTTATTTATCTTTCATTTCAAAATTTATGTTAGTATTAATTAATAATTTTTAATTATATCCTTATTTAAAAAGTGAAAGAAACAAAAATATATAAAATTTCAAAATAATAAATGAAAAAGATAAATGACATACCAAAAATATGAAAAAATTAATATGAAAATTATTAATTATTTTTATTAATCGGTACAATATAATCTTCAAAGATATAAAAATAAATTAATAGAATAATTAAAATTATTTAATAAAATATGATAGCTACTTATTACATGCTAAATATCATCAATTAATTAAAACACAAGAAAGGGTTTATTTTTGTGTATGTGAGTAAATTTTTTTTAGTGAAGTCTAATAGTGAATGATTAGCATAGTTTATATAAAATTTTAAATTTAAATTTTATTATTTTTATTATTATAAAAAAATTATCGGTAAGAGAATTTAAATGAAAGGATAGTAATTAAGAAAAGTTAAAAAGTAAAGAAGATAAAAAATATGATACTCAAATATATTATGTATGTATTTAGTAAAATTAGTAGATAAATTAGTTAAAAATTATAAAATTAAGATAAATAGAAACTGAAAAATTAGTTTGAAGTTAGAAGTTAAAAAAATTTGTTCATTAAAATAAAAAATATTTGATGAAATTAATTGATAAAAATAAAATGATAAATAAAGATATGATTGTTAAGTGTTATATTTTTTATTAGTTATAAATTTTAATATTTTATTATTTAAAATAAATTATTAGATTAAAATTAAGGATAATATTTTTTAATTTATTTTTATTTATATATATAGTTATTTTGATCATTCTATATTATTAAAAAATAAAATTTTATTATTTTATTATTTATGATATATTTTTAATAAAAATATTTTTAAATAAATAATTTTTTATTTGAAATTAAAAATATTTCTTTTTAATTTTTATAAATAAATTTTAAATAATATTTTTATAAAATAATATTCATTTTATTTTTAAAAATTTTATAAAAATAAATAAATATTTTATTATAAATAATTTTAAAAATATATTTAGTAACTAAATTAAATATGATAACATTAAATAATAATATAAAAAATTAATATTTATAATAAATAAAAAATTATTAAAATTTATTAAATAAAAGAATAACTTTCATTTGCTAGTTGAAATTTTAAAAATCAGCGTGAATAGCATTTAAAAAAATATTAGTTATTTTATCTAATTATCAAAACAACTATTATGTTCAATAAAATTAAAATTATCTTAAAAAAATTTAATTAATTATTTTATCTTTTATGTATCTAGAATCCGAAAACGCATTATGTTATTACAAGTTAAAAAAATCATGCAAATCACAATGTTTTAAAATACATATCATCCCCTTATCTTGCATATACGTAACCTTTATGTTTCTTCCTTCTCATTAGGGAAAAGAAGACTTTCGGGTTGTTCCTCAAACATTCTTTGCTTGGTTTGTTTACCCTGCTAAAGCACCTCAATATATATACCCTCGAAACTACTTGCAAGTATATCAAACTAAATAGTACAGCTCAGATTCCATCATAGCTTCGCGGACGTCAAGCTTCTCACCACAGAAGATTTTAATAACTCAGCTTCTTCATCATGGGCATCCTTGGAATAATGGCCAGACATTTGGATACAATAGTAGGGTAAATGAAACTCTCGATGATCTCATCATATATTCTATGTATTTTTGTTAGAATAAAATTTAGATCAAATTTATTATGTCTTTATTAATAAGTACTTTTCAAATAATGATACGTGATTTTTTTTTTTTAATTCCACAGCCTATCTTTTAATAGAGGCTATTTAATATTAAAAAGAATATTACATGTCACTATTTCTTAAAAAAAATACTAACGTCAACTTTTAGAACTAATTTTAAATATTTAGATATAGTAAATTTTTATTAAAAATAAATACTATTTTAAAAGTATAAAAATATAATAATTTTCTTTTCAGTAATATGTACTATTTTTAAGTGCTCAAAATTGAGCTTAAAGATCAAAGTTTAAAAACCGTTATTCAATTTGAGATATAATAATAAGAAAATAAAGAACTTGATTTAATTTATTTTATCTTCACTATGTTTCATACCTGTACATTATTTCAGTCTGCAGCTCCAATTAATAATTACAATTATCACGGGTAATAGTTTTCGTTGAATCAATACTTTACAAATTTCCCTTTCATAAAATTGTATATAGTATAAACTCTTAATTTTTGTTTTTTTTCATCAATAAATATATAACAATTTTTTTCCTCTGTATATCAGGCCTGGAGTAGTGCTTCTTTATCCTTTGTAAGTATATATGGGCAAATCCCATATTATTAATTTTAACTCCCTAATTGCTATCATTAATTCTTAATTGAAGCCAGAAACCATATATATGCTGCACAAACTGATCATAAGCATGCACATAATCTGATGTATGAATTATGATAAGATATGACTACTAAAATGTCTTATAATATAACAGATACGCATCAATAAGAGCGATTGAGAGTCCTTCAACCTTGGATGATCAGCAGTGGCTAACGTATTGGGTTTTATACTCCTTCATCACCCTCTTTGAGCTTTCATGTTACAAGGTCCTAGCATGGTACGTACATGTATAACAAATAAAATTCAGTATATTTAATCATACAAAATAAGTTAAATGAAGACATATATATATATATATATATATATAATTTTGTCAAAAGTTCTCCAATAGTGATGGTGGAAATTTAAAAAAAAAATTGAATCAAATACACTTTCATACAATAGTATTAGCAATGTAACATTATTTCTGTGGCTAAACAATATATTACTATATACATGTTTAGGTTTCCTATTTGGCCATACATGAAGCTTGTGTTTTGCCTCTGGCTGGTATTGCCAATGTTCAATGGAGCTGCTTATATATATGAGAACTACATGAGGAAATATGTCAAGAATATAGGAAGTTACTATGGAAATTCCAAGTATCCCGAGGAGCAAAAGAAAGTCCTTCAGATGATGAGTTTGGATGCAAGGAAAGCTGTTGAACGTTATATTGATGCATATGGCCCTGCTGCCTTTGAGAGAGTAATCCAAGCAGTATGTTATTAAATAACTCCAACTAGCTATAAATGTTTCATTAACTATATTTCTGTGTTTTTAACAATTTTTTTTTCATATTTTACTGTTTTATATATTCTTGAATTTGCAGGCTGATAAAGAAGCAAGGAGGCACTGAAGATTGATTTGATGAAATTGATACTTCGGGAATTTACATATGTTGAAATCATTGCTGTGTAGAATGACTTAGTCTCAGAATTATGCTTTGATTAAAATGACAGCAATCTTGAGCTTTTGATACTTTAAAATTATCTATACACCTTCAATGGTATGAGAACTAAGGACCTTCCATTCTGGTGATACACATCTTTGATAATTTATCTACATCTTTTTTTATAACAATTATGAGACTTGAATTTGAACATCGGGATCCCCATTACAAATAATATGCAATTCTACTGTGAATGTCTTTGGTTTTTTTCCCTTTTTTTGATACATCGAAATAAAAACAAAGAAAGATAGAGTCTAGCGTCTAAAGTGAGGAGCACCCTTGGCATCACCCTGCATATGATTGTAGAGTGAAGCAGGGCACCCATCCACTTGTTTGCATCCCTGAATGTGTTCCAGCGGAACATCTCAGGGACGAGCTTGAAAGGTTTTAATACTCTTTATTGGACATGCATAAATTTGGTGGGAAAAATGTTGTATATCTAAAAATGAAAATAAGAGAATGATAGAAAGAAGAGAAAATGGAAGAGAGCTAGATGTAATAAGAGAAATATAGAAAAAAAAAAAAAAAAAAAAAAAAAAAAAAAAAAAAAACCATTGCAAAAACACAACAAAGGTACAACAAATATCAAAACTCATATTTGTGACAGGGCACACTTGCATGAATAACTAGATCAGCTGTCAGCTTAGCTTCCGAATACCATGACTCCATTCTAAAAGGAGGCACTCTCTTAAGCCCAAAAGCTCTGCATGCAGGCTTGTTGTGTACAAAGAAACCCATCACCCATCACCTGTAAACAATGGAGATATCTGACAAGGTTGTTGTTACGTAGTAAAGGAGATTATGGAATCCCAACCAAACCCATATCCTTCTAGCTTTGATATAGTCCTGCAAACAGTGGAGAGGAGTTTCAACCTCTTTAGATCAAACACAAAGTAAAGTAGCAAACCAATACCTTACCACCGGTCATACCAGAAGGAGATATTTACATTCCTTATCCGATTCCGATCCCTAAACCCATCATACAGCATTCGAGATTCTTTGTGAATAGATCTCCAGACGAAAGAGTTTCCATTTTTACAGGGAAGGTTAGACCTCCTTTTGAGAAACATGCCAGAACCCACAATTTGTCCGGTTCCACTAGGATCCAGAATACTCCATACTATTTTTCCAGGGAGTGCAATATTACAGGAGAAATCACATTTTACCACAAAATAAACTACAAATTGAACAACAAAGCCAGAGAAAGAGAGGAATATGTGATATGAGAGATCATATGATGAAAAGAGATAAAAAAAAATTACAGTATATTAACACATCTCACATTACTGGGAGTCTGTGATAAGCTCGACGCAAGCCTAGGCCACCCTTACGTTTAGGTCCCGCAATCTTATTCCACTCAACCAGGTGCCAACTTCTATTAATGTCAAGTTTCCACTCCAAACAACCCTTTTGGACGTGGCATCAAGATGATCGCATACATTAGGCAAGATCTAGTTAGTTTGCATCAAGTAAAGAGGAATAGAGAAGACTACGTTGAATCAGCCAACATCAGTCTACCTACTTTGTTACGCAATTTACTCTTTATTATAATTTTCAAAATAATGTGATCAAAGTCCCTGGTGGAAACTCTACCTGAATCAATCTGAAATCCAAGATACCTCTCTAAATTAATAGTTCGACGAATGGAGGTAATGCTAGCAAATTTATCACACTTGCCAGGGGTAAAGATACAATAAATTTTTTATTTCCCAAGGTTCACTTTAAGACCGGAGGCATTACAATTTTTTTAGAAAAGATATTTTTATGCATTTGAAAATAGGTAGAATAAGATGGAATAAAAGAAGAAAAAAAAAAGTAAGATATGATATAATGTATGATATGAATAATGAAAATAGTATACAAATATGATATGAATAATGAAAATAGTATACAAAGAAAAATAAGATATATTAAGATGGAAATATCTTTGAAATGTATGATAATTATAATTGGTTTTTTTTTTTTTTCAAAAACATCCCTAACAAGCCTTAACTACGAAGATTTAACATGAGTAAATAGAAACAGTCATCTGCCAAAAAAAATACCCAATTTTAGAAATCCAAACAGGTAACCAAGACCCATCTATAACTTTTTCTATAGTCGTAAGCGCCAGCTTCTCCATAAAGAGAATATATAAATGGATCTCCATGTCACAGCCCACAATTAGGTTTGAAACTATCAAGTTTCTCCCCATTCCAAATAATAGACAAGGAGGCCGACCATACTACATTCATGATTAACTGTATGATGCTCAAAGGAAAGCCAAATTCACCCCTAGATCGTGTCTTCTCAAGGTCTATTTCGAATAACAAGGTGCCTTCTTTCCGGTCTTAGAATGTAATGCATTATTTCTTTGGGCAAAATACCATTTTCAGAAGTGCTACAACCAGGAAAAGAGCTGCTTTGGAGGAGTCCAACGATCTCAACCATATAGGATCTCATTCTTTGGAGTAAAATCTTAAAAATTAGTTTCAACGAGACATTACATAAGCTTATAGCTCGTTCTGATTCGTAGGACTTAGGAGGGTTGACTTTGGGATCAAGACCAAAAGCGTTTGAATCGAATCTCCCACCAGTAAACGCTTCCTATTTAAGTCTCCATAGGTCATCAATGATTTCCCATCATGCGTGCTTTGTAGAAGATTGGTTGGAACCCATACAGCCATGTACCTAATTCGACCTCATTGAAGAAAGTGCCAGGAAAACTTCAGATTTTATCTAAAGGTAGATTTGGCAATATCTCTGCGAGCAACATCTTAGGCGATAAATTCTGAAGTGAGCAAAAACTCCAAAACAAAGATCTGGATTGTTAAGAGGCTGAAGGGATTATATCAATTTTCCACCAATTTCAGCAACTTCTCAATAATTACACATGGGCATTTCTGTTAGGTTCATGGGTGGATACACTATTAAAGCAAAAACTAACATCATAAAATGATGTGTTGCGCCTAAAATCTATATACATTTTTGTCAACTTCCTCTGAGGTTCTGGATCCCTAACACAGTCAGTATCCTGATCTGTATTCTGAGAGGATTTTATGTATGCTCAGCACCTGGAGTAAGTTTGATAGGACCTGAGATTACGACACCATCCAGGTCGAAAGAATCAAAGCCAAGATAACTTCTCGGATTTTGATTCTGAGCCTCAATCTCACATTTACTTCTTGCACCCACTTGGACATCAAGCTCAACTGCTCTCGTGTTTAGCTGCGAATTTGCACTTGAGGTTTCTTGAGCTAGCCCAGTCATGCGACTTAAGTTTTTCTGCATATCTATATTAGGTAACTTACTAGGTTTTGCAGGATCAACAAAATTAGTTGCAGGTCTCTTCCTGGAATTTGTGCATGGATGATGGTCTTTGGCGCACACATCATCTAACTTTGCTCCGTCGGTGACCTTAAATATGTTTCTACAACCAATATTTATGGCAGCGGGTGGTTTGGTAGCGGGTGTAATTGAAGCATGTGGAGGCTGAGCAATTGTTGGACAAAGAAGGGTCTTCCTGGGACAGTGAGAAGTCACAGAATTTGGAGGATACAAAACATCTGCTGAGTGATTCACAGATGAGGTGGTAAAATTATTTCTCCACGTATTTTGAGGAAAACTATTACTAGACGAACTCCCTGGCAGCCTTTCATGTGTTGAGCCTAATAACCATGGGGGTACACTTCTATAGGACCTCTTAAACCAAGATGCCTTGGCTTGTTCTTCAACAACTGAGCGCAAAAAAGGAAATCCAAAGGCTGAATTCGTAACACGATAGTGCTTCTTCCATTCATTCAGCTCACTATTGCTTAAAGTAGACTGACTGAAATTGCAAGGAGTAGGTAGTGCCTGGGACTGAAAGCAGAGACCTTGAGGTTTAGTTCCAGATATAAACTGCTCAGGTAAGCCATCAAGTGCCCTATTATATATTGCACATGAAGAAGGTGTTTGTGTAATAGGGTGTAAATTGGAACTAGCGTTTCTGCTGACTCCGAGGCTTCCATTTTGAGATATATGATTACCTGGAAGATTAAGAAATTCAGAGTTTGGACCATTCATCAATAAAGTACTTTGTAACGCCTGATTGCTCTGAATTTTCGCTGATTGTACCACATTCTCGGTTGGTATGTGTAACTGAGAACCAGACGCCCAATTCTGTGTAGGGCATCTTCCCAATAAAGAATTGTCTTTACCAGCATCTAGAGAATAATGCCTTCTTCTGGATTCCTCCTCTGCCCAAAGAACTCCTCCCACAATTTGTTGCTTCTCTTTGCTGGTTCTACCAATTGGAACATCTTTACCCATCAACCTCATTGTTGGTTGGCTGGAAATTGGTGCAGCAAGACCCGAACTTCCTTTTGCAGAAACCATTCCATATTCCTTGTTTGACACCTTGTCAAGTTGATTCTGTTCCATTAATGGGTTTCTCATAAGGTTAAACTCTAAATCATGTGGCTGGACATAGTGATTGGAGCACCTATCAAAATTATGCGGGTAGATATCTGCTCTCTCCCTTCCATGCAATTCTCTAACACCTAACCTGCCTGGAAAATGCTGAAATAGATTTACCCGATCTTGAAGTGTCTTCAGAACATGTCTCCTACCAATGCTTGAATAGTCCTGGCTATTTTGTTGAACATTATTCACAGGCAAGCCACTTAAAGAACCTCTTAATGTACATGATGTCTCTGGCTGGTTCTTCCCAACTTTTCCACTTGAATTGAAGTTGATTAGCTCACCATGAGAATTGAGTGGCAAACCGAAAAAGTTCTGCTCCATGCAGTTATTTCTTATACCTCCTTTCCCCCAGCCACGTAAGAGAAACGAATTATCAATCATATCTGTAGAAAACATGCCAGACAACGATCTGCCACCCAAAGCTTGGCCATTATTATCATCATCTCCATAAGTATGCAATGGAAATTCAGGCCTCTCATTGCCCTCGATAAATGAGGCAGAATAAGAGGTTGAAGGCTCCAAATATGTCCTCGTGTTAGCATTTGAATCCACAGTGGCAAACTGAAAAGTTGGTTCTCCCAAATGATCAATGAACCTTCCAGTGTAACTAAAAGCTTCAGATTCACACGCTTGTGTATTTAAACCAGAAATCTGCTCAGCTTGAAATGCTGGCAGGGATCTAGAAATGTCAGCATATGGAGTTGTGTTGCCTCTATCAAACGGGTGTAAATTATTATCACAAAACGGCACCTTGGACAATGATTCAGATTTCTCTTGATTGGTACATGGCTTCAAGAATTTTTGTACAGAAACTTGTCCCATAGAATTAGAAAACTGTTTACTTTCAACTATAGGACAAACCTCCCTTCTATTATCTGTGTCAATGGCAATGTTGTCCTCATTTATGCTTTCATCCAACTTCCCAGATCTTTCATCACTTCCAGAGGACTCCTCCTTTCCAAGTGAACAAGCCAGCGAATTTGAAGATAAGTTGAACACGGTTTCATCAAATGAGTGTCTCTTTTTTGGACCAAGTACGAAATCATTAGCAGAAAATCTAACATGCCTGTCTGATGATGGAACTTGAACATCACAATGGCTTTCTTCAGTAACATTTTGAATATTACTACCACAAGCAGTACTTCCAGAAATATGTTTGTGATTCTTAAGAATGCCACGAATGGGAGACACTGCTTTTTGTTGCTTTCCAACTGAGTCCCATTTTTTGACTTTATCCATCTTTTCTTCTGATAAGATCTTTAAACCCAATTTCTTTTCATGAGCAAAAGAAGCATCGATATCGTCAAGTTTAACCGATTTACTCCCCGTAGTACCTAGCTTTCTGGAACAATATACTGGATTTTGCACCTTGCGTTTACATGCATCTTCCTGAGACATACAAAATTAACCATCCTGATTAAGCGTACTAATAACAGTAACACACACAAGTAACACGACAGCAAGTGAAGATTTCCAACTCCAATATGCATTGCAACTGAAAGGAAAGAAAGGGGTGGGGGACCTCAGCAACTAAATGGAACCAAATTTCCGATTCCAAATGGCTTAATTCCTCTGTACACCCCCGTTTTGTTTCTCTATTTTCTTCTTTCCCTAAGCTTCAACAATTTTCAAGCGAGGAATTCAACTTTTTAAAACTAGCAAGTATGCCGCGCTATGCATTACATGAATAGCTGTGAATAAACGTAAAATATGAAGAAAAAAATAACGTTTTTACTCTATAAATTTAGGGTAAGTTTCAATTTTATCCTCCAATCTTTTTATTCAAATTCATCCTCAAATTTGTTATATTTAACTTTATTTTAGATTTTAAATTTATTCTTTATTATTTATTTTAATCCTTTCATTATCTTAAATTTCACCTAACTTCTTGTCCAAAAAATGAGTTTTTTAAGTAGGTTATCTTGATTCTTGATGAGTTTAATTCTATGTTTATAGGTCATGCGACACTAAAAATTTAAGAAATAAGATGGAAAGTTTATGAAAAGGAAAAAATTTAAAATTTTTTTATCAATTATTTTCAAAATAAATAAACTTTATGTTCAACGGAAAATATTTTATTAAAAAAATCTAATTTAATCTCTTATTTAAAAAAGTTATAAAAATATTAATATGTTGATTATAATTTAGTATCTAAAAAAATCCATCAATTAATTTCAATAATAATTGAAAAACAAAATAAATAGGCGTTTAAAATTAAAATTTGATAAAAATAATTCTTGATATTCATACTTTAATCTCTTATTTTAACCTATAAAATTATATAAAAACTTAGATCTTATTTGAAATCTAGTATAAAGAGAAATCAATCAATTTCAATAATAATTGAAGAGAAAAAAATTTCTAGTGAGATTTAGTATTGTTATTGTTGAAAATATTAATGTGATATAAACATTAAAATTCGAGGATAACTTAAATTGAAAAGGTTTTAAGACAAATTAGAAAACTAAAATAAATGTGGAGGATGAATTTTAAACCTAAAATAAAGTTGGCACTAAATTGAAAAAAAAAATTGGAGATTAAAATTGAAATGTATCTTAAACATAAAGCATGAAAAAATTAGTTTTGTCAATTAAAAATTTAAGAAAATATTATTGTCCCTGTGATAAAATAAAATTAAAAATACAAACATTAAACTTTTAAATTTAAAAGTTCTTAAAAATTATTTTAATTGATGAAATTGTATTCCAATTAATATTGATAGAATTACATTATATTTGATGTTTATAAAAAAAATTTAAGTATTAACTAAAATAATTAATAATTTAATTAGATAAATAATTAAAAATTAGATGAAAGTTGATAAGCTGATAATTGAATTAAAAATGTTTGAAAAAATTAGTAATTGCATTAATTGATAAATATAAAATGACATAGAAATATAGTTAAATAATATATTAAAATATAATAAGTGTAAAACATTTCTTTTTTAAAAAAATGTATTAAAATTTAGTTAAACAAAATTTTATTTCTATAAAATAAAAATATCTTTTTTATTTTTTACATGAGTAAATTTTAAATAATATTTTTAATAAAATAATTATTTTTATAATATTTTTTTATCAAACAGTTCAATATTTTAATAAAATAAAATAAATAATATATTAAAATAATAATTTAGAAGGTAATATTTTATAGTAATATAAAAATAAATTAATTAAAATTAATAATATTATTATAAAAAATTAAATAATGAAAATAAATAAATAATTATATCATAAAAATATATTAAGGATATAAATAAAAAATGTTTTAGATAAAAGTTAAAATACTTAAAAGTTATTTAAAGTAACTTTTTAAAAACATTAATAATTATCTAAAAAAATTAGTAGGTATTAAAATAAATTATTTTACCAAATCAAACTAAAAATATTTTAACAAATTTTTCATCAAATAATTTTACTTTTCAACTAGTTTAAATAGTTTTTGAAATGTACTCATAAAAGAGATTATATATGAAAAAAATATAGGAGGAAACTGAAATAAAACAGCATGTCTTACGAGAAAATTAGAAGGGAAGCTTCTATAGGTTTGGATCCGTTTGCTAGAACTTTTTAAAATGAAAAAATATTTTTTAATTAAAAATCTTTTAAAAAGTATAATAATTATATTATGTTTTAAAAATAAAACATTAAGAATACAATCTTAATAGTGTTTTCTAAATATGAAAATTATATTGTAAAAGAACTTTTTTTTTGCTTAGAAGCCAATTGAACCTTTAACTTAAAATTTTTCTGTTTCACATAAAACAATGCAATTTTTAAAGTTTATCTCGAGCTCCATTGATGGACCGTTTAACAGACGGTAATAACGCTTTTTCAATATCTTGCACAGTGGTTAACTGGTTATATTTATACCAGAGCAAGGGATGTAAGAAAAATTATAGATGTGTATTTATAGTGGGAGGATATATTTAAAAGATAATAAAATAAAAGGAAAATGAGTGGTGTAATAAATAATATAATAAAAAAAATACATGTATGATAATATGCGCATGCATTGCTATTGGTCGGGATAAATTCTTAAGATACCAAAGCAAAACTCTTGACATGAGTTTTTTTAATATTTATTTTCAGAACAGGAAAATAAATTCATTTGACTAAAAATCTCTGCTATTTTCATTTCGGTAAGGATAGGTAAAGACTTTAAAGAATAGTCTATTTCTACATATATTGCATAAAGGAATGGATACCTTTCCCTAAATAATTGAATAATCCCTACTTTTGTTATTTATTTCCAGCTTGCATAAGTATTGGAAGCAAATGATAAGTGCCAATACATAAGACAGGCAAGTAATCAATAACCTCGACCATGTCATGTTGATATATATAAAGCAACCTCTTTAAAAGAAAAGGCCAATATTTTTACCATATAGTAAAAGATGATTAATTGATGCATTTAATTTTGATGCAATTTTATTTCCAGACCAATTATGTAGTATCATATTATTTAATGAATCTGATTATGCTAACAATTATATAAAATATCCAATCATTAAATGATGCCACTGATTGTGCATGAAAAATAAATCCATAAACATAAATATATGTACATATTTGTTTATAATTAAAGTGTATATGTAACCGGCTCAATGTACCAGAACTTTGTTTCCAAATCTTATGAATAATAGATAAGAAATAATAGGATCATTTTAATTAATAATATTAACTACATATCCCAACAACTGCTTGAATTAATAAAAGAAAGTTTAATGAGCTTATTCAATTTACTATAATATTAAGTTGTAAACGTCTAGCTGTAGATAAAATTAAGCTCATGCATGAGGGAATCTATCTTTATGTAATACATTTGAATTTTTATTTTTAAAATAAAACAATCTCTGTATAGAATTTCCTTTTAATACAGCATTTTCCTTATTTTATAATGTCTCTTGTAAGCTTCTTATACCACATAAAATTATTTCTTTTTTTATTTCTTTTAACTAATTTTCTATTCGGATAAGATTTTTAATTTTCTTAATTATTTTAAACAATAATCAAATTTATTCAATCAACACTAAATATAATGAGATATGTATAAATCTTGATTAAAATAATATTCCACTAGTTAAGCTGATTTAAAAACATTTAAAAGTTGAAAATTTTAAACATCTGTAATTTTTTAAAATTTTAATAATTAAATCAATCTTCTCTCAGATATTTTTAAAAAATTATTTTATACTTTATCTAGACTTATAAATAGTCCTGCATTATACTTACTAGTTATATATATAATGTTATAGTTACTCAGTACAGTACCTTGTCCTAACAACAATCTTTTCCACTTTCATTTTTTTTTTGGCTTTTATGGTAAAATAAACCCAAATTTGCATTAACTGAATACTTGTATTCTGTCACAAAATATTCTCTTATTTTAGTTACTATTTTCACTTTGACGCAACATAAAGGGAAACTTTCCGTTTGAAGGAAATATTATAAGTTTTTTTTTTTGAAGAAATTGTATGAAGTTCATTAATATATTGGTAAAAGGTACTTATAATTTTAGAATAAACAGTCTTATATTTATAAGAGCAGTTATGCTGATAAATTAAAAACTCATACGTAGCAAAAAAAAAGTACTCATAATTATATATATATATATATATATATATATATATATATATATTATGCACATTTTAGTTTTTCAGAGATAAATGTAAAAAGGAATGAATCCCTTAAAACGAGGAAAAATTACCTCTAATAATAAAATGAGATTAAAAAAAAAAATCTAAGCAAAGCATCTGATTCTGAGGGGGGATTGATTAGTGCAATTCCTTAAACGAGATACATAGAAATAATAAATTTTACAAAATAAGGGTTAGTATAGCAAGCAAATGCATGAATCGCAATGTTTAAAATATACTTTAAATTCTCATAAACTTCGAGGCTTCATGCGGTGAACACTGAAATTCATATTAATGCACCACCTCAATTTGAATTTTTTTAATGTGTTCAAAGATATATAATAAAAAATTAAAATAAGAATTCTTTATTAAAAATATAATATTTAATATTATTAATATATTAAATGTTATCATTTTTATTAAAATTTGTTATTATATAAATTTTTTTATTGTTCACCTTTAATCACACGTTGAATAATCAGAAAAAAGTATTACTGCATGTTTCTTAATTCTCAAAAAAAAAATGTTACATGCTTCTTATCCATGACTTTAGTGGAATTTCAATACCATAAAGTCACTATTTTCTGCAATAAAAACTCATTACTTGATAGGCATGGGAACAAAAAACATTATGATATCAGTAAGAGGAAGATACTGGAATGTTAAGTCATAACTAAAATTAGTCTTGAAACTTCTAGATTTGAAACAAATGTACTGCAGACGTCGTTCCTTCTAACAGTAAGACCGGACGAGTCCAACTTTGGAATTTCAATGCATTAATGTGATTAGCTGGTTTTTTAGTACATATCTAGTCTAGGGAAAAAGTTGGCACCAACCAAAGATCACCTTATATCAGCATGTGTGCAACCTCCATGTAGTGATTACCATGTACTGATATTACTTTCGGGGCTTATCTTTTCCGTAGCACTATATACCCTCCTCCTAGGTTGTGATCTGTTAGCCACTTATTGATTTGATTTTATCTAAAACTTAAGGATCGCTTATTTACCTATCAAAATTCATACTAATAATAAATGTACATTAGAATTTATTAAAATTTTTAAGATGTAATATGAATAATGTAATAAAAATAATATGAAATAACAATTTAAAAAATATTACTAGAAAAAAATAATAGCACAAACTACTAGCCACTTGGCTCTGGACAGTCTCATCTCACCTTAGACCATCGCACAACAACACCTTCGGTACAGAACAGACGAGCTTCGCATTCGCGTTATCGCCCAGAACACCAAAATCACTTTACATACAATACAACTTTGATTTATATATATATATATATATATATATATATATATATATATATATATATAAGTCATTTAATTTTTTATAATTTATAACTAATCTGGATATATATATATATATATATATATATTTTATTTCTCTCTTCTTCTTTTTTTTTCTGTTTCCTCTTTTTCTATCACATTATCTATTATATTTTTAATTTTTCCCTCTTTTTTTTTTTCCTCCTTGTATCTCTCTACTTTCCGCACTCATCTCGCACCTTTCAATTCCTTTCCATGAACTGTATGACAATCACGTTTCTTATACATATAGGACATAAAATAGATGGCCCCCCACACCCCGACTTTACTCACGATTACATCATAAAATAAAACACTTCATGTGATAATACCCATGCGATAAATATCTATATGCAGTATAAATTTTCTGACGATCGAGGTGTTTTATAACAAAGTCATTCACTCAACCGCATCACTACACAAACTTCGTTCACTAACGACCCAGTAAACGATCTTCCAAATTCTGAACCCTCACTTACAGGATCCCACTATACTCAATCTTATCAATATCGTCCAACCTATGTCAGAAAAACTGCCCAGCCAGCCATCAAAGAAGAGAATCCATTATCTAGCTACCCTTGGCCCCATATGATAATTACCCTCCACATAATTAGCTAATAGTGACGAGGCAGAAAAAACCCCTCATCATTAGGCTCAGCTCACCACCTAGTAACCATGGGTGGCCCCTTCTAGCTAGCGTCTATACCTGACTAAACAACTTACAGATGGATCAACGTTCTTGCTGCAAATTTCAAACCCATTAATAGGCCCTTATATTCAATATTTTTCAACCCTTTTTTCCCAACTTTTATACGCCGCGAAATTCACACAAGTATCGAACCCGAAACCACTCACTCTCATCCACTAATCACGAATGCGATGCTGTCTAGCAAAACCTGCTGCTTTTTCGGCATCAAGATTATGCTGAAAAAGCAACAGAGAGAATTGGCAAACCTATTATCGCATGGCTTAATCAAATACATCAACACCAAACGACAGTATCGGGTAATATTTTATGCCTTAAAACCCGCGAGTCGCATCCTAAGTCGCCACGAATCAGATACATATTGTGGAACTTGCATGCATACATGAAAGATTAACTTATATTTTATGGCATGAAAACCACACATAACATGCTGACATATATAACAACATACCTTTTTTGCAGTGAGTTCGTTGTTTGTCATATTCTTCTTTCTCTTCTTTTTCTTCATCTTCTTATTCTCACTATTCAGAGGCACAACGCTATGTTTTTCCACCTTGCTTTTCTTCTTCATAAACTTCTTCATCTTTTTCCTTTTGGTCGCGTTTTTGTTCGTACTTTCCTTGCTCTTCATAGTGGCACCAGAGAAACCAGATTTCTCGAATTCTTCTCCGTTCTCTTCATCTTCTTCGTCAGCTTCCGTCACGTGTTCGCCGTTGCCGGCGGCGTCGATTTGCGGCGCCATGGTGAGAATCTCGGCAATCGATCGCTTCTTCGGAGCTTTGGGCTTGGGATTAAAACTCAGCCTCCTCATCGGCCACCGCTCATCCTTCATCGCCTTTGCAAGGCAACCGTCGATGTGCGCATTCACCGCCGTTACTGTTGCGGCGTTGAAAACCCTACAAACAGGACAAACCATCTCCAATTTCTCTTCTTCCTCCGCGGAATTCGAGTTTCCTTCGTCCGATTTTGCCGATTCGCGGGAAATTCCGTTGGATCTCAGCGCTTCGAGCCGTCGTGAGAGCCAACGGAACTTTGTAACCGTAATCGAAACCTCGTCAACGTTGAACGGCCATAGTTTCAACACCGTATCGATCTCCGGCGGAGGCTCCTCCTCCTCGTCCTCCTTTAGTTCGAAAATCTCTGCGATGGATCGCTTCTTCGGCGCCTTCGATTTCAACCTCCTCATCTGTCGCCTCTCATCCTTCATCACCTTCGCAAGACATCCGTCGATATGAGCGTTCACCGCCGTCAGAGTCGCCGCGTTGAAATCGCGGCACACCGGACAAACCATCTCCATCTTCTCTTCCTCCTCCTCCGCCGACGCGCCGACGCCGGCTAACGACGTATCCTCGTTCGCCGATTCGCCTTCGTCGCTGTTTCGAGAAACCGCCTGCTTCTTCAGATTATCCGTTTGTTCCACTCCCCCAGCGTCGGCGCGGTTGGATCTCAGTCCGGTGAGCTCGTCGGACCTCCAGCCGGACTTCGGGACGGTCATCGGAGGCAGCCAGGACTCAACTTCCTCCCGGCTGACGTCGCCGGTGGCGAATGGCCAGCATTTGAAAACGTCGACGGACCTCATATTGGAAGTGTAGTCCCTGCCTCACCGAATCAAAAACCGCAGAAAGAAAGAGGCAACAATTAGTTACAGTCACAGTCATAACAGTAAAAAGAAATCAAAAGCTAAAAAAAAAAAAAAAAAGATAGCATATCCATATATCGATAGATAAATATGCCTTATGGAGAACCCGTGGAATGTAACTGCCATGAATGGTTAAACACGAAGATAACGATTAGTAAGAAGGCGAAGAAGAGATAGACATGAACGGTGAAGATGGGAGAGGGTGAGAGGTTTTTAGAGAGAGAAAGAAAGGTAATGGCGATAACAGTAGTAATAGTTTTTAGTGGATTTTCCCGCTCAAGGGGAGTGTGTGTTGTGAGTGTCTGTTTACTTTTATGTGTGTTTTTTCTCCATCTTAATTTATGACTGAAAAGGACGTATGAGAGAGAGGGAAGTGCGACCCGAGCCTCAAAAAGCGACTCACCCTCGCCACTCACGCTCCCCCCATTCGGCACACACACCAAATCCACACAGACACAGAACATGAATAAATCCTCTAATCCAGCATCTCCTATTGAAATTCCCCTCCTCTAAACTCTTTAAGGTTAAAGTCCATTTACAATTATTCATTCAGAAGTAACAATTCAAAATATAAAAAATTACTAAATTATTCGTCGGTTATATGAATATTTCTTAATTTTAATAATTAATTCTTTAAATAATAATTTTAATATTTAAAATACTTTTTTATTCCCCAGTCAAATATAAATAAACAAAATAAAAGATAATGCTTTAAATAACAATCATCTGAATAGAAGTGACAAGACTATGTGACCATGATATCAACAATTAAGTTTTAATAATACAAATTACAGGTATTAATTCCAAAGTCCATTAATTTCTCATTATATATCTATCTATCCATGTTAAATAAAAAATATTATAAAAATAAAAAGAGTATATTTTAATTATTAAATTTAATTGTAAATAATTAAAATTAAATTACTAACTTACATAATTTTTAAATAATTATATAATCATTAAAAAAATTTAATTTTTAATTATTTATATATAATTGATTTTAATCTTTCATAATAATAATTTTCTTTTTTAATATATCTCATATATATATATATATATATATATATATATATATATATATATAATGTTATAAAATATTAGTTTAAATCGATAGAAGTAAAGTTATTAGGACTCAGCTAATAGTAAGATATGAGGAAAAAAATAATATATTAAATTCGAATCCCTTTGCTTTCATAATTCTACGAAAACAATTTATCGAAAAAATCATAATGAAAGTGAGCTATATGCTCAAAGGAGGTCTAAAATGCTTACTTGATTTTGAGGATTTTTTTTTCATTCTTAAATAATTAAAAAATCTTTTTTTTTATTTACAGTTCTATAGATTTGAAAAATTATTTAAAATATTAATATGGTAGCAAAAAAAAATTTTAAAAAAAAATTATAATTTAATTATATAAATATTTTTTAATTTAATTTTCATTAATTAGATGTATTATGGCTAATAAAATTTAGGTTTAATTATTTTTTTTTAATTTGATCCATATGTAATTTCAATCTTTTAAAATTTTATAGTAATTTTGATTTCGTTACTTTTAAAAAATTTAACAATTAGACCCTCTATCAAATTTTTATAAAAATTCTTTAAATTTTCTTTTTTAATTAAAAATTCTATAAATTATATTAGTTAAGTTATCTTATATTCATAATTTACTAACCAAAAATTAATTTTCATCTAAAAAAAATTCAATCTTTTCCTCTTTAAACTTTAATTTAACATTTATAATTTTTTTAAAATTTTATCAAATTTTTTTACTTCTAAACTTTTAAAATTGTTTTATGTTCCAGTACTATTATAAAACCTTTCTAAAATTTTAGATAAAAATAATTTAAGGATTTTTTTAATGAAATTTTTGTTAAATTTCGAATGTAACAAAATCAAAAATATTCAAAAAATTGTAATACTAAAATTGTACATAAATCAAAATAGAGGAATTAAACAATTAAACCTATTTTTGTATTCAATACAAATTAATTACGGTTAACTAATTTATTGCATGGAGAAATTAATTCTACAATTTGGTTAAAGTACCATTCAAAGCCTCTTGGAGCAGCTCAAGAAATTAATTCTACAAATTAGTTAAAGTACTATTAGATTATGATCCAAAGAAAGGCTATAAAAATGATTCAATTAGCCTCAGCCTGTTTGTTTCCATATTCAACAAATAGAAATCAATTGCTAAAACAAAATTAATGATAGAGAATATTTGTGCATTAAGTATGAGGCATGTTGAGTGGGAGGGGATTTTTTTTTCAAAGCAAGAAAAATCGATTCTTATTTCTAAACAAACAGACACTTAATTATATCCAATATCAAGTTCAACATTTTGAAGGATTCAACACCAAAGACTTTGTTGGAGAAGCTCAAAAACATTCATGCATCAAAATCCCTAGTCAACATTTTTTTTATCGTGTTTAGTACATTTTGATTGTTTTGGGTAAATTAACTTTACCTCTCTATGACATTTCAACTTAGTTCTTACACTTTTTTTTATTACTAAACCTCCTTTATATCTCTAAATCTCGTCTCTTATTTTTGCCAACTTTAGTTACAGTTTCAGGTTTATAGTAACTGTAAGTTTAAAGAAATAATGACAGAGGTCTCTTAATTTTAGGTTTATTAACAGAAAGGATGTCTAATAATTTTATATGGGAAACAAGTATAAGTACTTATCTTTTTTTGAATCATTATCTTTATTTACGACAACTAATTTATCTTCAAATTTATCAATATTATGACAAAGTCATGCATGGCTACTCAGAAAGAAGGTGGTTCATATTTTCGCTAGTGCGTATGACATTTTTGTAAAATTTTCCCTAGCTTTCTGGATTACAAAACCATATATTACTCATGCATGCTCTGCAATATACCAAACAGTAACAAATAAATAATCATTTTAATTTCTAGAAAAAATGAAATTGGTCATATTAATTTTTAAAGGCTAAAGATTATCATTTTTTATTTTAAAAAATCAATTATTTTAGTTTTTATAAAAATAAAAATAAATGATTAAAGAATTTAAAATTTAAAATGATAAGATTTTTTTAACAAAATTATTCATTTTTTATTTTTAGAAATTAATAGGATGAATTCTAAATTTTTAAAAGATAAAAATAACAATTTACTTTGCAATCATCAATATGTACATTTATTAACATGCATTCGCTTTTGACGGATGCAAATTTGTTGCATAATCCACATGCACATGTTTCTGTATAATTCGATCCCACTCCCACCTCACGTGTATAGGCATGTTAGGTTTGTGACCGAACAAGATGCTTTGCAATTGCTTTTAGAACTTCTCATAAAAAAAATACTTAAAATTGAGAAATTAAAAAAAAATCATCACTAATATAAATAATAACATATATTTATTTAATATATATCATTTAATACATTTTAAAAAAATCCATCAACCTGTATAAATATTAGGATTAAATTAAAAATTGCACCTCATGCAGAGATGTTAAAAGAACTGCACAGATCGTGGTCCAATAGGTCATTTATCTCTCTTTGAACTATCAAGATCACAATATTTAATGGATATTAAGTAAGGGCTAATATACCATTTATTCGTGTTAAGCATAACATAATAAAAACATGACAAAAATAAGGGAAGTGTATAAAGCGTTAGATTAAAATCTCCAGCATTGTAAGACGAACATTTGTTTCGTTTTTAAAACCCGTTTTTTTAAAAAATTATTAACATATTATTTATTATTTGTCAAAATTTTGTAAGAAAAGTTTTGGACAGTATTCCTAATATGTTTCCATAATGAAATCACCTTCGCTATTCGAAATCCTTAAAAGATAAGGATGATAATTTGATGATTTCGACAAAGATAACAACTTATCCTTGTAATCATAATATCTCTGAAACATATTGGTCATGATGTTACTCTCATAATGCTTATAAAACTCAAAGAAATGTTGGTTTAACTATTATATATATTTGGTTTTTATTAAGTAAGATTTTGTATTTAAATTTTTGCATATAAAAAAATTTCAAAATCAATTTTATTATACTGTAGATATTTTAAACATAAATATAACCATTTCGCTTATAGAAAATATTTGTAATCTAAAAAAAACAATATTTTTAAGACCAATTATTATATTTATGAACACACTGATCGTAGTTCAGAAGTTTAACTGGGTCAAACGATAAAAATAAAATATACATATGTTAATATTGTATAACCTATGAAGCAATAAACTAATATAAAATTATATAAAAAAAATAAGAAAGATAAAATTTTAAATTAACATAAAAAATTTATATTATGTTTTATAAAATCAAAATAAATACAGATAATAATAATAATAATAATTGACGTGTAAATATCATATGAGTCTTTATTAATTAGAATAATTTTTAAAAAAAAATCTTTTGAAAAATTAGTTCAACCTGCTTTTTACATTGGTTTTTGTTCCACTGGCATTTGGGTAGTTCAGGTCGGTGATTTGACTAATTTTCAAGGGAACCAGTTGAACGGGTCAATTTGGTCTAATTTTAATAATTATATGCTCATGAGGATAAAACATTCTTACTCTTCCACTTTCCTTATCTCATTAAAGAAGACAGCTTTTCCTATTTATGTGGGATACTGTTTTCCTATTAGATCATGGTAGATACCAATATAAAGGGCCATAAAACTTATAAAACTCTTTTACTAGAGTAACAAAATCACATTATAAGCGCCTCATCATTCACAACCACTTGAAAGTAACAATGGCAACATCATCAAGGAATTTTTTTCCGAAAAGTTTTTAAAAGTTTAATTGTTATAAAATAATTTTTTAAACTTTAAAATAAACTAATTAACAATTTTTTTATATCAATGGGAATTTTCCAATAGATTATTCTAATCGTCGCAATTTTGATAACGCAGCGATTTTGATAACATGAGAACATACCTTAACATTTTGTAATCTTTATTAAAAAAAATTTATATCTATAAAATATATTCATTTATATTCAATTATATATCTATTTAATTATGGATCATTAGATTTATTTTATTTTAAATTTATTAGTCATTAAATAAAAAATATATGTTTTCTACCATTGAATACACTAGTTATATAAATAACCTAGATATGTTAAAATTTCAAATATTTATACATTAAAAGTATTTTTATGTAAATGTTAAGATTTAAATTGAATGAATAATTTGATAGTTTAAAAATGAATAGAAAAATTTACTACAAAGAAATAATCTGATACTTTAAAAATGAATGGAAAAAATTATTATAATAGATAGAAGGTAATAGTATTAAAATAAACTTTGAGTCTTAATAGTTTAAAAATCATATGAGAAGATGTGTAAGGGATGAAACATCCTCTATAATTAAGATAAAGTATGAAATAAACTCATAATTTTTGAGATTTTAAAGATAATGATGGAGAACAAAATTTTGTTAATGAAAATGAAAAATCATAAGAATGAAAAATTCAAATTTTTTTATAATGTTATCAATGTTAATAAAATAAACTAAAATATTAATGTTAATTTTCAAAAATGAAAAATAAATAATTTTTAACATCAATTACATAAAAATTTAGTATAAAAAATTATTTTATACATTAATTACATTAATAATAAAAATAAAATTTTTGTATATTAATTATAAATAAATCTATATAATAAATTAAATTATATTTATAAAAATACTATTGTATTATTTTTTATATCAATTTTTTAATAATCAAAATAAAAATTTATTATTAAATATTAATTTTTTACTAATGTGTAGATAAATAGAAAATAATATATTTATACGCAGAATACTTATTATTTCTCTATTAGAAAACTCAGTCTCTTAGTTTTTTTTTTATTTTTATATTTTAAAATATTTATTATTCTGAAAATTTAAAACTTCATTCATTTAATTATACCCTCGTTTAATAATTATATATTAACTAACTATAATTATTTGTCACATATTAATTTTTTTTCTTTTTCTCTCTCAATATTTAAGTAAGATAAATAGAAAATAAATAAGAATGTTTTCATTAACATATTAAGAGAGAATAGGAATTATTAGTCAAAACATTCTTAACTAACTAAATTTAAAATTAGAAATAAAAAAATTGGTCTCTAATAAATCAGTTTGTAAATCGTTGTTCGTGCAGGAACTATGTGGGTTCTTTTTCTCGCGATAGAGCATCACGATAGTTTTTTTTTTTTTTTTTTATAATCTTCTAATCTTATCCACTCTTTAGATTGAGCTCGTAGTTCTTCCATGTTCTGGGAAGGGGGTTCATGGCCAAGGAAGCCACAAAACCTTTGGGTCGTAAGCTTCCAATCATCACGTGTAGGGTTACCATGGAATCTAAGTCCTTTATGGTTCAGAGAAATCTCTTGAACATAATGACACCGATTTCTCCTATGAGGATCATAACAAAAATATTTAAAATTATAAAAACATGTAAGATTGATTATAATTTAATTTAAAATCTTAAAATAAAAAATGTAAGAATGACATTACAAGATAATAAGGTGTAAAATTAAATAAATTTAAAATCTCAATAGATGGTTGATTTAAACAGTACATGTTTGATTTTCTTAAACAAGATCTCAAGTTTATATATAGAAAAAAAATCTTCATTCCAAGATGTAACCTTATCATGTTATAAAAAAAATAATTTTCTCTTATATATAATATAATCGCATGCAAATTCGAAAGTATTAATTAAATAAAACCAATCCTTTATCAATTGCTGCACACCCTTAAACCATGAAAGTATGTTGACCATGGACAGCATATAATAAGCAATTTACTTACGACTGAAAATGAAAAGTGAGGAAGTAGATGTTGATAGGAGGAATAACTTAGGATGGCACAAGAAGACTTTAAAATTATTAAATTGGTCTGGTCCATATGTACACATGCCGTAGTACGTGACTACTTACCTGTGGAAAACAATATGGGGAGAGTTGGGGTTTTGAAGTGGCAATTATCATTACAATGCTCTTATTTCAAATATTCCAGCTGGGTAGTACAATGCCACAGCTTCCCCTAACTGACCAGTAATTATATTCAAACATGGACCGCATAGATCATAGACACGGGTCCCTTTTATCAGCCTCTTTAATCGTCCATCATATATATATATATATATATATATATATATATATATATATATATATATATATATATTTATATGTTCTTGAAGTGAGGGTAATAAACAGGGGGGAGGAACAGTGTTTAGTTGAATGAGGGAAATTGAATGGGAAGCTATTTTGGTTTTGAATCTGTTCAAGGCATAATGTAAAAATGTTTTATTCAAATAATAATTTATATTTTTTCTTTTTAATTATTACATGCTTATGTAATTAGTAAGGTAGGTAAAATTAATTCAACCATCATAATTCCTCTATTTTAAGAAGATGGCTTGGATTTAAAAACATGTTGATATGCATATCCTATTTTGGGGCAAGGATCCTGTTCCGGAGAGATCCGGTCCTTACAGGAAGAGAATATAGATATATAAAAGTTCTGCTGTACAGATAAAAAAAAAAAGAAAAAAAATATAGAATTAGAAAAAAATTGAAAAAATATATAAATTTCTTTTTCTTCTATTTTGCCAAACATGTTCGTTCAGTCAAGCTGAGTGTATCAAATTATTATTAATTAAATTTGTTATATTTTTTTTAAAAAAATTTATTTTTGTTGAAAACGTTTTTGTTTGTGTTTGATTAATATTTTTTATAATTTTAAAATAAATAAATTTATCAATTTATCCTAAATTGGCTTGAATTACTATTTCCAACCTTGAATCTAATGTCATATTTTTTTAGGATCTTGCTAAAACATTGATTAAAGAATTAAAACTAAAAATATTTTGCTAAAATTAATACTAAAATACATTAAAATTTATTGAAAAATTAATATTTTTAACAAAAAAAATATATTTTTAATTTGTTAACCTATACTTTAAAACACTAATTAGCACTTTATTGTCTTTTAAAGCCTTACGTTTATGAGTTACGAGCTACAATCTGGCACCCTACTTTGGTGTCTCAAACCTCACAAAGAACTGAAGGGTTCACATTATTTATACATAAAAAAAAAATAGAAAAGACATTTGAAACAAAACAAAACAAACTATATGAATGCGGACTTTGATTTTGGTCCATAGTTTTTGGTTCTTGGATACATTGAAATGGGCACTCGCTCCTTCGTGAATAAATAAACTTCAAGTCGTTTTCAACCCTTTTTTTATGTCTGTTAAAGTTCAAAGGGTAATATATATATATATATATATATATATATATATATATATATATATTAACTTACTTTAAAAATAATTTATGTTAAACTTTTAGATTAATAATTCTTTCCATTAATTAAATTTTATTAATTTAATTGTTAAATTAATAATTTATTATGCAGATAAATTTATAAAATTTTATAAAAATTAATAATTTATTAAATAATGTTAAATTATCATATTTTAAAAATATATATTATACATTAAATTAAAATTATTTAATCAAATATCAAATATTTTTTAATCATGTTCTATTACAGAGTCATGATTTATAGAATAAATATAGATTTTTATATTCTTAAAAATTAAAATTATAGTATTTTTTTAATATAAATATATAATATTTATTGTTAGTGAAAAATATTAATTTTTTATTTCTAAATTTTAGTTTATTTTTGAAGTACCGGTATAATGCAAAAATAATATACTGGTTATATGATAGTTTACACATCATTGGACAATAATTAAAGAGTTGAACTTCTTACCTTGTTAACAATTCAAATTTCAAGCAGAATTCAATCTCTAAAAAATATATTTTCTAAATGCAATAATTTATTGATTGACAAGGATGCATTGTAATTGATTCCTGCTTCCTGTGCTTTCCACTTGAGAAAATAAGACTCGAAAATACCTTACTATATTAATAAAAAAGTATATTATATGAAAAGAATTAGATGTGTATATAATGAATCATAATAAAATTCATAAAATCATTAATTAAATAAGTGATAGTGTTATTTATTTTGACAATCACCTTAAAAAAAAAAAAAAGATGTGAAGGCAAAGGGTTAGCGATAATTTGAGTGGCATCCAAAGAACTTTACATTAACATATACGCATATGGTCATAGAAAACGACACGCGTTTCACTAGGAAAGGGTACAAGAGAGACCCACACACTATGATTTCTATGAACATCTGCCAACCTGATAATGACCCCATTCTTTCTGACTCTGCTCTGCTCCCAAAAGGTTGAAGTGAAAGCCACGCTGTAGCCTCAACTCAACCTAATTCACTTTCCAATTTTCTTCTTTTTTAATTTTTTTATGAAATTCATTTTCTCTTTTTCCCACCCCTTTCCCCCAACATGTTAATTTGGTGAAATTTCTTAAAAACACCGCTAATAAACTTTCCTTTAAAAGCCTTTTTTTTACAGATTTGGGATAATTTTTTCATCAAAATTATTAAATTAGTAAAAATTTATCAAAATAGTATGTTTATTTATGGAGTTTATTTTTTTGTGTGTGTAAAACAATTTAGTAATTCTTTTATGACTTTTAACCGTTACAGTTATTCTTTATGGCCGGAAACGGTTATTTTGGTAAACTTTTTGAAATTTATACTAACTTAATAAAGTCCCTTTAACCTCCATCTACATCTAATAGAACATACAAATGTAGCTTTTCTACCTAAACGAGACAATACACCATAAAAATTATTAAACTGGTATAATAATTAAAAAATTATCAAAATAAAATAATTTGTACTCATAAAATACGACTTACTTGTCTTTTTTTTTTTCATTAGAAAATTTGTTACAATCTTAAAAATATTTGTGATGATTTAAATTGTAAAAAGTGTTTATAAAAGTTAAAAACAATTAGAATTTTGTCATGAATGGTCAAAATTTTATTAATATAAAAAATAAAAAAATGAGAAAGTTCTACTTGGGAAGTACAACTTACACTGATAATTTTTTTAAAATGATACACTAGTTTGATAATTTTATGGGATATTATCGTTTTTTGTTTAAGACATATCATCGCTTCCATCTATTGCTTGTGTGTATACTCTTCTCCCAACAATGTCTTTTTTTTTTCTCTCTCAAATTGCAGCAATGCTTGGCATGAATCATTGTTGAATCTAACTCATTGTTCTTTTGAACGAATTGAAGGTTGCGATTTGAGATAATATATCTCCGTCTCAACACGCAGTACAGTATATTCATATCTCATATGAATGATTGTAATTTAATATTTTTATCACTAACTAGCTTAAGAAATATATATAGTTTACATCGGACTATCCTCTTTTTGTATTATGATTGTAAAAAGGCGTTACACACATTATAAATCGAGTATCTTATTTGAATAGAGCATTTCATATGATAAACATACGTGTTCCTAAAGCATCTATAAATCTAATAGCTTTAAGCATCCGCTAAAAAAATTGTGTGAAAGGTATTTTTTAACAGTTATATAAATTGATAAAAATTTATAATTGATTCCAACAATTATTTCATTTAAATTTTTTGTAAATATTTTTTAAAAGAATAATTTTTTTATAAATATATATTTAAAAATATAATAAATATTAAAATTATTTATATTTATCTTTTAAAATTATCATTAAAATAAATATATTTTGTATAATTTTTATGATATTTAATTTTTTATAATCATATAAAATTTACAAAAATCTATATTTGATTCTGATGTTTATATTATCAAAATTTGTATTAAAATATTTTTTAAAAAATAAAATTTAACAAATATAGATTTGTTAAAAAATTATGATAACAATTAAAATTGTTACTATTTATTTTTTAAAATTATTACTAAAATAAATTTATTTTAAAATATCTTTTAATTAAGTGAAGTAGATGTCTGCATAAGCATATTGATGCCTTTAATGCTTTACAATACATTTATTGTATTTTATTATATATATATAATTATAAAATGTTAGAAATTTCTCAAATAATTTTACAAATTCTGCTAAATTAAGTTAAAAAATATTATAATTATAAATTATTTTGGTTTAGATTAAAAATTATTATAACAAATAGTTTATAACATAGATTTTATCAATGCCTATTTATTCATTAATATTTCTAAGGTCTAAGATTGAGGTAAAATATTTGAGTATCAAAAAGTTGGTTTGTTATTAATGAAAAAGTTGTCGATAAATTATATGTCATGTCATAAACATGTGGTACCGGTTTATCAACGATCATACCATTAATATTTAAAAATATATATAATTATTAATAACATAAGTCATTGGTAATATGGCCTTTACGTTTTCAATAGCTAACATTATTTTTTATGAACAAGCCATTGGTAATGGCAGACTGCTAATTTCAGTAGACATTTATCAATAGCTTAGACTATTGATGCCCCTCCCTCCCCATTTGTCTTTTTTTTTTTTTACATTTTCTCTCATATTCTATTTGACATAAGGGAAGCTCAAGGCTATGCTCCTGAAGTTTTGTAAGAATTTTACTTTCGGATAATTTATCAAAATATTTTTAATGTTTATGATTATTTTTAAAAAATATTATCAACTTGTTTAGGACTCTTAAAAATATTTTATAATTTTAGAGTTTAATTATGATTGTTTTAGAATTTAGATTTTAATTATAATAGCATAATTCATTATTTTTTTCAAAATTTAGATTTTAATTATATTATGTATGGTAAGATTTAACTTAGATTTTAAACTAGTTTATGATTTTAGAATTAGATTACGCTATCACTTGATATTTTTGTTATATTTTTATTTTTTTGGTGGAAGATCTTGAATCTTTTAAGATGCCATTTTTCTATTTTATAGTTATTTTTTATAAACATTTTAAAAGTAAGAAATATTAACCAACCATAAAAAGTTTCTTTCCATTTAATTTACATAAACTTAGTATGTTATAAAATAATTTTTATTTTATTTTATCTCTCACATCTAGTTTCTCTATCAAATCATTCATTATTTTATCAAACATAAATTTTTACCATATTTTCTGTTATAGGTTATAGATGAAAACATATAGTTACATGAAAAACATAATGGATAATTTACTCTAATGTGTTAGATTGTTTTATAAGTCTCATTATCTAGTAATTTTATTTTTTTTATCTACTTTTGTTATGTGAAATAACAAATACTTAAATTTTTTTATTAATTACCTAAAATTTCTAGGCTTGCCATTGCTTTACAATACAGATTCAACCATACCCTAAAAACCAAGCATATCCGGCCATACAATCAACACTTATCAAAATTCCAATGAACCAAAATCAAATCTCCAACCAAGCACTTATCTTCTTAATAATTTGAAAGCTTAACCTTCAACCTTCAACCTTTTCTCCCAATCAAATCACCCATTAAAGATACGTTTAAAAGAATTTATAATAAATTTATTTAAATTTATAAAAATAATATTTATAATTTTTTATTTATTTTAATAAACTTTTTAGCCTAATTTTCAAAATAATTTTTTTAACCTATTCTAATAAATTTGATGATCAAATATATAATCCAAATTTTAAAATATAATAAAAACTTAATTTTCTTTTCAGCGTGGAAACAGCTCAGAAGAACAAAAGATTTCTTTTTGTTCATCCTCGGAGATAATACAATCTTATTAAATAAGCATTTAATTAAACTTTTTACTCAAATGGACCCTAAACAATAAACATGAATCAAGACTACCACCAAAGTGCATAACAACCTTGAAACCCAACGCCAATCAACTCAACCAATCCTATTTATTTCCTTAGCTTGATATCACACAATGGCAAAGACACCAGACAAGTCACTATCAAGAGAGAAAAAAACAGCACACAAGTCACTATCACGAAAAAAAGAAAAAAAGAAAGAAAAAACCCAACACCAAAAGACTAAAACATTCAACACATTTTCTTCCACCAAGAAACAACACATACAGCCATTGTCTTAGTCCTTACCATTCCTTGCCCTGCCATACAAAAGCACAGTAGCCCCCACACCCAAACAATCACCATCAACTTATATAAACTACTCCCTACACTCCAAACCTCACTATGATCATACTCATAAGTTCATAACCCTTTCATTTTCAACTATGACCACTCCTCCAACAATGTTACATCACAAAATGTACCACTCTACATTCACACAAGCAGCATATCACCCTTGTTTCCCTACCACGTCAAATGGGACCAAAAGCATTGCAAATAGTTCAACTTCCTTACTTTAAATAAAAAATATAATTAATTTGTTCAAGGCTTGTAGCCTTTGATTGTCTTAATTGAAGTGTTCTTATTTAAATATGTTATAGTTAGTAACTACATTACAATTATATTTTAAATTTTAAAAATATATATATTATCCTTTGCTATAAGACTTATGCTTTTGTATATTGTTTTTCTTGTTTACTAATTTAATTATTATTAAAATACTCTTATTGAAATTAAATTAAATAATCCATTCCACTCAAAACTTGATTTCTTTGAAATAATTTCACTTAAAATTTTCATCTTAAATAATTTAGAACTTTCAAGATGTCACTAAGAAAAACCTTTCAAGTGTCTTTGGTCCTGCCTGGTATTAATTAAGTCTTACATTTCATGATTGGTGTATGGATTCTTTATTCTGCATTAAAACGGATACTGCATTTTTTCCCATCTAATAATAAACAAAGATGTTTAAATACTAGAATAGTTTTTATTAATAAAAATTTTATCTAATAAAAATTAAATTATTAATATAAAATTTTAAAATTTATATTAAGAAAGAATTTATATAATATTGATAAATTTTTAATATAATACATCATACTATTAATATAAATCTATAATATCTATATTAACAATTTAATTTATGTTTGAAAAAATTATATTAATAAAATTAATTTAACATTAAGTTGGTAATATATAATATTTTTTAATGGGATAAAACTCTAAGTAATTTTCAGCAAGATCAAGTACAGTTTTCATTAATCTTTCTGATTGGTGTGTCGATCCATTATTTTTTTTTTGTGGTTCTACTTCATTTTATTTCATAGGTGTTAAAAATGTTATCTTAACTTTTTTAAAATTCTAAAAAAGTAAAAAAAAAATCTCTCTTTCTATATTTATTTTTTTCATAACCAGAAAGAAAATGTTAAAACATTAAAAAAAGAATAGTCCATTTTATTATAAGAATAAATTTTCATCATGGAAATTATTTTTTACAATGAAAAGTTTAAAAAAGAATTTATTTTGTAAAAATGAATCGACATATATACCTATTAATTCTTAAATAAATAAGAAATTCTCATTGGTACTTGTTTTATATATTATTTAATAACTGTATTTTAATATAACAGGGTATGTGTATTAAACTTCTTCTATACACGGTTAAAAGTAAAAAAAAAACATTTATATATTTTATTTATATATTTAAAATAAATAATTATTATATACTTTAAGTTTGATTATGTATGCATAATTTAATGATATACTTTTTTCTCCGATAATATTTTTTTTTGCTCGACCATAGTCACTATTCGTCCATCGTCGTACAATTACTTTTAGAATATTATATAAAATAAGGATAGAACATAGTTTTAGTAACTATAAAATATAAATTTTAATTTTAATTTTTCAAAATATTATTCATTTTGAAGTGTATGAACCTTTTTAAAAATAATTTTTGATATTATTTTAAAAAAAATTGTGGTATTATTTATTCATAAAAGGAAATATATTTATATATATTAAATCACTTGTCATAAAATTGATAGATAAATTAAATAAGATTAAATTATAAAAATTAGGAATAATAACGAATAATTTATTTATAGACAGACAAGCACCGTATATAGTAAAAGCGTTGATAACGTATGCAGATGTTTGCTTTGAATTGTCATAAGGCTGTGGCCTGTGGTGTATATCATTACTTTCAGTCTTTCTGCTCCGTCGATTGTTTCTTTTGCCTCAGTGATTTTATTCTCTCGTGCTTTCCGAATTTTATCTCTATTTTTTCTGTTCACCTCTTTCTCCCTTATCTCAACCACAATGTTAACAGTTAACAAATCAATATCTAAAACTATTTCTTTTATATATAACGCAATAATTTTTTTATTAATTCTTAAATTAGCATCAAACATTCATTTAGAAAAATAATCTATGTTTTTTTTTATCTTATCATTAATTCACCTCAAAGCTTTATAATAACAGTTATAACATTTTATAAAACTTGATTATGTTTTTCTATATATCTTTTGACTGTTTTTTAATATTTTATATATATTTTTTTTATCTTTATCATATAATCTGTTTATCTTGTAGTCTTCTTAGTTCACTTCCAATCTGTCATTAATTGTAAAGTAAATTATACGTAATAATAATTTTTTTATTTATTTGCCGAAAAATGAATTTTATTTTACTTATTTATATAAAAATTAAAATAATACTAGTTATTATTATTTAACCTATAAAAATTAATTAACTAAAAATAAAGAAATGAATAATAGTTATAGCAAAATAATAAATTTTATTTATTTATATAATTTATTTAAAAAAATATAGATAAATAGAAACAAAATAATATATAACTATAATTTCTCTTACAATTACAGTACCAATAATAGCTGGTTGAATTTAATAACCAAGTATTAGTCTTCTTGTTTGAAAGCTGATAAAAGTGCAGTGCAGGGAAAGAAGCGCTATAATGAGGCTACTTTACATTATGACTGATGGATTATTATTATTGATGTCACAAAATCAGGATTGATTCTGATAGCGATTGAAGTTACTCAGAAGCAGCTTTCTCTGTTGCCCTAAAAGAATCCTCCTCAGTACTGCAAAAATTCGCTTAATTGAATTTCTTGGTGTCAGATCAAATGAACTTAAAAAGTTTATTTGCGTTAAATTTGCAATTATTAAATATGTAGGAGCATTTCATAAGATTTATGAACATAAATCAATTCATTCTAAAAAACATTAGATAATATTTAGTTTATTTATTTATTCAACGCAAGTTAAATAGTTTATGGATCCTATTACATATGATTAAAAAATGGTTGTGAATATGCTACTGTTAAATCCTTTTGAAATTTTTAAAGATTGTTATTTTATGAGGAAGTTAAAATAATTATGATGGTACGATTAAGAAAATAATGCATCCTAATCACTGAATTAGGACAACACCGATCTCTATAATATAAAGGAATATTATCTCCTTTAAACAACACTTTTTTTTTACTCTAGTCTAAATTTTATTTCATTTGATGGAGGCTCAAAATTAAGAATGATCCAGTCTATAAAATTTGAAGTGGTTCCATGTAATGTTTTCATAGATAAAAATGATTGAAGGGACATTTCAAAACATGCTGATCTCTTAGTCATTATCAAAATGTTACTCAACTATGAAGTAGATGGTAAAAATAGTTGTAAAATATCATATTTTAAAATCACTTTAAGAAGGTAGAATTTGTAAAGAGTAATTTAATCTCTTAAAAAAAATATATCATACTAATTTTAACGTAATTGAAATTTAGCTGTATTATAATTTTTATTAATATATAATTTTTTTATTTTTTAAAATAATTATAAAATTTTATAGTAATATAAAACTTAAAATAATATACAAACTATTTTAACATTAATTGAAAATCTAAACTAAAAATAAAATTATAAAGATAATTTTTTTAATAGAATATTTTTTTTATAATGATTAATAATATTATCAATAAAAATATTAATTTTGTTTTAACTTACGAATTAAGTGGATTGGACTTATATTTTAATAGATCAATTTGTAAATTAATTTTTTTAAATAAAATTTATTATATATTTATTTTTTTTTTATAATTTTTAAAATTTTTAATATATTTATAATAGTTAAATGATTTAATTGAGCTAATTATTAACTTCCAAATATTATTTTTTCTAATCCATTTATTATGTGAATCAATCTAACTTAATCCAATTAATAATGAACCAATGTAGATTAAATTCGTGCCGGTCAGATTTATCCATTTATCCGTCTATAATACTAATATTTTTCTCATGTCTCACCATAAAATTTTTCAAGAAAAAAAAACAAATCATTACTATATAGAGAAATCAAATAAAGGCTCGTAATTGTTATGTTGGAAAATTTAAATGCTAAAACTTAGAGTCATAAAATATAAAAGAAGCTTGCTAGTATAGAACCCTAAAATATCGAAAATGTTATGTTGGTAAACTTAGATATCATGTTGGATAAATGACTTGCAAACATAATTTATTCTTACTTCTAAAATTTGTTTTATAATGGTAGGAGACATCGATTTTATTGAGTTGTTTTATTATAAAGAGTTTAAGATTTATTATAGATTTATTCCTATGATTGTTGAAAAATTATTTAAATATTATTGCACCATTATTTTTTATTGTTACGATTTTAATTTTTTATCATTGTAACTGTAATTTCTAACCATTATGATATTTATATTTAACCACTGGCTGAACCAAATTTTTTATAAAAAGCATCCTCACACTTGAGAAATATGAGAGAAATTTATTATCCAAATCTTTCTTTTTGAACGTTGTTGTACAGACTTCAACATATTTAAATTTTAAGTATATGATTTTTTGTGTGTCACTATGTAAACCTTAAAGAACAAAACCATCTGTCAAATTTTTGTTTTCAAGACAATGATTGTTCCACAATATGACATACTTCTCTTTTCAAGATAGTGGTCCAATTGCTAGTCAAATTAAGTCGTATGATTACTTCCATGTATTACATTTTCACCCCTATGACATGAGGTAGTGCTCATTTGAAAGATATACATAGTCTTTAATAGCGGCATTTTGAGACGCACTCGATATATTTAAAAAATATTTGATAGAGATATATAGTCGTTAATGATGATACTTTTTAGATGCACTTAATATATTTATAATATAGTACTTTTTAAGATGTACTTGAGACAATACTTCTTTGAAAGAGATACATAATCCTTTTGTGGTAATACGATTGAGATGTACTTGATGTATTTGTAAGAGTTATTTTGAGACATCCTTGATAAATTTTTAAAATAAATTATAAAGTAAAATTTTATTCATAAATCTAATGTGTGAAAATGATTTTTGAAAAACACTTAATACTTACAAGACACATTTGACATTGATATCTATATGAATAACTATTTGATTAAGAATGTAAACCTGTCTTCTATGAAATTTTAGATAATCTTTTTAAAACACTTACATTAATATCAATGGGAGTAATTTCAAAATTATTTCATCGTAGAGTATCTATATTTTAAAGTTGTAGTGTGTACGGGAAGTTTCAACATACTTCAAGAGTAATTCACTTTCTGGATAAAAGTTGTCTCACTTTACTACGTATTAATTCAATCATTTGGACATTAACATTCAATCACAAAATTAATTTTCTATGCCCATAAATTTGTCACTTGTTAAGCTATTAGTGATAAATTTTTGGATAAATAATTTGCAAGTATAATTTATTCCTACTCTTAAAACTTGTTTTTGTAATGGTAAGAGACAATTGTAATATTGTGTTGTTTTATTATATAGATGTCAAGGATTTATTACAAATTTATTCCTATGATTGTTGAAAATTATTTGGACAATATTGCTCCATTATTTTTTATTGTTACAATTTTAATTTTTTAATGTTGTGATATTAATATTTAATCGCTAGTTAGATTAAATTTTTTTATAAATACCACTTGGTCCTTGCAATTGAGTAACAAAAACTCTTATTCTCTCAATCTTTTTTTCTTAGCATTAGTATACGAGACTTTAATATGTGTAGGTTTTAAGTGGACGGTTTCTTGCATGTTGTTATGTTAACCTTGGGAAATAAAATTAAAATCAAGTTGCACCAAATGTTTGCTAGATTTTTATTTTCAAAGCCGTGATTCTTCCACAACACAATGTACTCTTCTTTTTTAACAAGATATAAAAGACTAAAGACCACAACCATATAAGGATTTACTCATTATCCGTATAGGTCATGTTGAAGGGCAAAAAACAATGGTAGATTTTAACTTACGGTAAGAACACATAGAATAGATCACAAAATTCCTATGAAATAATTATGATTTATTTACATGGACGATAGAAAATATGTGAAGAGTGAACCTTGCAATCATAGGTCATCCTTTCATTCTATCGGGATACAAACTAATGGTGAAAAAAAAAATAGATAGTAGGACCAGAATAACATGAAGCAATTGAAGAACAAGTACGATAGTTGCTTAAAGCAAGTTTTATCATGGAAATCCAACCACATAGATTGATAGGAGATGTCTCAACTTTCACGACGTAGATTGATAGGAAAATTACAATAATAATAGAAAAGATAAAATAAAAGGCTCAATAACGTGACAGGAAAAAAATAACCAACTAACATTATAGAGAACATAACCTGCTACTTAGACTTCTTATCCAACCATGAACACGAAATAATCAATTGACACAGCAACATACATGGGTTGAAACATGAATTGTAAGTTTTTATGAATTTGAATAACTAACCATATAAGAAAGAAGAAAAGATATAATTCTCACGATAGAGAAAAACACTTATTTAAATGAATAGAAATTTTGATATCTTTTCATTATTTATATAAGAGTTATTTATGTTTTATATTGACTAAAATAAGAAAATCATGATAAATCCTAATAAAATTCTTCATTCTATAATATAAAAAAATTATAAACAAATTCAAATGTTGTCTTAATATAATATAATTTAAATCTTCATCATAACTCTAATTTAAATCCTAATTAAATTTAAACAAATCTTAATAAAATAAATTGAGCAAATCCTAAAAATTAAAAATAAAATTAATTAAAATATTTAGCTAAAATTATTATAAATTCTAATAAAATAAATATCATATCTTCTCAAATCTTCATCTATATAATTGAGGGCAAGATCTTTTTAGACATGCACAAAATCTTATTTGCCTTTTCTTTTTTATTGAAAATATACTTACGTGAATCCCAAATCTCTTTTGTATATATTTTAATCTCACTTTTCAATGCATCTTCACTCAAAATTATGTTTTTCTCTACTTGAACTTGATCATGTAAGATGGTATCAAATTTATATCAATGTGTAAATGCTACACAAATCTAAACAAGACCTGACCTAAAGATCCATACTCTCTCTCTCTCATATCCATAAATTGGTGAAAAGTTCTTTAAAATACCATTACTTCTCATTCATGAATACATAATGCAAATACAACCAAATTTTTTTGTATACTGAGTACGAATAAAAGATTATCTTTATAACTAGTAAGGTGATTTATTATTACAAGGTAATTCCATTTAACTGAAAAAATATTAGAAAAACTTTTAGGTAATGAAGTTTTTCAAGAGTAGTTAGAGCATTATCAAAAAATTTTATATTAATGACATAATAGTCAAAACACATAAAGTTAAATATCTTAGTAGAAATCAATAAAAAAAAATTTCAACAACTCTAAGAAGCATTTAAATGATGCCTAATTTCATCAAATGTGCCTTTGGAGTTGAAGGAAAATTCCTATATTTTATGTTAAACTGATAAGCATAGATTTCATAAATAATTATCTCTCACTTTTATCTCATTAAGACTTCTTATATAATCAATTAAGTGATCTTTGTCATATTTTATGAGTTTGGGTTCATATGAAGTTTAATTGAATTTCTTTGCTTACCCGATTAAAATGACACTATTATAGTATTTTGAGCATAATAGGAGTTGTAAACATCCAAAAATCATGAAATCTGTCTTGAATGAACGCTTAAAGAAGTGTCCATAGTTACAAAGCAAGAGCACACTCTAAATGGGATGTTTTGGACTCCGAAATTATCTCAAAAGATGAGATAGTGTTGCTGACGTGGAATTTGAACAGTGTGCAAAGATCCGGCCATATCTTGAGATACAGAAGTCATATTGAGATGAAATCAACTTTGTTGGACAGCTAAGATCCGGGGATACAACTTTTGTTTAGAAGTCAAGCTCTAATTCGGACATGTGAACATCTGAAATGACGGTGCAAAAAGTCAAAATTGTTGTGCTCATTGGTGACAAAAATTCAAAAATGTTTTGCATTTTCAACAAAGCCCATGTGAAAGCAATAAAAGGGTAGAAAAGTAATATCCTAGTTGGTGACTTTCTGAAGATGATGCCTCAAAAATCCTCTATAAATAGAAGGGTTTACAAGAGGAAAAACACACCATTTTGGAGATTAACTCTAATACCATTTTCTTTTTTTTTTTTCTTTCTTTCTTGTTAGTTTTGCCTCCTTCATGGAAGGCTTAGGTTTTCTTTCTTGTTAGTTTGCCTCCTACATGGAAGGCTTAGTTTTTCTTTATTGTTAGTTGCCTCCTACATGGAAGGCTTAGGATTTATTTGTTGTTAGTTGCCTCCTACACGGAAGGCTTAGGATTTATTTGTTGTTAGTTTGCCTCTTTCTTTGTTGTTAGTTTGCCTCCTTCATGGAAGGTTAGGTTTGTAGTTTCAATTCAAGGATTCAAGCTATTTTCATTTTAACTTTGAGGTCTTGATCTTTATTTACATGCTTATTAAGTGGTTTCTACTCTACTTCACTATATTCTTCAATTTTATTCTTTAATCAAAGTTTGATCGGTTGACGTATTTTGATTAATGCATAATTGATTTATAATTGGTTTTTGATTGGTAAATCATTTTCCAAAAGTTTGAAGAGTAGAAATTAAGTAATTTAATTGAAGGTTTTCATTTTATTACTTACTTCAACTGAATTCTGATTATAAAAAATTGGTTTAGATGAAAGATTAAGTGGTTACTAAATCTTGTTGATCATAATCAATTGAATTCTGAGAGGTTTCTCAGTAGAGAATTCAAGGATCATTGTAGGGGTTCCAGATGATCCTACGTTGATAAACACAATGCATGATTTTAGTGATCAATGATTAGTTATGAAAATAGCCTCTGAATTTCTTGAGTTGATAATTGTTAAGTCAAATTAATTTCATTCTGTATTTTGTATTTAGCACTTAATATCATATATTTACAAAACCCCTTTTTCTAACTTTCTCCTAATTTGCTTACGAATATGAAATGGTATTTGGGAGATGACTTAGGTTGCACCTTATACTATACCAATAGTTTGGGGAAAATCTAGAAATTATTTTTGCGCGTTTGCGACGAGCGTGTCATAAACCATAGAGGGATAAAGATGAATCTTGACAAGTGTAAGGTAGTGATGAAGATGTAAAGCTTCCTGTGTGTGTGATGGAGCTAGGTTCAACAACTAGTGGAAAAGATTGCAACCTTAACAAGATTCCTTCCAAAGCTTTCTCAAAAGGTGTTGTTATTTAAACCCTGCGGAAGACATGATAGTTTAGTTGGACACTAGGGTGCCAAAACGCTTTCAAAGAACTTAAATTAAACCTCGCTAGCTCTCCTATGTCAATCAAGATGAAGTAAGGGAAACCTTATTTTTATATCCCTTTGTGGTTGACGAAATCGTTATCACGATGCTAGTGAAGGAAAATGAGAGAACCTATCTTCCTTTCTATTCGAGGGCAAGGCCCTGGAATAATTATAAAAAATTGGTGAAGGTTTCATATGCATTGGTGACAACATCCAGAAGGTTACACCCAATCACAATAAGGACAAGCCAAATTATATATGCTACATAAACTTGTCCTGGAAGGTAGAATGATACTAAAGTAGGATATTTCTTATGACCTTAACGAGTAATTAAAGCTCAAGCTTTAGTATACTTTGTGGAAGAAATGACCCAAAATATACAACAAAGGTCTAATTCATGGACGACGTACATGGATGGATTATGTAACACAAAAGTATGAAGATGGGGTCAGTATGGAGCCTTCATTGTCTTTTTATTTTTTAACATCCAATAACCAAATAAAATAAGAAGCTTGTATTGTCAAGATTCATATGTTGAAGGAATGGGACAGAAGCAATTGCCATATATATATATATATATATGTGTAATTATCAAGTTAAAGAACCTCTCCTACAGGAAATATGCCTCACCAAGATAAGAGAAGCTTTAACAGGATTTTCAACGATCAAACTCTGTCATATCCCTGGAAGAGATAACACAAGGCCAAACTTGTTGTCTAAACTATCTAACACCAAAAAAGGTAATGAATTTCAGGTCTATTCTTGACGAAAGAATTCCTAAACCTTGAATTATTTTACATATTAAATATAATTATAAATATATTTATCAAATTTAAAGTGTGTCAACAATTTGAGTATTCTTTGTTGATTTGAAAAGTCAAAGATCTTGACAAAATTAGTGATAGCATGTGAGAAGTGGTTATAAGTCATTGCGTAATAAATGCAAGGCTTGACTTAATTAGTGATAGCATGTGAGAAGTGGTTATAAGTCATTGCGTAATAAATGCAAGGCTTGACTTAATTAGTGATAGCATGTGAGAAGTGGTTATAAGTCATTGCGTAATAAATGCAAGGCTTGACTTAATTAGTGATAGCATGTGAGAAGTTGCTATATATAGTCATAGGAAGTTATGTATCACACCATTGTGAAAGAGAGATTTTTCTAAGAGAGAAAAATTTAGGGTTCTTGGGTGTAATTGGGTTGTGGGTAGTGTGAGGTTGTGAGTGTTTTTGTAAACACAGTGTACAATTTTCTGCTATCAAATTATCTGCAGCAGTCCGGAGACGTAGGCAGTATTGGCCGAACTCCGTTATCAATTTGTGTGTGCAAATATTCTGCATTCTATTTTCTTCTTACTTCCACAAATCTGACGCTACAGAAGAATTTGGAGAAATTTTTCTTAACAACTGGTATCAGAGCGGGTTTGAAATTCTACAATTTTTAAAAATTGTTAGAAACGAAACGATCCAAAGAAGAAGTCAGATTTGAGTGGGAGTGATGGCTGTAGATGAAGGAAAGGTGAAAATTGAAAAGTTCGATGGTGCGGACTTTGGTTTCTGGAAAATGCAGATCGAAGATTATCTGTACCAGAAAAATATGTATCAACCTCTCACAGGTACAAAGCCAACTGAAATGAAGGACGAGGATTGGGTTCTTCTTGACAGGCAAGCCCTTGGAGTCATCCGTCTGACGTTGTCACGTAATGTTGCTTTTAACATTGCAAAAGAAAAGACCACAGCAGATCTTATGGCGGCTCTTTCCAGAATGTATGAAAAGCCGTCAGCCGCAAATAAAGTTCACTTGATGAGGCGGTTGTTTAACTCTCGGATGACAGAAGGTGCATCAGTAGCACAACATCTCAATGAACTCAGCTTAATCACAACCCAGTTGAGTTCTGTTGGAATCGAATTTGATGATGAGGTACGAGCATTAATAATTTTGTCTTCCTTACCAGAAAGTTGGAATGCCATTGTCACGGCTGTGAGTGGCTCAACGGGAAGCCAAAAATTGAAATGTGATGATGTTCGTGATCTAGTTCTCAACGAAGAGATCCGACGGAAGGAGTCGGGTGAATCTTCATCATCTTCGATATTGCAAACAGAGTCAAGAGGAAGAAGCTCAACTAAAGGAAATGGACGTGGCAAATCAAAGGACAGGAGGTCCAAATCCAAAAATCGTCACTTTCAATCTAAGAAGAATATCGAGTGTTGGAATTGCGGGAAGTCTGGGCACTACAAAAATCAGTGCAAGAGTGCACGAAAGCATCAGGAGACCAAGGACGAGGCAAATGTTACTTCCACCCCTGAAGGAGATGATGCATTGATATGTTCTTTAGAAAGCAAGGAGGAGTCTTGGGTGTTAGATTCTGGAGCATCTTTTCATGCCACTTCACAAAGGGAATTCTTCGAGAACTATGTTCCCGGAAACCTTGGTAAAGTTTACCTTGGTAACAACCAATCATGTGAGATAGTTGGCAAAGGTGTAGTGAAGGTTAAGTTGAACGGGTCTGTATGGGAATTGAAAAATGTCAGACATATTCCCGACCTGACAAAGAACTTAATATCAATAAGCCAGTTGAGCAGTGATGGCTACACAACTGTCTTCCATGGAGACGATTGGAAGATTTCAAAGGGTGCGATGACAATTGCTCGGGGTAAAAAGAGTGGCACTCTTTACAAAACAGCAGGAGCATGTCATTTGATTGCAGTTGCAGCAAATGAAAATTCCAATCTATGGCACCAGAGGCTAGGCCATATGAGTGAGAAAGGGATAAAAATCATGCACTCAAACGGCAAGCTACCAAGTCTTCAGTCAGTAGAAATTGACATGTGTGAAGACTGTATACTTGGAAAGCAGAAACGAGTCAGCTTTCAGAAAGCTGGAAGACCCCCAAAGAAGGAGAAACTTGAGCTAGTTCACTCAGATGTTTGGGGTCCAACTACCGTCCCATCACTTGGTGGGAAACATTACTTCGTGACTTTTATTGATGATCACTCTAGGAAGGTATGGGTATACTTTCTGAAACATAAGTCCGATGTATTTGAGGCTTTCAAGATATGGAAAGCTATGGTAGAAAATGAAACAGGGTTGAAGATTAAAAAGCTCAGAACCGACAATGGTGGTGAATATGAAGACACCAAATTCAAGAAATTCTGCTATGAGCACGGGATCAGAATGGAGAGGACCGTGCCTCGTACGCCTCAACACAATGGTGTAGCTGAGCGTATGAATCGAACGTTGACTGAAAGAGCCAGAAGCTTGCGTGTGCAGTCAGGCTTACCGAAGCAGTTCTGGGCAGAAGCAGTCAACACAGCAGCTTACTTGATCAACCGAAGTCCATCGGTACCATTGGGGCACAAAATACCAAAAGAGGTATGGAGCGGAAAAGAGATAAAACTCTCACATCTTAGAGTTTTCGGCTGTGTAGCATATGTGCACATCAGTGATCAAGGTAGAAATAAACTCGATCCCAAATCGAAGAAGTGCACTTTCATCGGTTATGGTGAAGATGAATTTGGCTATCGTCTTTGGGATGATGAAAACAGAAAGATGATCCGCAGCAGAGATGTAATCTTCAATGAAAGAGTGATGTATAAAGACAAGCTTAACACAAGCGCCAACAATTCAGAGCAGATTAAGCCAACATATGTAGAAGTTGAAGATATCCCAGAAAGTCCCATAGTTGCGAATCCTCGGTCAGAGAATTCAACTAAAGAAAGCAGTGAACAACAGTTTGACACATCAGAGCCTCCTACTCCAACTCCCGTGTTGAGAAGGTCTTCTCGACCTCATGTGCCCAACAGGAGATACATGAACTACATGTTGTTGACTGATGGAGGAGAGCCTGAAGATTACATAGAAGCATGTCAGACCACAGATGCAAACAAGTGGAAACTTGCTATGATAGAAGAGATGAATTCTTTGATCTCCAATCAGACATGGGAATTAGCTGAATTACCCATGGGAAAGAAGGCACTTCACAACAAATGGGTGTATCGGGTGAAGGAGGACTATGATGGCTCAAAGAGATACAAAGCCCGACTAGTTGTCAAAGGATTTCAGCAAAAGGAAGGAGTTGATTACACTGAAATCTTTGCTCCAGTTGTGAAGCTCAATACTATCAGGTCTGTCTTAAGTATTGTTGCCAGTGAAGAGCTCTATCTTGAGCAATTGGACGTGAAGACGGCGTTTCTTCATGGAGATTTAGAGGAAGAGATTTACATGCACCAACCTGAAGGATTCTCAGAAAAAGGAAAGGATAATATGGTGTGCAGATTAAAGAAGAGCTTGTACGGCCTGAAACAAGCTCCAAGACAGTGGTATAGAAAGTTTGAAAGCTTCATGCACAAGGAGGACTTCCAGAAGTGCAATGTTGACCACTGTTGTTTCTTCAAGAGATATAAGTCCTGTTATATCATATTGCTACTTTATGTCGATGATATGTTAGTAGCAGGTTCAGATATGAACGAGATTAAAAATCTCAAGATGCAGTTGTCAAAAGAATTTGACATGAAGGACTTGGGTATAGCAAAGAAGATTCTTGGAATGCAAATCACGAGAGATAAGAAAAGAGGAATTTTGCAGTTATCTCAGGCAGAGTACATCAACCGTATCTTGCAAAGATTCAATATGGACAAGGCCAAACCAGTTAGCACACCTTTGGCTAGTCATTTTCGCTTATCTAAGGATCAGTCCCCTCAGACGGAGGAAGAAAAAGACTTTATGGCTAAGATTCCATATGCTTCAGCCATAGGAAGTTTGATGTATGCAATGGTCTGTACTCGACCAGACATTGGCCATGCAGTGGGAGTTTTAAGCAGGTTTATGGCAAATCCAGGAAAAGCTCATTGGGAAGCAGTCAAATGGATTTTAAGGTATCTACGAGGCACCATAAAAAGGTGTCTGTACTTTGGCAAAGGAGAATTAAAAGTACAAGGCTATGTAGATGCAGACTTCGGAGGTGAAGTTGATCACCGAAGAAGTACCACCGGTTATATTTTTACTGTTGGCACTACAGCTGTCAGTTGGATGTCACGGATACAGAAGATCGTTACATTATCCACTACAGAGGCTGAGTATGTAGCAGTAACAGAGGCTAGTAAAGAGTTGATATGGCTTCAAGGATTGTTAACAGAGATGGGATTCATCCAAGAGAAGAGTGTTTTACACAGTGATAGTCAGAGTGCAATACATCTGGCAAAGAATTCAGCATTTCACTCTAGAATTAAGCACATTGGTATACGTTATCACTTCATCAGATCTCTGCTTGAGGATGAGGTGCTGACATTGGAAAAGATTATAGGAAGCAAGAACCCAGCAGACATGCTAACAAAGGTGGTGACCATTGACAAACTGAAGTTGTGTTCAACTTCAGTCGGCCTGCTAGAATAACAGACCAAAGAAGACTGCTGTAGTGATCAAAGTGTGAAGACAGATTGAAATCAGTCTTCAAGTGGGAGATTGTTGATTTGAAAAGTCAAAGATCTTGACAAAATTAGTGATAGCATGTGAGAAGTGGTTATAAGTCATTGCGTAATAAATGCAAGGCTTGACTTAATTAGTGATAGCATGTGAGAAGTGGTTATAAGTCATTGCGTAATAAATGCAAGGCTTGACTTAATTAGTGATAGCATGTGAGAAGTGGTTATAAGTCATTGCGTAATAAATGCAAGGCTTGACTTAATTAGTGATAGCATGTGAGAAGTGGTTATAAGTCATTGCGTAATAAATGCAAGGCTTGACTTAATTAGTGATAGCATGTGAGAAGTTGCTATATATAGTCATAGGAAGTTATGTATCACACCATTGTGAAAGAGAGATTTTTCTAAGAGAGAAAAATTTAGGGTTCTTGGGTGTAATTGGGTTGTGGGTAGTGTGAGGTTGTGAGTGTTTTTGTAAACACAGTGTACAATTTTCTGCTATCAAATTATCTGCAGCAGTCCGGAGACGTAGGCAGTATTGGCCGAACTCCGTTATCAATTTGTGTGTGCAAATATTCTGCATTCTATTTTCTTCTTACTTCCACAAATCTGACGCTACAGAAGAATTTGGAGAAATTTTTCTTAACATTCTTGAGATGTATAACTTGTTATCTTCAATTGTAAGGTCTTTCTTTTATCATGATCGTCCTTGTTATCAAATTTAGCTAACAAATAGCCTAAACTTGTGATGATTTTTTTGGTCCAACTTGATAGGTAATGAGTATATGTAGATTAGGATTTCGGTGTTTGCTTGAGCTTAGAATTTTGGACTAGAACTCAAACTACAGTCAGCAAAATATACAATTCTAAAATTCCGGCACTCATTGTGTACTTTTCGGTAATTATATTGAATACCTTCGTTCTATACTTGTGATTTTTAATATAATTTAAATTACGCCTATTATTCTGTTTTAATTGACGTTTTGGTAATTATTTATTTAATTTTGATAGTTTCTTTACATTATCAATAAATTATTTTTCTAATTTTGTCCTTAATAATTAATAATTATATGTTTTAAATAATTAATTAATATGAAAAATAAGAGGTACAATGAAAATAATTACAAATTTCACAAAAATTAAAATATTAATTATATTTCTTAATTTTTATGTTACAATCTTACATGAGAAATACAAAGGGGTGGATGAAATATCATATTCAAACAGTAAGCATACTGGATATATAATAGCCATTTCTATACTGCATGCATATTATAAATTTCCTTGCTTACATAATTGAAAGATAACTAAATAATTAAAAAAGTTTCAAATTAATAATTTCAATAGCTAGCTAAACAATTTTATTCAATAGTGTCAGTTGTGCCGTGGCTTTGGTTCTATGTAACTCGTTGTCTTGGAATGGGATCTTTTTTCCGCAAACTTTCTCACTATCAAAACAAAGTTTCTTTTGTTTTCTAAGATTCTCATATTAATGCTACCAAAATATATAGATAATAAATTTAATGAATGGATAACAATCTTTAAAAAGTCATGACCTCCTTTTATATTTGGGCATTATATATTCTTGCTTTACCCTGTCCTTTGTTTTTGCATGTGACTTTTGTGAGTATCCCATTTATTGATTGATAAACAACAACTAGAAAAAGTTAGAGAGCTTGCAAGAATATGGTTCATGGAAAAAATTGAGTGAAACATGAATGTCTAAAAATTTGGTGTATGTAAGAGGAAACGTGAATATGGGGTAACCAGAGTCATGATAAATTGAGAAGTGTAGAGAAACATGCATGGTTGAATCTAAAGGTAGAGAAAATTAAAGAAAAAAAATGAGAAGACCAAAATTTATCAGTAACTATAAAAAAAAAGTTTAGTGTAAGTGATTTCTTATAATGGTTTATATATAAGAAGAAAACTAATTACTAATAATCAAATATAACAAAGAAAACTCCCTTTGCGTGTTGGAAGTAGCATACAAGTACATGAAGGTTTGGAACGAGTAATACTAAAAGAGATATAATAGGTAATATAAAGAAATATACAATGAATAAGTCATAATTTCATTGGTAGAAGTAGGTATCGTTACTTAAATAATAGTAGAAGAATATCATTGGCAGAAATTAATTCCATGCTTAACCATTTTGCAAAACTTATCAATTTCATCTATTGAGAGAGAGACTTACTTAACCACTTGATGAGAAGGTATCATAAATGTTTTACTACATAACAAAAGCAAAATAACTATCCATCACTCAGCAAAAGCTAAAAATGGTATCAATGTTTAATGACCACAAGAAAAAACTTAATCACATCAGTAATAGCTTTGTTAGATTTTTGTTTATTTTTTAGTATAGTGTGAAAAGTGATAAGATTTAAATTAAAACCTTATATAAATTAATTTTAAATTTTTTATTATTAGATTAATTTTAATAATTTAAATTTTTGTTTATTTTATCATTTAAATACTTATATAATTTAAAAAATAAAAAATTAAATAGAAAAACTCATGATAATTATAAAAAGTCATGATATTTAAATGACTAGAAAGCAAATAAAAAATAAATATGTTTAATTTAAGTAATATATATCCATTTCTCTTAAATAAGATATTAGATTTAAATTTTGGGTAAAAAAAATCTATTAGAAATAGCTAGCCTTACATTTGGTAAACATATCTAATTCAGAATAAGATTATCTAACTCTTATAAAAAAAATCCATAATCTAAGTAAAAAAAATAAAATAAAATACCATATAAGAGGTCATAATATTTTAAACTCATAATTTACTCAATCTCTTTCTTTTTTTTCTTCTACCACACATATTTTATAATATAAACCTCTACAAGTTGTTTTCATTAAATTCAATTAAAGTAAACCTTCGTTTCAGTTTCTCAAATTATAAATATTATTTATTTTAATCCATAAATTTATAAAACATTGATTTTAGTTTTTATTTTTTAAAAAGTCATTCATTTTATAATTACTTTATTTTTTTATTATTGTTTTGCATTTAAAAGAAGTAAAACAAATAATATTTACAATTCAAGAGATTAAATTAATTTAATTACCATTATAACTAATCAATCTGGCTTGAAGATGGAATCAAATATTTAAAAAGAAAGAAAAAAACAAAAGAGCTAGGTGTGTACTTGTATTCAGCTAATTTCAACTTTCAAGTAACAAAAAAGTGTAAGAAAAGGATGCGTGGTTATCCATATCCCAAAATAGTGAGTAACTAAGACGCTAATGAACCTATAACATTGGCCTACACACACTGTTCCTTTCTTCCCTATTCCCTTTTTATTTCACTTTGCTGTCTTTATCTGCGTCCACCACATGCATGGGTCACACACACTCTTCCCTTAATACACCTACACATAGGCAGAAGCACCAAAAGTAGCCCATAAAAAGATGTAAACAAACAAACCAATAACTGAACTTGCAAGTTACCAGAACGAAGAGATCGAAGAAAAGCAACATCGTGGCTTCGATATCTGAACCCCCTCAATTTTTGTTGTCGTTCTTGTTGTTTGTCTTGGACATTTTGCTTATGTCGTGTGCTACACATTAATGAAATCTTCAGAGACATTATGTTATGCCCTTCAGTCAACTTTTCTTTTGTCAAAGATGCTATTGCCATCTCAACTTTGACTCTTTCTTATGTCATTTTAGTTTATTGTTCTTCTTTATATTTACAATAAATTTTAATTTGGTCTTTCAATTTTTTTTTTATAAAGTTAACATATGTTTAATTTTGCGTTTTCTATGGTTGGTTGGATATGCACGTACCCAAGCCATCACAAAGTAGTTTAAAGCAAATCAGGTTATGGGGACGGAATTTAATCTCTTATTCTAATCAATAAAATTATACAAAATTTTAATATATTAATTATATCTTAGTATTTAGAGGAGTTTCTCAATTAATGTTAATGATCAATAAAAATATAAAAATCATGTTAAAATTAAGATTTAATAAAATGGTTTTTGATTTTTATACTTGAATATCTATTTTTAACTAATAAAATCAAATGTAACTTTGATAATTTTAATATATTAAGTCAAAATTTAATATATAAAAAATTTATTAATTAATTTCAACAATATATTGCTGAAAAGTTTTTTTTAATAAATTTCTAGCAAGATTTAATGTTATTACGATAAAAAGATTAATTTGTTATAAATAAAAATAAAAAATAAAAATCTATCCTAAAATTTTTAAAAATCCTTAATTTTTTTCATTTAATAATATGATTAGATTAGATTGAAAAAAGCACAATTTTTTAAAAATTAAATTTTTTTACAGCTAATCATGATTCATTGTTTAATAAAATTATGTTCAATAATTTCCCTTTTTTAATACTCGTATCTCTCACAATTCATATCACAACATAAAAAAATAGAAAGAAGCCATGTTAACAAGAACAACACAGATATAAATAAATTAAAGAAAATGTTGAAAAAAAATATTAAACATGATTTCATTAAGTTTAAAAAAATGTAAATTTTATTTATCCTAAGCTATCCACACTCACCCACACCATATATATATCTTAAAAAACAATTTTTTATTATAGACAAAAGAAATTTTATTAAAAAAATGTATGCTTCGACGCTAATAGATAGCATTAATCTGTCACGCTACGATAATGTCCACCCTCAGCGATTTGAGAAAGAGAAGAGCCTGATAAGTAATTTTCATCACGTAGTTATATATAAATGATTAAAATTTAAATTAAATACAATTAATCTTAATTATTTGTATATAATTACATTTTTCATTAGAACTGAAGAGAAAGCACATAAGCTGATTAACAATTAACCTTAGCTCGTTAGATTAAGAAAAATGAAAAATTATGATGTGGGGTAACTTTAAATCATTCCCAAAATTGAATATATATACTCCAAATCATTCAAACAAGAGATCGGATAAAATTGAATTTTTCATTAAAACAGATTATTTCTCGTCCTGAAAAGGAAAGAATGATTTTTCATTCATAGAATTGAAAACATCATTTAAGAATGATTTTTTATCCAATATGGAGGAATTTACACAAAAGGCAAATGCATACATCTGATTCAAATTCGTCGTGAGATTGTAGTTTGTCCTTACACGGGCCCGCAGTTCTAACTAAAGGCTATAAAGCTCACAAGTCAACTACTATTCTTTTCATCCGTGTGTTCAGTTGTTTCATATCACTGTTTGTATGTATAAATGGAAACTGAACATTTCATTTTGTATATGCTTATGTTCACTTTATTATATTAGCAGAAAAAGCTAAACATATTACCATACAGGGTGCTACATTCGGTTAAATTTTTTAATGATTTTAATTATTGTAAAAAATAAAATATTTTTTATAATGGTTAAAATTGTTGCAAAAAAATTAAAAAAACTAGATATAATCAGATATACCATACTGTACGATGATATGATAATCACAACTTTAACTATAGTAGGAATAATATGGACCTGTGTGACATTGCTAATTTTGATCAAAACAATTTAATTATGGTTTTGATTTTGAGGTTGGCCATGAAGAAAATTTTACTTTTCAGGCAAGCAGGCCTTGGCCACATTAGATTGATACTATGGAACCATTTTCACCATAATATTAACAGCGTGTTTGGGGGTAACACTGAGGTTTTAGAATTGATATCTTTTTTTCCTTGAAAAAATCTACATTCAACAGCCTAGGAATCCGTGAAAGCATCATGAACCATAGTTTTACTAACGGTACATACAGGTTATAATTGATCTTAAATCATCTTTAATGAAACAATTTCAACTTACTTTAAATAATTTAAAACATAATAAATTTTTTAAATAATCTATCTTTTAAATTACTTATATAAGTAATTACTATTATATATAAGCACTTCATTTAAACAACTCTTTTTAAAGATAATTTTAGTTGCTGGTTTCTGATGAGAAAACCCTCTAAGAATTCACCTTGTAACGTATTGTACTATTTCCATGGTTTTTCACCTGGGTTTTTGCTTCATTTTATAATTTGATAGCGACTTTAAACTAATTAATAGAATTGCTAGGAAGTAATAATGGACTAATCATGGGACTAAGTCTTCGACTTTCTATTATATCAGCTAGATGAGAAAGAAAGAGTGAGAGATAAAAAAAAAATGATGCCAAAACTAAGAAAACATCTCTACTTGAGGTGCAACAAAGGCTAAAAAGTTTACTCATTAAGTGTAATTAAAGGTAAGATCAGAAATGCTAGCAATTTAGAATTTTGAATATATCTTTCAATATACGTTATGTGATTGGTTAATTTTTAAAAAAATAATCAATTTCCGTGTTTTAACATTTTTAAAAACTTGATCAATCATAAATGGTATGTAAAAGAATATGTTTAAAAAGATATATTCCTAGCATTTCTAACGGAAAGATTTTACATATTAATCTACTGTTTCTGAGGTATACACAACAAATAGGGATATAGTTAAACTTTTCTTTCATAACTGTTTATATTTATAGGCTTAGAATAACATTCCCTTCCATGGTTCCGTGCAACCATAGGATCCATCTAACTGTTTATGTGTTGACCCGTGTTGATAAGGGTTGTGCTTCTTTGGGAACGAGAAGTTTTTTTTGAAGTTAAATTAACTTGATTAGAAACACAAAAAAATCAAGTAATGAATAAAATTAAAGCATTTTCATCTCACTTGTCAATTTTCACCCCTAATCAACTCTACAATTGTCTTTCTCATGACAGAGGAAGTTGACAAGTTTTTCTTGCTCCACTTGCCACAAATTTGTGTGGCTCAATCGCAATTTAGAAACTTCAATAGTTCAATTCGTGTCTAATTGTATAGCACATGGCCACATGCATCATTCAGCTTATCCTGAACCTGTTGTTGACCATGAGGCACGTTTCAGTAGGTCAAACCTAACAAATCCTCGAATAAGATAATACGCAGTCACTTTAACAAGCCCAAATGATACAATGAACTTACATTAAACGTGTTATTGGGCCCATTGGCTGAATCAAAAGCCACAATTATTAAGAGGAAATAAAACATTCTGTAGGGTTGCTTTCTACATTTTCCCCCCTATTTGCACTTTTTCTTTTAATTTTATACGTAAAAATAAAATTTCAAAATTTAAATTTATAAAATCCATTTATATACTTTTGGAATAATTTTTTAAAATTTCGGAATGTATTTTTTACCTTCCAAAAAATTTTATTCTAAAATTTTAAACATACATTTCAGAATTTTAATTTTAAAATAAAAAATTACATTTCAAAATTTTACTTTTGAAATGAAAAAATATATTTTAAAATTAAAATTTTTAAAAATATTTTTTACATTTTAGAATTAAAATTCTTGAATGTATTATTGATAAAAGGAAGGAAGTGTAACCTAATTTTACCGGAAAGGTGTAAAACTCTGTTGATGGTGAAAAAACAATTTTAAACGATCTATTGTTTGACCCAAAAAGATGAGAAGTTTTATTCATACAACAAAAACTAACATCATTGTTTAGCACAAAGAGGATATGAAAAGAAAAGAAAAAGTGATAAAATGAATGATAAAATAAAAAGGATAAAAAAATGAGTATTATATAAGTTATAACATAAATTTGTTGTGTAAATATAATATGACAAAAAACATATAATCTTTTTTACTCTCCAATCTCTCCCTTTTCATTTTCATTTTTTGTTGGTTCCAGCTGCTCCAATTTTAAAATCTTCTTTTCTTCTTCTACAGAACATGAGTTTTGCATTTTCCATTGGGCTTCATTAGTTGACATATCTATTAGAATCTTTGGGCTACCTCATGCTTAACACTAGCCCCAATTCCAAGAGGTGTGTACCCCCACACATGACACAACCCTCCACCTCCAACATCAAGTAACTGCTTGAATCTTCTCTTCCACCCTTTTGGATGGATTAGGTGTTTTCCAATTTGTAAATAAGAAAATTAAAGCTTTCAAATGAAAGTCTTCAACTTTCAAGTCGTTGCCGTTGCTGCATACAGAACCTTCAGCAGCAATGGGGTTGCAAAACCCTCAGCTTGGGCTCTAACTAATCTCAAAACCAAGAGCAACAGAGAAGTGGAACAATGCAGAAGCAGAAACCTACCCATGTCTAAGATTGAATGGGGAGAAGAGCAAAAACATGTTCTGTCTGCCATATCTGAGGGAAAATCTGTGTTTATCACTGGCTCTGCTGGGACTGGGAAGACCCTTTTGCTGGAAGAAACCATCAAGTTCCTCAACAGATTGCACACCCCATCTGGGGTTTATGTCACAGCATCCACTGGGATTGCAGCTTGTGCTTTAAAGGGTCAAACTTTGCACTCTTTTGCTGGTATTGGCATCGTCGGTGGTGATAATGATGATGATGATCCTCAAAATTTGCTTGAGAGGGTTTTGTCCAACAAGGGTGCTTGCAAGAGGTGGAGAAAGGTTCAGGCTTTGGTGATAGATGAGATCAGCATGGTAAGTGCAAAACTTTTTGACAACCTTGATTATGTTGCAAGAAGGGTAAAGGGTGTGAATGAAAAAACCTGGGGAGGGATTCAGCTTGTTGTGAGTGGTGATTTTTTTCAGTTGCCACCTGTTACAAACAGGGGTCGTAATTGTAAAGTTGTGAAGTATGCATTTGAGGCTAAGTGTTGGAATAATAGCTTTGATTTGCAGTTGGAGCTCAAAAGGGTGTTTAGACAATCAGATTATGGACTTACTAGGTTGCTTGAGGGTGTAAGGAGAGGGGAGAGTGATCCTCAAGATTTGGAATTCCTGGAGCACTTGTGCTTGGGGAATGATGAGTGTGATTATGATCCTTCTGTAGTGCAGCTATTCCCTTTGAATAAAGATGTGGAGAAAGTGAATGAAGAGAGGTTGAGAAGTTTGCAAAAGGATGTTGTTGTCTATAGAGCTGTTGATAGTGGTAAGGGGCATTGGAAGAGGCAACTCAGTTGTGGAATAGCACCTGATGAGATTTCTCTTTGTGAAGGTGCAAGAGTTATGTTGGTGAAGAATTTGGACACCGAGCATGGATTGGTAAACGGGGCTACTGGTGTAGTGGTGGGATTTTCATGGTCATCTGTTAAGAGGGAAGATCTTGATGGAATATGTAATGATAACGTTCTGCCAATGGTAAAATTTGATTCAGGGCAATTTATGACAGTTAAACCTGCAACATGGCATGTGATGGATGGATATAAAGTTGTTGCTTGTAGGAAGCAGATACCGCTTATATTGGCATGGGCTATGAGCATTCATAAGTGCCAAGGAATGACTCTTGACAGAATTCACACTGATTTGTCTAGAGCTTTTGGTTGTGGCATGGTGTATGTGGCACTTTCTCGGGTTAGAACCTTGGAGGGACTTCATTTATCTGCTTTAAGTAGGTCAAAGATTAAAGTAGATCAAAAGGTTTCACGGTTCTATAGGAGCTTGGCAGAAAAGGGTGAGAAGGTTATGATAGTTGATGAGAGTACAAAAAAAGTTCCCCCCTTAAGTATTCTCAAGAAAAGTGAGTAATAGTAGAACAAACCGGTCTTGGTTTGGCAAAAAGAAAACCAAAAAGGGTCAATAATTTGTTGCAATTGTTCTTCTTATTGCAATGTCCTATTATATGGTCTTGTATGAACTGACCTGAGGATGGTGTTTTTGAATGAGTCCTCAAGCGAAATTTCCCTCAAGAGGGTGTTATAATAGACAAATGAAAGATTTGGAAAAGCAATTAGTCTGATCCTTGAAGCTGTTCATCAATATAGAAATTGAAGTCTAGGACAATGCCGAGGTCTTTAGAATCACGATTGGTTAGAATAATAGTTTACTGATATATACATTTGTTATAATTCTTATAGGCGATGATTAATATCAAGTGTAAATAGTAGTAGTTGCCATAAAGTTATCTGTGTTTAAAATATGGGATGAGGAGTTGACAATGAAATTACTGCAAGAGCTGAGTTGTATATGTTTAAAGAAACATAGATCAATGAATTTTGGCAACTCATTTGGCGTAAATCAGTATGGTCAATATGGTTAGCAAAAACAATGAAGTATTTCAGTCTCAGTGTACATATAGAAGATGTTATGGAAGTGATTAAACTATGTTCATGGTTATGTATTAAGTCCGAAATGTCTATGGTGTTATTTGCTCCCTGTTTTGCTCTTTGGTTGGTCGTTTTTAAGTAATAGTTCGGTGGCAACATTCAAATTTCGTACTTCTTATTCACTTGATTATATCTTGTAAACAAGTCAGTTATTTTTGTTAAAATATTATCTGTTAATTGAAAATAATTTTGTGAATGATAATTTAATAATATATTAAATTTTTAATAAAAATTATAAAATTTGCGTTGAATGTTATAATCTTCAATTAAGATTTACTATTTATTTATTGATTTTTATTGTATATATTTAGATACATATTAAATAAATAAATAAATAATCTGTTTGTTATCCCGTTAGAATGGAGGTTCAGCTAAAGTGATAATTTTTTGGTTTGAGAAAACTCAGTTTAATGGCTTTGGAAATGGGGAAAATGCTTTTCTCTTAACTCTTTTTCCTTTTATTCTATTTTTTAAAGTAACCTACTCAGCAAATTTACGAGTGGTGCTATTCCTACTCGGCAAATAATTATTCTTAATAATCAATTAATTATATATGTAATTATTTAATCAAAATTATTAATTAATTAACCAAATTTTTTTATCTTATTGATTATTCAAGTCATTTGATTACAATCAATTAATAATCGATTAATTATGTAAATAATTAATTAATTATATATTTTGTTAATCGATTGTTAACCGTGTATGAAAATATGTATATGTGATTAACGGATTAATTGTGTATAGAATTTAACCCATTAACTCATTTCATATTGGACGTATTTTATTATTTAATAAAAATTAATTTTAAATTTAAATTATGATTTTTTTATCAGTTCCTTATAAATTTATTAACTATATACTGTTAGTTAAATATATTTAATAAAAAAGTAATGGTCTCACCTCAACTTAATAGATAATTATCATATAACCGAGTGATTGAGTACATTTTTATTGGAGACCTATTTTATAATAATTAAAAAAATTTATATTTTAGAATAACTTAAATCAAATACCCCATTCTCTGGTAACCGAAAAAAAAAAAAAATACCCACCATTCTCTGCGCATGTTTTGTTTGTGCGTGTATATCATATCGTATCATATCATTAGCTTTCTTGGTTTTAGCCACAGACTACAGTTTCAGCTCTCTCGCACTTACTCTTCTCAAATTTTCTTCTGATCCATGAAGCTATTGATATAATCCACATGCTGTTCACAGAAGAAGCTGTCAATTTGGTAATCAAAATTTTCCGTTATTTCAGAATTTTCTTGGTTTAAATTCCCTTTACTTTCCTGAACGTAATGGCACTCTTGTGAAAGAAATTCACATCTATTTCACTACCCATCTTTTTCTGCATCAAATTTGCGCAATGACCCAAATGGGTATGTGAGAATTGAGAAAAATATGAGAATTTTCACCTTTGGAATAGTTGTTTCTGCACATAGAAACTTAAGCACAAAGGGTTATTCTTCAAAACCCTCATATGGGTCTTACACCAAGTACTATAAGAACAAGGACAAGACAACAACCACAGAGAGAAAACAACGTAGGCCTAGGATTCAATGGACAGAAGAGCAGAAGAGTGTGTTGTCTGCTGTAACACAGGGAAGTAGTGTGTTCATCACAGGTTCAGCTGGGACTGGGAAGACCAAATTGCTCACTGAGATTGTTAAGCTGCTGAAGAAATTGCACACCAAATCTAAGGTTTTTGTCACAGCTTCAACTGGGGTTGCAGCATTTGCTATAAAGGGGCAAACTTTGCACTCTTTTGCTGGGATCCATTGCTGCAGTGATGACCCTAAAAAGTTGTTGGAAGGGATTAGAAACAATAGGAGAGCAATCTGCAGGTGGCAAAAGGTTGAAGCTTTGGTTATAGATGAAATCAGCATGGTGGATGCAAGGCTGTTTGATAACCTCGCGTTTGTTGCGAAAGAGTTGAGGGATGTGGATGAAACATGGGGAGGAATTCAGCTGGTTGTGGTTGGGGATTTCTGCCAGTTGCCGCCCGTTAGGGATGATAATTCCAAGGGCATGAAGTATGCTTTTGAAGCTAATTGTTGGAATGATAGCTTTGATTTGCAGATAGAGCTTACTAAGATCTTTAGGCAGTCTGATCCACGGTTTATTGAGTTGCTTCAGGGCATAAGGAAAGGGGAAAGTGATCATGTGGACTTGTCATTCCTAGAGAAGTGTTGCTCCAAGACCGAGTCTGATCCATCTGCAGTGCAGCTCTTCCCATTGACGAAAATTGTAAATAAAGTGAACGAGGAGAAGCTCAAAAGCTTGCAAAAAAATGCTGTTGTTTATACTGCTGTTGATAGCGGTAAGGATCGCAGTAAGAAACATTGGAAGAAGCTGCTCGACAAAGGAATAGTGCCTGATCAGGTCACCATTTGTGAAGGTGCAAGAGTCATGTTGGTCAAGAATTTGCATGCTTGGAAAGGGTTGGTGAATGGAGCGACCGGTACGGTTATAGGGTTTGTTGAGGAAAGGAATGGTGGTGATGTATGCCTTAATAGCCTTCTGCCAATAGTCAAATTTGATTCAGGGAAAACACTGATCATTAAACCGGAAGAGTGGCCTGTAATGGTTGGAGATGAAACTGTTGCTACGAGGAAGCAGATACCACTTATCCTGGCTTGGGCTTTGAGCATCCACAAGTGCCAGGGAATGACCTTAGATAAAGCTAAGATTGACTTGTCAGGAGCATTTGGCTGTGGAATGGTTTATACTGCACTTTCTCGTGTGAAAAGCTTGGATGATCTTGATTTATCTGGTTTTACACGCTCAAAGATTCAAGCAGACCGAAAGGTTTCACAGTTTTATAGAAATTTGGCTTTGCAATGCAATAACAAAGATCTAAACAATAGTTGCATTGAGTGAAGTAGCACTAGTCGCATAACTGGTCATTCAGAAAAAGCAAGGATTAGCCTGATTTTTCACTCACTGTTTTCCTAGCAGGACACATGGAAAGATCATGAAGATGGCTCTTACTTTGTGTTCCTTATCCTTTCAATGTTTACCATGGTACTTCAGTGAAATTGACATGATCGTATATCACTATATCCATACAAACTCAAGCCATTGAGTGAACTATTGCTTTCCTTCAGAGGGTGCTGAGGTTGACTTTGGTAGGATTTGTAGGAGAAAGAACTTTCATTTTCCTTTATAGTGAGAAGAAAGCTTGGCAATGCTGGACCTTTCATTCTACTTGGTCAAATGAAGGATATCACTATCAGGTTTTATAGTCTAACAGGTATCATTGATGTCTTCTTTTGTAAGTAAATAAAAGTTTTCCCATTCACTGGCGTTCATTTTAATACAATTCTGATATCTTTTATGCTTAACTTTCTCATGTAAAAAGGAAAAGCAAAAAGAATAAAAGTGAACTAGTGTTGGTTGTAAGTGGACAATGATGCAATACAATACAATGATAATTCAATGGTCATTTCTAATTATAACTGGTGGATGCAAACATAATGACATGTGTTTAGTCAGAAGTTTTAATCTAATCTCTAATCTGTTTAGATTGGGTTAGTATAGTCTTTGAATTGATATTGTGTAAATGTGTAGTCTTCATTAATCTTTATCCATCAAAATGACCTTTTCTATTGTTCTTTAATAAAAATTTCTTTCAAAGATTTATATATTATCGAACTAGTTATATACATGGGAAACACTAATCTTTTTGACCGGATACTGGTTGTCTTTGTATACCATGTTAATGCCTCTCACTATACAAATCTAAAGAGATTACTATTGTATGCATACCACTTGACCGAATCTACAAATGTAGGTGATAAAATTAAATTTTCTAAATTATATTCTATTAACGTTATTATCTCTTATGTCTTATATTTGGACTTCAATTTGTCGTTTCATGTAATACTGATATCCGCACAAAAAACTTGGGAATGGACAATACAGTTGACTAATTTGAGCAGTAAGTGCTACTAATAATCCTCTAATTAGTTCAACTTTATATTTAATATGTGAAACAATATCTATGTATTGCATATATTGAAGTTTTTAGACCATGATAACATTAATTATTTTTTAAAAAAGCTTTACTGAATAATTCCTATGTACATTGTATTTCTTTATTTATCCGCTGCCCAATGCATGGACCAATATTTGGTATGCATAACAATCACATATAAATGGGTATGCAACTGTGGGGTTTTCATTTTTAATAAACTTCTAATCAATACTCAAATTTCTTCATTTGATATCAGGTATTATGAGCTATTTGCAAATTACCATAAAAACAATCTTTGTAGTTAAACCAAAGTTTAAATGTTTTTAAAATTAATTTTTTCAAATGGTTTTTTTTTATATATATAATCAACAAAAAGATATTTTGTCGATTCAACCAATCTTCTCTTAAATATTTTTAATTTATAATTTCTATATTCTACATATATTTACGATAGTCAGGTAATGTATGAAGAGGAATGTAAAAAACAATTTTTTGAAACTATCTTTTACAAACTTTATTATTATTGTTGGGTGAATTACATGTAAATCTCTACCTAGACCCATTCTTTATTTTATATAATCCACATTCAAACAGTTATAAATAATAAATTAATTTTTATTTTTAAAAAATATGATCATATCTGCATGTAGATAGTATTTGACCTATTTTATATAAAAATTATTTTCTCTCTAAAAGAAAAAAATGTCATACAATTTTACAAAATGCTCTAAAAAAAATAAAAGAAATACTTGTAAATGAAGAAAGCATAAAAAGAGTTTTAATTAGTCGAATTTTAAGAGTCTTTCCTTTACCTTTAGTTTTAATTCTATTTTTTTAGTACCCGTGTTGTTGTTCATTCTGTGATACATATTTCTTAAAAAAAATTTATCCAAACAAATGGACAGTTTTTCTTTAATAAGTCATTTAAAGTATATTTGAAATGTATTTTAGCTAACTTACAGTAAAAACTACTAGTTGATAAATTTATTAATATATTTTAATTCTATTTAGTAAAGTAATTCCAAATAGTTTTTTTCAACTTGTAGTTAAAATATTTTTTTTTATCTTTATTATATTTTCATATCTGGTTTTTATTTGTCTATTTATTTTTATAATTTTAATATTATTTGATTCATTTATAATGATATTATTAATTTAATATTTTTTATATTATCATAAAATATTATACTTTGAATTATCATTTTATTATGAATTTTATTTTAATTATTTTTAAAATAAAAATATTAATTTTGTGATAAAAATAAATTAATTATTTTGAAAATATTATTCAAAATTTATTTATATCAAAATTAAAAAATATATATTTTTCTTTTGAAGAATCAAAATTTATTCAATTAAATTCTAATATTTTTTTATTCAAAAGAAGTGTATTACACTTATTAAGTTTTAGTCTATTAGTTAACTATATTTTTATCTATCATTTTGCATTTGTTAGATAATTCAACAAGTTTTTACAATCACTATTAATTTAATTGCTAATTTATCAATTTTTAACTATTTTTTTAATTTTTTAATTTTAAACTTTCATTTTTTTAACTAACTTATTTAATAATTTTTTCAAATAAATATTTAATCGAAATAGATTTTTACTTTTTATAATAAATAATTATTTTGATTTTTAATTAAATTAATGGTCAAAATTATTAGAATTTAGTGATGAAAAATTAAAGATTAAAATAATCTATATAAGATTCTGAATTTAAATCTCATCATTTTATTATTTTATCAAATTTATTATTTTCAACCAAACTTAGTCCAGATATTTTTTTAATCTTCAATGTATTTACAAACGTTGGTTAACATTGGTAAAAATATAAACGTGGGGTGTTAAAATACCATATTGAGTGCAAAACAGAAATGACATTTCACATGTTTGCTCAGATTTATTATTTATTTCATAAAATTGACCATAAACACTCTTTTTATAATTAAAATTATATATTATTTTTATAAGCTTAAATAGATATTTCTAAACAGTTTCTTATTTTTTAATTATTATAATTAATATTCAAAAATTTAATTAAAATTAAATTAAATATAATCGAATATTTACAAAAAATTGTTATCATAATATTATTTGTCAACTCTTATGAACCAGTCAAATTATAAATGACGTGAAATAGATGTTGAAAGTAGGAACATTTATGATGCAGTTTAGATTAATTTCAAAGAAAAAAATTATCTCAATCAGTTAAAAATATATTTACAATTTAATATGATTTGGTTAAAATATATTATAAAAGTAAACTAATTTTATTTTTAATTTTTTATTAAAAAATTGAATAATAAATATTGTTAAATGAACATGGAATATATAAAAAAAAGTTTCATAATTTTTAATTAAGAACAAAAAGATTAGTAATAAATAAAATAATCATTTTATAATAGATATAACAATTCAAACATTTGAATACTAAATTTATTCTAGAACTTAATGTTAAATTAATATATATATATATATATATATATAATTATAGATATTCATCGGTTTGATTTTATATGAAAAAATTCAAACTGAACTAATCTACAAAAAAATTGCAATTTCTAAATATTTGTTTCGTGTTAACCAAACTCTATTCACAAATCAATAAGTAAAATATGGGATAACGTAGTTTACAGGACACGTTTAACATAAATATATTTATTTTCAATACAACGAAAATCAATCCTACTTTATACACAACCAAGGCACTAAAAAAATTAGCAATACCCTAAACCCTAAAAACCTTGGGGTCAAGGTGATAATGAACTTGACTTTCTTAGTGTGATATATATATTTCTAAGATTACAAGCATTTTTTTTTTATTAAAAATACTCGATATGCACTGTATATAAACCTGAGAATATCTTTGTTCCTTTAAATAGACTCATTAAATTCTATTCAGATCAGTGATTATCTAATATAATTTCCTAATACGAGTGTTAACGATAAAAAAATCATATGAATCAAACTTTTAGAAGAATTTTCAAAATATTAAAAAATCCACACAATTATTTAATCAAATAAAATTTTTAAAATACTTTTAAGTTTATATTTTTGATATTATATGTATATACAAACACCCATATAATATACGAAATATTTACTAATTCACTACTTAATTAACGTACTGATTTATACTAATTTTTTAAAACTTTTTTTTCAAGTCAAAATGTGTGTGTAAGTTGAGGAAGGAAGGTGTGGGTCACGAATCCATGATTATTATTAGGGTGTGAGCAGAGAAGAGAAACGAAGTGTGGAGTCTCTCTCTCTCTCTCTCTCTCTCTCTCTCTTAAGTCATAAACCCCACACAAACTCACTCACTATTCCAGCCTCCACCCGCTGAAACTCCTAATCGTACGGACCCTAACCCTCTCTCTCTCTCTCTCTCTCTCTCTCTCTCTCTCTATCTATATCTTTTTCTTCTTCTTCTTGGCATGTTCAATTAAGCCATGCGCAGATCCTTTTTTTATTTTAATTGTTTTCTTCTCGTTGTTCCCCCTGCGGTGTTTCTCTCACTTACCCATTGGACTTTCAAGTTAGCTTCCCCAACTTATTAGAACCTTTCACAACATCTGTAATAATAATTTTTTTTATTCTTGCATGCGAAATGCTCTCCCTTTAGAACTTTGTTTACAACACATGTATTGTAATTTTAATGGTTATGGAAAAGTGCTTCGTTCATTTTTTGGTCATGCGTATGTGTTTCTGTGAAAATAATTTAAGGGTGCTCTTTTAACAACTTCTGACCTTTTTGCCTGGAATCTCTTGTGCTTAGGGTTGGGGGCTGTGCGTTCTGAGCCCCCTTTGATGTAGTTGCTTCGGGAGAGTTAATTGTTTGGGAAATGGGAAAAATGTGGATTTAATCATGAGGGTGTTGTATTTGACGTGGGAGGTGAGGGTGTGGATGATAATAATGATAATGATAGTAATGTGATTACAATGATTAACTTGTTGATTTTTACATTAGAAGGAGACACAGGTCATGTGGGGAGGCTTTAATATCATATCTTCTTTGTATTTATGATTGGATTTTAAATATTCTATCCAATGGTGAATTGATTGGTGGTGGTGGTGATGATGGTGAAGGGGGGGATCGGCTATGATTGTGAATTGGGGAGATTGCTATTCACTATGATAACTTATGAAAATGAAAAGTTATGTATTCATATTATTCATATATTTGTTCTTCCACTCTGCCACCTTTATCAATCCTTGCAACATTTTATTTTAGTAGGATTTGGTAATTTAAAGTTAGCATGATGTAAAGTTGAGGCTTCTGAATTCTAATATAGTTCCTTTGCTAGTTAAGTATTAGTGTGCTGCTTATTACAATTCTGCTAATCTTTTCTTTTTTATTGTAGCCGGTCAATCATTTTCAGGAGAAGTGAATAGATTGATTCTGTTATGTTCTGAATTTCCTCACCACATACGACAAAAGTTTCAAGCGAAATGGAAACAGAAAAGTCAAATGTTTCTAAGGCTGAAGAACTTAAACTCCTTGCCAATGAAACATTCAATGGTAATCAATACTCAGACAATTTCTTTGTGATGTGACTATTTAGTTTCTTCAACATTGCAGTGAAATATGTGGTAAACTTTAGCTGAATTGTTGAATCTGACTCTGTTGTGATAAGCAGTACTACTGTTGTTGACTTGGTACTGCTTCAACACATTTCTTTGCTAATCCTGTGAGTTCATTGTTCAGCTCGAAAATTTTCCCAAGCCATTGATCTATATACACAAGCAATTGAGCTAAACAGTCAAAATGCAGTTTACTTCTCTAATCGTGCCTTTGCCCATCTTCGGCTTGAGGAATATGGTAGTGCAATACAAGATGCTACAAAGGCTATTGAAATTGATCCTAAATATTCAAAGGTGCTCTGAGTCCTAAAACATTAGAAGCTTTCCTGTATTTAGTTATCCTTAATAAAATCATGTTCTAATTTTTGCTTGTTGTAACAGGGTTATTACAGGCGAGGTGCTGCTCATCTTGGGCTGGGGAAGTTCAAGGAAGCACTGAAAGATTTTCAGCAGGTAACTATATAATTATAAGAGTCTGTCACTCTGTTGTCTTAAAACTATTCAAATGAACAAGTCTGGGTTGAAAATAACTTGTTCATACTAGTAGATCAGTTGCATTACAAAACATTGGAGATCAGTAATATATTGACATTCGTATTCCTTTCATTAGTAATGTAGATAAACAATACCAAAGATAATTTTGGAGATGCCAAAAGAATTCATAGAATCATAGCATCAACTTCTCAAATGTTATTTGGTATATTTTTTAAAAGATTACTGACATTAGTTCTCTTGAGAAGCTGATAGTAAAGAGAGGAAATGAGAATATGTATCGAAATTGGAACCAGCAATAGGTATTTTCCATTGAATATAAGCTCTGTATATGTTCCTGTTCTGATATGAATGTGATGTGTATAGAAAATGGGCTACAGCTACTGTAAAGGATAGAAAAGAATGAAAACAGAGAGAGAGAGAGATGTTGAAGGCAATGTTATCAAGATGGAGACCCCACCTAGGATTGGGAGAGGGGAGATAGACAAATAAAACTTGAGATCCTAACATGGCTATTAGATCCTACCTAAAGTGCAACATTATATTCAAACATATATGTAATGACATAAATAGGCAAAATAACCTTAAAATGACAACTAGCAGCACCAGCCTTAGGCCCACTAACACCACCAGGCACCGGTGTGTGGTATTTTCTCTTGCTGCCACATGGAACCATTACTTACTCACTCACCCAAACAGAGCCAAAACCAAAATCTACAAATAAATGCACCAATTGAATGCCTTGACAAGGCTCAAATGGGTATCTCACAGCAGCTAAGATCACGCACTTATAGAACAGAGCTCATAAATTCCAGCAGGCATCACCAACACATTTCACCCGGCAACTTCAAACACATTCAGCATGGATGGTATCTCACAGCAGGAGTCACGAACATCAGGGCCAAGGTTGTGAGGAGGGTTCCCAGCACCAGAATAAATCTTACAATCGCAAAAATCATATATGAGATATGAGATGCAGCAGGTCAGCACAGAACTCCTTGCTGTATTTGAGTCGGCCTTCCTGAATTTTCCTCCATTCTTCCTTTCGCAAGTGTCTCTGAACTTACCCATATTTCTCTCTGCCATTTCTACTCTTGCTTCCATCTTCAAATCCAGTATACCAGTTGCTAGAAACTGGAGCCAAATAGGTATTATATACTGAATATACTCTGTTCCTGTCCTAATATCAGTCCAGAAACTGGGTTACAGCTACTGCAAAAGTAAGAAAAAGAATAAGAGGGAAAACGAAAAATTTTGCACTCAACTTGCTAGCTCCCTTCCCAAATCTACACACAATTCTTGTTTACCCTCTCTGTACTCCCATTCTTCCCTTTTCATGTCACTAAGTGAGTGCATGTGAGAGCTCAACAAGTCTAATAAATATTGGACAAAATTATGGACCATTGAAATCAGTAAATAACTTAGCATTCACAAATTATATTCAAAATTTTGAAGATAACAACATTCCAAATTACATCAACAAATAACTGCTAACTTGAATGTTTTGGCATCTTAAAGCATACATATTTTATAAAGAAGAAAATTAAAATCGATTGTCTTGTATTCTACTCCATTATAAAATTTACAAGCTATATTTATAGAACAAATAATGCTATGGCATATACATGTCTACGTGCTAGAAAATGATGGGAGCTTTTACATTCTTTCAAATTCCTAACTTTTACTTGTTAATTAATCTGCAGAATTTACATGATAAATTCTCTAGAATATACATGCTTTAGTCTTGTATTTTGGAAACATGCACAACTATTTATATTTTTTAGTGGATTTTATCCTTCTAATCAATGCTGCTGCTTTTGCCCAAGGTAGAGTTAGCCACATCCAACTGTGTGGAGATGAAGTAGAAACATTTAGAAAAAGAGATATTACTGTTAGTTTAGGAGAAAAGTAGTTGGGATAATACTGGAATAAAGAAAGCGGAGAGACAAATTGAAGTAGTTATAAAGGAATATTAGTGTTTCTTTTTCTTTTTAGTTTTTATTCAAATTCTTTTATGACCTTAGAAATTATATTTGTTTATTTAACAAAACATTTGACTTTAAGAAAAAATATTTTTGGGACAAATTGAAGGTTGTGGATGTACTTCCCCAGCTCCCTTCCCTGTTCAATTTACTAATAATAGATTTGTTGAGATTCTGTGTAAGTTATGTTTGTGCTGTTTTAGACTCTTATGTCTTGGAATAGATTATCAGCAAGGTTTTTAATTGCGGTTAAGGTTGTGTGAAGTTATGGTACTTGTTGGCTGATGTGGGCCCATGTGGTCTGCAATTGCAGCTTATTACTGTTTTAATGGACACTGCAACCAAAATGTTGCACAATTGCGGCTGCATCATGTGATGCACAGTGCTTACAATTCACCCTTTTCTTTTTGTGAGCTCTGTGTAAATGGAAGCTACTCTGTCAACTTGCATTCTAACTCTAGAAATGAATTTTTTTTTAACTTGCTAGTTGCTAATGTTTATCGAAATTGTAGGAATCTGAAATTTTTTGTTGGCATACCACCTTATTGAAATGTTTTCTCATGAAAGTCCTCTTAGCTGGCTGAAGTTAACAGTTCTCGTCCTTTAATATTGTCTTGCATTCGGGCAACTCATGTTTTAATGTTACCTTTTTTTCAATCTGTAAAAACTGTTTTAATATTACCTTGTTTGTGGGATATCTTTTAACCTAGCCTCTACTTTTGGATTTTTACTTTCCTTCAAACAAAATTGACTACCTCACTCTAATTGTTCTGTAACATGTACTTGTTTCAATGTGCAAACATTTTTTATTTAATATACTTTTATTGAATAGGTCAAGAAAATGTGTCCAAACGATCCTGATGCAACAAAGAAATTGAAGGAATGTGAGAAAGCAGTTATGAAACTTAAATTTGAAGAAGCAATTGCTGTACCAGAGTCTGAAAGGCGTTCAATAGCTGAATCCATAGATTTCCATTCAATAGGTACTATTTTGAATATGGTTTCTTATGCTAGTATCTTCTATCAGTTTTCCTGTTTGCCTCCCTCCGTTTTTTGCACACCATTTTCTTTTCTTGAGCTATGTTTAATTATTTCTTGCTGTCATGCTGTTATATCTCTTAACTTTTATTTATTTTGAATTTGTGTATCTTAAGGGTATTATTGCAGCTTTAATTTTGTAATGCTTCAAATAATATAATACACACCCTTAAAAGAGTCACTATAGCTTTCTTTTGATTAATTGAAAGTTCTATTCTAATACAATGTCTCCTGTTATGAATACCTACTGACCTTAAATTAGTGTTCTTTCATATATAAATGTATGTTTTCAAGGATCTTAGCATCCTTAATGTAGTAATGTGGTAAGGTGGAGTGAGTATGTTTATCGTCATTTCAATAATTAGGTTATGCATGAATTATTCAGTTTTTCATCTGATTATTTGATTGGATATGGATTTTTCTCCCCATTTAATTGTGCTGTTGACGGGATTTCTTTCTTTGAACAATGGTTTTCATGCAGTAGATTGGATGGAGTAAGATAAGATGCCAATCATGATCTAGTTTCATTTCATTTCCATTTTGTTATAAAATTTTTATTGGTTTTAGGTACTGTTTCTTTGAATATGTAGTGATGATAGTGGTCTTGGGTAGCAATGAGAAAAGTTTAATGGACCATTTTGCTGTGAATTTGGGGATTTAATTTTTAATTTCCCAGGTTCTTGATTGCTTATTCACATCCACATGGAATTTATTCCAGTCTTAATAATAAGAAAGACATGAAGTGTGAAGTTGATAGAGAAGTAAGGGCAAAAAAAATTGTGTAATATACTAATATCATCTCATCTCAATATACAAAGAAAATATTTAAATCTCAAGATAATGCAATCATCCAATGCTTAAATTCTTCTACAACCAAGGGAACCATAAGTCGGTAAACTTTGGTGCATCGTGAGGTGGAAGATTATGTCTTACTGTTTGTTTATGTCTCATTTCCTCTGGTTCAAGAGTCAACATATTATCAATATGATGAATATCTTTCAAATAATTATTGGCGATGTTTGATCTCATCTACTATTGTATTGTCCTTTTACATATTCATTTCAACCGTTGTCCATCCATTTACACAGTTCCTATTCTCTGACTATCTGATATTTCCTATTCCTAGTTGGAAAACTGACTGAGAAGTTTGGCTCACCAAGATGTTTCACACTGAATTTGTATAACTCTTAACCAAATAATGACATAGTTTAACCCAAGGGACAATACATAATTACCTCTGGTGAAGAGTTTTACATTTCAATTTGTATTAACCAAGCATCAAACTTATTTATCCAATGATCTACCTGTATTCTGATACTTGGTTAACTGTAAGGAGATTATTGATTAAACTAATCTGATAATTGGTTAATCTATATATGAACTAGAATGTAATATTTCCTGCCAAACCAAACAAATGAATCAGTCTCCTTTGCTGTTTTCAACCACACACCTGCCTCATTTTTCTTCCTTCTATCTCCTTCCTTTTCACTGGTAATTCAGAAGACCCAAAAGAGAAGATAAAACTTATCCGAAGTCTTGAGTCACATGTTTGATGAACATGTCTTATAAGTGGCAAAACTAAAAGATAAGCATGTTGTATGGGTGACCATGCCCTTCTCCACCTCTGAGATATGCATATGGTTTTTTTCCCTCACCCAAGCCTGTGGTGAATGCTTTCATGATTCCATCACATACCTTAATCATCCTTCTTTCCCTCCCAAATCCCTTTTCATAAATTCTAGGGATATTTTATGCCTGTCTATTTATGAATGTTTGTCATACTTTACTATAAATCATCACTCTTTGTATATATTGTATCATTATAGGAAAGGGCCACAATTCTTCGGTGCCAACCGAAGTGGCCATAGCAGCAGTGACAGTAGCAGTTATGGCAGCGGCGGTGATGTTGTTCAGGACATCAAAGACCACAATAGTAGTTGCAATTGTGGTTGGTTTGCTGTTGCTTCTTGGGGCTTATTGGTGGAGTGGCCACAATACTGGTACATTTAGGAGTCATTTACATAACCCAGGTCTTAGTTTAAAATTAATTTAAGACCTAAAACAAATTAACAAAGAATGAACTTTAAAAAACTGAATTTCAATTTTAATCAGATTGAATCATTATCGGTAATGCATTAGAAAATAAATTGTTTTGTTTTTTATAACGCAGCATAATTCTTCATATTGGCTATTTTTGGATCGAGTTATTAATCACGCGATACTCCACCTAAGAAATAAAAAGCATCTCTTGTGTCTCTAAGATACTGGTTTAGAATGTGATTATTACCCTCGTTGTCGTTGGGCTTTCTGATATTAACATAAGCTCATCCTTCTGGCGGTTTCAATGTTGTATGTTTTCTGATAGCGATAAGGATGGTAGGTGCTATGCATTTTTTTTATAAGAGTATATTTTATCTGAAACTGTAAAAGGAAGTGCAAGAAAGAGGATCAGTCGTCCCTCTAAACAGACTAATGAAGAACAATGTGTATGTTATGTCTATTTTTTTTACTATTTTCAGCTGCTTGCAACCATGTTTGAATTTTTTTCTTTTGGGTTGTTCATTGCTACCTGGATTGGCATCTACAAACTTCCATAATTTGAAAGATTGTTGAGTATGTATTATATCGATGTCTTTGGATTTGGTAGAGATAATGTAATCTCCTGATCTTCACACCCTCCCCTTCTCTGTATTGAATTGTTGATTTCAAGGACCATTAGCACATTTAATATGAAAGATCAATAACCATTCTTGTTAATTTTGTATTGTCAGTGGTCTATAAAATTAATGACCTTTTCTTTCTAATTTATATTTTTATTGCTAAACCAATTTCATGTTCTATTGTAGCATTTGATTTCACTCATGGACATGAACAAATTTTGGCATTTCATTTTAATTCTAGATGTCGAGCCACAATATTCTGGAGCAAGAATAGAGGGGGATGTTGTTACTTTGGATTTTGTGAAGAAAATGATGGAAGATTTCAAGAATCAGAAGTGCTTACATAAACGGTACTGAAGGAAGAAATTTTATTGTGTATCTGTTTCTTGACAAGTTATTGAAGCATCTTCTCTCTTGTCCCGCCTTAATGTTTTAGGTATGCGTTCCAAATTGTATTGCAAACAAGAGAGATGTTGCAAGCTTTGCCTTCTCTTGTTGACATACATGTTCCTGATGACAAACATTTTACTGTTTGTGGTGATGTGCATGGTCAGGTAATTGGTTTATAATCTGAGTTGTTTATAATATTTGTTGGGTCACAAACTTGATTTTGAACTTAAAGCACTACTGCAGTTGATAGGTTACTTGCTAACATGGTAAAACAAGTTGTTGCTTATATCTTCATGGTGGCTTTTGTTACTTTTATATATTAAGGGGGTAGGATTGTTGTTATAGATTAGCCTCTTTTTGATTTTCCTCCCATATTTCATGTGGTGAGTTTCTCTGATCATTATTTGGAGGAACTAGAGAGCTATTTTGTGCTGATGAGCATGTTATTTATTTCTCTATTTTTGTGTCATATATTTTGCATATTTGTTCGGGAATGGGGCTTTGACTGCCATAGTGAACTTAGACCTTGTATTATTTTGTTATTTTCCCCCTCTAGATCACTGATAAAAGAGGGAATGCTATTAGAAGTGAAAAAAGAAAGCAGCACAGAGACATGGATATGAAATCTTCCTTAGAGGGTGAAAAATACAGAAAAAAAATTCTTCCTTTGAATGTTTCTTCAAGAAACCCATTTAAAATAACGGTATTATCCCATATGAGAAACAGCTGCAAAAACCTTTCATTTAAAATTCTCTGCATTCATTTCTATCATAATGACCAATTTGCAGCCCTAGGCTACATTTCACTCCCTTTCAGGGCTTTTCCCATTTATCTCTTACCAAATTCTTGAAAACCTCAGAAGTTAAACTTGTTAACCTATTGCAGTTATAAATATCATGAACTAAAAACGATGAAATAATTAACTGACACTCCTAGACTGCTACAGTTGTGAAATAAAGCATCTTCCCTTTCCACTGGATGGAGAGGGGGAGAAAGAACACTCTGCAGTTTGAAATTTAACCAGCACCGCTTTATCATGATTTACCGTATGCCCGAACCATTCATATTGTAGTGTTGGCACTAAAACAAAGTATGCTGTCTGAATGAGTAGGATGCTGTAAGTAATTCTAAGTAGGTAATTTTTTTGAATAAAATATAGATTCTTCAAAAGGAAAGAACTTAGAAAAAATGAACCTTCTTTGGGGAAAAAATTGAAGCCAAATTTTCTTGAAAAACCAGCCCCAATGATGTTGGCATTATGTTTCAAGAGTAACATTGCTAATAACCTTGAGACTACCACACCACAAAAGCTAATTGTTGTAGTTGGGGAGCCCAAAGCCTTATAATCCCCACACTAGAATTCCATACTTCCAATGTGGGATTCAAGTCTTGTACCTTGCAATTGGATCCTAACATCCCACCATGCTCTGCAGCCAAATTCCCACGCAGGGTACCTGTGCACTAGTCCTGGACCAATATGGCAATGCCTGCGTCACCACTCATGCTACTTGATTGTAGCTGAGAGACAGGGTGAAAGGTTCAGATACCAATTAATAAGAAGCTTTAGAGAACCACACTATGATAACTAGTTGTTATAGTTGGAGAGTTCAAAGCCTTATACATTCCACACTAGAATCTCATACTTCCAATGTGAGATTCAAGTTCCATACCTTGTAATTGGATTCTGACAAATATGAACAGTTATAATCATGCAAAAGCAAAAACAAAACTTGATTTTCATAAAAGGTCCTCCTACAATTGTGGGCAATAGCATGTAATTTATAAATTGTCATTTTTTGCTTCACTTTCATTGCTCTCGGACATGTTTGAATGTGATTTTTTTAATCATACTGCATCATGTTGCATGGTTTTTTATTTTTGTATTTTTCTTTAATTTTTAACCTGTCCAATTTATTACTCCCCCTCCCCCCTCCCTGTAATTTATAAATTTGTCCTCTTTTCTCTGGTTTCGTTGATCTCACGCCCACACATGCTTGAATGTGACATCTTTCTCTATTTTTTTTTTTATCAAATTGCATCATGTTGCATGGCTTTTGTATTTTGTTTTTTTTTCTTTAATTTTTAACATTTCAAATTTATTATTTTTCCCTGTTAACTCTTGCAGTACTATGATCTTCTGAATATTTTTGAGCTTAATGGGCTTCCTTCAGAAGAGAATCCGTATCTATTTAATGGTGACTTTGTGGATAGGGGATCTTTTTCTTTGGAAGTTATCCTCACTTTGTTTGCATTTAAGTGCATGTCTCCATCAGGTAAACCCATCTTTATCGGTCTGTAAATTTTGTTATCCCTTTTCTGGAGACATTAGGAATTTATGATCCCTTCAGCACCCTATTATTGATCAGATGCCTTTTCAAATTTGTTAGAATCGAAAGGACTTTTTCATTCATGATAAGTTGAAACATTACAATTCCTTTTGAAATTTAGCCTTGTAAATTGCTGTATTTACTTTATTATTTCAAGTGAATTGTATAATGCTATTTGTGCGATTGGACTTTACACATAAATCTTAATTTAGGAGCTTCCTCACTTTATCTAGTTCACCTGTTTGAGGGAATATTATTCTTTTTTTTTTCTGGGGTGTTGTAACTTGTTTTGCTGCCTTATGATTTTCAGCCATATATTTAGCTAGAGGAAATCACGAGAGCAAGAGCATGAACAAGATATATGGTTTTGAGGGTGAGGTGCGCTCAAAGTTAAATGATACATTTGTCGAACTTTTTGCGGAGGTATTCTGCAGTTTACCATTGGCTCATGTTATCAATGAGAAAATTTTCGTAGTTCATGGAGGTCTTTTTAGTGTTGATGGGGTCAAACTCTCTGATCTCCGATCAATTAATCGATTTTGCGAGCCTCCTGAAGAAGGTTAGATGCATCCCTTTTTTTTTGTTTCAATTAATCTCAGCTAACAGCACATAGCTAAATCCTTCTAAACTTTCCATTTTTGCACTTCATAGACCTAAATCTCTGGCATTTACCCTTAGTATCGTCACTTTATGTATCTATGTTTGCTATGTGTAGGTTTGATGTGTGAATTGCTATGGAGTGATCCACAACCTCTCCCTGGAAGGGGCCCTAGCAAGCGTGGTGTAGGCCTTTCTTTTGGTGCAGATGTGACAAAAAGGTTTTTGCAGGAAAATAATTTAGGTATGTTTTCCATTGGTCTGATACTTCATTTGTTCTTTAACCAGTGGCTTCACACAAATTACCAAATTACAGATTTAGTTGTGCGATCTCATGAAGTAAAGGATGAGGGTTATGAGATTGAACATGATGGTAAACTCATAACTGTGTTTTCTGCTCCAAATTACTGTGACCAGGTAACCAAAACCCTTTTGGTAATTGGTACAATACTCTTGAGTAATTTTATGGCATTTGCTTACTTGGTTGTCTCAAGATTTGATCGGAGAGAGATGGGGGGCTGGGGGAATGAGAGTCATGGCTCTCTCCCACCCCTGCCTAATGGGAAGAGGCTTTTGTTATTGTAATCTACTCATTCAGTTTATCTTTAATCATTTGTATAGGCTCTCAGCCCTCAGGCTTTGGTTTGTTTGTAAACATATTGTTGAGATAACTTCTAGGAGCCAGAAAATTGGGCATGTTGCATGATTGACCAGGATGCTATTCCAGTTGTATATTGTGTGAATGAAAATAGTATTTCACCATCTTGCATTATTTGTACATTTGTTGTTTGTGTGGACTGTGGGCCATGCTTTTATAAATATTTAATTAATCACTTTTCTTTCTATGAAGTATATTTTGGTGGTGTTAAAATCTACAAAATGTTGATTTGTCACTGTATGCTGCAGATGGGTAACAAGGGTGCCTTTATTCGCTTTGAAGCGCCTGATATGAAACCTAACATTGTCACATTCTCAGCTGTGGTTAGTATTGTGTTTTGTAGCATGCTATATCATGTTTTCTCATCCTAAAAAAAATGATGATAATAATAATAAATAAATCAACTTTCATTCTTTGTTATCAAGTATTCGGATGCATTATGATCCTATGCAAATCTCTTGACACTTTCTTCTTGTGTCTGGTTCACTTTGTTGAATTTGCAGTCACACCCTGACGTCAAGCCAATGGCTTATGCAAACAACTTCCTCCGTATGTTCTCATAATTTTTATATAGCTGACCAGAAGCCTAGTACTGCCAATGGTTTATGCTACTTCGCAATGTGTCTTATGCCCCAAGGGCAAAAATCAGGTGGTGGCTAGAGAAGAAATGGTACATGTTGATCACTGTTGTCATGTATAATATTTTTGGCTTAATATTTTTTTTTAAATTCATTTTTTCCTCCCCCTAATGTTACCCCTTTAGTTTGTGCTTTTTTTTATCATTCAGTGAAGTGTAAGGAAATTTGCATCTTCTCTAGCTTTGTGGCACTCTAGTGATAAACTTGAAATTGCTTACATGAATCACACCGCTTAGGTAATGTAAGACCCTTTACTTGTGTTTGACTTTGAATGAGATATTTGTTAACAAAATTTAGTTTGTTTGCGTTACCAAAATAGTTGTGTATTTATCAGATATTAAAAGATTTATTTTCAAAATTCAGGATACAAAGGTTCTTTTACATCATTTTTGATCAATTTAAAATTTAAATTTACAAGCAGCAGTCCGTGACGGTAACACAATATTCATCTTTATTGTATTGATTTTATTTTTACCAAAATAACATAATGGGGGGTGGGGTGAAAGCACATGACCCTTTTTGCATGAGTATGACATTAAAATAATTTCAGCAAAGGTTTTGTTGTCCTTTTACTATTATTATTTTAATGTATCCCAAGTTTTTAATTGATTGTTCATATAGTCACTACTGATCAATGATATACTCAAAAGTTCATGGTAAGGATTGTTGTAATTATGATCTATATTCTCTTTCTAAGTCGGGATTCAAGATTCTATGCCATCTACTCTGAAGCAATATTTTTGCTCTATACTATAAACGGAATGCAACATGGGCAAATCTATATACTAACGACATAGGATGCATACCTCTGAAAAATGAACTTAAGACCTGAAACAGAGTCATGATGCTGAATATTTATATTGCTTATGGTATCAAATTGTGTTTGAATACCATATATTAAGTGTAAGAAATATTATTTGTATTAAGTAGACAATTTACTAGTCGAGTTTAAGAAAACAATTGGACGCCGTACTGGTAACTAATATAAATTACACTCTTCAAAAGTAAATTTTAGTACAACTGTATGCACACTATGTCGTTTATATACCTTTTATTTTTGTTTAATTACATGATACGACTTACTGTTTATATTTTGAATTTTTTTTTGGTACAGTTAAAAAAATGAATAGGTTTGAATTCAAGACTTAAAGTAAATTATTCCAATTTTCGATCCTTTACCGTTGAATCAATCTTAGAGGTTTGCATTTTTGAATGTTTTGATAATATATTTTTGTATTTTTGAATGTTTTGATAATATATTTCTAATTGATAGCCATAAATTGAAACCATCATATGCAAAGTTTGACCATGTTTGCTTGTCACTTAACATAATTATAAAAATTCATAGTGTGTGCGGGTGGACCATTGATACTCCATAGGAGATAATCCTATCCGAGATAAAATTCTCTACAACATTGTGGGATTATATCTCCTAGTAATTTTTTTCCAAATTTTTTTCCATATCTAATATTCAAATGAGATTTTACTTAAAGAAAATCAAGAATATATCATTGGAATGAACTATATCTTAGTAATAAAACAAGATATTTAACTATATATTTCTTATTAATAGAGATCATAAGTTACATTTAAATTTATTTTAAATTTAATTTTTTTTCATAAAATTTTAATTTTTTTAACTGATCTCTAGCAATGGATTTAACTTCAACTTTTTAAATTAATGAAGTTGTGATAAAAAATTTAGCAAATGATGTTATAATATAAAAATATATACAGACATGATAAGCACTTCAATAACATGACGTGCTCTGTACAAAAAAAAATGATTATGATTCTTAGCGATACATTTCTACACTCGATAAGCACCCCGCTTGTTTATAAATTTGGATCCAATTCAAAAAAGTTTAGCATTACTCTATAATGACCTAGTAGACAAAACACAACCTTTCATAAGACAAAGTAGAAAAATTATATATCAAAGTATAACAAAAAAACAGTCAATCTTAGTGTCGCGTGGATCCAAGTCCTATACTCAATGGAAAAACCCAAACACTAATAAAACAAATGCCCTAGAAAAAAATGAATCAAGTTCATATCCAAACTAGTCGAAATTTGTCTATAAAGAAATGTGGACGTCAAGAGTGCACATATAAAAATTGCTCTTACAAGGATAATTTTTCTTCTTCCTTGTCTTACATTTTTATATGAAAGTGCTCTTCACCATGTTCATCAAGCTTACAACAAAGGAGAGCTTGGAGTATATGAAACCTAGAATGCAACACCGAGAATTAGATATGTTCTCTCTCTCTTGATTTTTTTGGGGTCTTCAAAATAGATATATTCATATGTACAATTGATCTTAACAAATTTTGTTGGATAGACTTCTTAAGGAGTCCATACCGCAAAAGCAGTAACAACTTGTTAATCTGAATTACAGGTCCATATAATTTTTAGGCCCAATAAAAACACATGTGAAGTCTGTCAATATTGTAATGTAGAATGGGCCTTATCCTGGGCTGAAGCCCAAAGATATCCCTAACCCAAACCAAGCCCCTTTTGATTTCCAGAGATACCCTTTTGTGTTGTTGCCCTCAAACAAACAAACCTGAGCTAAGTGCTAAACCAAGCGACGACGACGGTGGAAGTCGTATCGTGTTCTCCTCCATTCACTGTAAGCCTCTCTCTCTCTCTCTCTCTTCACTTTTCTTTGTTTCTTTCTTTTTTTATTATTCTAAAACGCAATGCAATTCCAAACCAAAGCTCAAGCCATGCAGATCTCTTCTCTGTGACTTTCCTCTCTTATCCCTCTCTCTCTGGGGTCCCAAATCCATGTGGGACCCAACCACTTCTTCTCTGTGAGTTTTTTTTGGTGATGACCCAGTTGGACCCTTGTGTTGAATTTGCCGAAAGTTCCCATCTTTTTTTTATGGGCTGTGGGTGGTTTTGTGTGATTCCCTGTTTGCTCTGCGTTTTTGGTGTGGAGAGGGAATCCTGGATTATGGGGTTTGCGTTTTTTGAGGAAAAATGGTGGTGCTCGTAATGCAATTGATCCTTGAAGGTGATTGTTGAAGTGTTCATGGAGTGAGTTGTGTGGTGTTCCATGAAATGGGAAGGGTTGTTATGTTGAGCTTGAGCTGTGAGGGAGAATATGTTGTTTGTTTTGAGTGAAATGGGTTGCGCCTGCCTTAAATTCTTGTTGGGTTTGTGGAAATTAAGGTTTAAGGAGGAATTGTTGTTTCTGGGTCAGAAGATTGAAATGATGATAGAAATATCAAAATGTTATAATTGTAGGTAATATGAGGGAGTTTTCTTATCAAGCTGAAGGTTCATATTAAGTTCAAGGAAGACTCTGCAGATAAGGCTTAAAAGAACTGGTTTTTGATATATTGATGAGCAAATGAATGAACTTTCTATCTGTGTATTTGTTGAGCGAAACCCAGACAGTTTGAAGTTATTTTTAAGTTTTCCTCTTTTTGTATCAGAATGATGCCTTTTGCGGCCATACCTAAAAATGCAATGGCAGGATGGTTGCCATTCAGAACTTTTATATATAGATTACATAATTTATACTGTATACATACAAATGCTAAAAACTCTTAAACTCAAAATTTGTGACATTAAAAGACATAGGTCTTAAGCAGAAATACTAATAATTAACCGTAAAGGCCAAGGAAACAAACTAAACTCAAGATATATTCATATTTCAAATACAAGACTCCTTAAACATTCAATAAAAAGTGAGAGTGGGTGATGCACAGAGAAAAAAACAGAGGAGGTTGAGGGTTCAGAGTTCAGAACAAAGGTGATTTAGAGTTCGGAATAGAGAAGAGGATGGAAGTGAATTCTGTTGGAAATACTGCATGAGATGGATGGGTGTTGGTCACACAGGTTGAATGTCGCATACTAGATACAAGCATGGAAATCTACATCTAATTAGGGATTTCTTTTAATTCTAAAAAGAAAGGGGGTGATATCAACTTTGCGCTTAAACCCTCTTCCAAAATGATGATGTTTTGAGGGCAAAAATGGGTTTTATTAAAAGCCTTATGCTAGCGCTGTTGTGGCTGTTATTCGAAAACAGACTGCTATTTAAATTTTATGGTCTACAGTGCCATAGCACTATTATAGGCTGTAACATGCTATTGATAACTATTGGTTAATTGAAAGAAAAATTCTTGGAATTTGTGTAATTCATGGTGTAGAAAAGCCTTAGATGTTTTTCATGGATTTAATCTTATGGAGGAACAGTGTGGTTTGTGAACTTAAAGTCCGAAGCTACTTATTTGTACACCATGAAATTTCTCTGTAACCAAGTTGGTCATATATTTTATTTATGGTTACTTATTATCTGATGTAAATACCTACACTGCTCTATTTCCTATAACATGTTATCTTTCAGGGAATAAAGAGATTTTAATTTACTTAAAAAGATCTACTTTAGTGATCATTACATCAAATTCTTACTACTTTAGGCATGACTTTACTGGTCTTAAAGTAAAAACTACATTGTTTAAAAATCAAATCCGTTGGATAAAATGTCATAGCCTTATCTCAAGCCCTTTAGGCTTTTGGGCAGAGAAATAGATGATGATCCGCTGGCTTCATGTTGCATGTAATCTTTCACATGTGTTGTTTATCAGCTAACTGTATTAATATTGTGTTTCATCAGATTTCTGCTGTGGCAATTTTCCCTCAAAATGCTGTTCATACAAGGAAAGAGAATGTTGTAACTCAATGAAGGCTGAATAGATGGCAGTCAAAGTTGAGGCTTATCCTTTACTTCCTTTAAATTACAGGAAGGATCAATCCCTAAAATCTGCTGTATAAATTTTTCATTTTCCTGGTAAAGAAAGTTCATCTTAAAACTTAAATTAGTTGTCTAGATATGAGCAGTGGAAAATAAGAAAAACTACTTGTGATGTCATTCCTTTCATGGGTTGAAAAATGTAGATTTCTATCAAGTTTCACTTTGGGAATCCTTTGAATTATTCCAATCTACAGTAATTATTTTGCCATGTATGTTTCTACTTTCAACATATGATATGCATTTGAAGAGGTTGCTTATGGGTTAATAAGTTAGGACTTTGGGTGTTGGGGCTGCTAATCCTTTCAATTTGTAGGCTTTATTCCTTTGATTTATTGGTGAAATTTCTTATCTTCTTTGGTCTTCTTTCTTCTTAGGCTTTGTTTGGGAGTTTGGAACTGGAGGGAAAGGGTTTGACAGGGAAGAGAGGGTAAACCCTTCTTTAGTTTGGATGTCTAAAATCCCTCCAATTTGGAAAAAGTTAAAAAATGAGTTTGAGAAGGGGTTTGGAGGGTTTCAAAAACACCTAAAATCTTCCTCTAATTTTTAAAATCACTCAAACATGGGGAGAGAAGATCATATCACTTCCCCTTCCCTCCGCAAACCACCTCACAAACAAAACCTTTGGGAGTTTGCACTATTATCCTAGGCCATTGTGTTGCTCTCTTTTTATTAATAAACTTCTTTTATACTACAAAAATAAGAAACAATTGAGATTCCTGTTTCTGATTCTACTTCTTTATTGAATATTGGTTCAGTCATAGTAATGGAAGTGGTAGCAGTGGACCCTTACACAACTAATCCAGGTCCAATTGATGGTTCAGTTCTGTATGACCAAGACAAGCATGTCTCCACAGCAGTTTGGGATGGACAGGTGCAGTTTACAAGCTTAAAAGCTCTTCTGTTTCATCTTTTATTTTCTGTTCTCTGAAAAAATTTGTCAATTATTATCTACATAATTGTTCTCTCATTAATGCATTAACAGGAGCGTGGTGCCCTCAGATGTCACGAACACACTTCAAAGCTTGATCAGTGGACACTTACTCCTAAACAGATTGAATTGGTAGAGAAGGCTGGATTTGGCTACTTAAGGTCAATCCCAGCTATAAGCCTAGACAATCCACTTATTTCTGCTCTAGTTGAAAGATGGAGAAGAGAAACAAATACTTTTCACTTGAATGTTGGTGAGATGACAGTAACACTTAAAGATGTTGCTCTCTTGCTTGGGTTGGCAATTGATGGAGAACCTGTTATAGGTATTACATATACCACATGCAGTTCGGTTTGTGAAAAGTATCTTGGCAGGTCACCAGAATCTGGTTACACAAGTGGCGGAATGGTGAAGCTAAGTTGGTTAAAAGAATTCTTCTCTCGCTGTCCTGAAGATGCTCCAATTGAAGTGATTGAGCAACATACCCGAGCTTATCTTCTTTATCTTGTAGGTAGCACCATATTCTCCACCACTACAGGGAATAAAGTTCCTGTAATGTATTTGCCATTATTTGAAAATTTTGATAGATGTGGGCAATATGCCTGGGGTGCAGCAGCATTGGCATTCTTGTACAGAGCACTGGGCAATGCGTCACTAAAAACTCAAAGCACCATTAGTGGCTGTTTAACACTACTTCAGGTAAATTATTTACATGTGGTTCTCTTTTTAACTTCTATCTTTATCCTTTGCTTTCAAACTACCGTTTTCCTTTCTTAAAAAAAATGCTGATTTAACTGGTTGTTATGTATTTGCAGTGTTGGAGTTACTTTCACCTAAATATTGGGCGACCGAAGCTCAATCTTGATCTGATGCATGATCGATTTCCCTTTGTGCTTAGATGGAAAGGAAAACAAAGTGGCCCAACTGCAAATCGAGATGTGGTTTTTTATCGGAAGGCCTTAGATTCCTTAAAACCATGTGATGTAAGTCTTATATTTTCATTTGTATTTTCAAGCTGATTGGGCAATATTCTGATATATTTTAAAATTAGAATCCAATTTTACTAGCATAAATGTACAGGTGGAGTGGCTTCCCTACCGAAACATGGACAGTATGGTAATTCCAGAACATATCAAAAGTACTTTATTTCTTGGGAGGTCAAAGACAATGTTGATATGCTTTGACAAGGCGGAAAGACATCTTCCAAATCGATGCTTAAGGCAATATGGCATGCTTCAATCGATTCCAGATGATGTGGAGCGTTGGGAGAGGAAGAGTAGAGGAGTTGATGGCGGGGTTGATTTGTCAGGGAAAATGGAATCAGAGCTTAATGAATGGGTAGACCGGCAACTACATATAGTTGATGGGGATGAGGGCGTAGACGAAAGTGAGTACATGGAGTGGTATTTGAGAATTACTCGAAAGTTCATAGGGAGGCCTATTTCTCTGTCATCCGAGTTCCAGAGAACGGTAAGGATATGTTTCATGAATTTAGTTTTAATTCCTATGGCAATTATAGATTAAGTTTGAAATGCTTTTTAAAGAAAATAAACAAATGTTTGCAGAATGCTGGTCTGAGGGATATTGCACACATAGCAGATACCTTCTCAACAAAAGGACTGGATCCACAACAAATTGAATCAATATCTAGGATAAGATATATTGCCCATGAATGTTTGAGAGACCAAATTGGTGGTCCGGTCATAGCATCGGGGAGCCCCCAAGTTGAACTAGGAAAAAGGGTTAGAGGAAAGGAAAGAGTTAGAAGAAAAGGAGGGTCAGGTAAACGAATGCGGAAAGATGGTATAGTTCAATATAACACTGTCAGTGAGGATGAACAACCTCAGTACTATGGCACTGCTATTGAGGTTGGCCAGTTACATCTAAGTCATATTGAAAGAGAGATAGATCATGCACAATTATGCACTGTAGAGAATGCAGTTAGTGCTGTCCAATTGATTCATGCAGACACGGACTGTGAGAATCTGCCACTCTGTGATACACACATTGAGGTTGATCAATCAGAGCTAGACTATGCAGCTGGTGAAGAAAACAATGAGGAGCAAGATGATGTAGCTGCTGAGTTTAGCCATGAAGAACTAAAGCACAGAGCTGATGAAGAAATAAAGCAAGAGCTTAACCATGTGACTGGGGAGGAAAATATTGAGGAACTGAATGCAGCCAATGAGATCCATGATGTTCAACCTTCTGATCATATGGTGATTGATAATTCACACCTTTGTGATGTAAGTCACGAGATCAATGATACGGCGCTTTCAGATGCTGCTGCAGAGGTCAATCACACCCAACTAGGTGACTCAAGTTTTGTCAATCCTCAACAAAGCAATCCAATTGACAATCTAGTTAATTCTCAGCTTTCTCACATTAACACTGAATGTGAACCACCAACTGCTAAGGCAGCAGTGGAAGTGTCTCAACATTCTTCTATTGAAACTCATGAGGATATTTCACAGAAAGGTGATTGTAGTGTTGCTGTATAGGGTGAATAGCTCACAATATTGTAGAGAGAAAATTTTTTAGGCTTACTTAATTTAAAGATGTGATCCTGCCTTGTAAAAATTATTCATTTTTTTTATGCATAGCTTTCATTTACTTCCATGCTTGTGAATTAAGGTGCATGACATGCAACTTAATTGCTCAGGCATCACGAATACCATACTAGGGAGCATATGATCATGCATCTTCGAGTAGATATGGTAGTTTTGTACTTTAAAATTTAAATCAATCTGAACTACTACAGTTTTAGTGCCATGGAAAGATGGAATTAGTGTGCTTCTGCAGTATCACATTCCCAGATTTCAGTGGAAACTCAAAGTTACTAACACTTTTGAGTTTCTCTACCGAAGGAAATAGTAAGGTTTCTATACTGATGGAAAATATTAATCATTCAGTCTTTGAATTAGTGTGGGAAAAGGACCAAATTGATTTAAAAAACGTAAATTTTATATTTCAAACATTAAATATGATTAATTTGAAATCACTTAAGGGTTAAAATTATATTTCATTTATCCCCGTTTGCTGGAAACCTCATGGCTTGAACATAATGTATTTGATATGATAAATTAGTTATTTTAATTTATTTGACTTATTTAAAAGTTTGATTAAAATAGAGTTTTTTTGGCAAAAGAGGTTTATTTTACTTGCTTATAACGTTGAGTTTATAAGTTGTAAGTTTCTTTATAGATAGACAAATATGGGTATATAAATATACATAATTTTTATATGAATGTTTCACTTGCTTGCTCCTTACCCAACCCAAGGACGCCACACTGGTCCTATAATGTCCCCGGATCTGCTCTGTCGTACTCTAATGCTGGATAAATTAAAAAATAGAAAGAAAAAAAATAAAGTGAAAATAAAATAGAAAAATAAGTTGCTTAAATAAATAAAAATAAAAGAAAAAAATAAAAAAATATTCTCTTCTATTGTGTGGATATGTGAAAAAAAGAGTGAAAAAATATTAGTAATTTTGATTTATATAAATTTTAAAAAATAAAATTTACCCTTAAAAAATTTAATTTTTATTAATGCTATTTTTTATTTTGTTTTAAAAAATTTAATAATTTTCAGAATTTAAAATAAATAAAAAAGAAAAAAAAATGCCAACCTTCTATTTTCTTGGCAAGGATGGAGATAAAATTTTTTTATAGATCCTACAAAATTTAATTTCATCCTTCCAGGACAAATGTATATAAATAGAGATTAAAAAATAAAATTCATGTATTTTTGAAAATAATTTTTTTCCTCACTTTTTTCTAACCTAACCAAATAATGGATAAATACATCAGGGCACAAGAATGATTATCAAATATACATGCAATATTTACCTATATACATCTCAAAATTTGGAAGATTAATAGGCTAACAAAAATGTATAATTAATTACTTAATCAGTTATATAACTCATTTAACCATAAAATACTTTTTTTTAGATGATTACATATTTTTTTAATCGAATAATAAAAAATATCTTGATTATTTCTGTATAAAATAATAATTAATTTAATTATATAATTGATTATATAATCGATTACTTAAAAAAATTATTAATTAATTAATATTTTAAATTTTAGGATGTATATAAATGAAAATATTATGCATATGTTTGAGTATCAAAATCTTACCACAACATATAACTTCATGCTATTTGTTCAAAAATTTATGTAATTTGTTAACTCAATATTTATAAGCTTATTCAATGAGATTACTTTTATTTTAATTATAATTTATTTAATTTATTTATTAGTTAGATAATTTTTAGTTTGTTGTTGTTTATTTAAAATTAGTAAATTTATAAATTTTTTAGATAATTTGAATATTTGTAATATTTATTTTGCTTATTATGATAAATGTATTATACATTGAAATAAATCGTTTTATTTATTTTTTACAAATTTTTATTTTTATATATATATATATATATATATATATATATATATATATATCACCATAATTTAGTTTGAAGTTGTTATATTGTTTTGTTAATTCGATTCTAAATTTATTCAGGCAGTTAGCTATATTTTAACCATTGTTTTGCCTAATGTATTTAAGTTAAATAGTTTATTGTTGTTGTGGTTTATATAAAAATAGTAATTTTATTAAATTTCTACCTAGATAATTTGAATATTTGTTATATTTATTTTGCTGTTATGTTAATTTTTTGTGCAAACTTATTTATCCAATTAGATTTATTTTAACCATTATTTTTCTTATTTCATATATGTATATATATATATATATATATATATATTGTAGTTTGATGTTATTTATATAAAAATAAATTTTATTAAATTTCTACCATTGATATCTTGGACATTTGTTATATTTATTTTGAAGTTATGTTAATTTTTTTGTGTAAATTTATTTACCCAGTTAGTTTTATTTTAACCATTGTCTTGCTTGTATATATTGTAGATTGCTGTTTTTTTTTATGTAAAATAAGTCGTTTTATTTAACTTTTACCACAAAATTTTTTATTACGTTATTTTTTTTCACCACAAACTATTTTAAAAATTGTTATATTGTTGTGTTAATTACATTCTTTGTTTATCTAGGAAGTTAGTTATATTTTAATCACTTTTTTTACTTATTGTAATTCTTAGTTATATGTTGTTAGTTGTTGTTCATGTCAAATAGTAATTTTATTTTCTCTATCACAATGTTTTATTGAAAAGAATATGGAACACTCCCCAAATCAGGGTCTCAAAATTCGAAGAGAAAAGATTTTTTATAAAGGAGATAATAACTCACATTTTCCATCAAATTATTCCATATTTACAATAAATTGAAATTTTAGACCTTTTCATGTTATAACTTTTTTAAGGAAAATATAATTTTATCAAGCTCTTGTTGAAACGTGAAGATTGAATATATATATATATATATATATATATATATATATATATATAATATCATCCAATAAATATACAATTATTTAATAAAATGTGGTTGCGCTGGCTGCTTTATTAATTAGTGGTTTACTAGTTATAAGGAGTATTGAGAAATTGATTGTAGTAAATTTGCTTGAAATTTCTCCCTAGAAAAAGAGTTGCATGGAGCATCCTTGAAAATGCAGTGTTTACTTTAATAATTTTATTCATATAGAAAACGATGCTCACAACGAAGTTCAATTAAAAATGTTTGCAAGAGTATATATTTTAAGATTTATTAGTGGTGTTATTTTCTATTATCCGTTAACCAATATGATTTCACTTTTGGATCTAGAATTTTAAAAATTTATAAATAAAAAATAAGTGACAATTGAAAATAAAAAAATAAAAAAATTATAAATAATAATAATAAAGAAAAATTAACATAATGCTCGATTTTAGAAATCTTTTTTCGAAATAGCTGTCATTTAAAATTATCTTCATTTGATGCAAAAACTTCTCAGTTATAAATCTCTAAATCTTAAAAAAAAAATTCTTATCATTCAAATACATAAAATTTAATAATTTTAAATTATTTTATCTAAATTTAAGATTAGATATTTTATATTTTTTGTTAATTTAAATTAGTGTGGTCGATACAGTTAAACGATACTATTGAATTATTTGCACTACGAACTTTGTATGAATTTTTTTTTTATGATTTTACTTAATTGATACAACTCTAAATTTAAAATATTCTATCATAAATTGACAAAAAAAAATTCTATCAAATATGTGATTTTATTTTATTAAAATAATAATTTAATAAAGGTATATTTTATATAAAAAAATAAAAAATATATCATCAAAATCATAAATTTACAGTATTATAATGGAAAAATAATTAATTTTTAAAATAAATGAATAAATTAAAAATTACGAAATAATATTAAAAATAAAAGTAAAAAATATTTTTAATTAAGAGTTGAAATAGATAGAATTTTAAATAGAAATATATAAATAAAAATATTAAAAAATATCAAAAATAAAAGTAGAACAAAAATAGGTACTTTTAATTGAGTTAAAAAACTTAAATTAAATCCTTCATGAAATAACATTTTAAATAGTTTTAAAAATTTTAAAATAAATTATTTTTACTAAATAGGTTATGCTATTTTATTTAAATAAAACTTTTATCTAAAAAATTATTATTATTAAAGGTGTATTTTGATAAAATTATGAATGAATTAATCAAAACATGAAAATTTAATTATAAATAGTGAATACAGGTGGAACGAACGTTTGATAAGATTAATAGATAAATGATTTAAATACTGAAAAATTAGTTAAAAAGTGAAAGATGATTTGTTAAAATGGTATATTTAAAAATAATATTTACTAAAATAGGATAGTTTAAAAAATATTTCCTTATTCAAATAGTATTTGAAACGTTTAAATTGATATATATTAGGGTTTGATATAAATATTAATACGTTTTAAAAGGGTAAAACTTATGATTTCGGAGGTGTATCGTCTAAATTTAGACATATAATCCATTGTTTGCTGCTAAATTTGGACGTGTCATACATAAATTTGTTTAACCCTTTTACCACCTAAGTTTAGACATTTTGGCCTTAATGTACCGCCTAAATTTAGGGGTTTAATCTTTAGAATTTTTGACCACAAGACAGATTTTACATTCAAACATATACACGGTATGAAAAATTGATTGCGGGCGTAAAGCAAACAGATCGCTAATAGAAAACGTATAAATAAAATCACAAATGCTCTATAGAGCTAATAACCACATTTTCATAGAATAATTCTATATGACAATTGAATAGCAGTTGGATTCGGGATGTTTTCATGCAGGAAAACGTTACTGTAACATTGCACAAACAAATTTATTTGTTTGTCCCTAAAATCAGTGCTGCTCCGTGGTTTGTCCAGTTGATCAGGAACAAACCCCTAAATTTAGACGCCAAAAGGTCAGCAAAAATTTATGCATATTTAGCCGGTAAATAACGGATTATATGTCTAAATTTAGATGGTAAAACACTAATTCCAAATTTCTAAATAAAACACATTCATTTATACGTTTTTACTCTTTTTAAAATGTATTAATATTTATGTTAAATCCTAAAACGCATCAATTTAAATATTTTAATACTATTTACACCCGGCAAGAATAAACTGTCCAATTTTAGTAAATATTATTTTTAAACACAACACTTTAAAAAATCATCCAAAATTAAAAAAATGTAAAATTTAAAAAATAGTGAAAAGTGTCTAATAAAATTACTGATAAAGATGACATGATTAATGAGTATATAATCATTATATAAGAATTTAAATATTATAACTTTTATTAATTATTAATTATAAATTTTATATTTAAATTAAATTATTATATTAAAAATAAAAAATATATTTAAATTTTAAAAAATTATATAAATAAATTCATAATTATTTTGATAATTATATATGTTATAAAAAGTAATATTGATAATTTTATTTATTTATTTATTATTATTATTATTTATACTATATTTTTCAATAAAAGCTATATTTTCAAATAAATTTGTTTGTTTGAACTTAAAAATATTTTTTTAAATTTTTATAAATTAATATTAAATTATATTTTTATAAAAAAATGTTTATTTTATCTTTCAACTTTTTTTCAATACAAATTAAATATTTTATTATAAATAATTTAAAAATTATTTAATAATTAAACTAAATATTGTAATATTAATTGATGATATAAAAAATAATATTTTATAATAAATAAGAGATTGTTAAAATATAAAAGATAAAAAAAAATGATGACTTTTAATTAATAATTAAAATCTTAAATACAACGTAATGTTAAAAAAGTGTTGCTAGTTATCAAAACAGTTAGTTAAAAAAACTACAATTACATATTGCATCTAATTAAACTATGTTGTTAAATACACTCTAAACATAATTTTAATTGAAATATACTTTATCTAAAAAAAATATAAATTTTATTCTTTCATTTTAGTTTTCAAAATAGTATTAATTATTTTTTATTGTAAATATTCTTATATCTATTAATGATAATAAAGAAAAAAATAAAATAAAATTTATATATAAAAGATAAAGATAAAATAATCACTTTCAGTTAATAATTAAAATCTTAAATACAAAGTAATGTTAAAAAATGGTTGCTAAATAGTTCTTTATAAAAACTACAACTACATAACATCTAATTAAACTATGTTGTTAAACAAACTCTAAACATGATCTTAATTAAGATATACCCCTTATCTTTCTCTTCTTTTGTCTAAAAAAAATATAAATTTTGTTCCTCAATTTTATTTTTTAAAATAATATTAATTATTTTTACTGTAAATATCCATATATTTATTAATTTAATAATAAATAAAATAAAATTTATACATAAAAGATAAATTAAAAAATTAATAATTCTTTTAAAAAATAATAATATTAATTATATTTTTTAATATTAATACATCTTCTCTTCACGTGAACGTTTTTTTGAATTTAAAAAATTAAAATATATTTTTAATTTTCATAAATAAATTTTTATTTTAGTCATGTATTTTTTATTTTTAATTATTTCAAATCTTATTTTTAATTTTTATCATTAACTTATCATTAAATATATGTTGATTTGATTAAATACATATTTAATTAATTTTTATTATAAATATCATATATATATTAAAAAAATATTCAACTAAGATGATTTTTTGTCGATAAGTTACGTGTTAAATACGAAGTTATATAAACACGTTTGGAATGACCAAAACAAAGCAATGCAGCACGTGTGTGTATTCATAACAAAATATAAATTCTTATTCTAAAGCGATCCGAATTCAATTCCTATCTGCAATTTCATTTTGCATATTCCTTTCGATCTTTCCCTTCAACTTTTCGTTTCGATCACTCAAATTCTGCAACCAACAAAATATTCAGTACATAACAAAGCAACAATGTCAACAACACCTTCGGAACACACTGCACGCAACCGTTTGGCCACCCTCACAGCTCACTTAATCCCCTCCTCCTCCGCCGCCTCTCCCGCTGCAATCCTCCACCCTCTCCATCTCTCCGCTCCCGCCGGAACCTTGCCTCCGGCGAACCTCGATGGCACTCTAACCGTCGTCGATGAGAGAACTGGGAAGAAGTACCAGATCCAAATCTCCCCAGAAGGCATCGTCAAAGCCACAGACTTTAAGAAGGTATTGCTTCCTCTTCCAAATTGGCGAATTGGGTTTTCATCAATTTCGATCTTTTCTCCTTCCTTGAACCGTTTCCAGTTTTGTGGTTCTTCTCTTCGAACCAGCGTTTGTTTAGTGTATTCACGAGAGAGTTGTGTTGTGTCAATAAACTTTCGTTTGTGGATTTGACCCCCGAAAGGATTTTGAATGTGCGAAAATGGGTTGTGATCAATTTCGCTCCTTTCTTCTTCGTTGAATAGTTTGAAGTTGGTGTGTCTCTTTTGTAGTCGAGTGACATGCTGAAATCGTAGGTAGGGTGGTTCGTGATTAATTGTATATGATGATAATTGTGTATGTTAATATTGTTTTTAGTATTACTGTTATTAGATTCTGAGGTTTTCTAATTTTTAATTTGCAGATATCAACTGGGAAGAATGACAAGGGGCTCAAACTTTACGATCCTGGCTATTTGAACACTGCTCCCGTTCGATCAATGATTTCTTATATTGATGGTGATGAGGGAATCCTTAGATATAGGGGATACCCGATTGAAGAGTTGGCGGAGAAAAGCACCTTTATGGAAGTGTCATATCTCATAAGTGAGGTTTTTTTTTGTGTGAATGGGACTTTTGTGGCTTTTGTTTATGATAACCAAGTGAATTATTTTTTTTCACCGATGATTAACTGAGATAGTGATTTTATGTTAGTGAAGACTCGCACTATTGGAGGTTGTACTGCCCTTATTATGGATCCTCTTAATTCGTGTTTCATATTATGCATAACATGCATATCTTTGGAGTTTATTAACTCTGTCTTTCTCTATCTTGTTAGTGTATGGAAATTTGCCATCTGCAAGTCAGTTAGCAGAATGGGAGTTTGCCATATCTCAGCATTCAGCTGTTCCACAAGGAGTTTTGGTGAGCCTTTCTGCTATCAAATAACTGACGTGGGTTTAAGGACCCAAAGGCCTATCAGGAAACTTTCTGGTTTCACTCAGTGACAGCTTTTAGATTTGTAAACAGTTTATGCTGATTGTATTATTGCTTAAAATTTAATATGACAAGTGTATTTTATATTGTCAAAACACATTAAGTGCACATCTATGCACTTTACAGGTAGTTCAAATAACTTGGAGTCTTATTTGGGTATTGTGTACCCCAATTATCTTGATTTTTGAAGATGTGAGTTAGCAATGCTTTCAAGGTGAAAATTTGGGATCACATTAAGCACTTTGTTATCTTGCTTAATTGGCTGGTTGATAAATGTTAGGTGGCTGTTATTGTCAGCATCGTTGTTGTTCACTTATTATGTTATACATACATACATGCATGCATACATACACACACACACACATATTTGCCTCTTTTACCCAACTGGTTTGTGTTCTAATATTCATGCTAGGATTTCTTGTGCAAACACTCTACAGAGTTATTTTGTCATGATTATATAAGGAGAGTAATCAGGTTGTTAATTTCTTTCTGAGAAATACAAGTTTATCAATCTAACGTTAATGGGATACATTTGTGTTGTAGGATATCATACAATCAATGCCTCATGATGCACATCCTATGGGTATGCTTGTTAACTCCCTAAGCGCTTTATCTGTTTTTCATCCTGATGCAAATCCCGCTCTCAAAGTAAGTAACACTAACTATGGTCAAGTTCAAGTTACTCAACTTTTGAGCTGATCAGCATTGTTGATATATGATATAACATATGGAGCTTTGCAAATCTTATTATTGAGGTAGAAATATGTTTTAAACTTTATTTCCTAGAACTTCACCTATTTTTTCGAAGTTCTACATTTTGCAATTTTTTTAACTCTGTTTCATTTGATTTTGAGTATTATTTATAGCAATGAGCTTTTATTCTGTTGAGATTAAAGGGATTTGGTAGGTAAGGAGGAAGAGAGAGAATAGAGGTTCTGAATAATGTTCTTTTGTATATAAAATGATGCGTTGAATGTGATACGAAAGTCAAAGCTCTAAGCTCTATTAAAAAATGATTTTTTTAATCAATTACTATGGTCACCATCAGATAATGTTTAGTTGTGTATCGAAAAAAATTGGTACACCCAGGCTTATATTTTGTTGATTCTACCTGCCTGCCTTTCTTTTAGATTTGATGCTTTTCATTATTTTGATAAGTGATTTTCATGGGATATTACTTTTTCCTATGTCTTAGTTCAATATACATACCAGTTCTGAGTTTCTATTTCTTAGTAGGATTCAAAATTCTTGATTCATCTTTAACTTTTTCTTGTTAAAACTTCTTTATATTTTAATGTAGGGTCTTGATGTCTACAACTCAAAGCAAGTGAGAGACAAGCAAATAGCACGGATTATTGGAAAGGTTTGCTTATGCAGTTCTCTTTATTCTTCTTAATCTATCTTCTGTCTTTGGTATACACAATAAATAATTCAATTCTTCTGAATGCTTCTAGCACTGGCTATTGGTTATGCTTTTATCTTCTGAATTTTTGTGCAGTATTCAAGCGAATTCTATGTTTATTTGCAATTTGTCAAAAATGCTTTGCTGCATCATCATTTTGTATTTTGACTGCAGATAACAACAATTGCTGCTGCTATTAATCTTAGAATGGCAGGAAGGCCACCTGTGCTTCCGTCCAACAAGCTTTCTTACACGGAGAACTTCCTATACATGCTAGACTCTTTGTATGTCTGACTGTATTAAGTCTGATTATTTAGAATACCCTGAAGTTGTTTTTGGTATTTAAAGTGTGTTTGATGTAGTTTATTTTGCAGAAACAATATTGTCAGCTTCCAAAAACAACTTCTAAGAAATAAGTGATTATTTCTTCAAAGAATGATTGTTTCCAAACATGCATTAAATTAATTTTTGTTTTGAGCTTCATGATGTTTTTCTTTTTCTTTTCCTCGGATATAAAGAAAAATCTAAATCTTTCAAAGCAATATGATTTTATTGATTTACTCGCAAAAAAAGGACATGATTCAACCTTTGATGGTAGAATGTTAATCACATACTAGTTGATTTTTGTTACTGACATTATATGAGCTTAACTCAAAATTTCCACTATGCATGCATGTTTTCAGAGGCAATCGGTCATATAAGCCTAATCCTCGGCTAACTCGTGCACTGGACATTATCTTCATCCTGCATGCAGAACATGAAATGAATTGCTCTACATCCACTGTACGACACCTTGCATCAAGGTACTATTTAAGCAAAACAGTCCTCCTAAACTAACCTATCGAGTCTGCCTGGGATTCTCTTAAGCAGACTCAGTTTTGTCTAAATAGCAATTTTCCAGGCATAATGAACCAGCCTGTCATATATTGCTAAACTATTGCTTTATTTGCAGTGGCGTTGATGTATATACTGCTATTGCTGGGGCTGTTGGAGCTCTATATGGTCCTCTTCATGGTGGTGCTAATGAGGTAATGTAAATGGCTTTGGACAAGTGGACACTAATGATCTAAATATGGAAATAAAAAAGCAGAAATATAATCTGTGATCATACTCATGTGACAATGAATGTAACCTTTATTATGCAGGCTGTCCTCAAAATGCTGAGTGAAATTGGAACTGTTGAGAACATTCCAGGGTTCATTGAGGGTGTTAAAGACAGGTGGCTATTACTTTTCTTTCTTCCAGCTCTTGTGTTTTTTTTTCCCTCACATTGATGGTGTGATGAATTGCTCTTTGTGTCTCCTACTTTTTGGGTCTCTTCAAAGCAACCAGAGGAAGTGATAGTTTTTGTTTGATATTGTTGTTTGGTGCTTTTTCTTCAGGAAACGAAAGCTCAGTGGTTTTGGACATCGTGTGTACAAAAATTATGATCCCAGAGCAAAGGTCTTACGGAAACTGACAGAGGAAGTGTTTGCTATTGTTGGCCGAGATCCTCTTATAGAGGTGTTTATCCATTTTTGTATTCCTTACTTGTGCTGCTGTGTATCTGTTCTATATTCCTTAATCTGGATATGCTGTTCACAAGGCCTATGATCAGACTATGAATTCCCTAAAGCCTAAACTCTTTGAAAAAATTTCTGTTTGTATTATTTTGAGATCTTTTTCTTTTGAAACAAATTGTTACAGACTATTTTGCTCACTTTTTAAATAATGTATGACATGAGTATGTTAGTTTAATTCAATGACAATTCAGTCATAATCTTTGTACCGCATTTTCATTTTCAAATTTAAGGCATTTCATAAGATTTCAATCAATAGGGTTATTATCTGACCAGGAAATTTTTTCTGCTTAATTTAATGTCAACTCAGTTCAGTGTATTTCGTTTACACTTGAAAGTTTTATATGAAAATTATTTGATTGTGCAGGTTGCAGTTGCCTTGGAGAAGGTTGCACTGTCTGATGAGTATTTCATCAAGAGGAAACTATATCCAAATGTTGATTTCTACTCTGGATTAATTTATAGGTAACCTAGTATACGTCCGTTTTCTTTTTCCTTTTAAACCCAGGGAGTATAAGATATGTTACTCCTGTCAGATTATATGATTAGGATTGAACTGGTGGTTTTGTGTAATCAGGGCCATAGGGTTTCCACCTGAGTTTTTCACTGTTTTATTTGCTATTCCTCGAATGGCTGGATACTTGGCACATTGGCGAGAGTCCCTGGATGATCCTGATACCAAGATTATGAGACCTCAACAGGTTATTTCCTTTCTTCAAATAATTTCTCTGGTCATGTTATGATCTTCTTGCATATTAAAAATGTGGCATAATCATTCTTGGTTAACCTGTGCTGATATGCTTGTTATGTAGGTGTTAGTGTACCATTTGGTATCCTTCAAAATGGTTGCCTAGTTGTATCACTTTGAGGCTAAATTTTATCTTTCTTTGGTAATGGGAAATATTTGTAAATACGCTAGACTGATATGGTAAACTAATAGTGGATATATATATGGTTCAGCTGTCAGTATGTGACTTGATGTTGTAGTTGATAACTCAAGCGAGCTTAGTTTTGGATTAAATGTTAGTTTTGTAGTATTTCCATTAAGCAGGTAAGCAAATGAAGTTATACCATCTTAATAAAACAGAGGAAGCCCTTTACCTGTTAGCTTGTTGCTCCTAATATTATGCATGGTTGCACTCACTATACAACCATCCATGAAGATAGTTTAAATAAAGTGTTATATATCTCTCAGTCGCTTAGATTTGATTCCATTGACAATTATGAAAGCAATCTTAGAAAAATGGAAGGCTTTGACCTTTGAGAAACTACGCCGCAACCCTTATTACTCAGGCACAGCTCAACTTGGAAATAGCATGGTAAATTGCTTATGCTGCTATTTTCTTGGAAGTTGATGAATGAGATGAGAATGCATAGATCATGTCAGTTTGTGCTGTTAGTGTTGCAGAAAATTAAGACATAATTGGTCCATTGTTCCAAACTTGTCATGTAACTTGACTTGATTGCTCACATTAACCTGGACTATTTTATTTTTTCTAAATTAACATTTTGACTACAAACTGGCCTAGGGAAAATGTTATCAGTTTACAGTTTTTGGTTTTTTGGGAGATACTCTTGTTATAACTGTTCTTTAATATCTCCAATCTCTTCTATGTTGCAGGTTTATGTTGGAGAATGGTTGAGGCATTATACACCAATCAGAGAAAGGATTGTATCAAGTGACACTGACAAACTTGGTCAATTGGCTATATCGAATGCCTCAAAGAGGCGACTTGCTGGATCCGGATTATAACCTTTAAGCTTAATTTGGATTTACTCGTGAAATGGCCAAGAATGAGTGATAAATAATTAATAATATACCCAGGAAAAATATATTTTTTCTGCTGAATAAAATCATTCTGTTTGTGTAAAATTACGATATCAAATAGATCGATAAAATCATCAAATCAATTACATTATGGTTTGAGTATTTCTTCTTTTTGATAAACACAGCAAAATAGAACAATTTTTCAATGTTATTTTGATAGTTTGCAAAATATAAAGCGTGTATGCTTTACACAGTTATTCCAATGAAGATTAAAAAAGATTGAGTCGCTTTTAAAGATGTGTCTAGTATGTATGTACGTATATAATCATCCAGTATAACATTCTCGTTTGTATTATTCTTTTGTTCTTTAGTTGGTTTTTTAACCATTCGAAATTCAGGTCCTTATAATATTATCTTACAATTGAGCCCTACAAATTTTAAAGAACCAAAAAACCAACAAATTTTTAAAGGTGAATAAAAAGTAGCGTTTTTGAAGGGTGAATAAAAAGTAGCGTTGTAAATTTTGTATATGACAAAAAGGGTATTGCCCAAGTTTGAGGAAAAATATTATTGCAACTTAACTGAATGTTGGCAACAAAAAGTAATAAGAATGAATTCAATGTAACAAAGACAATATTATTACATATTATATATATATATATATATTAAATAAGATATGATTTAATAATTTAGAATGAACGTACTTGAGAAGTTAAGAACACATTTATATTAAAAACAGGAATATAAATCATTGTGAATGATTAAAATAAGAAAATACTTATTTCATAATAATTTGTCTTTCCTCTACCTTTATTATTACTCTTTTAGATTTAGTCATGAAAAGTTAGCTTGTGAAAGAAAGTAGCATGATTTTTAAGTTTAAAATTTAAATTTCAAATAATTTTCTAACTTATATTATTTGTATTTTTTAATGTATATTAAAATATTTATTTCAAAAAAATAATAAAAAATTATTTTTTAATAATGATAAATTTATTATGCTTTATATTATTCTATAATTCCTTGTTAAATTGATTATCCATGTAAAAATAACGTGTTAAAATATTTAAGCAGTGAATCTGGCAGTTCTATCCTTTAAAATCAGATATATAATGAAAATTTAAAATCACCATATTTAGCACATTAAATTAAAATTTCACTGTTCCGTACTCATTTTGACAAAAATCTCTTAAATGATTATATATAAAAAATAAGTATTGAGTCACAATTCTTAAACTTTACATTACTAGAATAGTTTGTTGATGTTTTTTTAAGGGGACTATAAGAATTTGTTAATGAGCATTTTTACTGAGAGTGAGTGCATAATGGTGGTGATCAGGGGGTGATTAGTGAGAACATTTTCCTTATTCAGAAACCCTTTGGAGGAAAAAATAGCTTAACATTGTGAAAAAACGATATACTTTTATTTTTAAATCATTATCAACTTGTTTTTTCTTTGAATATACTTCATGAATAATTAATTCGAAAAGTAAAATAAAAATTGCTTATTGTAATAATAAATTTTTATATGTAAATAATATTAGAAATGTAAATTAAAAAGTGTTTGCAATTTTAAATATAACAATTTTATTTATATATAAATAATATTATAAGTATAAACTAAAAAGGAAATATTTATCATAATAATAGAATGTTTAAAATAATTTATCAAAATAATGCAAATTGCAAGTTAGTTGTAATAAGAATATCATTTATGTCACTATTAATATATGTGAAGTTAATAACATCATATACAATATCTCATTACAACTTCTGTATCATATCACTGTATTTATATTTTCTATAAAGATTTTTCTTATTAAATTAATCATTCAAAGATTGAAGGTGTCATTATAGATCTAAATTATTATCAAATTGATTTTAAATTGTTCATAAAAAGATAAATTTAATGAAAAAAATTGGATGACTAATATGACAACAATTTAATTTTTTGAAGGACTAATTTGTTGATTTAAATTATTAGAAAATCTATTTGGTAAACTTTTATCTTTTGGATGATCAAATTGAAGGTTTTCTTGAATATTAAATTAATACTTAAAATTAAAAACTAAAAATTATAATTAATAAATAAATAATTCAAACTAATTAAATAAAACTTTTACAAACATACAATTAAATCAATTAATATTTATTTCTTAGAAAAATAATTGATATTTCTTAGAAAATACTTTTGTTATACTGTGCTGTACTTTTCAAAAATGTTATTTGTATAAATAATATTGTTGTGTGAAAATATTATTTTCTTTAAAAAAAATATTGTCTTTATATATATATATATTATTTACACTAATATTATTTTTACTAAAATTATTTTACAACATTAATATTTATTGTTTTAAAAAAATTATTATTGTTTATTATTGGTTAAATTTAATATTTTTATTATTTTATTGATTAAATTTAATTATAATGATTTTTTAGTTTAATTATTGATTAATTAATTAATTATAGTTATAATTATTAATTTATTTACTCTAACATCATTTAAATGATTTAACGCCACATATCAGAAGCTATTGAGTGATCATGTTTAATGTGTGATTTGAACTTAGTTGAATTCACACATGGTGGTAGGTATTAAGATAAATGATTTTTTACTCAAAATTAGTTTTAAAATTGTACTTGTTATAAAAATTATATTATTGTAGTAAAAAACTAACTAAAAAGCATTTTCCATTTTTTGTTTGAAAAGATATTAGTGTCTACGTATATAATAACTTAAGTATATCTTAATAAATTGTATTATTTAAAAAAACATCGTATATTTTTAAAATTAACTATTATATAATAATATTTCATGAAACTAATAGTATTTATATTCTCATTAATTTTATTTAATATAATAGCTTATGTAATATTTGACTATTTAGTAATTAGTATGATTTTTCATTTACATAGGACAAAAACTCATAACGTATTTTACTATTTTCAAAAATAATTTACGTGAATATACATAACTTTTATTAGTAGTATCTGTATTTACATATATAATAACCTGAGTACATCTTAATAAATTATATTATTTAGAAAAAAAAGCGTCACATATTTTTAAAACTAACTACTTTTAAAATTAACTACTAAATGATAGTATTTCAAAAAACTAACAGTATTTATATTGTCATTAATTTTCTTTAATATAATAGCTTGTGTAATATTTGAGAATTTGGCAATTGGTATAATTTTTCGTTTACATAGGACCTGTGGGTCATGGGCCCACCACGCTTCCATTGCGCCACTTTGATTTTTGATAGTAAATACTAGACAAATATATTCTGTGCTAAACTTTTTCAAATAAAACATTACTTAGAGAACCCAAATTACAAAATAATAACATTATTATTATTAAATAAAAAAAATTGGAACCAAGATTTAGTAGAATAAAAAATAAATAAATCATAGAAGTGAGATGAGAAATTGACAATAAATTTTAAACACTACAAAATAATAACAAAAACAATGGACGAATATAACTTATTTCAATAATAATTTTTAAAATATTAAATTTTATTAGTTTAATCATCAAACTATATTATGTAAATTAAGTTTATAGATAAAATCTATAAGGTATTCAATATTTCATTAAATATATTTAATTTAGTATAAATTAAAAGTTTCTATATATATATATACATATATATATATTGAATTTAGAAAATTTTATAAAATTTAAAAGATATTTAATATTTTATTAAATAAATTTAACTAATAATATATGCTAAATTAAATTTATTTAATAAAATATTCAATATTTTTAAAACTTTATAATATCTTTTCAACTTATTTATTTTATAAAAAAAATTAATTTAATGATTAGATAGATAAAATTAAATATATTTTTTTTAAAATTTAAGCAAAAAAATTTTAACCACAATTATTTTTAGATTAAATTTATTCCATACATGATAATAAAAATAAACATCTATTTTATGTTTTACTTTTGAATGTGTAATCATTGCAACGATGATGTTTAGTTTTATTTATGTTTTCAAAATCAGAGTGACATGTAATGCAATGATAATTATAACTTTTGTACAATTGATTACTTAATAAACTGTTACCTATAAATATCACGGGTTGACATCCACATGAACCGATCACATTTCTAAAACTTAAAATTTACCGTAACGAGTGTTATTTACACCTATCCATCCTTCATAACTTTTTAACATAAAATAAAAAAAATAAAATAAATCTAATAATTTATATATATAAATTTAAATAAAGATATACTACTATTTAATTGAATGGAGATTCATTCTGGATGTGAATTCTCGATAAATATATGCTAGGTTAATTTATTTAATGTGCCTATTTGGTAATTGGTATGATTTTCTGTAATATCAGAGCCTGGTTTCGATCCAGGGACCTGTGGGTTATGGGCCCACCACGCTTCCGCTGCGCCACTCTGATTTTTGATAATAAGTATTAGACAAATTTATTTTGTGCTAAACTTTTTCAAATAAAACACTACCTAGAGAACCCAACTTACAAAATAATAATATTATTATTATTAAATAGAAAAAAATTGAAACCAAGATTTGGTAGAATAAAAAAAATAAAAAGCACAGAAGTGGGATGAGAAATTGAGAATAGATTTTAAACATTACAAAATAATAACAAAAACAATGGATGAATATAACTTATTTCAATAATAATTTTTAAAATATTAAATTTTATTAGTTTAATCATCAAATTAAAAAACTTTGTTATGTAGATTAAGTTTATATATAAAATCTATAAGGTATTCAATATTTCATTAAATATATTTAATTTAGTATAAATTAAAAGTTTCTATAAATATATATACATATATATATTGAATTTAGAAAATTTTATAAAATTTAAAATATATTTAATATTTTATTAAATAAATTTAACTAATAATATATATTTTATAATATATGTTAAATTAAATTTATTTAATAAAATATTCAATATTTTTAAAATTTTATAGAATCTTTTCAACTTATTTATCATATAAAAAAATTTAATTTAATGATTAGATAGATAAAATTAAATATTTTTTTAAAATTTAAGACGAAAAATTTGAACCACAATTATTTTTAGATTAAATTTATTTCATCCATGATAATAAGATTAAACATCTATTTTGTATTTTACTTTGAAATTTAGAGTCATTTCAACGACGATGATTGATTTTAGTTATGTTTTCACAACGAGGGTGACATGCAATGCCATCATAATTATAACTTTTGTACAGTTGATGATTAAATAAAATCCTGCTGCCAGTAAATATCACGGGTTTAGAATGACATCCACGTGAAACCGATCATAGTTTCTAAAAGCTAAAGTTTGTCGTAATAACTTTTCTACCATTTACACCCATCCATCGTTGATAACTTTTTAACACAAAATATAGAAAAATAAAATAAATCTAATAATTTATATATATAAATTTAAATAAATGTATACTACTATTTATACATACAAAACTAAATAACTAAAGTTTAAGTATATTTATTGGCCATAAATAAAGGTGCATGGGATTTGGGATTTGTAAGACTGCAAATAACATATTCATTATGGATGTGAACCCTCAATAAATATATGCTAGGTTGAAATTCACGAGATGAATATTTGAATCCTGTATACACTATCATGTTCATACTTTTAGATCACATTGGGCAAGGAGAATGTCAATGTTCTCATCTCCAAGTTGTTTTGCTTTCATTTAAGTTCAAGTATAACAATGTGTACTAGAAGTGTTTAGGTTAGTCATGAAAACTGCTGAATATATAGATCTTGTATCAAAATTTTCCTACAAAATGAAATTTTAGCTTGGGCTGTGTACTATGTGCCTACATGTATGTTGTATGAAAATATTAAATATATTCCATTAAATTATTTAAAAATAGTATAAAATAGTCATTATATTTTTTATGTAATAAATATTTTTTAAATAAAACTTTTTTATTTAATTTTTTATGATGTAGTTATGGATATAATAAAAAATTTTCTTTTCTTGTCAAGTTTTGAAGTAAGATGAAAGTAAGACAGATTATCTAACATGAATTTACATTTGATTCATTTAAAATTTAATTAATTCTGGCTCTTTTAATAAATAAATAGGTTTAACTTAAATTTATCAAAAAATATATTTAATTTATTTATAAATTTTTTAATTATATATGTAAAAAAAATTAAACCTATTTATTAAACTCTTTTACATTGTAAATTTTTAAATAAATCAAGCTGGATGTGATCTGTCACATACACTACTCTTGAGTTGGGTAGCAGTGTTGTTTTGTACACTAACATAAGTAAAGATCATAGTTTCTGCGCATCAATGCTGTTAAAATTGGACCCGAGGATACATCAAAATACAAGAGTGATCTAACCGGTTATGAAAATATTTATGAAATGTAGAAAATACAAAATAGCTTTCCAAAAAGAATTTAGTGATCGATTGGTTAAGTTAGGGGTCAAACTGAACTTTAACTAGTATGAAGTAATCTAACAGTGTATTTATTTATGAGATTGAAAGTGAACCATAACTAATCGTCAAATTCATTGTTATTTTGGTTGTACTACCGGGTTGTGGTTCTGATGTGTCTAACCATCAGCATGTACAACATTCTCGTTTTGTATTATTCTTCTGTTCTTTTGTTGGTTTTTTAACCCTCCAACTTTTAGGTCTTTATAATATTGCAATCTTACAAATGAGCCCTGAAAAGAATAAAAAAACCAACAAATTTTGAAGGGTGAACAAAAAGTAGCGTTGTAAAATTTGTATATGACAAAAAGATATTGCACAAGTTTGAGAAAAAATATTATTGCAAAGAAGCTTATCATGTTGAGTTAAACCAAAGGTTGGCAACATATATATATATATATATATATATATATATATATATATATATATATATTAAATAAGATATGATTTAATAATTTAGAATGAAAGTATTTGAGAAGTTAATAACACAATTATATTAAAAAAAATGGTATGCAGGAATATAAGTCATTGTGAATGATTAAAATAAAAAAAACACTTATTTCATAATAATTTGTCTTTCATCTACCTTTATTATTACTCTCTTAGATTTAGTCATGAAAAGTTAGCTTGTGAGAAAAGTAGCATGATTTTTAAGTTTAAAATTTAAATTTCAAATAATTTTTTAACTTATATTATTTGTATTTTTTAATGTATATTAGAATATTTATTTTTAAAAAAATTAAAAAATTATTTTTTAATAATGATAAATTTATTATGTTTTATATTATTCTATAATTCTTTGTTAAAGTGGTTATCCATGTAAAAATAAAGTGTTGAAATATTTAAAAAGTGAATCTGGCATCAATTCTGACCTTTAAAATCATATATATGATGAAAATTTTAAAATCACCATATTTAGGACATTAAATTAAAATTTCACTATTCCGTACTCATTTTAACAAGAATCTCTTAAATGATTATATGTAAAAAATGAGTATTGAGTCACAATTTTTAAACCATGAATGCTTTACATTACCAAAAAGCATTAACAAAATAGTTTGTTGATGTTATTTTAACGGGACTTTAAAAATTTATTAATGAGAATTTTGACGTGAAAGTGAGTGCATAATGGTGGTTAAGGAGTGATTAATGAGAACATATTTTTTATTCAGAAACTAAGAATACCGGTGCCCTTCTAGAATACAAATAGCTTAGGATTGTGAAAAAACAATATACTTTTCTTTTTAAATCATTATTAACTTGTTGTTTTTTACTTTAAATATACTTCATGAATAATTAATTTAAAAAGTAAAATAAAAATTGCTTATTGTAATAATAAATTTTTATATGTAAATAATATTAGAAATGTAAACTAAAAAGCATTTACAATTTTAAATATAACAATTTTATTTATATATAAATAATATTATAAGTATAAACTAAAAAAAAAATGTTTACCATAATAATATAATATTTAAAATAATTTATGAAAATAATGCAAATTGCAAGTTAGTTATAATAATAATATCATTTATGTCACTATTAATATATGTGAAGTCATATACAATATCTCATTATAATATCATATCACCGTATTTATATTTATATTTTTATAAAGATTTTTGTCATTAAATTAATCATTTAAAGATTCAAAGTGTCATTATAAATCTAAATTATTATCAAATTGATCTTAAATTGTTCATAAAAAGATAAATTTAATGAAAAAAATTGGATGACTAATATAACAATAATTTAATTTTTTAGGACTAATTTGATGATTTAAATTATTAGAAAATCTATTTGCTAAACTTTCATCTTTTGGATGATCAAATTGAAGGTTTTTTTGAATATTAAATTAATACTTAAAATTAAAAACTAAAAATTATAATTAATAAATAAATAATTCAAACTAATTACATAAAAAATAATGATTAAACTTTTACAAACATACAATTAAATCAATTAATATTTATTTCTTAAAAAAATAATTGATATTTCTTAGAAAATATTTTTGGTATACTGCGCTTACTTTTCAAAAATGTTATTTGTAAAAATAATATTGTTGTGTGAAAATATTATTTTTTTAAAAAAATATTGTCTTTATATATATATATATTATTTACACTAATATTATTTTTACTAAAATTATTTTATAAAATTAATATTTATTGTTTTAAAAAATTATTATTTTTTATTATTGGTTAAATTTAATATTTTTTTATTTTATTGATTAAATTTAATTATAATGATTTTTTAGTTTAATTATTGATTAATTAATTAATTAATTATAGTGATAATTATTAATTTATTTACTCTAACATCATTTAAATGATTTAATGCCACGTATCAGAAGCTATTGAGTGATCATGTTTAACGTGTGATTTGCACTTAGTTGAATTCACACATAGTGGTAGTAAGATAAATAATTTTGTACTCAAAATTAGTTTTGACATTGTACTTATTATAAAAATTATATTATTGTAGTAAAAAACTAACTAAAAAGCATTTGCTATTTTTTGTTTGAAAAGATGTTAGCCTTTGAAATATGAAACTAACAGTATTTATATTCTCATTAATTTTCTTTAATATAATAACTTGTGTAATATTTGACTATTTTGGTAATTGACATGATTTTTCATTTACACAGAATAAAACCTCATAATGTGTTTTATTATTTTCAAAAATAATTTACATGTATATACGTAAATTTTTATTAGTGTTTGTGTCTACATATATAACAACGTACATCTTAATAAATTGTATTATTTAGCAAAAAAACATCGTATATTTTTAAAATTAACTATTAAATAATAATATTTCATGAAACTAACAGTATTTATATTTTCTTTAATATAATAGCTTATGATTTTTCATCATATATAGGACAAAAATATGTGTTTTACTATTTTCAAAAATAAATTATGTGTATATGTAACTTTTTATCAGTGTCTGTGTCTACATATATAATAACCTTAATACATTTTAATAAATTGTATTGTTTAGAAAAAAAATGTCGCATATTTTTAAAACTAACTATTAAATAATAATATTTCATAAAACTAACGGTATTTACATTCTCATTAATTTTCTTTAATATAATAGCTTGTGTAATATTTGACTATTTGGTAATTGGTATAATTTTTTATTTATATAGGACAAAAACTCATAAAATATTTTACTATTTTTAAAAATAATTTATGTGTATATACGTAACTTTTTATTAGTATTTATGTCTATATATATAATAACCTGAGTAGATCTTAATAAATTGTAATATACAGCAAAAAAAACGTGGCATATTTGTAAAACTAACTATTAAATAATAGTATTTCACAAAAAAAAACTTAAAAAATTGTGGGTTATGGGCCCACCACGCTTCCCCTGCACCACTCTGATTTTTGATATTGAATACTAGACAAATTTATTTTGTGCTAAACTTTTTCAAATAAAACATTACCTAGAGAACTCAAAAAAAATTGGAACCAAGATTTGGTAGAATAAAAAAAAAAGCACAGAAGTGGGATGAGAAATTGAGAATAGATTTTAAACATTACAAACTAATAACAAAAACAATGGATGAATATAACTTATTTCAATAATAATTTTTAAAATATTAAATTTTATTAGTTTAATCATCAAATTAAAAAACTTTGTTATGTAGATTAAGTTTATATATAAAATCTATAAGGTATTCAATATTTCATTAAATATATTTAATTTAGTATAAATTAAAAGTTTCTATATATATATATACATATATATATTGAATTTAGAAAATTTTATAAAATTTAAAATATATTTAATATTTTATTAAATAAATTTAACTAATAATATATATTTTATAATATATGTTAAATTAAATTTATTTAATAAAATATTCAATATTTTTAAAACTTTATAAAATATTTTCAATTTATTTATCATATAAAAAAATTTAATTTAATGATTAGATAGATAAAATTAAATATTTTTTAAAATTTAAGACGAAAAATTTGAACCACAATTATTTTTAGATTAAATTTATTCCATCCATGATAATAAGATTAAACATCTATTTTTTATTTACTTTGGAATTTAGAGTCATTGCAACGACGATGATTGATTTTAGTTATGTTTTCACAACGATTGTGACATGCAATGCCATCATAATTATAACTTTTGTACAGTTGATGATTAAATAAAATCCTGTTACTGGTAAATATCACTGGTTTTGAATGACATCCACATGAAACCGATCACAGTTTCTAAAAACTAAAGTTTGTGTAATAACTTTTCTACCATTTACACCTATCCATCGTTGATAACTTTTTAACACAAAATATAAAAAATTAAAATAAATCTAATAATTTATATATATAAATTTAAATAAATGTATACATACGAAACTAAGTAACTAAAGTTAAAGTATTTTCACTGGCCATAAATAAAGGTTCATGGGATTTGGGATTTGTAGAACTGCAAATAACATATTCATTATGGATGTGAACCCTCAATAAATATATGCTAGGTTGAAATTCACGAGATGAATGTTTGAATCCTGTATACACCGATATCATGTTCATAAACCGATATCATTTTCTCATCTCCAAGTTGTTTTGCTTTCATCTAAGTTCAAGTATAATCATGTGTATTAGAAGTGTTCAGGTTAGTCATGTAAACTGCTAAATATATAGATCATGTATCAAAATTTTACTGCAAAATGAAATTTTAGTTTGGGCTGTGTACTATGTGCCTACATCATGTTGTATGAAAATATTAAATATATTCCATTAAATTATTTAAAAATAGTATAAAATAGCCATTATATTTTTTATGTAATAAATATTTTTTAAATAAAACTTTTCTATTTAATTTTTTTATGATGTAGTTATGGATATAATAGAAAATTTTCTTTTCTTATTAAGTTTTGAAGTAAGATGAAAATAATTTAACATGAATTTACATTTGATTCATTTATAATTTAATTAATTCTGACTCTTTTAATAAATAAATAGGTTTAACTTAAATTTATCAAAAAATCTATTTAATTTATTTATAATTTTTTTAATTATATATATATATAAAATTTAAACCTATTCATTAAACTTTTTTACATTGTAAATTTTTAAATAAATCAAGCTGTATGTGATCTGTCACATAAACTACTCTTTAGTTTGATAGCATGATTGTTTTGGACACTAACATAAATAGTTTCTACGTATCTAAAATTGGACCGGAGGATATCCATCAAAATACAATAGTGATTATGAAAATATTTATTAAATGTAAAAAATACAAAATAAATTTTTAATAAAGAATTTAGTGATCGATTGGTTCAGCCGGTTAGGGGTCAGACTAAATTTTAATTAGTATAAAGTAATCTAACAGTACATTTATTTATTTATTTATTTATTTATTTATTTATGAGATTAAAAGTGACCAATAATTAAACGTCAAATTCATTGTTATTTTGATTGTACGATCAGGTTCATTGTGGTTATGACAAGACGTGTGTCTAACCATTAGCATGTATAACATTCTCGTTATTCTTTTGTTCTTTAGTTGGTTTTTTAACCTTTCCACGTTCAAGTCATTGTAGTATTGCAGATCTTACAATTGAGCCCTGAAAATAAAATTCTAAAGAACCAAAAAACAACAAATTTTGAAGGGTGAATAAGAAGGAGCGTTGTAAATTTTGTATATGACCAAAATGTATTGCACAAATTTGATAAAAGATATTATTACAAAGAAGCTTATCATGTTGAGTTAAACCGAATGTTGGCAACAAAAAGTCAATAAGAATGAATTCAATGTAACAAAGACAATATTATTACATTAAATATATATATATATATATATATATATATATCTATATTAAATAAGATATGATTTAATAATTTAGAATAAACGTACTTGAAAAGTTAAGAACACATTTATATTTAAAAAGATGGTATGCAAGAATATAAATCATTGTGAATGATTAAAATTTCACTCTTCGGTTTCGGTACTCATATTGACAAAACTCTCTCAAATGTTAAATGATTATATATAAAAAAAAATACCAAAATAGTTTGTTTGTTGATGTTTTCTTAAGGGAACTTTAATAATTTGTTAATGAGCATTTTTAATGAAAGTGAGTGCATAATGGTGATTGAAGGGGTGATTAGTGAGAACATTTTTTTCATTCATAAACTAAGAATATCAGTGCCCTTTTGGAGGAAAAATAGCTTAACTTGTGAAAAAATGATATACTTTTATTTTTAAATTATTATCAACTTGTTTTTTTTTAATATACTTTATGAATAATTAACTTGAAAAGTAAAATAAAAATTGCTTATTGTAATAATAAAATTTTATATGTAAATAATATTAGAAATGTAAACTAAAAATTATTTGCAAGTTTAAATATAATAATTTTATTTATATATAAATAATATTATAAGTATAAACTAAAAAGGAAATGTTTGCCATAATAATAGAATGTTTAAAATAATTTATCAAAATAATGCAAATTGCAAGTTAGTTGTAATAAGAATATCATTTATGTTACTATTAATATATGTGAAGTCAACTATACAATATCTCATTACAACTTCTGTATCATATTACCATATTTATATTTTCTATAAAGATTTTTATCTTTAAATTAATCATTCAAATATTCAAGTTGTCATTATAGATCTAAATTATTATCAAATTGATCTTAAATTATTCATAAAAAGATAAATTTAATGAAAAAAATTGGATGACTAATATGACAACAATTTAATTTTTTGAAGGACTAATTTGATGATTTAAATTATTAGAAAATCTATTTGGTAAACTTTCATTGGATGATCATTGTTTTCTTGAATATTAAATTAATACTTAAAATTAAAAACTAAAAATTATAATTAATAAAGAAATAATTCAAACTAATTAAATAAAAAATAATGATTAAACTTTTACAAATATACAATTAAATCAAATAATATTTATTTCTTAGAAAATATTTTTGTTATACTGCGCTGTACTTTTCAAAAAGTTATTTGTAAAAATAATATTATTGTGTGAAAATATTATTTTCTTTAAAAAAATATTGTCTTTATATATATATATATTATTTACACTAATATTATTTTTACTAAAATTATTTTACAACATTAATATTTATTGTTTTAAAAATATTATTATTGGTTAAATTTAATATTTTTATTATTTTATTTATTAAATTTAATTATAATGATTTTTTAATTTAATTATTGATTAATTAATTAATTAATTATAGTTATAATTATTAATTTATTTAATCTAACATCATTTAAATGATTTAACGCCACATATCATATGCTATCGAGTGATCATGTTTAATGTGTGATTTGAACTTAGTTGACACATAGTGATAGCAAGATAAACGACTTTTTACTCAAAATTAGTTTTAAAATTGTACTTATTATAAAAATTATATTATTGTAGTAACTAATAAAAATTATATTATTGTAGTAACTAATTAAAAAGCATTTGCCATTTTTTGTTTGAAAAGATGTTAGCCTTCGAAAGATGAAACTAACAGTACTTATATTTTCATTAATCTTCTTTAATATAATAACTTGTGTAATATTTGACTATTTAGTAATTGATATGATTTTTCATTTACATAGGAGAAAAACTCATAACGTGTTTTACTAATTTTAAAAATAATTTACGTGTATATACGTAACTTTTTATTAGTGTTAGTGTCTACATATATAATAACTTAAGTATATTTTAATAAATTGTATTATTTAGCAAAAAAATGTCATATATTTTTAAAATTAACTATTAAATAATAATATTTCATAAAACTAACAGTATTTATATTCTCATTAATTTTCTTTAATATAATAGCTTGTGTAATATTTGACTATTTAGTAATTGGTATGATTTTTAATTTACATAGGACAAAAACTCATAATGTGTTTTACTATTTTTAAAAATAATTTATGTGTATATACATAAATTTTTATTAGTATTTGTATTTACATATATAATAACCTGAGTAGATCTTAATAAATTATATTATTTAGCAAAAAAAATGTGGCATATTTTTAAAATTAACTATTAAATAATAGTATTTCATGAAAAACAAAACTTAAAAAATTTAAAAGCTTCTCTGTAATATCAGAGCCTGATTTCGATCCAAGGATTATGAACCCACCACGCTTTCGCTGCGCCACTCTAATTTTTGATAGTAAGTACTGGATAAATATATTTTGTGCTCAACTTTTTTAAATAAAACACTACATAGAGAACCCAAATTACAAAATAATAATATTATTATTATTAAATAGAAAAAAATTGAAACCAAGATTTGGTAGAATAAGAAGAAAAAAAAAAACACAGAAGTGGGATGAGAAATTGAGAATAGATTTTAAACATTACAAAATAATAACAAAAACAATAGACGAATATAACTTATTTTAATAATAAATTTTAAAATATTAAATTTTATTAGTTTAATCATCAAATTAAAAAAAAATTTATGTAGATTAAGTTTATATATAAAATCTATAAGGTATTCAATATTACATTCAAATATATTTAATTTAGTATAAATTAAAAGTTTCTATATATATATATACATATATATATTGAATTTAGAAAATTTTATAAAATTTAAAAGATATTTAATATTTTATTAAATAAATTTAACTAATAATATATATATTTTATAATATATGTTAGATTAAATTTATTTAATAAAATATTCAATATTTTTAAAACTTTATAAAATCATTTCAACTTATTTATTTTATAAAAAAATTAATTTAATGATTAGATAGATAAAATTAAATATTTTTTTTAAAATTTAAGCAGAAAGATTTGAACCAAAATTATTTTTAGATAAAATTTATTCCATACATGATAATAAAAGTAAAGATCTATTTTGTATTTTAATTTGAAATTTATAATCATTCCAATGACGATGATTGATTTTATTTATGTTTTCAAAATCATGGTGACATGCAATGCAATCATAATTATAACTTTTGTATAATTGATAATTAAATAAAATTATGCTACTCGTAAATATCACGGATTCAAAATGACATTACATAAAACCGATCATAGTTTTTGAGGGCTAAAGTTTTTTATAATGACTTTTCTACCATTGACATCTATCCACCCTTGATAACTTTTTAACACAAAATACAAAAAAATAAAATAAATCTAATAGTTTATATATATAAATTTAAATAAATGTATACTACTATTTAACAAGGAATTATAGAATAATATAAAACATAATAAATTTATTATTATTAAAAAAAAATTTATTTTTTTTAAATAAATATTCTAATATACATTAAAAAATACAAATAATATAAGTTAAAAAATTATTTAAAATTTAAATTTTAAACTTAAAATCATGCTATTTTTTCTCACACGTTAAACTAATTTTTCATGACTAAATCTAAAAGAGTAACAACAAAGGTTGAGGAAAGACAAATTATTATGAAATAAGTATTTTCTTATTTTAATCATTCACAATGATTTATATTTCTGCATACCATCTTTTTTAATATAAATGTGTTCTTAACTTCTCAAGTACGTTCATTCTAAATTATTAAATCATATCTTATTTAATATATGTATATATATATATATATATATATATTTAATGTAATAATATCATCTTTGTTACATTGAATTCATTCTTGTTGACTTTTTGTTGCGAACATTCGGTTTAACTCAACATGATAAGCTTCTTTGCAATAAAACTTGTGTGATACCTTTATGTGAAATACAAAATTTACAATGCTCCTTTTTATTCATCCTTTAAAATTTTGTTGGTTTTTTGGTTCTTTAAAATTTCTAGGGCTCAATTGTAAGATCTGCAATGTTATAATGACCTGAACTTCGAACGGTTAAAAAACCAACTAGAAAACAAAAGAATAATACAAAGGACAATGTTATATATACTAATGGTTAGACACACGTCTTGTCATAACCACAATGAACTCGATTGTACAACCAAAATAACAATGAATTTGACGTTTAATTATGGGTCACTTTCAATCTCATAAATAAATAAATGTACTGTTAGATTACTTCATACTAATTAAAATTCAGTTTCACCCTTAACGTAACCGGTTGAACCAATCGATCACTAAATTCTTTCTGAAAAAGCTATTTTGTATTTTTTACATTTCATAAATATTTTCATAACCGGTTAGATCACTATTGTATTTTGATGGGTATCTTCCAGGTCCAATTTTAACAGCATTTATGCACAGAAAATCTGATCTTTACGCCAAAACAACCCTGCTACCCAATTAAAGAGTAGTTTATGTGACAAACTCTGATATTTAATTATGTTAGTGTCCAAAACAATCCTGCTACCCAACTAAAGAGTAGTTTATGTGACAGGTAACATACAGCTTGATTTATTTAAAAATTTACAATGTAAAAGAGTTTAATAAATAGGTTTAAATTTTTTTATCTATATATAATTAAAAAATTTATAAATAAATTAAATAGATTTTTTATAAATTTAAGTTAAACCTATTTATTTATTAAAAGAGTAAAAATTAATTAAATTATAAATGAATTAAATGTAAATTCATGTTAGATTATTTTCATTTTACTTCAAAACTTAACAAGAAAAGAAAATTTTCTATTATATCCATAACTACATCATAAAAAAATTAAATAAAAAAGTTTTATTTAAAAAATATTTATTACATAAAAAATATAATAGCTATTTTCTACTATTTTTAAATAATTTAATGGAATATATTTAATATTTTCATACAATGTAGGCACACAGTACACAGCCCAAACTAAAATTTCATTTTGCAGTAAAATTTTGATCCAAGATCTGTAGATTCAGCAGTTTACATGACTAAACCAAACACTTCTAATACACATTATTATACTTGAACTTAAAGAAAGAAGCAAAATAAATTGGAGACGAGAACATTGACATTCTCTTGCCCAATGTGATCTAAAGGTATGAACATGATATCGGTGGATCCAGATTCAAACATTCATCTCGTGAATTTCAACCTAGCCTATATTTGTCGAGAGTTCACGTTTTACCATTTGCAGCGCTACAAATCCCATGAATCTTTATTTATGGCCAGTGAATATACTTCAACTTTAGTTACTTAGTTTCGTATATATAAATAGTAGTATATATTTATTTAAATTTATATATATAAATTATTAGATTTATTTTATTTTTTTGTATTTTGTGTTAAGAAGTTATCAACGGTGGATAGATGTAGATGGTAGAAAAGTCATTACGACAAACTTTAGCTCTTAGAAACTATAATCGGTTTCATGTGGATGTAATTCTGAACCCGTAATAGTAGCATTATTTTATTTAATCATCAATTTCACAAAAGTTATAATTATGATTGCATTGCATATAACCCTGATGATTTTGAAAACATAAATAAAATCAATGATCGTTATTGGAATGACTCCAATTTCCAAAGTAAAACACCAAATAGATGTTTACTCTTATTATCATGTATGGAATAAATTTAATCTAAAAACAATTGTGGTTCAAATTTTTCTGCTTAAATTTTTAAAAAAATTTAATTTTATCTATCTAATCATTAAGTTAAATTTTTTTATAAATAAATAAGTTGAAAAGATTTTATAAATTTTTAAAAATATTGAATATTTTATTAAATAAATTTAATTTAATATATATTATAAAATATATATTATTAGTTAAATTTATTTAATAAAATATTAAATATCTTTTAAATTTTATAAAATTTTCTAAATTCAAAAAATATATATATAGAAACTTTTAATTTATACTAAATTAAATATATTTAATGAAATATTGAATACCTTATAGATTTTATCTATAAACTTAATCTACATAATAAAATTTTTTAATTTGATGATTAAACTAATAAAATTTAATATTTTAAAAACTATTATTAAAATAAGTTATATTCGTCCATTGTTTTTGTTATTATTTTGTAATGTTTAAAATCTATTCTCAATTTCTCATCCCACTTCTGTGTTTTTTTTTTTCTTATTCTACTACATCTTGGTTCTAATTTTTTTCTATTTAATAATAATAATGTTATTATTTTATAATTTGGGTTCTCTAAATAGTGTTTGATTTGAAAAAGTTTAGCACAAAATATATTTGTCTAGTACTTATTATCAAAAATCAGAGTGGCGCAGCGGAAGCGTGGTGGGCCCATTATTTTTGAAAATTCCTCTACCTTTATTATTACTCTTTAAGATTTATTTAAATTCCTCTACCTTTATCATTACTCTTTTATAGTTAGTTATGAAAAGTTAGCTTAACGTGTGACAAAAAAGTAGCATGATTTTTAAGTTTAAAATTTAAATTTTAAATAATTTTCTAACTTATATTATTTGTAAAAAATTATTTTTTTAATAATGATAAATTTATTATGTTTTATATTATTCTATAATTCCTTGTTAAAGTGGTTATCCATGTAAAAATAACGTGTCGAACATAAATATTTAAGCAGTAAATCTGGCATCAATTCCGTCCTTTAAAATTAGAGATAGACGATGAAATTTTTTTTTGAAAGTAAGTGCATAATGGTGCATGAAGGGGTGATTAGTGAGAACATTTTTTTTATTCAGAAACTAAGAATACCGTATCTTTTGGAGGAAAAATAGCTTAACTTGTGAAAAAATGATATATTTTTATTTTTAAATCATTATCAACTTGTTGTTTTTTCTTTGAATATATTTTATGAATAATTAACTCAAAAAGTAAAATAAAAATTGCTTATTGTAATAATAAATTTTTATATGTAAATAATATTAGAAATGTAAACTAAAAAGCATTTGCAATTTTAAATATAATAATTTTATTTATATATAAATAATATTATAAGTATAAACTAAAAAGGAAATGTTTACCATAATAATAGAAAGTTTAAAATAATTTATCAAAATAATGCAAATTGCAAGTTAGTTGTAACAATAATATCATTTATGTCACTATTAATATATGTGAAGAAGTCAACTAACATCATATTCAATATCTCATTGCAACTTCCGTATCATATCACCATATTTATATTTTCTATAAAGATTTTTTTCATTAAATTAGTCATTCAAAGATTCAAGGTGTCATTATAGATCTAAATTATTATTAAATTGATCTTAAATTGTTCATTAAAAGATAAATTTAATGAAAAAAATTGGATGACTAATATGACAACAATTTAATTATTTGAAGAACTAATTTGATGATTTAAATTATTAAAAAATTTATTTGGTAAACTTTCATCTTTTGGATGATCAAATTGAAGGTTTTCTTGAATATTAAATTAATACTTAAAATTAAAAACTAAAAATTATAATTAATAAAGAAATAATTCAAACTAATTAAATAAAAAATAATGAATAAACTTTTACAAACATACAATTAAATCAATTAATATTTATTTCTTAGAAAAATAATTGACATTTCTTACAAAATATTTTTATTATACTACACTGTACTTTTCAAAAATTTTATTTGTAAAAATAATATTGTTGTGTGAAAATATTATTTTCTTTAAAAAATATTATCTTTATATATATATATATATTATTTACACTAATATTATTTTTACTAAAATTATTTTACAACATTAATATTTATTGTTTTAAAAAAATTATTATTGTTTATTATTGGTTAAATTTAATATTTTATTTATTGATTAAATTTAATTATAAATTTTTTAGTTTAATTATTGATTAATTAATTAATTAATTATAGTTATAATTATTAATTTATTTCCTCTAACACCATTTAAATGATTTAACGTCACATATCAGAAGCCATTGAGTGATCATGTTTAATGTGTGATTTGAACTTATAATTAGTTTTGAAATTGTACTTATTATAAATATTATATTATTGTAGTAAAAAAGTAACTAAAAAGCATTTGCCATTTTTTTAAATGTTAGCCTTCGAAATATTAAACTAACAGTATTTTTATTTTTTTTAATTTTTTTTAATATAATAGCTTGTGTAATATTTGACTATTTGGTAATAAAAACTCATAGCGTATTTTACTGTTTTCAACAATAATTTACGTGTATATATTTAACTTTTGATTAGTGTTTGTGTTTAAATATATATAGAGTACATCTTAATAAATTATATTATTTAACAAAAAAATGTTGTAAACACTCAATTATATTCGAGGTCCCATTTTTTATTTTTATTTATCTAAATAAATAAAAAAAAAGAAAAAAAAAAGAGAAACAAAATTAATGAAGAAAAAACACATAAAATAGAAAAGAAGACTATAAAAAATAAAATTCTAAAAAACAAAAATAAAAACTAAATCTAACAACAACAAAAAATTTAAATAAAATAAAATAAAAAATTTGAAAAGAATAATAAAATAAAATAGAATGAGCAGGAAATAAAAAAGGAAAATCTAAAGAAAAGAGAAATAAAAATAAAATTTAAAAATCCGAAAAATTTAAAAATAAAAAAATAAAATTTGAAAACAAAACAATAAATATGAAAAGACAAAATAAAAGAAAAAGAAAAAATAAAAATAAAAAAATAATAGAAAAATAAAACAAAATCAAAGAATAGAATTAAATAAAAATAAATAAATACAGAATTTAAACAAATGAAGAGAAAAAACAATATAACTGAAAAAATAATAATAAAATAAGAAATAAAGAATTCAAGAAAAATAAAACGGAAAAAATGAATTAAAAAAAAAAAGAGAAGAATAGAAAATCAGAAAAAACATAAAAACAAACAGGAAAATTAAGAAAATTTAACAAAAAGAAAAAGGGAGAAAAGGCGGGAAGGTGAAGTTGGTTTTGGGTATAAAAAACCCTCTGAGAAGTTGAGAGGGGGTCATTTCTTCAAAATAAACCTGGAGGGGAAGAAGAAGACGAACAAAAAATTCCTCCAGCTGGTTCTCTACTCTCAAAGATCTGGAAGTTGTTCCGTAGAAGATGTGGGATTGTGCTCATTTTTACTACCTCCGTTCTGTTCAAGAAGCAAAGAACTAATCCGATTAGTGTCTATTGAGGACCTTAACCGATCTTAATAGAAGGTGAAGAAGAAAGAACTCTGCATTTTCTTCGAAAATTCTTGGTCGAAGTTTTGCTCCGATGGTTCGCATTCGCAAATAGCACTTGTGAGTAAATCACTCTAACCGGAAGAGAAGACGACCTTGCTAATCTAGGCATAAGCGCATGAGCGCGACTACTCCAATAATTTCGCAACAGGTTAGTCAAGTCTCTTTTATCCTTCAGCCAAGAACCTTATATCGATCTATTAACGGATGTTTGAATTAAAGATCTTGCGTCTGAATTGAAAACTTGCATAAAACTTGCTTGAGGATATGCGATAAGGTCACTGTATGGAGTTCTGATGCTTGATGCAAATTCTAGTGAGAATCGATCTTAACTAAACATGCAGACTTGATCCTGTTATTTTATGATGAGATGTTGATTTGCATGCGGGGAGGGTTTAAGATCCATTAGAAGTAGTCTCGCAAACATTTGGTCAATTGTTGAAAATCTGTAAGGCTTCTCATGTAAGAGGAAGCTATTTCACATCATTTCCAGCCGTAAACCTGTTCTTCCCCCATGCAGAGGATTGACCTCTGAAACTCCCTGCCCCCTAGATTTGCAAGTTACCGCAGTGAACCTAGATTAGTGGTAAACCGTATGCAAATTGACGTCTATCGAAGACTGAGTATCACTGGTTATTGAAGAGTCTACGTACTACGATGCTTGTAAGATTCAACAGCAGCCTCCTTCTCCTCCTAATATTGTTCTTCCATTAATGCTTTTGAAATAATGCAAACTCTGGTTGGTCAGCAGAATAATTGGAATCGCATCCACTACTCGAGAGTATGCCATTTGCTTCTTATGCAAATCATAGGTCATCACCATTTGTCAAGGCCTAGTGCCAAGAACTCAACCTGGTGCATCGATGAGGGAGAGGGTTCGTTTGCAAATTTCAATTAATGTCATGCACTCTCCAGAATTTGCACATAGATCCCCACAACTTATCATATTCACAATCAAGTCCCTCACTTCCAAAGTACAAAACTACCCTCACCTTTTTTTTAAATGACCATTCTGTCCCCGTTTTTCAAAGTACGAAACTGCCCCTCACCTTTTACCTAAACGACCATTCCATCCCCATTTCCGCAAATTACCAAACTGCCCTCCTGCCCATAAATTCCAGAATTAATAAAAATTTTCAGAATTAACAAATAAAAAAATTCCAGAATTAATAAAAATTTCCACATTTAGTAAAAATTTCCAGAATTAATAAAAATTCTAGAATTAATAAAAAATTCCAGATTTAATAAAAATTTCCAGAATTAACAAATAAAAAATTCCAGAATTAATTAAAATTTTCTAAAAATCCAAAAAATCATAAAATTCTAAAAAATTCCAGCAAATAGAAAATTAATTCAAAAATTCAGAAAATTAATATAAAAATTTCAAAATTTTCAGAAAATTAATAAAAAATTCCAAAATTCAGAAAATTAATAAAAAATTCAAAAATTCAGAAAATTAATAAAAAATGCAAAATTTTCAGAAAATTAATAAAAAATTAAAAAATTCAGAAGATTAATAAAAAATTCAAAATTTTCAGGAAATTAATAAAAAATTCAAAAATTCAGAAATTAATAATAAAAAATTCAAAAATTCAGAAAATTAATAAAAAATTCAAAATTTTCAAGAAATTAATAAAAAATTCAAAAATTCAGAAAATTAATAAAAAATTCAAAAATTCAGAAAATTAATAAAAATTTCAAAAATTCAGAAATTAATAAAAATTTCAAAATTTCCAGAAATTAATAAAAAATTCAAAATTTCTAGAAATTAATGAAAAATTCCAGAAATTAATAAAATTTTCTAAAATTCAGAAATTAATAAAAAATTCAAATTTCTAGAAATTAATAAATTTTTTTTCCAAAATTCCTAAATAATTCATAAAAATTCTATAATTCCTAAATAAATTCAAGATTATCAGGTATTTTCATAAAATTTCTCAATTGATAAATTTCCTCCTAAATTTCTAATGATTATTTGTGTCTTGTCTTTTTCATTCATCGTTATTCAAAAATAAAAATCTTGTTTTGTGATTCTTAATCTCACGCGACGAGCTCTAAGCACGAACTGGTAGCTTTTTCTGTTGTTCGTTGTTTAGAGATTCGTACGGGTCCAAGTGTAGCCGTAGTTGTCTTGGACCTTGTGCATATGTGGATTATGATTGCTTTTCCTTTTTACAAAATAAAAACCTTGCTCATTCTTATTCCACGATTTTCAAAATAAAAAAATCTTGTTTTGCGATTCTTAATCTCACGCGACGAGTTCTAAACACGAACTGGTAGTTTTTTCTGCTGTTCGTTGTTTAGAGATTCGTATGGGTCCAAGTGCAGCTGTAGTTGTCTTAGGCCTTGTGCATATGTGGATGATGATCGCCCTCCTAAAAAATAGTTTTCAAAAATAGTCAAGCTATTTTTACTTTTCAAGTAGCTCCGAAGGTCAAGCCTTCGAGCACATTTCAAACACTCTTTCAAACACTTTCGAAAGTCAAGCTTTCAAAACATAACAGAACTACGTAAGCCTTGTCTTTTTCATTCATCGTTATTCAAAAATAAAAATCTTGTTTTGTGATTCTTAATCTCACGCGACGAGCTCTAAGCACGAACTGGTAGCTTTTTCTGTTGTTCGTTGTTTAGAGATTCGTACGGGTCCAAGTGCAGTCGTAGTTGTCTTGGGCCTTGTGCATATGTGGATTATGATTGCTTTTCCTTTTTACAAAATAAAAACCTTGCTCATTCTTATTCCACGATTTTCAAAATAAAAAAATCTTGTTTTGCGATTCTTAATCTTACGCGACGAGTTCTAAGCACGAACTGGTAGCTTTTTCTGCTGTTCGTTGTTTAGAGATTCGTATGGGTCCAAGTGCAGCCGTAGTTGTCTTAGGACCTGTGCATATGTGGATGAGGATCGCCCTCCTAAAAAATAGTTTTCAAAAATAGTCAAGCTATTTTTACTTTCCAAGTAGCTCCGAAGGTCAAGCCTTCGAGCACATTTCAAACACTCTTTCAAACACTTTCGAAAGTCAAGCTTTCAAAACATAACAGAACTACGTAAGCCTTGAGTTTCCCATTGCACCAGGGAATACGTAGGAGCAGGATCAAGTCCTGTCAGGCTAACCTCCATCAAGCTATTTATTTTCACCTTAACTAAGGGATCAAACAATTTTCAGAAATCACACACTCGGTTTAAGGGTACCGTTCTTCGGAACAGGCGAGTGGGGTGTCTAACACCTTCCCCACTCGTAACCGACTCCCGAACTTAGAATCTCATCTTCAAGTTAGGGTTTTTCCAAATCTTTTTCCCTTAAATAAAAATTTGGTTGCGACTCCACACATAACCAATAAAATCCATTTCCAAAATTTTAGCGAGTTCATCGTCTCGTCGGAATTACGGTTGTGACAAACGTCACATATTTTTAAAACTAACTATTAAATAATAGTATTTCATGAAACTAACAGTATTTATATTTTCATTAATTTTCTTTAATATAATAGCTTGTGTAATATTTAACTATTTGGTAATTAGTATGATTTTTCATTTGACAAAAACTCATAACGTATTTTACTATTTTCAAAAAAAAATTATATGCATATACGTAACTTTTTATCAGTGTTTGTGTCTATATATATAATAACCTGAGTACATCTTAATAAATTATATTATTTAGCTAAAAAAACGTCGCATATTTTTAAAACTAACTATTAAATAATAGTATTTTATGAAATTAACAATATTTATATTTTCATTAATTTTTTTTAATATAATAGTTTGTGTAATATTTGACTATAATTGGTATGATTTTTCATTTACATAGCACAGTGTTTGTGTCTTTTATAAATTGTATTATTTAGTAAAAAAAACATCGCATATTTTTAAAACTAACTATTATTTCATGAAAAAAAGACTTTAAAAATTTGAAAGGTTCTTCGTTATATTATTTAGAAAAAAAACGTCGCATATTTTTAAAACTAACTATTAAATAATAGTATTTTATGAAATTAACAATATTTATATTTTTATTAATTTTTTTTAATATAATAGTTTGTGTAATATTTGACTATAATTGGTATGATTTTTCATTTACATAGCACAGTGTTTGTGTCTTTTATAAATTGTATTATTTAGTAAAAAAAACATCGCATATTTTTAAAACTAACTATTATTTCATGAAAAAAAGACTTTAAAAATTTGAAAGGTTCTTCGTTATATCAGAGCCTGGTTTCGATCCAGGGACCTGTGGGTTATGGGCCCACCACGCTTCCGCTGCGCCACTCTGATTGTTGATAGTAAGTATTAATTAAATATATTTTGTGCTAAACTTTTTTAAATAAAAAAAGAAATACTGAAACGAGATGAGAAATTGAGAATAGATTTTAAACGTTACAAAATAATAACAAAAACAATGGACGAATATAATTTATTTTAATAATAATTTTTAAAATATTAAATTTTATTAGTTTAATCATCAAATTAAATAATTTTATTATATAGATTAAGTTTATATATAAAATCTATAAGGTATTCAATATTTCATTAAATATATTTAATTTAGTATAAATTAAAAGTTTCTATATATATATATTGAATTTAGAAAATTTTATAAAATTTTAAAAATATTTAATATTTTATTAAATAAATTTAACTAATAATATATATTTTATAATATATGATAAATTAAATTTATTTAATAAAATATTCAATATTTTTAAAACTTTATAATATCTTTTCAACTTATTTATCTTATAAAAAAATTTAATTTAATGATTAGATAGATAAAATTAAATATATTTTTTTAAAAATTTAAGGAGAAAAATTTGAACCACAATTATTTTTAGATTAAATTTATTCTATCCATGATAATAATATTTTGTGTTTTACTTTGGAATTTGGAGTCATTCCAACAACGATGATTGATTTTAGTTATGTTTTCACAATCGGGGTGACATGCAATGTCATCATAATTATAACTTTTGTAGAGTTGATGATTAAATAAAATTATGTTACCGGTAAATATCACGGGTTTAGAATGACATCCACATGAAACCGATCGCAGTTTCTAAGGGAGTGAACTACCTTTTTAGTCCTTAAACTTGTTACGAAAGTTCATTTTAATCCCTGACAGACGTAAATTAACCCGTTAGTGCTGACGTGTAACGTTAAATGCCACGCTAGAAGGTCAAATGCTGATTTGTGGCGTTAAATGCCACGTTGGAAGGCCAGATGTTATAAAACAACGTCGTTTGAAAAAATAAATAATAGACCCGTCATCGTCATCTTCATCACTCTTGCCTCCTTCCACGTATTCAAAAATACAATGTGGTAAAGGTAAAAGCAAACCTTGGAAGATTGAAACCCAGTGAGTAAGGTTTGAGATTTGTAAGTAATTCGTTAGCTTTGCGAAGGTCAGAGTTCAATCAATGCATAAATCCTTTGTTTTTCCCCTAAGCATTTGCTACCTTTAGTTTTTCTTCTTTTTTATTGTGCTTCCTTCCATTGTAATTTGAATTTATCGTTCCTTTTATTTGTTCTTTTTTTTTTTCGTAACTCATTTTTGTTCAACTTACTGAATCTCTTCCTCTCTACTTCGAATTTTGAAATTTAAAATTCGAAGCTTAAGAATTTGGTGAAATAATGGGGGTTTAAATTGGTGTAGTGATATAATGTTCGCTTCGTGCTAATTAAAACAACCATGGTGTTTCGAACCCAGGTTTGGTGATTCAAACTTAAGGTTTTGATATGTCATTCAATTCAATTCAATTAATTTTAGTTTGATTTGCAGAATTTTGCGCTCAGAATTGAGGAGTTCCATTGCGATTCGATATTTAGGGTTTTGGTGTTGGGAAGACGGGATTAAGTTATGCATTGCATGTTCTATTCATGGCTGAATTTGGTGTTTTTTGGGCGTAAGGGTAACCCCTGTTTTTTTCATAATGTGTTTCTCTTAATTTGAGAGTATTGATGGGTGGGTCTTTTTCTGATTTGTTGAGTGCTTGTTGTTGTATGAATCTATCCAAGGAGTAACGCAACCCCAACAGGTTTTGGTGTTGGGAAGACGAGATTAAGCTTTGCATTGATGTTCTATTCATTGTTGAATTTGGTGTTTTCTGGGCGTAAGGGTAACCCTTGTTCTTTTCAGAGTTGCAAGTGTTTCTCTTAATTTGAGAGTATTGATGAGTGGGTCTTTTTCTGATTTGTTGGGTGCTTGTTGCTGTATGAATCTGTCCAACGAGAAATGCAACCCCAACAGGTTTTGGTGTTGGGAAGATGGAATTAATCTTTGCATTGCATATTCTATTCATTGTTGAATTTGGTGTTTTCTAGACGTAAGGGTAACCTCTTTTTTTTTTTTAGAGTTCCAAGTGTTTCTCTTAATTTGAGAGTATTGATGGGTGGGTCTTTTTCTAATTTGTTGGGTGCTTGATGTTACTGTATGAATCTGTCCAATGAGAAACGCAACGCCAACAGGTTTTGGTGTTGGGAAGACGGGATTAAGTTTTGCATTGCATGTTCTATTCAGTGTTGAACTTGGTGTTTTATGGGCGTAAGGGTAACTCCTATTTTTTTCAGAGTTGCAAGTGTTTCTCTTAATTTGAGAGTATTGATGGGTGAGTCTTTTTCTGATTTGTTGGGTGCTTGGTGTTGATGTATGAATTTGTCCAATGATAAACGCAACGTATTTAACGCCACACATCAGCATTTGACCTCCAGCGTGACATTTAATGTCACATGTTAGCACATCGTTAACAGAAATTGCCTCATTGGACTAACGTGAAACACGATTAACAAATTCAGGAACTAACGGGTTAATCTACGTCTCTCAGGCACTAAAATAAACTTTCGTAACAAGTTTAAGGACTAAAAAGTAGTTCACTCGTTTCTAAAGGCTAAAGTTTGCCGTAACGACTTTTCTATCATTTACATTTATCCACCGTTGATAACTTTTTAACACAAAATACAGAAAAATAAGATAAATCTAATAATTTATATATATAAATTTAAATAAATGTATACTACTATTTATACATACGAAACTTAAGTAACTAAAGTTGAAGTATATTCACTGGCCATAAATAAAGGTTCATGGGATTTGTAGGACTGCAAATGTCATATTCGTTATGGATGGAAACCCTCGACAAGCATGTGGGAACCCTTATATATATATATATATATATATATATATATATATATATATATATATATATATATAAAATTGGTTTGGAGACTAACATGAGTAAAGATCAGAGTTTCTGGACCGGAGACTACCCATCAAAATACAAAAGTGGTCTAACCGGTTATGACAATATTTATGAAATGTAAAAAATACAAAATAGTAGTTCAGCCGGTTACATTAGAGGTCAAACTACTATCGGGTTCATTATGGTTTTGACAAGACATCTGTCTAACCATTAGCATGTATGGTAGAAGCATGTAACTTGGACCTGACGTAATTTTCTTCCATTTCAGAACCCTCCTGATTGATGTTTTATTCCTTCTGGGACATTTTGAAGAAAAAAACAATAGAAAATGGAATTCCCTCATCTCTATTTAAATTGAAGCTGGTTCAATAATCGGTGGACAACAAGCCAATAGACCCTATGCGTGCAGCTACACCATAAACATCTGATATGAAAATTAAAGGAAATTTTATTTATACATGGGAATCAATATATTACAACAATTACCATGTATTCTTCGATGCTATTCTTGCGGTCAACATAAATGCAAATTAATGTAAAATTGCATAGCTGGTAAATTGAAGCCAATTTTTCTTATCACAGAGATATATGTAACCATCGTTACAATTTAAAAGCAAATCATGATACATGGCATTGCTATCTTTTAAAGTCTGCCCCTAAAATATCCTTCTTGAAGATTTGGGATCTTTAGAGGTAGAACCAATTCTAGTATTACTTCCAGTCTTCATGATGCTTGACGAACTACAGGACATTGAACAACAGCATGAGAATTGTTAAGGAAAAGGGAGAGGAGGAAACAAGTGTTAAATACAGTTTAACCTCATAAACCCAAAGCCCAAGGATAAAAGTGAATGCCAAGAAATAGATTGTATGAGAAAAAGAAATGATGTTATATGTACCTAGAACTCCTCTGAATGGAATTTTTCTTCATTGCTGCAAGATTTTTTACTTCTTGACTATAAGAAATTTAGAAAAAAAATTGAAGTCAAAATTCAGTTGAGCATATAAGCTTCAAGATGCATGATCACAACACAGAATTACACCAAACAGATTTCTAGTAAGCTTCATGATAAGATGAGTTCTGAATTTTAAAAATAGTCTACCACATTTGACTCAATAGTATTATACGGCAAAGGGAAATTCTTAAGTATTACTTGGCAAAATTCTAAGCAAATACTTCCTGCCAAAGATGATAAGACTCTGAATGCAATCATGAGCATGTTACAGGAAGTAGCATGGGTAGTTTCCTAGGGAAAGCTTGCTCGCTCTCTAAACTAGATGGAAGTCATGGTTGGATTTGAGATCCTCAGAAACATTGAATAATTACAGAAGAAAGGTTACCTCTTTAGAAGTTCTATCTTTGCCTTCTTCATTATGTTGCTCTTCGCATATGATACATTGAATCCAGGTCCATTATCTACAAAAGATCCTCAAAGATGAAATAATAAATAAAAGCTAAATTTGATCAAATTTAAAATGCACTTAACAAAACTGCAGTAGTAGAGTGAACTAGAAGGAAATAGACATAAGGAAATCAAAGAGTTACCTCCCCAAAATCTTCTTTTACTTGAAGGGGGAACTTTGGTGCATAGCTGTACTTGCCTACTCTGTTTTCCTACAGAGATCCAATACTTGGTAAATAATTTGAACTAAACAGGTCATAAGAAATCTGATCATACGAGAATTGCTACATTGCTCTATGGTGTAAAATGTAAGGCTCATTAAATAAAGCATCAACAGCAAGAAACACTTAGACAAGTCCTTTCCCCTCATCCCCCCCACCCCCCCCCCCCAAAAAAAAGAAATAATAATAATAAAAAGAATAGGGACTAAGGTCATACTTGCATCTTCTTTCTTGTACAGTTGCTTGATTCGATCAAGTGCTTCATTCTCAGCCTCAGCCATTTCCTTAACTTTTGCCTGTGTATAGAATTAGAAGAGGGTTTAAGGAAAAACCGTTTGACTAATCACTTCATACATTTATATTTTTATGCTATGCAAATTCTACGGTGTTAACTATAACAGGAATCATTCCCTAAATTAGAGTCAATCAGTACTGAACCACTAATCGCTTGAGTCGGTAACAACTAATACAGTCAGTATATATATGCTTAATTCCAGCAGCCTGTAAGGATGTTAACTAGTTAGCTCGACTGATAATGGGGTATTTGCAAGGAAAAAATGGAAGTTACATTTATACTTTCCTTTCAACTAACTGAGCCAGAAAAGTAGAAACAGAGCAAAACAAGAAAAATTTTACCTCGTACAATTGATTCCATTTAAATGACACTCTTTTTGCTTTCATCCTCCTAATTACTTCATTAGTGCAAGTTGCGCCAAACTGCTTTTCAAAGAACTTCTTCCACAATTTATCAGTCACAGGGCTCAGATCTCTCCCCTGCAAAAGCACATCAAGCACATTAGATCACCATTTTATACTTGTTCCAACTACATTCACATTTAACAAAAACAACAAAGCCCATCTTACTTCAGTGGACTTCTCCACATGCCTCAACTGGTCAAGGGTGCAGTGCGGCAAGATTCGCTCAAGCAGATGCTGATCAACACTACCAACATTTCCAAGGTACCTTATATTATCTATCACTTTCTGAACACAAAGGTCAACGAGGGTTGGCATCTTACGTCCAGATATTTGATCTCTTCTCATCATCATAACACTGATCACCAAGAAAGCAATACAACCATAAAATTTCATTAAAAAAAATAACCATGAAATCTAATTAAATTCAGCTGATATAAAACAATTTTTCTAATTTTCTGTTTCTAGTAAGTTGACCTGACATACCAAGATCATAATTATTACCAAGATTACCACACTTCTTTTTTTCAGAACATGAATTAGTAGTTAAAATCACCAGCTACACTCACATCATCATCATCGTAATGATGATGATAATAATAATAATAATAATAATTCATCCACCTGAGCTATACCTTGGAAGAAAACACTATCAATTTAGTAAAATCTATTCCGTACAAAAGTCACTGAAAATTGAACTTGATCACAACAACCTTCCACGTTTATTAATTCATAACATTAAAAACAGAAGATCTACGAGGTTCATTCCCTGGCTTCAGAAATCTTGGCTATTTATCACCAAAATAAATAAGAACATCCTACAAACCCTAATTCCCAATTAAAATCAATCATAAGGGCAATTTCAAAAGGCCAAAAGGTTTCAAAATTCAATTAAAAAATAGAAAAGCAAAGCGATCATAGATGATTGAGATCATAAAAAACAGAAGCTCAATTGATTCAAACAAAGATGCACGCGTTCACCGAGATTTGGATATGCTTACAGATTCGATCAAAACGAAAGTGGATCTGATAGAAGGGACAGGAACTTGGGCGAATCAAAGACGGCAACGAAATAAAGATAGAGGAGAAGGAGAGAGTTCATGTCTGAGAGGAGCAATCCTCTCCAGCGGGTTTTCCTTTCCAGTTCTCATCTGCAAACAATCCAACGCTCCAAAATTATTTATAGCAATCCAACGATCCACTTTTCTTATCTGTTTGTCGCAATCCGACGATCCGAATTTCATATCCGCTCATCCTTTAACTCGCTGGCATTGCAATTTCCAAAACCCTACTATAGTTATTTACAATCATCAGTTTATTTCAAAAATAATTAATAACTCTTTTTCTATGTATATTAGAAATATATAATGAGAATGGATATGTAATAAATTTATTAAAAATTATCAAATTTAATATATTAAAAAAATTAAATGATGTAATGTTAACAAAAAATTATTATTTTGTACCTTCAAATATATATTAAAAAACTGAATAATAAAACTATTTTTGAAACAATAATTATAATATTTGGATTGATTATGTTTGTATAAAAATATTTATTATGCGCATGAAAATTGAGGAAATGAGATAAAAAAAAGTTAAAAATATATAATATAATATATAATGTAATAAAAAATAAATTTAAATTAAAAGATATATATATATATATATGATAATAAAAATTATTGATAAAATAATATTATTAAATTTTGGAAATAGATTACGGTTGAAAACCAACATTAAATTTTAGATTACATTTAGGAATTATAAATAAATAAAAATGACTACATTTAATATATATGGATAATTTTCATGGTACATAATTCACATAAATATTTTTTTATATAATTTGATGAATAAATGTATTGCTAAGAAATCTATAAAAAAATGTAAATTAATTTGTTAACACCTAGGTGTATAATTGATGTAGCAAATTTTAATCAATCAAACAATCAATTAATTCAAGTTAAAATATTAATAGATTGATAAAGATAAAATTTGTTAAAGTGAATGATATTTTTATTATTTATTGTTAAAAAATGTAATAATTTTTTTATACTCAAAATTCTAATCAAAATTATTTATTTCTACGTAATTTGTTTTTATACTTAAAAAATTATTTGTTAAATAAAATTATATATTTATTAATAATTAAAATTATTATACTTTAAAATTTTAGAAAATATATTATATTTATTAATTTTTTAAATCAACATCAATATAAACTTCCAAGTTACATCACATATTATGAATAAATTCTTTGGTGAGAACAGGTTATTAATTAATTATTCTATATATTTAGTGATTACCATAATATAAAATAAAAATAGAATATTCAAAAATAAAATTATAAACTATATTTTAATATTTATTTTTTAATATTTTAAATATTTAAATTATATATTAATTCAGGTTTATAAATATTTATCATATTAAATTTTTAAATATTAATATAAAAAATAGCTTTTTATTTATACTTAATAGAATGATTTTTTTAATATTATTTGAGGGATTTATTTGATATTTAAATTTTATAATATCTAGATAGATATCAAATAAATTCTTTTAAATACTGAATGAGTATTTTAGTATTTTTAAACAATTTAATTATTAAATATAATGCAACATTAATAAAAATTTAAATTTTTGTCATCAATATATTCTAAATGATTAATAATATAATAATAAAATATTAATTTAAAATCTAAAACATTTAATATCAATCCAACAATTATAACTAGTTGAATAAGAAGTTACAGAAAATTCGGATGCGAAATAGAGTATAATCTAAAATTTAATATTGATTCCATAAAAGATCTATCTTGAAATTTTAATGGAAATTGAGGTAAACTTTAGAATTTACCTTTTCAAACCTTTTATATTTTAAAATTATCAATATGGGGAGAAAGAAATTGGATTCAGTTTTGCTTGTTTTATTTATTTATTTATTTAAATTTTAAATGTATTAACGGATTGAAAGGAGAGTCGTATTGTTTGTGTTGTTGTCTGAATTTTATTGTGGAATTACAACTACGAACACAATTTCTTTCTTATAATCACGATCGTCAAGCTCGCAGGGAACTATATTTAATTGCAAAAGCAGACTTATGTATAAGTTAGCAAAATTTGAAGTGAATTAGGATTGAAATATCGTATGAAATTCCCCTCTTTATCTATAATCCTACGATAATATTGCCTAATCTAGCAGATTATCTTTAATAAAGATAATTAGAAATCAAATTTTTAGTGGATAAAGTAACTTGATACGGAAATCGGTGAGATTCTAAACGTATTTAGATTCATAATAATTTGAACTGGCACTTTTTTTTATTTATACTAAAATAAAAAATTAAATGTTATTTTATTTTATTTTTTCTTTTAAAATATTTAAATATTGTCTTGAAAAGAGACATATAAATTGAAAGAATTAAGTTTGTTATTGTGAAAAGTGGAAGTATATAATTTTAATCATACAACTATAAATGGATGGTTAAAATTTAAAATATTTAATAATTATATAATTTAACATTTTAATTTTAATCATACATAAATAAATATAATAATTAAAAAAATTATTTTATTCTCATTCAAATATCCTTTCATTTAATATATTCTCAATATTTAACAATTAAGAAATAAAATAAAAAGTAAAATAATACTTTTAACTATCGGTGAAAATAAACAAGCTTAAAAATAATTTTGTTTTCAAATTAAGCATACTTTTAATTATTATAAGTAATCACGCATTTTTAAAAATAAATACAAAATTATAAGTGGGTGCTGAATAATGAAGAGAATTAATTTTGATAAAATTTAACTTATTAATAACAGATATGAATTAATTATTAATTTTTAATTAATAATTATAATTCTAAACTATTCTCTAAATTTTACATTCAATTGGAAGTCTGAAGGATAAGTTTCAATAAAAATATAAATAAAATATATTATTTAATTTTTTTTATTTTTCTTTATAAGATTACATATATTATTTATGAAGATAATCTTGTGTTAGATAAATTTATTATCACAATATTTTTTAAAATATTTAATGTAATTATATATAACTTTATTTTTTTGAAAATTAAGTTAATTCTCTTTATTAATTAGGTTCTATTTTTATATATAATTTGTTTAAAAATAAGGATAAAAAATTAAATTAAATTTAAAATATTTAAGTTTAATATATTTAAAAATTTTATAATTTAAATCTGAACATATTATTTATCATAGATTTTTTTTAAATGTAAATTTAACTTATTTTAAGTTTATTTAAAAATTTATAATAAAAAATAATAAATAAACATATAAATTATATAAATAAAGAATTAAAAAAATTATAATATAAAAATTTATAAAATAAAAAATTATTAAATAAATGTAAAGTCTATATAAATATATATGATTTAAAAATTTAAATTTTTTTAAAAAGTATATTTTAATAATATTTTTTAAATTATAAAATCTGTCAAACAGACCTAGACAGATCTATATTAATATCGCTTGTTGAAAAATTTAATTAAAATTATTTAATAAATAATAAATTTAATATATTATTTTAAATTCAAATAAATATTACATTATTATATTATTTGTAATACTATAAGAAATGAATTTGATAAAAATTTAAAATTTTAAATATCAAATAAATTAGTAAAAAAATTTAATCTTCTTAAAATATAAAAATAATTAAAAATAATAAAAAAATGTTAACAATTTAAAATATCTAACATAAAATTAAAAACTTTCTTTCAAAATTTAAAAATAAAATAAAATTATAAAATTTATAATAATATGTAGTACCATCATTATAAAAAAAATTAATTATAATCTATTAAATAAAGATATCAAATCTTTAAGTTGATTTTTTAAAATTATTTATCCATCTTTAAAATATAAAATAAAAAATTATTAAATAAAAAATTTTAAAATATATTCTTACATTAAATTATTCCAAAAATTAAGATTAAATAAAGATAAATCATTAATTGCAAAAGTAGATAAAGACGATAAAGTTTTATTTTGAGATAATAAAAAAAATATTTTGAATTTTTTTTTAAATTAAAATTTTTAATTTTTAATAAATTATATAAATATTTTAGTATTATATAAATATAATATATTAAAATAAAAATAATAAATATAAATATATATAATATATAAAAATAAATAAATTATTGAATAAATTAAACAAGTTTTTTTTATAAACTTAAAAAAATTTATTTATTTAATTTTTTATTAAATTTGATTTTTTTATTTATTAAATAAGTTAAATTAATGTAAACTTTAATTGAAACTGTAGACTCGTATTGTCATTTTTATCCCTAATCACATGATTCAACCTCCACACTTTTATTACACCTACCACAATTCCACAAATAAATAGTTTTAAAGGTACTGTTCCAGACTTGTTTTAGTTGATGGTTATTTCTGCTTGTGTGTATAGAGGTAAGCGCAGATATGAACAACATGGAATGCTAATAAAATATGAACAGCAGGAAGTGTCACTTACGAAGGATTTACATAATTTATTTAAAATACTAATCAAATTAAATTTTATTATTTTTATTATACCTTAAAAAAATAATTAACAATTGTGGTTGGTAATAATTTAAAATTATATTTTTTTATATTTATACTACATTTATGTTCAAGTTGAATATGAATAATATTTTTAAATATTTTTTAATATAATTATATATTTAAAATTTATGATTATATTGAAATAATTTTTACCGATAAATCCACGTGTTCAATAATAAAACGCTACATTATATATGTATAATCAAAATGTTATATAAACCAATATAAAAAATGTATGAAGCAATTATTTTTTATTTTTTAATACCACACAACCTTATTTAAGAAAAATAGATATGCATCAATGTCGACAGCGTGATGAATGAAAAGATAAGCTGTCATTAAAATTTATTATAAAAAAGTTAGAAAAATTTTATAATATAATATTTAAAATTAGATTAAATTCAATAATTATTTACGCATAAAAAATGTATTAGTATTTTAGGACGTGTACTAAAAAATAATTATTTTTTAATTAATTACACAGAAGTCTAATTAATTTAAAAAATATTTATTTTACTCTAAAAAAAATATCAATTTATTTTGTTATTTGATTTGAAATATTAAAAAAAGTAATTTGTAAGAAATTTTAATTTTTTTTTATATTTTTTGTAAAATAAATAAAAAATAATTTAAGTTTTATTTTGTGTTGGACAGATGTGTTGCCACTCTTATGTACTCTCAAGAATCAAATCAAGTATTTTGTTATGAAAAAGGATTAGGTGCAATTTAAATTTTTTAAGAAGGATTTTGAGATTTTAGTTTTTGTTTTTTTTATAAAAAATTGAAGTTTGCAGTGAAAATTTGAAAAATTTATTTTATTTAACTTAAAAGTGAGAATTTGAAAACGATAATTTTAATTTTGAAAGAAATTACGTGTTTCTTTATTTTAAAAAGTTTGTTTGAAACTTGGAAATAAAGTATTTTTTTGAATATTTTAAAATTTTTGAAAAATAAATATTTTTCAAAAAATAATCTTAAATTCATAAGACCTAGCTTGATCATTAAACATACTTAATATTTAAAAATTTTATTGTAATTTTTTTAAAAAAATTTAAATTAAATTAATTTTAAAAATAAATAAATCTATTTTTCACAATGTTTAAATTAAAAAATAGCTACTGGATAAACACTTATAAATTAAATATTATTATAAATAAATCAATCATTCAATTAATACTAATTAACTCATGTAAGTATTAAAAATTTATAATATATGTTAAAAATATATAAAAGCATAATTATATAATATCATAATTTTATATAATTAAAAAATAAAAATTACATACCATTTTAAGTTTTCAAATCCAAGTCACGTAAAATTAAATAAAATATAATAAAATTTCAATTTTTTTTAAAAAAATTAAATCAATCATATCGTGGTTCAAATAATTAAATGGATGCCTAGTTTCTGATCTAGTCTGACTTTTAAAACTAAGATTTAAAAGAAACATATCATATGAAAATGTTCATTTTATGTATAAATAGGAAAAATAAATCTTAATCATTAAATTTTATCGTGATCATTTATTCATTAGATTTTATCATAAATGATCATGATTAAAATACAAAAATCATATGATGTTTTTAAAAAATAATTTTTTTTTAAAATTGATGTAACAAATTAATTTTTAATCTTAACTATCCATATATAATTATATAATTAAATTTTATTATTTTCATTCTCATATAACATTCTCATCAAATATATCCAAACTTAAATGCTTCCAATATTGTAATACAATATACATATAACTTTATCAAAGTTACCGTATATCTAGCATAGCATATATACAATAAACATGATAAAAATAGCGTTTGATAAACATATTAAAAAAATTAACAAAATATCTAAATTCTATTTTATGTTGATAGTAGTCTCTGGAATAGGATGTGCTTTGTTTCCCCATAGGACAAGCATTGCCAAAGGAACATAACATGATTTCCTTTTTATCCTATTTATAAGATAATTATTACCAAATCATACATATTATCAAAATATATTAAAATTAGTTTATGGATTGTTTTTAAAAAATAATATGCATTTTAAATTTATCTCTATTTAAAGTTAAATTTCACTTTCATGTTGATTACGTCACTTTCGAGCCTTTAAATTCTTTTATCAATATTTAATTTTAAAATTTTAAAAATTGAACATTTATTTAATTCTTCACAATCAAAATCTGAAAATTATAAGAACTAAATGATGAGGTAGGATAAAATATAAAAGATATTAAATGCTTTCAAATTTTTATAAGTTGTCTTATAAATAAGATGATAATTTTTTTTAACATTATTTTATAAAAAAAAAAAGTATATAGTGTATTTGAAAATATTAATAAATAACTTAGCCGATACTTTTAAAGGTAAAAGTTAACAAGTTTGTTAATTGAATTAAAAATATCCAATAAAACTAATATAACATAAAAAAAAAACATAATTGGTTAACCACAACTTAAAATCTGATGACTATATATTTCAAAACAATAATAATTTTTTATAATTTAATGTATTTTAAATAATTTATATTCTTAAATTAAAATAATATATTTTAAATTATATTCTTATTCTAAAAAAATTGTTAAATACAAAAGATAACAAAACCAATTTTATTTTACAATTCTAATGATTTTATATTGTAAAAAATTACAGTTGATGATTTTGTTAAATTTTTCTTGAGTTTAATTATCTATTACGTTGGAATGCAATCATTGTTATAAAAATTATTTAGTATTCTAGTAATATATTTTTTTAAAAACATATTATAATTTAATGAGATAAACTCATTTTAAAATGAATGATATTTACTTCTAAATTTGTAAGCAACATTTTATTAAAAAAATTTTAAAGATGAATAAAAAAATTAATTATTTTTTCTATAATTTTATTCTTATCAATAAAAATTAAACATTTTATTAAAAACTAAATAAACAAATGCAGTGGAATAAAGGAAAAATGTTCTAATAAGATAGTTAATAACTTACAAATTCAGACATCGGAAACTAATAAAATAAACTTTATCAAACAATTTTATTTTTTTGTTTAAACAATTTTAAACTAGTTAAATAAACTAAGACTTAACTAATTTGCCTTTCCTTAATGCAAACTATTTCTCGATAGTTATGGAAAAACACAAGAATTATTTTGATTATACTAAAAATGCTTATTTTACTTAGAATTTGATTAAAAACAAATCATGACTCATTTGTCATTGTATAAAATACCGAATGATTTTGAACAATTTTATATCCGATAAATTATTTATCTAAACAATTAGCTAATTAAGAATGAATAATATGGATTTTACAATTTGGAGAAGAAACAGAGATCATAAATCCCTTGAACACTAATTTGCTTTTCACCACCCGTGGATCAACCATCAAATCAGGACCCTGTCACATGACATTAAGTGGGTGAAACTAATGCCAGTTTACATTTTTCTAGTTTTCTTTGGACGTACATACAAATTCTGATTAGTCACAACACAAATCGCATCTGTTTATTGTGACAATAAAGTTTTGTTTTGAAATTCACATTAGGAGCTGACAAATTGGTGTTATATGGCAACAAGCACATTTCAAGCTAAACAGAAGACTGACATCCAACCAAATTTAAAAAGATATCAGAAATTCAAACAAAAATCCTTGTTCAAAAGTTTCAAGAACCTAATCAGGAAAGAATTGCTAACGAATAAACTACATGGGCAAATTGTTTGGCAAGAGCCGAAGACCATTTGATCTTCTACACTTGAACAATCTAGGTAGATTTACACTGAATAAACACAACATATTAATTATTCATACAATTGCTAACAATAGCAGGCGACCCCCCCACCCCCAAAATAAAATAAAATAAAAGCTAATTGAAGGTTTATTATGAACATATTCAATTTCAGATAGTGAACTTTGAAGCCCATCCAACCTGGTTTTTCAGCCGTGACTAAAACATTTGAAGTATTACCTCTGTCAAAACCCATGCTTTCCTTAAAGTTACTAATTTGAATCATACAAGCATATAATGAACTGCCCAAAAATACCTGCATCAGCCACCTCATTGTCAAGAAACTAATGGAGTTATTGATAGATCACCAAAATGTAGAATGATGACTTGTACTCAGTATACAATGTCATCAGCTACAATTGGTGGAACGAATCTGCAATTTTCAAGAGTTTGCTCAAAGATATGTCCCACTCTCAGCAGCTGTTCCTGCAATTAAATTCCCAGCCGAAGGATAACTCTGTTGCTCAAAGTCAAAAATGTACTCTTGCACATTATCACATACTGTTCATTAGATATGTTATTCCATTAAAGTATACGGCCCAAATTTTCCAATCAAAATATCATTAAGACTACATTATTAAACTTTGGCCAAATGGTAACTTCCAATCTTAAAAGCAAAGAAAATGACACTGACAAACTGTATCTTTCCTAAAAAATGTTGGATATTTTCACACACACAGGAGGAATCACCTTTACATTTGTACAAGTCAAAATCAAACCATTGAGTAACTTTTTAGCAAACAATTTTATCCTAAAAACCACCACTAGATTGAAAGTTCTTATCATATTGATTATATTTATGAAGTTTTATGTTAAAATCGAAAATTATAAAGTACTTCATTCATATTATTGGCATTATTTTTTTATGAAAGCTTTAACTTAATTAATACTGTTTCCTCTATTATTCACCTTTTAAATGTAGATAGTCTTTCAGCTCAACATCTGTTTAGCTTATATGCCTTTTACTTCATTGTCAACTATCATTTCTCAGAGTGAGTGGCATCAAAAAATGGGAGGAATTTCAATCAAAACTACGTGCATATAACATAATATCCATGCTGACAGAAAAGCAGAGTTTGGGAACAAAAACCTTTGAACCATCTCGAGAAAGAGAGAAGAGAGGAACCAACATCAAAACATAAGATTGCTGTGATGTGTAACTTTTAGTTTACACAAATACCTCATTAGACCAATAAAGGGACCAATATTTTTAGAATTTTAAATTAGCCTTATTATACCTTTTATTTTCTATTTTTTCTTCCCCAGACATTATTTGATCATTTATTACTTCAGGTTAAAAAAATCAAATAGGTAATTGGCTGGTTTTTTTATATTGTAAATAATGACTAAAGAAAAGAAAACTAAAGGTAACATAGAAAACTTCATCAACAAGGAGTCCATTGCAGTGGATAGGAAAAGTCAATACCTCATCAAATGCTGCACCAATCAGTTGCAAGCCAACAGGAAGGCCAGCAGGTCCACCCTCTACGAATCCGCACGGCAAAACCAAGGCAGGTAATCCAGCTAGATTAACATTTACCTGTAAAAGCACAGACCACCAATAAAGAAGGGAATATGTTAATCTATATGAATGAAACTTCATACAATAGACAAAAAAGCTCAAGCTCGTAACCATTGGATGCATAATTAGTTATGCTCGATGGTGACTTAATTCCAATAGGAAATTCCCTTTCAGAGCTGCCAAGAGCTCAATCTACATGGCACCTCTTGAGGATGAACTCACACAATGCAAAACAACTCTGCAATTAACCATTAGCAAAGATAACTCTTGGATTGGTTTGCACCCATCTAGATTTTCTGTCTAAGGCTTAACCTGTAAATTTTGCCAGATCTGATCACCATTAGTTATGTGATCCACTCAAGTGCTCAAAGACCATTAAAGCTTTAGTGGCTCATGTATGACTCAAGCTTGAGCTCAGTGGAGTTGAAGTTCAATAGCACAAGTCTAAGACCTCATAAAACACTTTTTTGGTTCTCACAATATCAAAAGTATGATACAGAAATCTAGCTCAAAAGAAGAATGGAATGCTTACAGTCATGATGTCACCTGCATACATAGCCAAGGGATCATTTTTCTTTTCACCTGCAAATGCCAAAGGGAACGAAACAATTAACACTGCAGGCACACAAGTGCAATGATGCAAAAGCAAAGAGAAGTAGATACTTACCAATTTTATAAGCAGCAGAAGGAGCCGCTGGGGAAATTAAGATGTCATTTTGATTCAGTGCCTCCTTAAAGCTATTCCTAATTATGGTTCTTACCTGTAGCATAACTTTCAAATATCTTCACTGAAATCCTAAACCTCTCGAAGAAGATGAAATTAAGAACATCTATACGACTATCCTATGAAATGAATCAAAGGTGCATCTATCACAGCAGTATACAAGCTCAGTAAAAGTAGATTATAGGAAACACATAAAGAACTGGAACTGGACATACATCGAGCAATGATTAACTCTAGAAACTTAGAACTTAAAGCAACATGGATTTACACCAATGGTATGAAACTGAATTCATAATTATTAGGTTAAGAGTGAGATCAGATCCACCATGAAATATGTAAAATAATATTAGTAGTACCTGTTGCGCACGCTTGTAATATGCATCATAGTAACCAGCTGAAAGGGCATATGTCCCCATCAAAATTCTCATTTTGACCTGAGACAGATTTAAAATTGAAAGCTAGCTTAAATATCAATACAGACAAATTTGGACCTACTCTTTTATAAAGGTATATACAAAGCTACCACACATCATGTAGCCAAATTGAAAATTAAGAAGGATTGAAAGGTGTGTACCTCAGAGCCAAACCCTTTAGCTCGGGAACCTCCATAAAGAGAATCTAGCTCATCAGCATGAACTTGATTTCCGTATCTAAATATGTGTATACAAAGGGTTAAAGCCAGACTATCAGTTTATCAATGAAAACATAGGACATAAAATTAAACATTGTGGTCAATTGTGTGTATATTCAGGGAGAGAGAGATAGGGAAATAGGGTTGTCACCAATGACCTGATACCATCATAACGAGACAAGTTGGACGATGATTCAGACACAGCAAGAATATAATATGCTGGCAACCCAAGGGAAAAGGATGGCAGTGAAACCTGCAACAAGTTAATAGGCAAATGAAAAGGACATACCGAGAAATGGATATCAACTGTAATAATACAAACTTGTAAAGCACCAATAGAAGTTATCATTCAGAATTGTAGAGAAAAATGATAAGAATGACCTCATTCACAGAGCATCCTAATTCCTCAAAATGCAAAGCAGCAGCACGAATGGCAGAAATTACCCCAGCATCAACACCGTTGTCAATGGTTTCACGGATCAGACCAACTCTCAGTCCCTTCAAGGGCTTACTTTCCAAGGAACTTACAGGGACAAAATGAGAGAGAAAGTTGGAAACATCCTGACAAAGGAAACTGTTCATTATTGAAAAGAAATGGGCTAAATAAAAAGAAATAAATAACACTTGCAGTGATTTCAGCAATCACCCATCTTATTAGGACAGATTTTACCAAACATTATTAATAACCCATGGCAATAATGAGAAAATGGATGGCTTGCAACAATTATACCAAACTTGGTGAAGAACTCATACTCTTACCTGCTTACTTGAGGTGGCATCAAATCTATCATGACCAGCAATTGAATGAAGGAGAATCCCAGTATCAGCAACCGATGAACCAAAGCAACCAATTGCATCAAGCGATGAAGCATACGCCATTAATCCAAATCTTGAGACACGCCCATATGTTGGTTTCAAACCTACAACACCACAAAAAGATGCTGGCTGCCGGACACTTCCGCCAGTATCACTTCCCAGCGATACAACACACTGCCTGGCAGAAACTGCAGCTGCTGAACCTCCCGATGACCCTCCTGGTACCCTAGACACATCCCACGGATTGGCAGTCACCTATTGAATGAACATATGTACCACCTGAGTAAACCAATCGCAGTTATAAAAGGGCAGTATAAGTAGTAAAGCTAGAAACCAAAACAATAGAAGCATAGCCAACCCACATGTAAGAGCTGACAACCCCTCTTTTTTTAATTAAATTTTGTAATAACAAAATGGAAATGGACATAAGAGGAATGAAAATTAGCAATGCATGACTGTATGTAATAACCATCATGTCATCTCATTGACAATTTTCATTCATCTCACTTTCTTTACCAAAGGAAAACTGAAATCCTACTTTCAAAATAGAATAGGCAATCAACATTACACAAGATGAATGAAACAAGCAACCACATTAACTCACCCCTCCTCACATTCATTCATTACTAATAACACAAACCGGGCATTTCAAATATAATACTACATTCTTAGACACACCTAGCATAATGCAATGCACTTACATCACATCACTTAAAACACACAACATCGCCCATGTCTACATAATCAATCATCTCGATCCCCCACTAACCTTACGTATCTAATCTAAGAATCTCTCTATTCCAATTATATAAAGGATAAAATATATTTTTAATTCCTATAATTATGACTAATTTTTTAGTCCTCTGGAAACTTTCTTGTTAGTTTCATCGTCATAAATTTTAAATTTTTTTTAAAAAATAATCTCTATCACCACTTGTTAATAACATGTTATGCATCTACAAATGTAATGTTACTTGCTAGCTCAAATGGGGACTAACATGGTAATAATTTTCAAAATTTTTGAAATTTATAAGAATTAAAACCAATAATTGGCTTTTGAAAGACTAAAAAAAAATTTAGTGATATCTACATAAATCCAAAACATATTTAAGCCTTGTGTACAAATAACAGTACCATCTATCTAGTTGTCCAGCTTCAATGCTTATTCAAACCTTAAAAATACAACACGTTGATTAGGCTTGAAATTTAACAAAACAAATAACAACTTTCAAAAAATAAAAAATAATAAAAAAGCCGAAATGCAAACAATATACAGTAAAAAAATAGCTATTTTTTTAAAATGTAGTATTAGGAGAAGGAGAGAGAACCTGAAATGCAGAAGCTTCAGTGGTGCTGCCCATACCGAACTCATCCAAATTGGTCTTACCAACAACAATGCCACCCAATTCCTTCACTCTCTTCACGGCAGTAGCGTCGAACGGCGGCCGGTATCCCTCGAGGATGCGAGAGCCCGCAGTGGAAGGCATGTCGGCGGTACATATGTTATCCTTGACGGCGACGAGGACGCCGGCGAGCGGGCCAAGTTCCTCGCCGGCGGAAATTTTGGCATCAAGGTGGCGCGCTTGGGCGAGGACAGCATCATCGTCGGGAAGGTGGAGGAAGGAGCGGAGCTGGGGCTCGGAGAGGCGGAGGCGCGTGAGGTAGGAGCGAGCAAGGTCGGCGGCAGTTACATGGCGGGAGAGGAGGGAGTGGCGGATGGAGAGGATTTGGGATTGCGGCGGCGCAACGATGGTTGTGACGGATTGGTCTGTGAGGGAAGCGCGTGAGATGAACGTCTGTGAAGCGAAGGTGTGGGAAGTGAAGACGTTTGAAGGAATGAAAGAGAGGCGAGAGAGGGAGCGAGGGGTTTGAAGTGTGGATAACATTTTCATCTTCCACGCACAATCTGTGTAGAGTGTGCAAATGATGCAGTAGCCAAACACTACCACCTACTCTTCTTTATTTTCTCCTTTCAATTTTTTCTTTAAATAATAAAAGTATGCTTCAGCTCTTAAAATATTACTCTTCTTGTATTTTTTTTACTTTTTATTTTTTGTATTTTAAATTAATTATCTATTTTAATATTATTTATTACAATTTTTTTTCCTTTTGATTGAATTTAATAAATAAGTTTAACTTGTGCCCACAATTCATAATTAACAAATATATTTAAAAAAAACACTTTATCAGTTCAAAGGTCACAATCTACATTCTTAAAAACAATTAACAAAAAAAGGAAATTCATATTTTCACAATAATAAAATATATATTTTTAACTAAGAAAATATAAAAAATATAGGATAGATAATTAATGAAAAGAGAGAAAAAAAGGATAAATTATTATTTTTTATTTTAATATAGATTATTTATTTTCAGTGTTTTATTTTATTATTATAAATTTCAAGTTTTAACTTTCGAAATTGTATTTCATTGTTTGTAGTAGGTTCCAAATGCTTCTAGTACCCCTCTCCATTTGAGCTGCTTAATTCAAATATTAATGAATATAATCAATATGACATATATTTAATATTAATTATTTCTTGCTGAAATTGTTAATGATATAGCTGTGATTTTCCTGGATATTAAATATTCAATGTGGGAGTGTAATCGTTGGTTCAACTGTCCTGGCGATATTAGGATAAAAAATGAAGATCAAGCAAGAGTCACCTAATTGGATGCATAGTTTGCTTGAAGGAGGAGGAGACATACATATCCAAATTGATGAAGAGGGAAATTTTAGAATCGCGAAAAAGAGTTGGCTGTCGTGGGACTTTGGTGCATCCAGTGGCACCCTATGCATCGTCCATCAAAGAAAACTGTGAAGCAGATGCTTGAAGGAGAGGCAGACATGTTAAAAGTGCCAATTAATCCTTTGAGTCTACAACTTCAGTTAATACTAGTGCTTTCAAGACGTCTGGACTTGGAGCTAAATTTAATTCAAAAATTGGAATGATTATAAGTATTGTGATAGGAGATTTTCCATAAAAAAAATATACACGAGGCTTATTGAATTTATATAATTGTAACAACATTATTCTGTATAAGCGTGAAAGATGAAATGCCTGAGCCATTTTTCTTCCAGTTAATGTGAATTATTAGCCTCATATTTGTGGTTTGTGAATTTAGGAGTACACTAAGTAAACTAAAGAAAATAGTTTTTATTATTAATAATAAGTATCCTATTATATTAAATAAAAAATCAAGGAGAGACAGACATTTCAAATTAAGAAAAAAAGTAAAAGTAAAAGTAAATTATTTAAATTAAGATACATTGTTATTAATATAATATGTTAAAATTCAATTTAAAAAAAAAAGAAATTTAAATTAAGATTCATATGATGTTTCAAATTTTAAAATTAAAATCAAATTAAGTAATTAACTTTGAAATAAATATAAATATAAAAATAAAACAAAAAGTTCAATATAGAAAAAGTCACTTAATGAAGAAAAAAAATAGTTTCTAAATTTTTTTTTGTTAAGTGAGGATTCAAATTTCTAATTTAAGAATAGATGATATTAAAATTAAAATATCAATTAATTGAAAATGTTAAGGTAATGTGAATTTGCGCAGCTTGTATGTCAAACTTCAACATTATTTCCATAAGACAAGCTTAAAGTTGTAGAAATTTAAGCAAAAATCATAATGTCCCCTGTTCTACATATAGTGGTTATATCTTTAAAGTGAGTATTGCATGTAAAGCAACGGCCAACATATAGGGAGAAAAAAAACCATTATCATACAGGATACAGTTCATAATCTAGGGACCGATATCTGACACTTTCAAGCCTTGATTATAATGACCGGAGATGACTCCAATTGCTCACAACCAAATTAATCTACAAGGTATAATCCTGCATCCGACAACCACCTTCAGAGACTTTACGATGAAGATGAGAAAATTAGCCAATGAGCTTACAATCCCAACAGATCTTGCTCATTTTCCAAATTCCATAGAACAATTCTTCCATCCAATCCTGGAGTTTCAAGGATAGGCATCATTAGCAAAAGCAGCATAGTTGAAACTGGCAAAGAAAATTATCAGCACAAAAAAACAACAAAAATTCAGATGATCATCCACCCTCTACAAACCTGATGTGCTAAAACGCCTTATCGATGTCCCACGATCCCCAAGAGGCATGATGCAGCTACAACCCAAAAATAAAAAACAGTCATTAACAGTTTCTGAACGTTAAGCTGCCTGAATTCGTCCATTTTATTGTGGGTATGAGCGAAAATAAATTGGACAGAAACAATGAAAACCACGATACCATTGTAGAATTGAAAAAACTAAGCATTTTACGGAGAAAAATACGTAACATAACCAACCACAGTTGGGAGAAGTGTGAAGGCTACGAGGGAGATATATACTTTATACAATTTTCATGAACAGCTCCACGTGTTCTTGAAGTTTCAATTGTATCATTGGTCACTCCATGCTTTGATTGGCCATAAAATTTCCCAAATGCTTCAGAAAACTGATCAAAAGACAGAGAGTAAACCTCTAGTTACCAACACAAAAGAGAAATACGACATGAATTTTTAATGAAATAGCTACTAATGACCTTGTGCTAATCTATCTAAAGCTTGAGTTAGCTGTCAAAGATCAGAACAGCAGTACAATATGACTTTTACATAATAAGGAAAAGGTACAAATGTTTTTTTGGTTCCTCTAACATCACCAATGTATAATTTTGGTCCCTTGCTAATTTTTTATTCAAATTTAGTCCCTCAATGTTTTAACTGTTACAATCAAGTCCTTCGTCATTTTTTCTTTCCACAAAATACTTGAATCCTTATTTTCTACTCAAATAATTAGAGGTTTTAGACGGCTTTGAGATAAACAATAACTTAAAAGATTCAGAAAGTCGAACTTTTGTTGAAATTTGAAAGATTTCGTAGAGGCTAATATTTTTAAGACTTAATTAAACTTTGTTCTAATACCTTAGTTCATGTATGATTTTGGTCCCCTAATTCAAATTCTAACTATCCATTCACATTTATTCCTCATAATTTTCCAATTGGTAAAATTAAGTGTTCCTCACCTAAATTCTGTCCAATAATGTATAACACACGTGACGTGATGTTGAAATTTATATGGATTGTCAAACAAAAAATATATAAAAATAAAAAATTAATGCCCAGAATCAACCTGAGAAGCCATTTTTTTTATTTAAGTATTTCATATATTTTTTCATTTGCCAATCTATACAAGTTACTGCTAAGTCATCACTCTGTTACATTCTTGTTAATTATAGGACAAAATTTAGCATAAAGGACTCAATATCAACAATTGAAAAGGTAGCTCAAGAGAGAAAGATTATCTCAAACCTTACATAGAGTATTCTGATTATGTGGTGGACAAAGTTTAAAGGATTGGACATTTGCAAAATGATCTAACATTAAGACTGAATAAACATGTTATGTTAGAAAACTGGGCTTGACTCCCAAAAGCTAACTCAGAGGAAGATTGTTTCAAGCCTTGTAAGGAATATTTTGACCATATTTTTAACTAATGTGGGATATCTCAACAAAAAGATTAAGGACTAAATTCAAGCAAAAAATTACAAGGGAACTAAAATCGCATGTTGGTTATAGTAAAAGTGACCAAAAGTACAATTTAAGATTGAGAAAAATAAATGGTTACACAATGAGTAAAATAAGGACCGGAATGAAACAAAGCCAATTCAAATAATTAATCAAGTAATATACACATCACGAATGTGCTAAGCCATGAAAAAAGGCATGACAAACAAACAGGCATCAGCATCATTTCATTGAACATCAGTCCTGAATAGGATTAACATCAATAATCTGTAAAGGTTTGTTGCAATGCTATAGACAACACTAACCCACAATTGAGTCATGTCATGTGACCTTTCAGCTATTTTGTGTAATTTCAGTCAAGGCTATAAACATATTTTGGTCAACAATGGATCAATTCATTCTTTTGTCAATTTCTGAACCACCAATATTTTGTTTTTTAAAACTTAAAAGAAAGATACAACGAAAATGTGCCCTTTCAGCTATTTTTGTGTAATGACAACTACATTGTACTGTCATAATTTTCAGCTGGAGCTTGATCTTTCCATTTTAGAGGATATCATATCATCTACTAATTGTACTTTCCCATTTTCTCCAAAATAACATGTCATTCTTTTAAAAAAAATGTTAACTAGATATTCTTATTCATGTACCTTGGTTGGTAAAAATACATTTTTTTATAGTTTGTGGGATACAGCTAAATGTTATCATGAGAGCCTCTTCATTAGACATCCAAATGGACTGGATAGTCCCCTTGAGCTGACAGCTTTTTGTTTTCCAACATTTCTTAGTTTTTTCTTATTTCTCAAGTTTAAACTTGTGTTAGGAGGCTCAGGAATTCTCTCCATACCAAGCTAGCCAGACAACAATTCCATCAGTATTTCCACATTAGACACTAATTAAGATTAATGAAATTGATTTCCAGATGGAGATTCAAGTTTTTCATAGCTGAAATACTGAAGAATCCTTTTATAGAAGTGTAGGTACCTGTGAGCCATATCTAGATCCAGAAGATACTGCTTTCCGTTCCCCAAGATATCTGACAAAACTCCTAGAAGTAAAAAAACAACAAAGAAGAGGAAAAAATAATTGAGGAACCAAAACAGTCAGTTCTCTTCCATCTAGAAAGAGAATTCAAAGCAACATCATTTAGAGATTAAAGGCCTCAATGATGCCTAGTTCAAATAGAAAGATTGCGTACAAGTTGGCCCAGCCACATTGACTAGGCCAACCTTAGAAAAAAATATCTGAATTTTCACGTACCAAATTCCTCTTTCATCTGCAGCAAACACCATTGGGTTACAATCAAATCCCACACCTATTACTGTTTTCTCAGAAACAAACAATACCTGAAAATGTGTCATACAATGATCCAACAGTTCCAGAAAATATCAGCAAATTATCCACAAAAAAGACCATGAGAAATTAAAAATGGTTAGATAGAGTGGATGCTGACCCACATCACGGAGGGGCAAATCACGGAACACAACATTTTGGGCCAAAGGAGAAGGACCAACATCATCAACAAAATATATCATAGAATTATGACCTGTATAAATCAACAAATACAGTTGGTTACAACTCACAAGTTTAAGAAAACAAACCTAATAAAATACAATGATTTCAAAATTTCCCATGATTTTATAGAATTTGTAACCGATAATTATTTTCTTAATACAAATGGGCCATGATAAACGAATCAAATGTTTGTGCACTACTAAAACCTAATGGTATCAATATATTTTTCTTTATTCTTCTATTAAATATAAAATCAATAACTAAACCTCAGTGCCAGCAATCTCAAATTCTTGAATTTAGAAAAAAAAATGAAAATAAACCAAAAGAAACATTTAGCTGACAGCCATTATCTCAGATAGCCAAGTGTAACCATCCAAAGGAGAGAATTTTCTCACCCACATAAGCTAGAGTATTGCCACTTGGTGACCACTTGACTCCGAATGTCCAAGATGATGAGAGATCGAGCTGAACAATCAACTGTTAGACAAGAAAAAATACTATAAGCAGAAGCTACACTGACCCAACAGGTCTTTCCATTTCCTTTCTCTATTTTCTTCTTCTTTTAGGAGATTGAAAAAAACTTTTAACAAGAAAATTAATTCGAAACCATTATTCTGTTTGTTATTATATTCTTACAGAAACCAATTCTTTCAGAAGCATTCAGTCATTATCAATATACTAAAAAATGCTCAATCCAGCTATCATAAAAATACTTTGATAAAGGTTTTTTTATAAAAATATCAGTTTCAACTTAACAATAAACAACAGGAATAATATATCCATAGGACATTTAACAGGCTCTTCAAGTGATGTATCTACTGCAACATGTTTGCAAATTTATTATACATGAAGATCAATCATAATTATTTCAATACCATTACCTAAAACTCCATTTGACAACCTTATCATCGCATATTAAACAAAGAACAGATATTTTGGAGAGGAGAGGAAGCAAGGGGCATCTAGACTCTATTAAAACATGAAAATAATTTATTGGCATCAGCCTTCTAAATAGTGCTACAAAGTTGAGTATCAACAAACAGGTGCATCTTGACAAATATATGTTCAAGCATAGAAAAATAAAATTTGCATGAGGAATAGGAATTCAAATTGAACCTCTCCAAATTTCCAATCTGACGAAGTACCCTTGTTTGCATCCCTGTGCCAATTCAACAGTTAAACTTGAATGATATAACATAATCATAAAAAATAAAACAGAAGTCAGCCACATCCAGAGTTGCTTTTATCATACTTTGCATCTACACCTTTTATAAAGGTGGAGAACACTCGGCATTTCCCATCTGTGGATGTCGTTGCAAGAAGAATCTGCAATGGAAAAAAACCCAGATGTTGTGCATGGGGTTTTTATATTTAATCACATGACAAATATATTTCAAAAACAATTATCTAACTATTGATCATGAAACTAAAATAATTTAACAGACTAACATTATCTGGATCTGGCTGAAACAGTAGAGGAAACAGAATTTAGAAAATAAACAGAAAAATTATCAATTATTTCAGAGAATATATCAACAAGCCAAGCAAGTGCATCCCAAAAACTGATTTAGTATACAAGAGAGGCTTTTACTAACTACTATTAAGAAACACTTGGAGAGAGAGAGAGAGAGAGAGAGTCAGACTAACATTATTGGGATGCCAAGAAACGCTTGTCACTGAAGAATCATGTCTTTTCCTGATAAGTTTGCTGACCCACCTGCAAAGTAGTAGATACAAATATATAAAACAAACAATAAAAAGAAGAAAAACTCATCCATTATTTTGAAATTTTAAACTTAATGTTCCATTTATATCAACTATGGGTGTCAGTGGATTGGGTTGGGTTTACGATATTTGTGGACCCAATACTTTTCTCCTTCAACTTAATCCGACCCAATCCCACCATGAATGAACCCATGGGTCTATGTCATGTAACAAGAAATTTTTCACATGCAAAAAATAAAACAATACTGAGATACAAAATGGAAAGTTCATTACACATAAAAAGTCTAACATATAAATCCCAAATTAACAACAGGGTAGCTTAACAAGTTTCAAACAAACTTGCTTATGTCTCAAACAAACTAATGTCTCAATTGAACTCAAAAGTAATGTAGCAAGCAAGTCTAGAACAAACTTAGGTAAGTCTCAAACAAACTAATGACTAAACTGACATGGCATGCCTTGACTAAACAAGTGTCTCAAATAAACTAAGGTAACATAAAACAAGCCCAAATAGCAGCACAGAGCAGCTGCCCAAAAATGCTATAGTGAGAATTACTGCTATTTTAAAGTTTCAAAATACACCTAACATAGATTATACTACACATGCATATGCTGAAAAATAAAAAAATACCTAACTTGAAGACATTCATAATTAATGACAAAAAGTTAGAGGTGTAGTCATTAAAACAGAGATGAAAAAAGAGATGGATAGGACAGAAGTGTAGAACAGCAATGAAAATGGCTTAAGGATGCAGAAGATGACCCAAACAGTGACAGGTCTTCGCCAGAAAACAAAACAGAGGAAAAGCTTGCAGGAAAATGCCCCAAACAGTCTAATTATATTTTGATATTTCCTAAATCTCAAGAAACATCCATGTTTCAATATTTTGACCATATTCATAGCCAATGTAGGACATTTTAACAAATCTAAAACTACAGTCTAAGTAGATCTAACATGGATCCAAAACACAAACAGAAAAAAGCTACACACAACAATTATATTGCCAGGATGGAAATGAACTTAGGAAATAAAGTGCAAGGAAATGCTGAAAGACCAGTTGTTCTCTTGCTCATAGTAGCATATACAAACAGTTTTGGCTCCACTTCCCACTGCAAATTTGTTTTCTGCCAAAATAGAATTTAGAAAAAAAATTAGAACCGTATAACTTTTAAAAATAATAATAATAATTTCATAGAATAGGTAACAGGAAATATTTAGAAAATTATTCTGGAAAAACCAAAATAAATACAAAAAGATGTTACATAGGAGGTGCAAATACATGGGTAGGGAAGAACAAAAAGTGGCCTGGTGGAGGATAATTTTTTTATATTAACATTTCGCTCAAGACTTAAAAGACTTGGGCTAGTAAAAACTTGATAAAATATAATAATACCCCAAATAAGCATGAGAAGGGCATAACTAGAGTTAGCTTATGCAGCCTCATAGCCATGGTTACATCTTCCAACACAGACACTAAGTATGATCCAACAATGCAGAGGGTGGAGAAGGAAACAGAGATTTCACTCTTACATATTTGTTTTAAACTAGTATTTAGTCCTGTGCAATGCATGTGGCAAAATGAAAATTTAAATTATAATTCACCTTAACTCCACCTATTGTCTCATAGCCAGGCCCAAGCCTGGGTAAAGGAAGAGGTTGTGTTAGGCCCTCGACAACCAACAAAAACTGATCGATAACCTTTACATAATTCACTTAATCACTTTATACCCAATACAAAGAATGGAAGATCAAAAAGTTATTATTAAGTGAAATCATAACATATTCTATTTGTATAAACCAAGCCACTATGAGATGACTCGGACAACAAAAATAGGTGCATCTAATCGTACAGCCAAAACTTAACTTTCAAAATAATTATTTTCCCTAAGTTTCATGAATATATAAAATATATCCTTACTTATGAAGAGAAGCATGGAGGAACTAAAACATGGCAACATGCTTCATACCTTTTGGACTCCACTGAACACAAAGAGCAGCACGGTTTAGTCTAAGGATAACAAGAGTTGGCACCCATTCTGAACCTTCAAGGTTCCAGACGTATCTACAGAGAAAACATGATTAGTATTTTAATTTGTTATCAATTATGTATTATGAACACAATGCTAAAAAGTCACCCAAGACCTAGGGTGATAAGTCTAAAGTTCTAAACCACATAGACACTCACGAATTCCGATCGTGGGATGCAGTAACTATTCTATTTGATCTTGCACTCCAGTCTATGCCAGAAATTACCTGGTCATGCTGTGAAAAAAAGCCACAAAATTACTAAGAAACTATTCATAAAGTCTCCAACCAAATTAGTTAATCAATTACAAACAGAAATGCCTTGGGAGGGGGGAATCAATCATGATATTCACATCAAGGTTGTCAACATTGTGAGTTTACTCATAGCATCTGACAGTCCAAAGATAATAATTGAAAGGGGCAGGGACCTCCATCATAAATTTCTCTTTTTGTAATTATTGCAGTTGATGATAATAATGGAACCTAGAACACAAAAGAAGTTTTGACTATGGGAAGTGTAATAACATTAATAAAGGACAGGGAAATCCCTCAGAAGTTCCTCAACTCTTTAGGTGTTCCTAGCAGCGATCCCTAATTGTAAAAAGGAACAATTAAGTATAGCAAAGACAAGCAAGCTTGATGGATACATCCATAACTAACAGCGCTCCGTGCAACTTCAGTGGTTGATCACCACGAGTCCATGACTTCATGGCCAAAGAATCAAATCTACAAGACTCAGAAAGTATAAAATACACTAAAAATACAATACAACTTATTGCAGAAAAAACTTGGATTCATTTTTACTGCCTCTCCTATCAATTCTGATGATCTAGATTAACATTATAAGCACCAAAAAGATCAGTTTAAATATATTCTAAATGCGATCACATCCAGAAGATATAGAAGAGTATACAATTAATAACACTATTATAATTGAGAAAAAATTGAACAAAGAGGAAGAATACCAGCAGAGTACCTTTTGAAGAACATAAACCTTCTCCCATTTGTCTTCGACCAATCTATAGATGTGCACTTCATTATTGTTTGGACATAAAGCAACCACTACAAAAGGAGATAACTATATTATAATATTTGAAAAATTAGTAAAAGCCACAATAATATACCTTAAAGACACCAAAAAATAGTTTTGTTGTCTTCAGCATGCAATATGATACATGAAATGTGCAAAACTTCAAATGTCAGCATAATAGCACAACATTATATTCATGAAACAGGAAAACACAAAGATGATATATAATTAAAAAAATTGAAACATCTAAATCATTTCCGGTGTTAGATGAGCTTTACAACAATTGTGTCTTGAGGCAGAGTTACTAATTTGGTCCCCAAACAACAACTTAAAAATTAAAATAAATTTCCTAATATTAACACAAGACCAATAAGCAACTAAACTAACTATCAGAAAATACTCAGCCTATAATTTTGCTAATTGAGATCAAACTTCCATGTCCACACATGTTTTGATTACATATTCCATGAACATGGTTATCAATCCCAGGCAGTGACCAGCAAGGCTGACCCCAAAAATGCTATAGTAGGATAGTACATAGCAAGATGGTTACTATACCAAAGATTATACATCTAACATAGATAATTTATACTATACATATAAATACTTGAAAATAAATAAAAAATTCAAGACATTCATAATTAATGTCATGGTAAAAAACAAATAGAACAGTGGGGGTTTCAGTAACAGACCAGAGGGTAGAAAAAAAAATGGAGCAGGACCAACAAGCTGTGACAGGTGTAAAAAGAGACTGCGGGGATGGACTGCGTGGCGAGTGTGTGATTGAGGTTGAGTAGCAGGAAACAACAGCAACCACAGGGTGCCAGAAAATGCTGGGAATGGCAAGAAATATTGGCAGCAATCAATAGACATGAACTCACAAGGAAGGACGAGCTTAACAGAGGCTTGCTTCAAACAACAATGGTCGGAAAGGAACAAAGGAGGATTTCCAATATTCTGATGCCAAATATCAAATAATTAGGGTTGGAAAAGTCAAGAAAATGGGGGGAAATAGGGTTTTATCCTCCATTAGCAGTGTGAATGACTGCAATTTTGGCTGCAAACCCCTATGTGGCATTTGCAATGTTATAGTGCTCCACAAACCGAAATTTGTAGTGGCCTCCAGCAACAATAAGGCTATGACACCAGTATGGTGTGCAATTGATAACTATGTTCATGAATCACCTTTGACTTAGTCCAGAAATAAAATTGACATCGAAGGCCAATATGAATAACAAAAAGCTCCACCTAGGCTTGTCATTCAAGTAGGTTTTTGATAAATGTTTGTCATTCATTTTAAAGGGGGGAAGCATGTGGAGTTCAGGGCAAGAAAATGGAAAGAAATAAGGAAAAACATTATAGATATATAAGAATTAGATAAAACCTGGACAATTAATGTAGGCCTTCGTTCCTTCCCAGCTAATTATACAAGCTAGATACATTTGGATGGATGAGATAGTGGTGGAAGGGAAGGCTTAAAGTAAACTCCTCTTGCATGGGAGCTCTATAAAATAAGGAGGTGAAAAAGAAGGTTCATTGTGTAAACCATCAAAACTCCCCACCTACGAACATTTTTAAGTCACCCCAATTTGGAGGAATTGAAACATCCAAAGGGGGCAGAACTCATTACTTAACCTCCCAACTTCCCACGATTTCACAATGCACATTAAACATGCATTATTATCCAATACTCAGCTTTGATTCCGCAAATTCTAGTACCTCTCACTCAAGTACAATACATCCTGGATTCAATAATTCAACCACTTCCATCCCCCCCCCCCCGGCCCGCAAATAACAACATTCTCCTACAATTCGAAAGGAGACTAGTTTGTATAAAATTCAAACACACTCAAATCAGATTTAAAATGGAAACGAAATTATTCAAACTGCTTATCAAAATAATCAAACAAGTTATACCTTCCCCTTTCCATAAATAGCCGATGTAACAGACTATCATCAAGATTCCCATAGTTTTAGGAATCCAAACGCTACACAATTCACAAGCAACAAACATCGATACTTCAAACATACAGATTATCAACATCGCCACCAAACAATGTCCCCGTAGAAGGTTTCCACTTACCATACCATAGCTTTTATTCGATTTCAAATGAAAAGATTAAAATGCAGAGAATAAAACAAAAATAGATCCAATCAAAATCGCAAACACAAAAATATAAAACTCCAGAATCCATCAATGAAAAGAAAAACAGAAACAAAAATCATACCACAGTCGAATCGAATTTCCTAAAATTCGTAAAAGAAAACGCAAAGACATAATCCATTTTTTCTAAATCGTAACTTCCATGGAAACAGGGACTCTTGACATTTTCTCGGCAGCCAAACAGGAAGAGAACAAGGAGAGAGAGAGAGAGAGAGAGAGAGAGAGAGAGAGAGAGAGAAAACTTACTGGATTGATCGGGGCTCCAGACGTGGCAAGTGATGCATTGTGCGAATTGGTGAACAGCCGTCACCGCCATTTTCTCTTCTCTCTGCACTGAACAGAACAGAGTGAGATCTGCTGAACTGAACAAGGTCGAGGGTTGGGTATGCAAAAGAGACTGAGACAACTAACACTGTTGGGTACTTGGCGTGCCGACGAGACGAAAACGAATCGGTAAGCGACTTTGATGTGATAACTCACGTTGTTATTGAAATACAATTAATTGAAAGGAAAATACTTCGCCTTAAGAAATATAAATAAAATTATAATAAAATATTCATTATATTAAAAATATATAGTTGTAAACTAATAAAGTTTGATGTAATTTATAGCTAGTTAAATAACCTAATATGATAACAGATTTTATTTTTTATCATATATAACAAGGTTTCTTTTAAAATAAATTTTTTTTTGATAATTTTTATAATTTAAAAAATAATCTCTAACTATTAACTACTATCCTTAAACTTTTTAAACCTTCATAATTATTAAATATTATTATATTTTAATATATTAAATATTTCATATTTTTGATAAAGTGTTAGAAAAATTAATAACAAAGCATATATAAGGGTGTAATGTTATTCAAAGATATAATATTCATTTTCTTAAATAATCATAAATATTTTTTAAAAAATAATTTTTAAGTAATATTCTTATAGTAGTGAATAGCAAGGCTAAATAAATAATATTTTTTTTCTTAATGTCCTACGTTAAAAAGTTATAAAAACTCATGATGGATTCTCACATAATGCATTGTATAATTATTAACCTAGCTAGAAGGTTGATTCGATTACAAGACTAGGTAAGTGACTCAGCAAGGGATCATTTACTATTAATTTGAAAATTATTTTATGTTTAATTATGTAAAATCAATTAAAGAAGTATTTTTAATTTTTGTTTTACACTTTTTTATGGACATATTTGTTATCTTCCAAAAGTTAAAAGGGATTCTTTAATAATATTTTGTTTGAAAAATAATTTTGCATAACAAGATTAATGAATAAAATATTCTTCTCTACCAAGATTAATATGATAGAGCTTCTGTTATTTAAAAAAATATGACATCATTGATCACAAGGGTCCAATAAGAACCCTAATATATTATCCACGTACACATTGTTAAGATGTTTTTAAAAATTAAATAGATTTTATAACTATAAATAATAAATAATAAATAATAAATATTTTTTATTATAATAATTAAAATTACACTAATAAAAATTAAAAAGATAAAACTCTTTAAATTAAAGTAAATTAAAAAAATTTTAAAATTATTACATACAACTTTTTATTAATTGAATGTATCAAAATTTAAAATTTAAAATTTAAATTTAAATTAAGATGGATTAAAATTACAACAATCATATATTTTAATTATTTAAAAACTAAAATTTATAAATAAAAATCTTTGTTTTATGAAAAAAAAAATCACATGATCTAACAAAAATAAAAAAAATTCTTACAATCATGCGTGTATAAATAGTTATGTTTAAAGAAATCATTTTTTTTATTTTTTTATAATTTTTTTTATCTTACATACACATTAAATCTCAACATATATTATTTCTTTCTTTTTTCGTAATAAATCTCTTCATTTATTTAAAATCATCTTGACTCTTAACTCCATATAATTATTATATGTCTAGATATTTTTTTAAAATTTTTTTTATATTAATACTAATTAAAACACCACAATAGCTTAATAAATTTTAACATTTTTTAAGTTTATAATAATGACATACTTTTTATAAAAAAAAAATTATATAATTTATTTTTAAGTTATTAATTTTATAAGAAGAGATTAAGTTATTTTGAATAATTTTAATTAAACTTGCGTTGCTTAATAATTTTTAAATATTAAATTTTTTTAAAAGTTTATAAATTTTTGTAAAAATAATTTATATAATATAATTTATTAATTTAATAATTAAATTGATAAAATTTAATTATTTATAATAGTTATTAAATAAAATGATTTTAGCTAAAAAAATTTCTAAAATAACTTTGATTTCTCCAATTTTATACGTTCTATTGAAGTTTAGGGTTTTATACGTATTCTATAATTTTCACAATTTGTTGTATCATTCTATTCGGTGTGTATCATATTTGTGTCTCTATCATATCCTTGCTTTATAGGATCCGAGGTCATTGCTTCAATTATCCACAAACTCTTCTCTGCTAGAATTTGAGCAAGAATAACCTGCACGCATATAGATGAGATTCGATAAGGAATGCAAATATCAAGAAAATTTTGCAAATGCTAGCAATGCCCAATTTTAAGGCTCATAACCTAAACTGGGGGATTGTCATCAGATAATTGCTCCATCTCTTGTGAGGAATATGATAAAGACAAGCAAAACACTTAGCACTCAAAAGTTGCTCCACCTCATCTAGCATCATTCTATTCCAATCTAAAGATTGAAAGTAGCCACCAAGGCTGCGCACATAAACCCGCTAAGGTCACAATTTTGGAATGGTTATGCTACATCAGGCACAAAATTATACCAATGCTTAAGAAAAAAAGAAATTTGATAATATGACAAACATTAATTTAAAATCAGTTCATAAGGGTAATTTTTTTTTTCATTTTTTTTTTATAGAAAACATAATTTCTTTTTAGTATATAACAGTGAAAATTCACGATTGAATGTCTCCTGCTTCTTGCCCTGTCATTGCATCCACAACTAGTAAAACTTCCGTTGGATTCAGTTCTGTTTCACTTCTTTTAAATTGCCCATCGTTGCTTTGTCTCTAGTCATATAAAATAACAACCTTGATTAATAGAATAAAAACGAATTAATCAATAAACAAAAATCATGAAATAATTATTCATTATACGATATGGATCCCCTGCAGTTGGAAAAAACTGCAGGAGGTGCAGTTTCGTCTTTCACCATTCATTCCTCCTTAGTCCTTAATCATATTCTTCTATCTAGATTTTATTTAAGTAAAAATATATATTAATGGTTGAGATTCAAGCGTGGAAAAGATACAGCAGGGGATCATGATCCAAAATTTCCAATCCTATAAAGAATTACCTGCAGGCTACCAGCAGTGTCAACAATAACCACATCAATTTTCTTCGGATTTAGCCTCTTCTAAACCTTGTTTAACAAATTATAAAGTTTAACATTGGTATGGACAGGCATATCCACTTGATACAAGGTATAACTAGTTATAAATATGGGTTATGAAAATAATAAAAGAAAAAGCAAGAGATACTAAAATAATGTTAATTAGATGCTGATGTCCAATATCTGAGTACATTTGGTTCAAAAATAAGAATATGTTCACAACATTTTTAATGTTTCCTCCACATTTTAAGAGTCTATTAGATCAGCAAATACTACACAGAAAAGGACTAGGAGGAGGAAATGCAGCTAGTCACAAAAGCTCCGCCTATCAAGACAAGCATAATTCCGGTAGCCCATAAAATATATCGCTTCTGATACAATACACTTTCTTTATCGGTTTTAATCTAGTAACAAGAAAAGTATGTGGGCTGGTCAATAGAAAGTTTGGTCAACTTCGATCAAACAAAATTCCAGTACCTGTTTACCCAAAATAGCAAGCTGGTCCATAGATGCAGGGCAGAAATCATCTCTGGCAACTAGCATGCAACTCTTCCCAAGATCATGCTAATTTTTGTGTAAATAAGGCAAAGGAACTATCAGAAAGGAGATATAGTAAGTGGGAAGAGAATGGAAAGATACCTTTTTTCCTTATATAATTAGCCAACTTTGCAAAACAGGATTTTATGTGTACAGATTTGGCTCCAGCGACAGAGTACCCCATAAATAGATGTGTTCTGTTTTAGTATCTTCATAACAATTTGTGGATGCTAGAGAACCTTTCCTCAGGGGGATATTTCTGCTTTGGCTGGGGGGTTTAAAGATTACCAGCTTTGCATTTGGTATTTTTTTTTCAGATTTTTATTTATTTATTAAGGAATAAAATATTTATCAAAAGAGAATTTCAATGAATCATTAAATAGATGGTGCAGAATTCATACAAAAAGAAGATTGGGATTGTGCCATGTCATAAGTCTGTTAGCAAGTTCACGGCATCTGGACTAAAGAATTGACTGCTGAAATAAGTTCACAGTTTAGGGACTAGTAGGAAGACTTTTAGGTTAGTGGTGCTAATTTATAAAATTGTCAAAGTTCAAGGGAAAAGTATACACCTTCTCCTAAATAATTATTCCACATTCCAGGCTTTTTACTAGAAAATTCATCTTCTGTCCTAGACACAAAGTTCACTCAAACTATCAAAACCAAAAGTTAGAGTTCATGCATTCATCCTAGCCATATTTACTGAAAATAAAAAGACAACCTAGATCCTATGGTCATTAATGGTGAAATAAATGAGATGGCAAGAGCTCTGACCTTCAAGCAGAAATCAAAGACACTATAAAAGCTTAGCAGCTGAAGGTGGAACTCAGCCAGTAAAAAATGCAGCAGCACAGCAACTTGAATGCAATGCCAAGGGATGATTAGCAGCCGCTAGAAACTATCTCAAATTTAATAGCCAAGCCTTTCAACAAATGATCACCCTCTTACCTTCCAAAGGGACAACAGCCCCCCTCTCAACCTCTAAGGGGAATGAAAAGTCATTGTGATCAAAATCAGGTATTGGCATCATGATATCTTGGTGTAATGAAAGGGTGATCAAGAAATGACATCACCCTCTTATGGCTCTTTATTCATAGAAAATGTTATTGCTAGAAACGAAAAAAGGAGAACATAATGTATTAAACATTAAGTAAATGATTTATTTTATAAATTTTCTAGCCTAATTATTTTAAATTTTTTAAAATTTGTACCTTCTCATATTTTAAATTTTTTTACCAGGAAAAAGTCAAGTGTTTCACAATGAGAATAAAAAGCATCAATGCTTCAGCTGCTAGGTAAATATGCATGAATGATTTTATATTGTACAGGCCTTCTCATGCAAAATCCCATCGCGCTTGAAGCATAGATAATGCATAGATCAACCTACCTTATGCCGAAACCCATCTTTTTATTCATAAAAAGGGGGTGACAAGGATCAAACTGTAGACCACATAGTCATAGTGGCACCGATCCCATGTCATGAACCAATTCTTCTAAAAGCTTTAACTATTATATTAAGGCACATGAATAATTTTATATGTAACTAAAGTAACAAAATCAGACAACAAAAGCATTTTTTTCATGAGCTTTCTCAAAGCACATAGATGTCAATACCACATCCCTCCTAGGAAGAAAGAAAGGCCTGCCTCCTGAGGTTTGAAAAGAGAAGCAAAGAACTAAATTATGAGGAAGGGGAGTGGATTCACAAAAGGAATGGCCGATGATTGAAATCCACATGATTTGAGGCAATTATGTTTCCATCTAGCAGTCAACAAAACTTGCTGAGAAAATGCATTACAAGAATCCAGCCATTAGCCATATACTATAGTATGATATACATACTTACGTCTATATTTATGTAAATCTACCCTAGTCCATGGTATCAAGGCTGCTAGATTATTAGATTGTTTTAACACAATAAATCATTCCTAGAATTCATTATGATTTTGAAGCTATTCAACCCATCTTAGAAAAATACCCAAAACAACTGGTCCAATTCTTCACTTCTCAAAATCCCAAAAAATCATACTCCTCAAGCTTGGTTGACATCCTCTAACTACTCAGATAAAACTAATTTGACTGGTTGGTTGGCAGTTGCGCTGCAGTGACAAACTAATGCCTGGTTTGGGATATCCCAGTAAGGTATTCAGTTATGGACAAATGCCAATCTTTTCAAGTTTCCCCATAATTGGTGATTGTCACCAGTAATCACCACATGAACAAATCCCATCTTTAAAATGATGAAAACGATTTGAATCCCTCACAATAATGTCCCTCTCAGTAATTCTGGATATGTACTTAGTTGCATTATGGCAATCACCACATACACGCAAGTTTTTAAATATCCTAATGGGACTTTTTGGTGGGGTGCTGATAATTCCAAATGCAATGGCCAGTCTCTCACTATGACTTGTCAAAATCTGCTCTTTCTCATCCTCCTCGACATCTTGTAAGACAAAACTATAGTCTGGAACATAACCAAGGCTCTTCATTTTGGCATTCAAAACCCTTAGTTCCTCATATATCTCTGTACATTGGGGATGTGTTTGGTTCCCAGTATAAAAGACTTCAACTATAGTACCTACAACGATGGAGCTCCATCCAGGAGTCTTCCTCAATCCTCTATCTCTGGCCAACGATCTTACTTTAACTACTCCTTCCCATTTTCCAACATTTGCATAGATATTTGATAGCAAAACATAATAGCCAACATTCTCTGAATCAACTTCCAACAAGCGATTTGAAGCAAAAGTACCCAATTCAACATTTCCATGTATTCTACAAGCAGCAAGAAGAGCACCCCAAATGGATGCATCAGCCTGTACAGGCATATTGCTCACTAAATTGTATGCATTTTCCAAATATCCAGCTCGGCCAAACAAATCCACCATGCAGCCATAATGCTTCAAACTAGGCTTGATCCCATACTCTTTCTGCATCATATCAAAGCACCATTGACCCGCATTGACTAAACCTGAATGGCTACAGGCTGACAACAAAGATATAAAGGTAATGTGATCTGCCTTTACCCCTTCAGCTAGCATATCCTTGAAAAGTTGCAGAGCTTCTTCTCCATGCCCATGAATCCCAAGAGAAGATATTATGGCATTCCAAGGAACAGAAGTTCCCCGTGGAGTTTCATAAAATAAAGACATTGCATCCTCTAACCTCCCGCATTTTCCATACATGTCAATTAGGCAGGTTGCCACAAAGACATCCAAGCAGACAGAGTTCTTGATTAGCCTCCCATGAATTTTCATTCCTTGTAGCAGAGCTCCAACATGAGAATATGCAGGGAGAATGCTCACCCAAGTACCCTGGTTGGGGGTTACCATTCTGCACTCTTCCATCATGCTGTAAGCATTAACTGCCTCACTTGCAAGACCATTTTGAGCATAACCTGTGATCAAAGTGTTCCATGAAATTATATCTTTGGTAGGAAGCTGTTCAAAAACCATTTGTGCAGAATCCATAGAACCCAATTTCGCATACATGTTCACAAGTGCATTACCAATCACAACATCCTCCTCAAGCCATTCATGTCTCATAACAAATCCATGAACAGACTTGCTAAACCTTTGATCACTTAATTGACCAAAAATGGAGGCCAAACTCACAACTGTTAACAAGTCAGGTCGTATTCCAACAAACTGCATCCTTTTAAAGAATCCAAGTGCGGTAGTTGGATCATTATTCTGCTCATACGTAGCAATTATAGAATTCCAAGAAACCAAATCCCTCACTCTCATGCAATCAAAAACCCTTTGTGCATCCTGCAGCCTACCAAACTTTGAATACATATTAATCAAAGCATTGGAAACAAAAACATCTCCTTCCAAACCATGCTTTATCACATACAAATGAATCAACAACCCACTAATGACATCATTCGTTTGTGCACAGACAGGAAGCACACTTGACACGGTAACTTTATCCATCTTAACCCCCTCAACCTTCATACAGTTCAAAACACGTAATGCCTCCACAGCATTTCCATTCTGACAAAACCCCGAAATCATTGCATTCCAAGACCCCACGTCCCGAACAGGCATATCAACAAACACCTTGTGGGCATCATCTAAAACACCAAATCGTGAATACAAATGGATCAAGGAAGCAGCCACGTATACATCACACTCAAAACCCATCTTCAAAACCCAGCAATGCATTTTCTCTCCATCAACTAGATGTGCACAAGCTTTCAACACAGGAGGAAAAGTGTAAAAGTCAGGTCTTACACCAGACAAGGACAACAATTCATTGACACAATTCATAGACTCACGGTATCGGCCACACCGAACATATGCAGATACCATTGAGTTCCAAGCATAAATGTTCTTTCTCTGAATATGGTTAAAAGTGCAGCGTGACAATGAGGTATCTCCAAGAGTGGCATACAAATTAACGAGTTTGGTGAATAAAATAACATCTTGAGCTTTACCCAACACCACAAGAAAGGCATGAAGCTGCTTGGCAACATCAATGGTCGTGCAGGATTGGAATAGAAGGTTGAAATCGGAAACTTTGATCTTGTTGTCGCAATCATGTAATGTCTCTACAAGAGAAGCTGTTGCAGCGGAAAAGGAATTGTAAAGCCATAGTGGCAATGGCAAAATCTTGGAAATGGGATTAAATTTGAGGGTTGGCGCCAATCTGAGAAGAGAAAGCATAGAACGTTGGTATAACGGTGCAGAAGCATAGATAAACCCTCCAAGGCCAAAATAATATAACACAAAGATGACTTGGTGAAGAGAACGACACCATGGCTGTTTTGGTTTCAGTCAGTTGTACTAATAATTTTATTTTTTTATTTTTAATTATAAAATTATCATGTTATTTTTATTTTATACTTTGTTTTAAAGAATTTATATAGATAATATTAAACACATTTTTTTATTTTTATTCAAATTTTTAAAACAAAAATAAAATTAAAATAAAGTCGTAATTTTGTAAAAAAATTAAAATATAAATAATTTTCATAAATCTAAAACAAATTTTAAAAACTTAAGAGTTACGAGTTATAATTTTTAATTTTTAAATTAATTTTAGAAATAAATTTTTTTTAACAATAATAATTTTAGATAATTTTTATTTAAATTTTAAAACAAAAAAGAATTATTAAATATTATTCTTAAATTTAAAAGATTTTTATTCCTAAATATATATGATCTTATCACTGTTAAACCATAATCTAATAATAATAATATAAATATATTTTTATTATTTTAAAAAATTAATTTTAATTTATTTATTTTTATATAATAAAAAAAATTATTATTTAGTATATAAATTTTATAAAAATCATAATATTATAATATAATTTTATACTATATAATCATTTATAATATAATATTGTAATATATATTATTTTTATATCAAAATAAATATTAAATTATATACAAATATTATAATAATATATAAATTAATTATTTAAATTTTAATAATTAAATAATATATAAAATAAAAATTTATATAATTATATAATATTTTTATATTATAATCAGTATATATTATTATTATCTCATAAATATTATTTTATTTTATAATTATTATATTATTTTTAGTATTATAATAATAATAAATTTTATTTTAAATTTTTTATTATTATAAAAAATAATTAACTATCAATTATTTATTTATTTTTTATAAATTTATAAATAAATAACATTAGTTAATATATAAAAATTATATTTAATTTGTAATATTATATAAAAAAATTATAATAATAATAATATATAAAATTAATTATTTTATATTAATTATTAAATAATATATAAAATATAAAATTATATAATTATATAACATTATTATATTATAACAATCAATATAACTATCATAAAAATAATAATAATAATAATATAATTATTATTTAAAAGAATTTAATTTTTTATTTATTTAATTTATATATATTAAAAATAGATAATACTAATTTTTATATAAATTATATTAAATTAATAATATTAGGATATTTTTATATTATATAATTATTTATTAAATAATATTATAATATATATTATTTTTATATAAAATAAATATTTAATAATATAAAAATATCATAAAAATAATATATATAAATTTTTTATCTTAACAGTAATAATTAAATAATATATAAAATATAATTTTATATAATTATATAATATTTTTTATATTATGACAATTATATTACTATTATTATTTTATAAATATTATTTTTATTTGTATAATTATTACTATCTTAATTATTATCATCATAATAATAAAAATAATAATATTTAATCTATTATTTTAAAATCTTAAATTTTATATTATTTTAATATAATTTAATTTTTTAAATTAATATTTTTATTTATATTTTTTATAAATTTATAATAAAATAATTTAATTTATTTTTGTAATAATTTTTAAAAATCAAAATTAAAAACTAAAAATAAAAACTTATTTTAATTTTTAAAATTAAAAACTAATTTTAATTTTTAAAATTAAAAACTAAAATTACCTTAAACAATTTTTTTTATTTTTATATAAAACTTTAAAAATAAAATTAACTTTTTATTTATGCTGGACAATTTTAATATATCTTTTACATTTATTATCTATTATATATCATAAAAATTAAATTCTCTTAACAAATTTCATATTTTTCATAAAATATTTTCTCATGCAATCACTTCCTTCTACTTTTATTTATTTTTATTATTATACACAAAAAATAAATAAATACTTTTAAAATATTTTTATCTTTTTTTTACCTTTTTCTTTTTCAAAGTTTTTCTCTTCTACTATCCTTAACCTTCTTATACATCTTCTCCTTGTCTCTTTCTTTTAAAAAAAAATCCTTTTCATTTTTTCTAAACCATTTTTTTATTTTTATCTTTTTCATTAATTTTCTCTCTCTTAATTATGTAATGAATCGCGTCCACTCCATTTATATCTCTCTCACCTAAATGGACCCCTCCAACCGGAGGCAATCCATAATCCTTTCTTTTTATCTTTTTTCTTTGTTCTCTTCTTTCTCTTTGTTTACTCTCTCCTCTCCTTTCTCTTTTTACGTTCAAAAGCAAATTTTTTTTTTTTAAAAAGTTCATTCTTACATATTTTCTATTTCATTGGCGATGAAATTTTGCCGTTCTCATAACCCTCTGCTACATTCTTTTTATCATGATCTGAAGGTCATCATCCTTCTTTGTTTATCATTTCATTTCGCAAACAAAACATGATACAATTTTATCTTAATTTTGTATTTTTTTATTTTGTATTTTTTCTATTTTCTAATTTTTAATTTTGCTACATTTGAGATATCTTCTATTTTATTTTGTATTTTAGTTTTTTTAAGATACGAACCCTTCCACATTGAGCTACAATGTATTCAATTTATTTGCTTTTGTAATTGTAATTGTAATTGTAGTCACATTTTATATTATTTGTCACTTTGGATTGGTTAAGTTTTATTTGTTTTCCTTTTCTAGCATGCTTTTGATATCTTCAATAGAATATTTTAACTAATTAGAATCTAAAATTATTAATATTTTTAGTTAGTTATCAACATTTTTTAAAAGCCATCTCGAATATTTTTAAATTTTTTATTCTAGAATTGAATAAGACATCTTTGTGTCCTTCTTTCTTTTTCGAATAATAATTTATTATTTATATTTAAGGAAGTCACATAAAATATATAACGTCGATGGATTTTTTTTTAAAACGTTAAATCAAATTAATTGTGTTTCTCTGATAGTACTTAAAAAGGCTAACAATTTTATTATTCATACTTTGAGTTATTTTGATCTCCGATGTTAATCAATTGAATTTTGTCTTATTACCAATTTTATTTACTAAATAGATTACTTTAATGTTTAAAATTTTATTTATTTAATTAAAAATATCATATTTTATATATTTTTAAAAAATGTAAACCCGTCAGACTAATTTATCTAAATAAATTGACATAATAATTATAATAACAACAATAATATTAGATAAATAAATTATGTTGAATCTTAAATTTTGAAATCAGATATCTTATAAAGCTTAACTTGCTTTAACGTATTTTTATTCCTATTAATAAGAAGGAATGAGCAGAGATTATTATTTTATTATTATTTTTTTAAGAACAGATATTGGACTTTTTTTTATTTATTTGTATGATTCAACAAAACAAAATTAAAATAGTCCACCTCATGATATGTTATTTATTTTTAAAGTATTACGCAAGTGCAAAAAAAAATATATTACATATTTTGAAAAAATCAATAAAAACAGATAAAATAAATTAAATCTTTTTTATATTAGATACATAAATAAATTCCCAAGATCATTAAATTTAGTATACTTTACATTGGAACCAAAGAAAAATGAATTGGAGGTATTTTTTAAACTATTATGTACAGAAAGTTTGATGAATTAAATATATTTATAATTACGACTTTTATTATAATACGTTTGCAAAAGAATAATAATTCTACAAGAAAAATGATAATAAATTAAATTAGTAGCCCAGTTTCTATAAAAATGAAACTATAAGGAACACCAATATGAGAAAAATTCCCATAAAATACAAATCCCCAATAAATCAAATTCGTAAGTTGTTTAAAAAACCAAATCCTTAAGGAAATCATATGTTTAGTAAAATAAAAAACACATCCGTATAGGAAAACCAACCACTTCCTAGTATAAAATTAATGTTTACAAAGACATTGAAAACCACTTTTACATTAGAAGAAGAATGAGTCTTGAGATATCTATAAGTTTTAAAAAGATAAAATATGTTTTTAGATCTTTTTAAAATTTTTAATATTTTAAAATATAACATATACTAATATTTAATATAGTAATGATAAAAGATTAAAAGTAGTTTATTTTTAAAAAAATATTAAAATTTATCATTTTAAAACTAATAAACTAAAATCAAAATTTTAAATTTTTAAAAAGATTAAAAATATATTTTACCTTTTATTCTCTCTATGCTAATCGTAATCTTTCAAATTTGTTTTATAATCTTCAATATAAAATTATTTACAAAATATTTATTTTCATTTATCGTCAAATTCTATATATCTGTTCTTCAATTATATTATATTAAAAAGTAAATAAATGCATATGGCACATGTTTCATGTTTTAGTTTTATTTAAGCAAAACTAAATTTTATTTTTTCTTATATCTCTTGTATACCACTCATTCAGCATACTTTGGCGTAGCAATAAATTTCCTTTATGAATTGTCACTGCTCCTGTTTGGTTTCCTATGAACCTACATTGATAGCAGGCATGCCCGCATTTAAAGCACTTGCACCTACAAGATTACAAGAGGGAGTGAAAGCGTTGGAGAGAAAAATCACTTTAAATTTCAAATCTGAAGCATAACACCAAAGCTTCCTCCGGTCACAGGTTAGTGATTCTTTCCTGTCCCTGTTTTCATTGAAACTCTCTACACAACTTAAATAAAGTTGAATAATTACAAGTCTTGAACACTTTGAACACTCTCATCATTTAATTTCTCAGAGAATACAACCTCTTTTTATGCATGAGTTCTTTCACCTAATTGCTTGATGATTTAATTCTTTGGTGAGGATGTTTCAGTTTTTCTAGACATAACTGATGTTTTTGTGACTGAGGAGGTGTTTGGTTGTGTTTTAGTTTTAAAAATTATTTTGTAAATGATTTTTAAAAACTGATTTGAAAGCGAAGTAAAAGAGAATCAGTAGAGAGAAAAAGGTGAAGTAGACAAAAGGATAAAAATAACTGTTTTGGTTTTTATTTCTAAAACCGGAAAAAGAGATATTATTCTTAAAAAGGAACAAACAGAAACAAACAGGCCTTAATATTATTTAATGTCCTGCATATGAAAAATGTCGGTGTTTTTTGGTTTTGGATGTATCTGAGAGACGTGTGATATGTAATATCCTAGTTTGTTGAGCTGGAACCTAAAGAGATATATGATTATTTTGCTGGTTCGGTGTTATAATCTGAGATGCATGACATTCAAAGTATGTTACTATTCCTTTGGTTCTTTTTATCTGATAAACTCAAAAACCACTTTTTTTCTTGCTTATGTCTCTCAAATTTTTTTATTTTTATTTTTTATAATTCAAAATATTTCTGGTCAAATTTTAATACAGTCTAAGAAGTTTTGCAAGGAAGATATATCGTTAGTATTGGTCTTAATTTGTGCAAACTTACAAGGGATGATGATGTACATATTTCTAGCAATTTTGTTTCCTTGAAATCCAATAAGTTTGAAATGCAAGCATGGTATTTTCCCAATTCTAAGTTGATGTAAGAACCTTAAGAGATTCAATGTATGGGGCTTGATTACCTGTTTATTTATTTTGTCTTGCTTGAACTTGTGTGTATTGATACTGAAAAATATGTTTTTTTGAACAGTGCTGGTAGAGCAAATTAGGCTGTGAAATGGTGAGCATCAAGGTATCTTACACTGTGACTCCAAATGAACCAACTCCCAATGGTCCTTTGTGGTTGTCTGAAAGTGACCAAATGGTGCGTTGGACTCATGTTGCCACTCTCTATATTTACAAGGCAGATCCCAACCATGATGCAATTGAGAGAATGAGGGACTCTCTTAGCAAGATTCTAGTTCATTATTATCCTGTAGCTGGTCGATTGAGGTGGATAGAAGGTGGTCGATTGGAATTGGATTGTAATGCAAAAGGAGCGGTGTTGGTGGAAGCTGAATCCACAAGAACAATGGATGAATATGGAGATTTTTCACCTGGAGAACCCATCAAGGATCTTATTCCCTCATTTGATTATACTCAACCAATAGAGGAGATACCCTTGTTGGTTGTGCAAGTGACAAGGTTCTGTGGTAGAGACAAAGGTATTGCTATTGGAGTTGCTCTTTCCCATTCTATAGGTGATGGGCTTGTTTATGCTTGCTTCATCAACACATGGGCCAAGGTGGTTCGTGGAGACACATTAGACTTTGATGAAATGTTTCCAACTCTAGATAGATCAATAATGCTCAAATCCTCACACCCTTTATTGGTGCCGCGCTTTGATCACCCGGAGATGCACCCTCTTCCACTCATGCTAGGAAGATCTGATTTCATGGCAGAGAAAAAGAAAAAGCTCACGGTTGCAACATTGAAACTAACATCAGAACAAGTGGTGAAACTGAAGAAGAAGGCCAATGATCAATCTCAGGTAAAAGGGTCGCGGCCTTATAGTAGATATGAAGCTATTGTTGCATATATATGGAGATGTGCATGTAAGGCTCGCCAGCTTGATGACCTTCAACCAACTCAAATTAGGTTCCTTGTTGATATTCGTAATAAGCTGAATCCACCTCTCCCTCAAAACTATTTTGGGAATGCTGTGGCAAGAACAGTGACACCAAAGTGCCTAGTTGGGGAAATCATATCAAACCCTTTGAGTTATGCCAGCCAGAAAATAAGGGAAGCAATTGACCTTTTAACAGATGAGTACTTAAGGTCACAGCAAGATTTTATTAGGGGGCAAGAGAATTTGGATCGGATAAGGGCTTCTTATATACGTCATGAAGAAGATAGGAATGCCCCATTTGATGGGAATCCTAATCTTGGGGTTGTAAGCTGGTTGAGCTTGCCATGGCAAAAAGCAGATTTTGGATGGGGAAAACCTATGTATTTTGGTCCAGGATATATGTGGGCAAGTGACATTGGAGCCATTATTGGAAGCCCCGAGGAGGATGGTTCTATCATCATATCTATGCATTTTCAAGTGGCCCATATGCATCTCTTCATCAAGTTCTTTTGGCAGGATATGCTAGATTCTAGGCTTTGATGATGAATATTTATGTTAAGTGTTGAGTGTATGTGTATGTGTTTGTGTTTGGAAAATTTGCATGGGATCAATATTTGGGATAAACAAAACAAAAGCATTCAATGCACCTAAATGAATACTAATCCACCGATACAAACTCATTGCTGAAAAAATCATCTATCACGCCATCGTCTTTAAAGTAGCACGAATGATCAAGATAGTCATTTTAGTATAAAGTATTTTCTTAGTTACCTTCTAAATATGAAATGATATGATATGATTTAATATATTTATGTCATATATTGTATTTGTAATTAGCGTTGTTAGAGTGTAATTTTTTACTAATAACTTTATCTATTTTAATGTATGTATATTTAAAGATTTTCTAAAATTATAACTAGCAAACTGATCTTTCTAATAATTATTAATTAAATAGTTATTTATAAATCAATTTTAAACTATATTAATTTTAAAAAATTATTACTTTAATAATAAAATATTTTTTTTAATTTAATTTTAAATTAAAAAATATAATTTTCATTAGATCAGATTAAAATTTTAAATATTTTTTTAATTTTATTTAAATATTTTAATATTATAGAAAAAATAATTTCAAAATTTTTAAAATTTTTAAAATTTTAATATCAAATTATATATATTATAAGTTTTAATTAGTTGGCATTAGTTATTTTATATGAAAATATTATACGTATTCTGAATTCTAATAATTTTAAATTATTTAATATTAAATTAAATGGTAAAAAGTCAAGACTATTAATAAAAATATATTTAATATTAAATTAAATTTATAAAAAAAACTAAACTTCCATCAGAATAAAGTATAAGAGAAGACAACTAATAACTATCACTATAAAATCTAAAATTTAAGAGAAACTATTCTCAATAAAACACAAAAATATAAAAAAAACTAATTATTGAAAATCAGATTTAATAAAATAAAATAAAATAATATATATATATATATATATATATATAATAGTGAAACAATATTATTGCAGTTAGAAATCAGAAATATTACCGTTTTCATACTATCACAGTAATATATATATTTGTAAAACATAAAATAAAAACAAAATATAATTGAAAATAAACGGTTTGATGTAAATATAATACTACTACTAATAGTTATTATTAAAAAAATAAAATTTTATAACTTCATTAAGATAATATTTAAAAACGTATATCACTATAAAGATAAATATGAAATAGAAAAAAAATAAAAAATTTATTATTAATTATTATAATAATAATGATAATCTAATATTTTAAAATTATATATTTATATTATTTAAAGATTTTAATTTACTTATTTGTACATAAATTTAGATCTACAAAAATATTTAAAGATAAACTGTAAATTATTTTAAAAAAATTATTATGAGATATGCTTTTAAATAAACTGGCAAATTAAATTATACTTTTAAAAATATCAGACCCTAAAATATAATCTATATTAGGTAAATAAACCAATTAATTTTAAATCATAAATTTAGAAATTAAATCAAACATAAACTTTACAACATCTAACTAAATGTAAACTATATCCAGTCCAACCTGACAGTACCAATTTGCAGGCTTGTTATCAAATGTAGATAAGTAGCTGTAGATAATTACCATTGAAACCAGAATTCTAAACTTGAGATTGTAAAAGGCAATGTAATGTGATTGCAGTTTGCAGCATCACAATTGTAATAGTAGTGGAAATGGAATATATTGCATCAGTCACTGTTGTCCCATATCAACCTACCACCACAACAACAACAATTTATAACTTTGATGTGAATAGATCCTCATAAAAGAATCTCTTAAAAAGTTGCAGATGTGTTATCTGAAAGTGCATATTCACCACAATAGAGCCATCCCCTTCTGGACCTAGAAGAATAATTCCCCTATCAAATGGAAACACATATCCTAGACCAAAATATGCAGGTCTTCCCCACCCAAAATCTGCTTCATACACTGACATGCTCATCCAGCTTGTGATTTGAAGATTAGGATTCCCTCCAAATGGGACCCTCCAACGTTCTCCTTCTCCCAAGAATAAAGCCTTTATGCCATCTAATTGCTCCTTACCTACAATAACATTCATTTGTGACCTTATGTATTCATGTGTACCTATTTCCGTTGCTTCCCTTATTTTTTGGGCACCATAACTCAATGATTTTGATATGATATCTCCAACATAACATTTCGGTGTCACTGTTGGTGACAAAACATTCCCAAAATAATTCCTAGGAAGAGGTGGATTCAGTCTATTGCGAAAGTCAACATTGAACCGAACTTGAGTTGGTTGATTGTGATCAAGTTCACGAGCCTTGGATGCACATCTCCATATATGTGCAACAATAGCTTCGTATCTACTATAAGGCCTTGACCCTTCTTTTGGAGATTCATCATTGGCCTTGTTCTTCAACATTTCCACCTGATTTGAACTAAGCTTCAAAAGCAGAGAAGTTGTCTTCTTCTTTTGTTCATCAATGCTATCAGAGCTTCCAAGTTTGAGTGATAGAGGCTTCAACTCAGGGTGATCAAAGCAAGGTTGTGTTGAGGGCGAGTGTTGGAATTTGAGGACTGTTCGATCTAGAAAGGGCATTTCATGTGGCTCTAGTGTTCCTCCTCGTGTAACCTTTGCCCATGAGTTAAGAAAGTGAGTCCAAGAAACCCCATCAAACACAGGATGGGACGTACCTACTCCCAAGGCAAGGGCTTTGTCACCATGGAACCTTGTGACTTGAATAAATAGCAAGGGAAGATCCTCTATAGGTTGAGTATAATCAATTTTTGGAACAAGTTCCTTGATTGATTCAGAGGGTGCAAAGTCTCCATAATCATCTATTGTTTTTGTGGATTCAGCTTCAAGAAACGCCACTCCCTTTGCATTGCAACTCAATTCCATTCTATCACTTTGTGTCAACCTCAATCGACCAGCTATTGGATAGAAGTGTACCAAAATCTTGCTAAGAGAGTGTCTCATCTTCTCAATGGCATCCTTGTAATTATGTTTTGCTTTGTAAATAGAAAGAAGAGGTGTGTGGCCTGGACGTGCGTAGTGGTCATAGTTAGATAGCCATAATCTACCTCTGGGAGTTGGTTGATTTGGAACAACAGTGTAAGAAGCTTTAATGGTCACCATTTTTGTGCGTCTTGGCTTCAATCTTATTCTTCTATGTGCTTCGCAACTCAGCTATATATCAAGTTGAGAAATGGGGTTGAATTAAAAAAATAAGACAAAAAAAAAAATTACTTTATTCAATAACTTCATATAAACATTGAATTTCATCAAATATCGATCGATCTTGTATACGAGTAGATTTATCACCTTTTCTGTCTCTAAAGTAATCTATATATACACTTTCTATAATTTGTTTGGATAAGGTAAAAAATATAAAAATAAAAAAATAGCAAAGATGATAAATAGTGTTAAAAATAAAATATATAATTTAAATAAATAAAAATAAAAATAAAAAATTATGTTAAAAAATAGATTGCATAAAATTTTTTAAAAATAATTTCATGAGAGAAATTTAAACTTTTTATTTTAATATTCTAAAAATAAAAAATATTTTTAAGATTGTATTATATAAAATATTAAATTATTTAAAATAAATAAAAATCCCACCAGGTTCATGTCCCCTCCTTTGTACTTCCAAAATCAGACATTAAAATTGATGGATCCTACATAATTTTTTCTCATCTATCGTTAAAAAATAAATACTATGAGCATATGAATTGGTTTCTTTAATTTTTTTTATCCTTAATTTTTTTATTCATCAAATTTTCGATGTAAGTCACCAGTTGACACCGATGAATAAATGAAGAAAAATAAAAAGAAAGAACAAAAATAAATAGATCGAAAATTTATTTAACTAAAAATGAAAAAAAATATTGTATAAAATAACTCTTATAATTTTTATGTGGCATTCAAATAAAAAAGAAATACTGTATGAAAGAGGAGGCCCCGATGCAGAAGTTGTATCAAATCATAGTCCAAATTAATATTTTCGGAGGAGAATTTTGGTTGTAGCTTGAGATCGTGCCTTAACAAACCAAATAGTTTGAAATAATAATAATAATAATAATAATAATAATTGAAATAGTGAAATCAGAGAACAAACCGTGTCCCCTGCTCCGATTTAACTGGCACACAGGATTGATTAATGGATTCAGAAATCGATGGTAATGAAAGCGTGCTATGAAACAGAGTTGACCTTAGCCAGAACCGAGCACCATGATATAGGGTAAAAGATAAACGGTGACCGGCAGGAAGAGATCAAAGGACGCAACTCTCTCGTTCTCTCTCTTAATTATTGAATGAATGATGTAAACCACATTGACTTTATAACTAATTAATGATGGACTATTTGTGTTAATAATTTAATTTTTTAATTAATTAAATTTTAAAAATATGATTTATATTTTTTAGATGAAATTAATTAAAAGATTAAATTTTGATAATTTATAATTTTACATGGTAAACTTATCTATTTAAAAGTTTTTTATACAATATAATTTTATTATACTAATTGATAACTTCAACATGATATAAAAAGATTCTTAATATGAATATATTTAAATTTTTATTATTTTTTACAATTTTAATTTATTTTATTTTATAAAAATTGTTGATTTTAATTTTAAACATTGAAAATTTTATCAAATGATAATATTATTTAAATAAATATATAAATTATTTTCTAAAAGTATATTATATGTACTTTGAATTCCACAATATGGATATATATAATTTGATATTAATTTATTTACATAACGTATATAATATATATTGGTAAATTAACTTATCACATTCGATGATCAAAATGTATTTGTTGAATTTTATGAAGTTAAAGATTCCTTTAAAAAAGAAAAAAATATATGTAAATAAATAAATTTAAAAATTAAATTATTCATATTTTTGTGAAATTAAAATTATATACAATTTTAACAACAAGATTTAAAATCAATAATTTTTATAAAATGTAGGATTAAAACTAGTAAAAAATATGATAAGAATTAAAACTATAATCAAATATAAAATTAAAAATTAAAAACTTGATTAAATTTTATAAAAATCATACTTGAAAAGATAAAAACTTTATCCCTAATAAAATTAACATTGCACCCGATATATGTATATGATAGTTTTTAATTGATTGACCGTATAAAAATGTTATAATAAAAATAAATTAAAATTAAACTTAATTTTTTTTAAAAATGTCATATTTAAAAAATAAATTTCTAAGACAAACGTGAACCAAAACAAACGAACTCAATTTTTGAAAATGTAATCATATTTAGGAAATAAATTCTCAAGACATGTCAAACATGATCATGCACCATGCACTTCTTAGTTAACCAAGTTATTTAATCAAATACCAGAATTTTAGTTCATTACAAAGTTTTGAATCGCATATATGGTATTATATTCAACCATTTAACCGATTGTCATAGTTACGTAATTGATTAAATTGATGTAAAGTATTTCTAAGTACTTTAAGAATGCATATTGATTAGTTAGAATTGGTAATAAATTAAATGCTTTTTGTAATGAATTATAAGAGTTTGCAACAGATCAAGTACATTAACAGAAATTGTTTTAAAACAGTTGTGCTATAATTAACTTAATTTGATTTTCATATCTTAAGTAACTTATCTCTTACAAACTTGAAGCTTAACCATCTTTTAACTTCCATACACTAATAAGATGTTTAATAGGAGAGCTATATTTTGATCTTAGAACTGGGATTCAATTTGTTCTATATGAGCACCGAATATGGTATTATTATTATATTTTTAATATATGAAAATGTGTGTGAATAGTAGAAAAGGAGATAAAAAAAAAACACTTGTGATTTTATATTGGTACACACGTAACAATTTTTTAAATTATTTATGTAAAATTTTATTTTATTTAAGATATAAGTAATTTAAGTTAATTTATCTGTAAAAAATTAATTATAATATAATTTATAATTATTTAATTATAATTTAGTTTAATTTTTTTTATTTTTATAAAAATGATTATAAAAATAAAAAATTTAAAAATAGGCAAGTTTTAAACTAGAAAAATGACAAAAGGGAGCGGTCAGACCAAGACCAGTGTACGAAGATGAAATCCTAGACTTCAAATGTTAAATCATTCTCTTGGAAACTCTACCCAAAAACATATCACTTCATTCTTGTCATTCTTTCGATATTCTTTTGTAAGATTTTAGAGGTAGAAACTTTTTTATAATGTGAGTTGCAACAATCTATTGACAGTTTTATTCGCATTACAATTTTACCATTATTTTTATAAAATTAAGATTATGGATTGTTTTACTGGATTAGAATGATCTTATTTGTTTTATTTATCTAAGTGTAACTAATATCAAACAATGGGATGAATCTTATGATGTAACCAACTCAACCTTTTTGTTTTATTTATCTAAACCCTAAACCCTAAACCCTAAAAGGATTATACGTTTTTATTCAATTATATTTTCCTTGTTATAAATCTAAGGGTTTTGGAGGATCAATCAAAATCCTTAATTTCTAATCGGTTCTTAATTTAACATGTCCAAATATTCTTTATGTTTTTCTTAAGTATATACCTTACATGATCATTAAGCATTAATAAAATGAAAATGAATAAATTTACAAAGGAAACCAAAGTTCCATATTTTTATATAATTGAATTCATGTGTGTTTTTTTTTTTACCTTTCAATTTCCTACTTTTGTTTTTTTCTTTACATAATTATTTTAAATATTTCAAAACAAAATTATTTTTTAATGAGCTCAAAATTTAGAACTCAATCATTTTTTAGTATTGTTGAAATAGTCTTTACAGAAACTATATTGAAGGTTTTAAATACCTTTTTTGCAAACGTGTGCATTTGCCTATAAGTAAAACTTTGTACGTACATTAAATGCATAACAAGTCTTCGACTCCGTTACCGAGAACTATTTTCTAATGATCTTAAAAGTTTAAATCTTAATTGCTTGAGACGTGTATATATTTTATAAAAATTTTACATAAAATTTTTTATTATTACACCTGTGTGGTCTTTTATTTGTTTATGCTAACTCATCTTTCGACCTTGATTTACAATTTAATCTTGAGATAAAGAAAACAGTTACAAGATTAAGACAAGAAACCAAAGCAAGTAAGATGAAAACACAAAGACGATGGATATTTAGGGATTACATGGTCCTAAACGATGAGGACCTACGAAGAAGAATATCAATCCCGCACTTATAGGTGTTCTAAACTTTGAATTAAAGTCCGTCCCTACAACATGATCCTAGACACGCTTCAATTGAAAGGAACAGTTTCAAAGGATCCATACCTCCTTATAAGTTTCTAAAGCTAACAAACACCATCCAAATGCATGGAATTACAAAGAATGCCATCAGAATGAAATTGTTCCCTTCACAATAATTAAAAATGCATACAATTGTTTAACCTCTCTGTTGAGGCATTCATTATTACGTGGAAGAGCTGACATTTGTTCCTAGCATAATATTCTCAACTGCCATTATATTACAAGATCATAATGGAGATTTTTGACTTCGTTCAGTATGAGAGTGAGTCCATGTATGAGGCTTGGAACATATTTTAGAACCTTCTCCGAAGGTGCCTGCATCATGGGTGTCAAATACCTTATCTTATGCAAATCTTCTACAACAATCTTTCTTAGGTCAATAGACTTGTTGTAGATGCAACAAATGGTGGGTATCCTACTTAACTCCCATCATAACATATGGACAATGATAAAGAACTTAGTCGCTAATAACAACCAATGAAGATATGTGGATAGACACGTAAGGAAGAAGGAAGAAAGATTTTCAACTGGCAGAAATATATCAAGTCGACCATACTACTATAATAGGTGACCAAATAAAGGCCTTAAATAAGAAAGATAAAGATATTTATGCAAGCATATACACAACGTACCTTGCCTATCCAATTTTGTCCAAGTATTAAAAGTAAAAAAAATAAAAAAAGTATAACAAAATAAAAAAAATAGAAAAATAGAAGTCTAACATCGAACAAAATTAAAAGTTTAAAAGTCATTTTGTTGTCCAACGTCAAAAGAATAAGACTCATTCAATCATTCATCCTATGATATAATGAGCTGCAGATCCCACATCGGACAAGGTAGATTTAGGAGTTTCACATTCTCCTGTGTAAGGAAACGTCTTTCCCAACAAAAAAGCAAAACACTTGAGCTACAAAGCTCGTTCAAAAGTCTCTCATTCTCCTTTAAAGTAGTTTAAGTTTGAGAGTGCGCATAAGAGAAATGTACAAGCTCATTGTGTCTCTAAAGCTGGGAGTACAACGGTTACTTCAAAATCTTTTTTTATTTTTATTATTTATTATTCTATTTTCTTTATTTTTGTTTTTATTTTAATTTAATTTTTTTATTATTTTATTCTTTTTATATTTATTTTTAATTTAGATTTATTATTTTTTGTTATCTTATTATTTTTTTAAAGAGAAAAATTAAAAAAAAAAGTTTCAAGTTTATGTAATGGTCAAATAGGAGTGATGGATTAATATTTGATATTACTTAAAACATAAGAATTTATTAAATAATCATTTGCTACCTTAGATTCAGTGCAAGAGCAAACTTCTCTCTTCTTAAATTATTTCTTCTACAAAATTTAAAAAATATTTCTTTTTTCAAAAGTTATAAAATAAATAAATAAATAAATAATTAGTTTTTCACATTCAAGTTTTAATATTTTCAAAGTTCTAAAAAATAAAAATCACAAAACTAATTTTCTTCTAATTTTTCAAAAATACTTTTTACAAAAATCAAAGCATAATATTTTCTAAAAAATTCAAAAATATCAAAATATTTTTCATAAATTTAAAATACATTGAAACTATTTTTAAAGAATTACTTAACTTTGATTTTCTCACTGCACCTAAAGTTACGTAGGTGGAAACCGGATCCATTTTCTTCACTTGGTTCATGAAGATAAAAAAATTTTTAAAAATAACCTTTGAATAACTTGTATAAAATAAAATAAATCACTAAAAATAATTTCTTTTAAAGTGAAATAAATTTTTAAAATTTAATTATAATTTTATATAATTAATTAAAAAATAATTATTTTTTAACAAACATCGTAAAGTGCTGATATCTTTTATATATAAACGACTTTTAAATACAAACTAATTAAAAAATTTATAATTTTTAAATTTTTTTAATAAATTTTGAGAATAACTTTTTAATTTATATAAAATTTTCTTCCTTACCGTTCTATCATAATCGAGGTTACGACTCAAAGACTATTATTTACTCGTATATGTATATAGTTTATATTCAATTTTGCACGATAACAATAATTATTAATAAATGCTCATCAATTGAATATATAATTAGCGTAATTATTCATTTATTAAATATAAACTATTCATAAACTTTTTTTATAAGTTTTGAAGATATAATAGAAAGTAGTCATAAATAAATTTATCTATAATATATAGAAGCTATCCATAAAAAAAATTCTATATAATAGAAACTAATCATAAAAGAATTCATGCGTCCTTTTACTGTTACAAATTATTTCTCAAGATTTTTCCTTTTCTTACGATCTTTCAATCTTTGTCAATAATTTAAAAATTGGACCACCTACTTGAGCCTAAAATTTTGTGAGGTTTTCACTTTTGTTACAATCTTTTCTAATAATTTAAAAATTGGACCACATATTCTAGGCCTAAAATTGTCTTCATTCACAATACCCAGTGACCTCAAAGTTTGTATTTTGCCATTCTGATATACATGCATCACTTTATCAAAGTGTTAGCAACAATTGATGTAACTTCAATATTTTTTGCCCTCCCAAAATGCAGGTGGGAGCATACACCATGCTTGCGGGCGGTGGGAGCTTCCCCTTTAATTATATCTATGTTACGAAATGATTTTATATATAAAAATATATCTATGATTTATCTTATATTTTCTAAAAAAATATTCACCGTTAAATTTAGAATATAAAATAAATTTTGTATGTAAATTAATTATTATTTATTTTATGATTGAACTATACAACTAGGTAATAGCCAGGCTTGTTTTATACCACACAAGTAAGAAAACCACTATGTTTCGATTCTAGTATTTTTAAATTTAAATTAATCATAAATAAAAATAAATTAAATTCAACATAATAAATATTTTCATCTTTAATAATAAATATGTATTGTATTAAATAGCAATAAATAAAAAAGATAATATTTTAAAAAATTATTAAAATTATAATATGTTATTGAAATGATACATTAAAATTAAAAATTAAAAATAAATTTAAAAATTATGATAATAATAAAATTAATTTATTTAACAAGAAATATATTTTTCATTTAATATAAGCAAAATATTTTTCATTAAATATTTGACTTAAGAAAAGTTCACTGTCTTAAAAAATAATAAAAATCTTAAAAGGGTGCTAAAGTAAAATAACTTGAGATTTTTATATATTTTTGTGTTAATGATAATTTATGTAATAAATTTTTAGTAAAATTTATTAATATATGTCATCATTAATTTACTTTAATGGTAAGTGTTGGGAACAATTGCTATAAGACAATGAAAAACATTTTAGTGAAAGTGTATCAAAATAAGCAAGGTAAAGAAATATTCTTAATTTGTTAAGCTCATTAGTTGGTTACCATCCTTAACGGTACAACCTCAACATATTCTCATTTTCTTTAACGATTTAGATTAACTAATGTTTGTTTAGTAGAAGATAACGGTGCAACGAGATGGTCTTCCTAACTAGTTGCAAATAATATCTATGTTCAGATTGTTTTGTTTTGTGTAATTAAGGAATAGTATAGATGGGACCTATGAGCTTTTATATATATATATATATATATATATATATATATATATATAAAGAAAGGTTTATAGACATATATAAATATATCCATCCGAATTTATTTATAATTTTTTTTATTATTATGTTAGCTTGAATTTTATTCTGATCCATTATTATATTCAAAATTATCATTATTTTCTGTCTTTTTGAATCCATTAAGATAGAACACACCTCACTTGTATACCATTTTTTCTCCTTGTTGTCTTGAAGTCCCACAAAAATGCCAAATATGTCTACAAATACAAAGAGGGGGATCGAATTGAGTTCTAACAAAGAAGAAAGTGAGCTGAGAAGAGGTTTTAGAACTCTTGAACAAGATAGCTTATTTAGGCACTGTATTCTTTGTCACAGGAAAGATCATTGGAATATGTTACTGAAAAGTGTTGGTACAGATTCTATGTACTATTAACGTTAGAGGAATAAGTTCAGTTTACTGTTTTTTACTTTTTTGATTTAAAATTTTAATATTATGTTCCAATATATCATAATTGAAGGGGATAGGAAAAGGCTGCACACTTAGATGGTTGAATTTAGAAATGGAACCCTTACTCTACAAGGACAGTTATTGATCCTTCAACTCTATTCTAATTGGGATAACACGTAATTAATGTTCTATTCAAAAAAATATTATATGTACATCAAAATTAGCCTTGTTGAGCCGCAATGAGTTTAACATAGTTTAACATCTAAATCTTATAGATACTTTCAACAGACCGTTTATTAGTTTTCCTGAAAAAATTTTATGATTCTTTTATAGGATATTTGTATTTAACTGATCGCTAATTCCTCAAAATGGATAGAGTATTTTAATATTTTAAAAAATTTGAAATATTTAAAAATTTGGAATTTTTTAATTTAAATATTTTTATTTTAAAAAATATTTTATTTGGATAAAATAATTTAAACTTTATTATATTTAAAAAATTTATCTTGATAGTATATTTTAAATTCATTAAATTGTATATTTTATATTTTAAATTTTTTATTTAAATTAAATAATTAAATTTATATTATATACAAAATTTTACTTTAAATATTCATAAATTTTATTTAATTTTACTATTATTTTTTTCATTAAAAAATTTAAATATACAAATATTTTTATTGTAAAATATATTTAAATAGAATAATAATTTAATAAATGTACATTATTAAAAAAATAATAAAATATAATTATATAATTTGATATTAAAAATATTATGTTTAAAATAAGATATATAAAAAATAAAAATATGAAAAAGCAACAAAAAAAAAGAATAATAAAAAAATACAAAAAAAACTGTTATTTACAAGAATAAATTGAAAGATATTGAAGAATTTTAAATTTTATATATTTTTTAAAAAATTAAATTCTTTTATTTTAATTTATTAAAATATTTTTTTAAAAATTTATCAAACTTAAAATTATTTAAAAAATAAATTTAAATAAAATATTTTAATTTTCAAATTTTAATTTTTCTAAAAAATTATTTTTTAAAGAAAAAATAACTCATCCAAATACAAATTTAAAATATCCTTCTTCATAATTAATACATATTTCTCTTATCAATAAAATAAATTAATAATTATTTAATTATTCTAATTAAACTAAGTATGGACAAATAAAATTGTAACAGTTGTGCAAGTTAGGAACATTAATTGTTGAAACACATTTTAAATATCTAGTTATAGGTAAAAAAAAAGAATTAAAATGATTGATATTGTGTGATCCAGACCAGAGGACTAAACAATTACTCATAATATTGATACGGTATGGTGGAAAAGAAGAGGATGAAGAAAATGTCCTGATATATCCATACCATACATATTATTTATCTAAAAAAGTTCAATGTATTCTTATCAATATTATCATTCATAAATAATATATTTAATTTTTAAAAAAAATATTCAAAATGTATGCCAAAAAGTCAACAAAGTAATTGTTTTAGTCATCCTTTGATCAGAACACATAATTTTATGAATTGAAAAAAGTATTAACAAAAGATGTTGAAGACTTATATTCTAAAAAAATGTTTACCATTTCTTTATTTGATTTATTAATGTTAATATTTTAACTATAAAGATTAAAAAATAGTGAAGCATTGTAGGATAGGAGGTAATCTACGTTTTCCTTCATGATGGCTTTTAATTGCATATTATTAGGATATATATACACGACATTATATAATGATAATAGAACTTCGTAAGGAAAGCATATATAACGTTTAGGTAGCTCTGTTTTGTGAAAGATCATTTTGATATCATGGTCGTGTCATGTTCGTATGACAATTTTTGAAAAAAAAAAATATATGTTCTAATTATGCATTGTTATTATTGAAAATAAAAAATATTTAATTTTTCACAATTTCTGACAATAATAGCTAGTTCAGTTATATTCGTTTTGCAAGGGGGTTATTGTACGAGAAGCTTACTTATAAAGCAACATGCTAAGATAAAAACGACCTGATAAAGGTCGTTTAGGATATGAAGCTTTTCAACCTTTAGAGAATACCTCTTAAGATGAAATAAATGGAGAGGAGTGAAACAGAAATTTGGATTAAATGTTAGAGCCAACGTGAGATTTTAGGTTTCAATAGACAAAGCCAAAGAGAACGGAAAAAGTGACAAGGAGGGGAGGAGAATGAAAATAAATAAAAATAAAAGAGGAGATATTGAAAACTTCTGTGAAGGATTGGCTAAGAATCTTAATAAATTATTGATTATTTTATAATTAGAGAGAAAAATTGTTTTCGATAATTCAGTGACAATTTTTTTCCTCACTAATCCATAGCTGTGATTTTATGGAGGACTTTTTAAATCATTTTGCTACAATCTTTTTGTGATAGTTGTTTTCTCGCTCTTCTTTCCCTACTTAGTTACATATTACCGAGAAAAATTCTCGTTAAATGATGTCCTCAAGATCCATCTTTCTTGTAGATACTAAAATAAAGAACGGTTTCATTTATGATGCCGATAATATCATGGAAGTTTGGAATTAAAATTTTCAATAAGTAACTTGAATTAATCTTTGTGTTTCATTTTTTTTGTTTATAATCCAAATTACATGCTTATTTTTAGGCCGACCAATTTGTCCCAACAAATCTACATTCACATATTTCTTAAGTATGCTACTATAAAAACAATGTGTATTAGTTATTTTAATTGAAATGGTATACCTATAAAATTAAAGGACCATATTTGGAATTAAACACAGATAAACAAATTTGATTCTTTAATCATTTTGTTTCCATTGCCTTTATGTAGCAAAGGAGAATCATAAAAAAAAAACCTGTATTTTCTGCCGTTGATGGTGATGATAGTGCTTTTCAAACGAAACTTACAAAGTTATCAAAAATAAGGAAGGGAACCTCATCTGCATCCACCAAATAAATGTCAACAGTTGGTATTTATGGCTGATCATTGGATGTTGGTTTATCATGCAAAGCTGCATAGAGAAATCGATCCATAGTAATATCACTACTAACAAATAACAAAAAATGAGCCAAACTGGTATAAATAAGCTTGTGCAACAATTTTTTGGGCACACAAACACAATCCTGCATGCATATCATCGATTAAGAGTTCAAATTTTACCAACAACTGAAGCACACTTATTTTTTCTCAATGAGTGTAAGGGCATGTGACAACATAAAAAGGGAAAATAAAGGAAGCAAAACTGAATTTTTATTAGTGATTCATTGATGTCCAATGACAATGTTATTGGGCTAAGGAACAATAGTCTCCTTTGCCTCAACAGATAATGACAGTGGAGGAGGAGAAGAATGAACAGCCTCATCACAGTAGCCCTCCAAAATGTCAGTTTCTTCTGTAGTGAACCCAAGAGACTCAACAATGTTAGGCCAGCAATCATGCCCAATCACCCTAATTGCTTGGCAGCAACCATGGCCTAGGTAAGTCTCACCATTGAGAAAAAATGTTACAATTTCACCACTACATGCTTGCAACTGCCACAGTGACTCCCAACAGCTAGAGGGTTCACCCTCCACCTTCAACCTAACTGCAAGGCTCAAGGAAGATGGGTTGGAGAGTGACCTTGACTCAGCCATTGGTGCTGATGAGACCAATGCTATAATCAATAAAGCAACAAAAATAAAGGGGTTGTGAGTGGATGTCATTTTGGTATTTAGAAATCAAAGGTGAATGTTTGTGCTGAGTGTGGATGGTTCTTGTGAAAAGTGGCTAAGGGTTTATATAGTGAGGGGTGTGTTAGTAACAGTTGGTGTATGGGGAGATGATAAGGTTGGAGTGGTTACATAAGGGAAGTGAATAAGATGGAGGAGGATGTTCATCTTCTGCTAATAATTAGAGAAATTAAGATTTTCTGGAATTTAAATAGACAATTTAAATGAATCTCTTGTGTGTGTGACTCCAAGGGACTAATACGTTACTCTGTATTGCATTTGGAAAAGGGCAATAACATAAATGATTCATGTCAGAATAATATGCTAGTTATAACGCATTTGTGCACACAAGACAAATGAAGCCCATGGATCTCCCTTAAAGCTAGATCACATTATTTACCTTCCCAATATCATGTTTGATGCAACACTAATTTTATTCTTTTACGTGTCTGCCTCACCAACACCTCGGGCTATTACTCCGAAATGTCCCACAAATTCGGGTATTCCTTTTAATTATTATAAGAAATTGGTATAATGATCATCTCTTCATTGATGATGTAGTTATTGATAGCACAGTATATGTAGTATGAGCCAGAAGTAAATATATTATAAAATGAAGCAGAAGAAGAAACGAGAGAGTGGCACCATTGAAATCTATAAATGTGAAAAACACCCATCTTGAATGGAAATTGAAATTGAAATGGAAAACTCCCTAGGTACAAATGGAAGTATTAGCTATTTTTATGACTGTATACTTATTTCATTGATCAATTTAAACATTTCACTCGGTTGATCATAAATAGAAGTATCAATTATACCATTCAATTGCTCGAAACTACAGATTGTGGAGAATATATTTTATGAACATATTTTTAACATAAATTTTCTGCCTGGTTCATTTAAAAAAAAAAATTAAGTATTTACCTTGTAAATTAATTTATTTTTAAAATGTATTTTAATCTTTAAAAAATTACTCAATTACAAAAAAATATATTTAAAAATATGTTTTAGAAAATATGTTAAAAACATTCCTCAATAAAGTAATTATTTATTCTAAGTAACTTTGATCACATGCCAGTTGAGTGTTGTTCACGCTTCAATTTTCATATTGTTTGACTTTTAAACTAATGTAATGGTTAGAAAATTACTTATTACACAAGCTCCATGATAAAATAATTTTTAATTTAAAATATCTTTATTAAAAGAATTAGGATCATATTATATATAGTATAAGTAACATTGACTGCATTTAAATAATTAATGCTATAATAATTGGATGTAAAAATATTAATTAACTTAAATAATATAATCACGTATTATGTATTTATAATATATTTAATAGATGAATGACTTTTCACATCAATAAAATTTACTAAAACAAGTTATTACTAAAAAAGGAAAATTATTACAAATTTAATACTTAAACGTATATTCTAAACAATATACTACAAAGTTGATTATTTTTCATTGCATATTTTACGATAATAAATTCAAATTCATAATAATAGAATACATATAAATTGATAATTATTTAAAAAAATTCTTAATATCTATGTTCCATTATTATTATACATTAAGGACATTTTATTTAATATTAATTTTCAGTAAATATTTTAAAATAACAAAATTTTAATGTATATTAATTAATTTTGAAACTATTTAAAACCTTCTTATCTATCAACAATATTTAATATAAATACTCTTTGTTCGTTGCAGTTTAATTCTATGCTTTTAAATTAGTGAATTGAATTTTATATATTAAATAATTAAATAAATCTTTTAAAACTATACACACATTATAAAACTTGTATAATCTTTCATATATTAAATAAACTTATTTAATTGATTTATGTATAATAAATAAAATAATAAATTTGAAATAATTTTTGCTCATCGCACTTTTATTTTATGCAACTGATCATAGTATCATTTTTATTTTTCCATGTATAATTAATTATAGATGATAATATTAAGAGTGATATTATTAAAAGAATTGAAAATTTTAATTGTTAATTAGAATGGGAAATACTTAAACTGTAGGGAAAATGTAGTTTATAATAAAATGTTCAATGATTATCTCCATATTATTATTTTCATATATCTTTTTTTAACCATAAATCTCATTAAAATAGTTAACGATTCATGTTATTAATTTTATTGAAAAATATACATATTATTTTAAAAAATTATTTATGATGAATCATCCATTATAAACTATTAATTTTTTAAAAAATTTCCAAAAAAACTTATTATCTTAACATAATTTTAGATAATAATATTAAAAATGATATTATTAAAAATGATCATAATATCATTTTTATTTTTCCATGTATAATTAATTATAGATGATAATATTAAGAGTGATATTATTAAAAGAATTGAAAATTTTAATTGTTAATTAAAATGGGAAATACTTAAACTGTAGGGAAAATGTAGTTTATAATAAAAATTTTAATAATTATCTCCGTATTATTATTTTCATATATCTTTCCTTAACCATAAATCTCATTAAAATAGTTGACGATTGATGTTATTAATTTTATTGAAAAATATACATACTATTTTAAAAAATTTATTTATGATGAATCATCCATAATAAACTATTAATTTTTAAAAAAATTTCCAAAAAAACTTATTTTCTTAACATAATTTTATATTTTAAACTATATTACTTTTATATTTATAGATATCCGTGCAACACGCAGGTTATTTAGTGTAGTTGTACTTGTAAATCTATTAAAGTATTGGGTGAGATATTAATAAATGTGGGTATTATTAAAAATATAAAAATATTAGGATTTGTTGCGTAAAAATTAAATAAATTATTAAAGGAAAATTTTTGTTTTAATTTTATAATCCAAATAAAATATTAAATTGAATTGTCGTGAAATTGAGTAAAATGCAAAAAAGTATAAATAAAATAAAAAATAACACACAAATAAATATAAATTACTAAAATTGATGTAATAATATAAATTACTAGAATTTTAGAGTTAAATTTTACTATTTTTATTATTAAAAATAAACAAATAAATACATGAATAATAAAAAATCTAAAACCATAGAATAGTAAATTAAATATTATTATTATTTAATTTATAGTTAAAGTTGTTTTTTTTATCCTGAATTTTTTTTAGAAAAGGTTTAGATACTCAACAATTATCTGAACCTAAATATATTAAGATAACCCTGGATAGGGCCATAATGACCCATCACACCGAATTGAGGTGAATTTTTTTATAACAAAAACCCAAAAAGTTAGCCAAAAATCATGTATTAGTTCCAAGAAAAAATATTATAAAATTTATTTTTATTTATCTATTTACTTTAATTATTAAAAATAATAATTATTTTTTTATATATCATTATATTTATCTAGTTATTACCAACAATGTTAAATTATTATATCTAATATGTTCAATTCACTAGTTGAAAATAAGCTTTTTACATCGGTTGTTATGGACTTTTTACATCAGTTATAAATGCGGTATTAAAGCGGACGATATAGAAACTTAGACTTTCTACATCGGTTCCACAACCGATGTAGAAAATACACTTTCTACATCGGTTAAACGACAACCGATGTAGAAAGTCTGACTTTTTACATCGGTTGTGGTCACAACCGATGTAGAAAGTAACTTTTTACATCGGTTTTGGTCACAACCGAGGTAGAAAGTTTATATTTTTTTTTAAATATTATTTTCGTTTAAGGAAATTGCCATATTGTTTATTCACAATACCTGTGTATATAAACAGAATACCAGGCAGACAATACAGAAATTACAGAGTCTATATAATTAAAGTAAATACATCAATGTTTATTATAAAATATAATAAAAACAAACTAAAAATCTAAAAATCCCATGAATTCAACCCAAATTGGCAACCTCAATCAGAAATTCCCCCCAACATCTCCTGATATCATCAATTTCTTCATCTAACAGAGGTTGGGGATTGTCAAATATCTACAAGATGTTTTTGATTAAAATTAGTGAACATGTCATGTTATGCATTAAAATTAAATAATTAATTGAAGACAATTGTAATTACCTGGTGCCAAGAGTTAACAATAGAAGCCGAGACAATGAGAAACATATGTCTCATCACATAATATCCACACTCGGTTCCTCCGGGTTGTCTTGGACACTTCAAAAAATAAAAAGAGTATGAAATATAATTAGAGATGTTGATAAAAGAATATAAAATAATTGAATAACTTTTAATAAAGTACTTACCTTTGGAATGATCCATACAGGCTTTTTAATATTTGATGGATGTGTCCCTTTTAACCGAAGTCGAGCATTCATTGCTCTACAGTAAAATAAAAAGCAAATGAATACCTTTGACAATAACAAGTTATATGAATATAAATGCCAAAATCATAAAAACTTACAAATCTATAATGTCCATTATGTCTTTCTTTGGTTTTTGCCAAGCAGAGCATAGAAATACAACTACATTTCGCTTGGGACAAATAATGATTAATTGCCAATGGGCCCTACAAAATAAAGATGACAATGAACAAAAATTAGGAATTTAATTGAATTCATGAAATAAAGCAATTAAGTATTGACTTACGATTGAAAGTAGGGGGCTAGGTAACAGTCTTTATCAGACTGCAATCTCCTCTAAAGATATCCCTGTATCTCAGCTGGCTTGTTCCCAGTATTCTGCATATGAACTGGGTCCAGGAATCCATATAGGTGTAAGTTACCTCTTTCAGTGCAGATACGATACAGGTACCTAATATTGCGAATAATTTTCATATGTTAGCTTTTGATAATGAAATAATAATTCAAGTAAGGTTTAGAAATTTACTTACATCAACCATAATTGTAGAACTGTTACACATAGGAGATCGTTACCCACAACCAACTCCAATATATCCTTCTTAGTAATGAAGAAGGGGATAGGTGTGGGTTTCCCTATGATATCCGGTTCCATTGTTATTTGCAAAGTTTGGTCGCCCAAGTTCATGGCGATACCAAATAGACGTGTGAGCAAATCAACCTCATATTTCTTTGGAGAAGGCTCAGGAAGATCTGCTTTAGCACTTAAATCAATCTTCTTCCCACGATCTTCCTTATAAACCTACGATAAATTCACAAAATAATAAGAAATATATATATATAGACACACACAATATATATATTAAAAAATTAGTAACATAGGCTAAAATTATCTAATACCTGAGGTTGAACTCGCTGCACAAGTCTCCTCGGCCATATAATGAAATGGTTGGGGGCTTGCCCCACGACATGAACCTCCTGAGTAGGGACAGGAACAGGAGCATCTGCATCTTCAACCCGTTCAACCACCACTCTAACATGATCATCATCAATTTGCTGGTGATGGATGGTTGAACCCAAGGTGTAGACTTTCCCAATTGCTACCAGACGATATGGATCATCAACATATAACTCATAATCGTCTGCCGCTGCATCCACATCCTCTTCTCCCTGTAGTTGTTCCTCCGTCGGAGCACAGCTTCCCTTTGTGCTCACGCGCCTAGGAGAAGGTGATGGATGGTGACCCTGTGTCTGTGTTTGGGAAAGTCCCAAAGATGCAAGCTCCTCCTGCCTAAGCTCTTGCCTAAGCTCCTGCCTAAGCTCCTGTCTGAGCTCTTCTCGAAGTTCTTGCCGCAGTGCTTGCCTCATGTCTTCACGCATGGCGTCCAACTCATCTCTACACACCAAACCTTCTCTGGATGTCTGTCTAGAAGACAATCCAAAGTACTGTCTAAGGCCAACACCTCTGCCAACTGCACGAACACGCCCTGGATGCTCCGGTTGGCCAATAGCAGTACTTAAGATGTCATCCCGGCCAGTTGGAACAAAGACTCCTTGTGAGCTTTGTTCAACCAAAGAATCCTACAAAACAAAAAATGACCGTTATCAGTAATGTAAATGTTTGAAGATAAATAAAATGGAAATTTACAAAATTTTGTGATTACTTACAATCTTCTCAGCAACAATACGAGAAGGCTCTGATGTGTACTCTCCAGTTGCCTTTTGGCGTGCCCTCTTCCATTTCTCATGGCGTGAAGGTGGAGAGGGTGGAGAGAGAAGTGTAGAGGGGTCTGCTTCAGATGATTGCTGACGTTCTTTCGACTTCTGGTCCATCAGCCTCTCCTGAAGCAACTCATAACCCCCACGAGATAATCTGTGGGGGTAAAAGTTCTTAGCAGAAATCTGTTGAGCCTTCTTTCTTTTCTCCTGTTATAAGAAAGCAAATCAATTAATCATAATATTGCTTATATTAGTCAATTAAAAAAATTAAATATTAGCAAGATACATACAACGAATGCAGGATCCATTCGAGACTCAACAAATCTCTGCCAAGTGTCTTCATCAAGGAATTGGTACTCCTCACAAGGAGACACATCCTTGAGTGACCCATATATATATTTGCTGGTGAGATGTGTCTTGAAGCCCCTCCAGCGCTCACCAGCAAATGAAAGCCACTTCCTCTTCAGGAAGTTAGTGTTTGGTACGTCATATGTAAGCTACATAAAAGAAGATGTAATTGGTTAGTGAATGATAAATTTATGGAAAAACTTAAAGCTTTAAAGTTAAATACCATGATAGTCTCCCAAATTTGATCCTTGACCCGCATCTCAACATCATCTCAATCCTTCTTCAAAATACTGGCCTTGCTTCGTCCAAGGAGGGCCACATAACTCTTAAACTTTGTCTTGTTTGGCCCTAATGGATTCCCAGTGGCCTGATCAAACTGTATGGGAATCCTTTGCTCACCGCTTCGACTAAGGGTTAACTCTCTTAACCGTGTGGCTCGTCTTCCCTTCTTTTGCCGAGAAGAAGGGTTCTCAAACCCACTTTGTGAAGGAGGAATCTCTGAAGGATCAGCCATGTATCTGTTAAAAGCAGAGAAAACAAATATGAAAAAATTATTGAATAGAAATATTAAATACAATTCATATTAACATTGCAAATTGCAACCTTAACAGAAGCAGTAATAGAAACAGAAACAGGCAAAACAGAGACCTGACTAAGACTAATACAAAACAGAAACAGGCAAAACAGAGACCTAAACAAGCAAAGGCTATAGCTATCTACCTCATATATATTAACAGACAAAGCAAAGGCTAGACTAAGACTAATACAAAACAGAAACAGGCAAAACAGAGACCTAAACAAGCAAAGGCTATAGCTATCTACCTCATATATATTAACAGGCAAACCAAAGGCTAGACTAAGACAAAGACAAAACAGAAACAGGCAAAAACAGAGACCTAAACAAGCAAAGGCTATAATTATCTACCTCATATATATTAACAGGCAAAACAAAGGCTAGACTAAGCAAAGGTTATGACTAACAACTAATGCAGAAACAGAAACAGGAAACAGAGACCTAAACGACGCTGTAACGACGTACCGGTGTAGACGACGACGACGGCGCAGACGAAGACGACAACGGCGTAGACGAAGACGACGAGGGCGACTTTGAGCACGACAGCGGCTTTGAGAACGACGGAAGCTTTGGTAGCTTAGAGGAAATGAGTTAGGGCAGGAATCGGGTGTTTACAGTTATGAGGACGACAACGGTCGTATCAGTTATATAACAGACTTTCTACGTCGGTTGTTTCAGAGAACCGACGTAAAAAGTACTTTCTACATCGGTTACACTACCCAACCGATGTAGAAAGTCTTACTTTCTACATCGGTTGATTTATAACCGATGTAGAAAGTAACTTTTTACATCGGTTATAAAGCAACCGATGTAGAAAGTGACTTTCTACATCGGTTATTAAGCAACCGATGTAGAAAGTTTAAATTTTTTTACAAAAATGCCACTGGCTGTTTTTCTACATCGGTTATAAAGAAACCGATGTAGAAAGTGTCAAATTTATTTACAAAAATGCCACCGCCTTTTTTCTACATCAGTTGGCGAATAACCGATGTAAAATCCTGTTATAAAAAGCTATTTTTGCACTAGTGATTTTTTTATGAAAAAGATTTAGATAAATTAAAATTGTAATAAATAAGGAATAGTTAAATATATTTTTAATTCTTTTATAATAATTAAATTTTATTTTTTATCTTTTAATTTTAAAATTTTTTATATTAATTTCTTATTTTTAAAATATTTTAACTATCATCTTTAATGTTAATATTAAATGAGTCAAATTTTTATTTATTTTACTTGTTTTTAATTTTTTATTTTTAATTGTTAATAGCCTAATAATTTTATCTTCAATTTAGTTTTATTGAAGATTTTTTAGAAGTTGATAATGAATTTTTTATTTATATTAGTTATGTATTTAGTTTATAATAACGAATCAGTCAATTGAATAAAAATAACAATTATCTCATCTTATATTTTTTTCATTTATTTTTTATAACTTCGACAATAGTATCAAAGATTTTTTTAAAATAAAAATTAATAATAATAATAATTTATCATGGATTCTCATAATTTTATTTAGCGTGTATTTTTACGTTTTGATGATCATTATGATCATTGACACATGTTAATGGAAACCTTTCTTCACTCTAAATAAACAATACTAACATATGGTTAATGAAGGTGTAGCAACACCAACACTTGTAGCATATAGAACACCTTAAACAAGCATCCAATAAATAAAGCTGGAAGGTTTAAATTTAAAGGATTTAAAGGTTAAAAAAACACCTCTTCCAAGCTATTGTTCATACAATCTTGGAAACAATTTTTTGCAAAGATACCACAAAGTATATTTAGGATTCCACGAAGAAAGAGTATCAAAGGAATGCAAGGGCAAAGTAGGCACAACTTCAAACACATAATGATTTTGAAACCTTGCGCATGAAGACAGATGAAACTATTGCAGATTACTTCTCAGAGACGATAGCAATCGCAAATAAAATGCGGATTCATAGAGATAAGATTGAGGATATTACTATTTTTTGAAAAAATTCTTCATTCAATGTTTCCTAACTTTTATTTTCTCATTTTCTCTATTGAGGAGTCTAAAGATATTAATGATTTGTCAATCGATGAGTTACAAAGTTATTTATAAGTGCATGAGCAAAAACTAATCCAACAAAATGTGGAGGAGCAAGCTTTGAGAACAACTAGTAACAAGGAAAGTATTGGACAAAGTAAAGGCAAATGGAGAGGGAGAAACTATTAGAATAAACCAAATGAGCAAAGATAAAGAAAACATGATTGTGGTCAACAAACTAATGGAAAACCCAAGTTCTATCACAAACCAAAAGTTAAGTGTTATCAGTGCTAATGGTATGGTCATTATAGTTCTCAATGTCGTATAAATTTAAATAAATAGAGATGAGAAAAGTCTAAATTTTCAGAAACAAAAAAGAAAGAGAAAGAGACATCCTTATTAATGATTTGTAATGCAAAAAAAGAAAATCACAAGAACTTGTGGTATCTAGACACACGCTGCAACAATCATATGTGTGGAGATAAATTTGCATTTCCTAAGTAAGATGAAAACTTTCAATCAATTGTAAAGTTTGATGATAATTCTTTTATTGATGTTAAGGGAAAAGGAAAGGTATCAATACAAACAAAATTCAATCTGTCCATACTATTTTTAATGTTTTGTTTGTACCAGGTTTGAAATCAAATTTACATAGTGTAAGGGAACTTGAAAATTAAGGTCATTATCAAAGATGGAGTTTGTAGAATTCACAATTCTGCCCATGGATTGACTGCAAAATTTTATATGACTGCAAATAAAATGTTCCCTCTACATCTCTAACTAACAGAACAAACGAGTGTTGTTTTTCTACAAAATAAAATGATCTAGCATGGTTATGGCATTATAAAAATGGCAACTTGAATTTTGAAAGATTAAAACTTTGTAGAAAAAGAAGATGGTAACTGGTCTTCCTTACTTTAAATCTCCTCCAAAAATTTGTGAAGGGTGTGTTGTTGGAAAACTAAAATCATGAAAAGGAAAACAACTACTACGTTTAGTCCACTCTAACATATGTAGACCTATAAATCCAACGTCTAATGAAGGTAAACGTTATTTTATAATATTCATTTATGACTTTAGCTTGAAAATGTAAATTTATTTTTTGTAAGAAAAATATTAAGCTTTTATAGTCTTTAAAAGATTAAAGTTCCTTGTTGAGAATGAGGCATCAAGTTCAATAAAGACTCTATACTGATTATGAAAAAGAGTTCAACTCACAAGAATTTTCAAATTTCTGTGAATCACATGGTATTAAAAACAAACTCACAACATATTCTCCTAAGAAAAAAAGTGTAAGCGAAAGGGAAAACTGCCTAATCCTAAATACAGTGCGAAGTCTTTTACAAAAAAGCCAAATTTCAAAGAATTTTTGGCCTGAAACAGTTGATTAGAGTGTTCATATTTTGAATAAATGTTCTACTTATGATGTTCAAAATATGACATTCGAGGAAGCTTAGAGTGGATATCCACCAAGTGTTCATTATTTTATAATTTTTGGTTGCCCGTTTATACTCACATTTCAGGTTAGAGAGGAACAAAACTTAATGGTAAGGGAGAAACTTGTGTATTTATTAACGTAAATCATCTATCAAAGGTTTACAAATTATACACTCCTAACATAAAGAAAGTGATAATCAGTCGTGATGTTTTGTGTGAAGAAAAAAATTCTAGCCATGAAATAAAAACCTTGGTGAAATTTAAATTCCAAAATATTTTGATAATGTTGATGAAAATGAAGGGCAACCATCTACAACGGAAATGGAAACTAATTCCACAAGTGAAACTTCATATCAGCAGATTGAAGTACGACCTCAATACGTTAAAACACGGCAAGCATTGATGTCAAATTATAAGGTAACAGGAATCAATCAATCTAAAGGTCCACTAATTCACTTAGCCTTATTTTTCGATTGTGATGCAGTAAGCTTTGAAGCTGCTACCAAAGGACAAAAATGGAAAAAATCCATGGATGAGAAAATATTGGCCATAAAAAAAAATACTTGGAAGCTTACTGACATTCCACTAGAACACATGACTATTAATGTTAAATGGGTATAAAAAACAAAACTGAAAGAAAATGATGAAGTAGATAAGACACACTTACTAGCTAAAGGATACAAATAAGAATTTGGCGTTGACTATAAAGAATATTTTGCTCTTGTTTGTCAGACTTGATACAATCAGATTGATGGTTGCATTGGTAACTCAAAACGCATGTTTTATTTTCCAATTGGATGTAAAGTCATCATTCTTACATGGAGATCTACTGGAAGAGATATTTATTGATCAACCTCCTAATTGTGTTAAAACATGTTGTGAGCATAACGTATATAAACTCAAAAAGTTCTTTATGGACTAAAGCAAGCTCGTAAAGCTTAATATAGTAGTACCGACACATATTTTTTAAAGGAAGGCTTTTACAAGTGCTCATATGAGCATACTCTTTATATAAAGATTGATAGCATTAAAATGTTCTGGTTTGCTTATACATAAATGATTTGATTTATATTGGAAATGATAAGGAAATGTTGGATAAACTTAAGGAATCTATAATGTTTGAATTTGATATGTCTAACCTTGGAAGAAAGTATTATTTTCTTAGTATAGAAGTTGTTCAATATTTATATGACTTTTTTATTTATTAAAAAAATATATGCAAGAAATCTTAGATAAGTTTCATATAAAAGGTTGTAATCTTGTTAACATCCTAGCAAAAACAATTTTGAAGCTTAGTAAAGATTCTAATGGAAGGAATGTGGATAACACTGTTTACAAATAAATTGTGGAAAACCTAATGTATTTAATTGGAACAAGACCAGACATTATTCATGTTATATCTCTTATTAGCATATATATGGAGTGTCCAAAGGAAACTCATCTCCTTGTTGCAAAACAGAAAGGTACTTAAAACACAGCACCGATTATGGAATATTCTATCAGTAAGAAGACAAATAAATTTAATTAGATTTTAAGATAATGATTTTGTCCATGACCTAAATCATAGAAAAAGCACTTCTAGATTTGTATTTGTGATAAGTTCAAGAACTATTTCATGAGCCTCTAATAAGTAACGAATTGTCACTCTATCAATCATAAAAATAAAGTTTGTAGTAGCAACTTTTCGTGTCTCTTAAACAAATTGGTTAAGAAATATACTTGAAGATCTACATTTCAAATAACAAGGACCAACTTTAATTTATTATAATAATAATTCAACAATAAAATTTTCCAAAAATTTAATATTACGCAAAAATAGCAAACACATATATGTAAAGTTTTATTTTCTAAAAAATCTTATAGAAATCATTGATGTGATTTAAAATTAAAGTAAAAATTAAGTTACTTATATATTTATCAAACCCTTCAAATTAGTTATATTCATAAGGGTTGAGGAAACAATCTGGAATTTGCATTTTATGAAATCCAATTTTAAGGAAAAAATTAGTTACAACTTTAAACAGAACAATTAATTTAAAAAAGATTTGTCAAATAAATTGAATCTTTATCTATTTAGCTTGTTTCTAATTTGTTATATTTGATTGTTAATGATCTAATAATTTAATCTTTGATTTAGTTTTGTTGCATATTTTTTTATAAGTTGTTATATATAATATTTTATTTAAATTAATTATTATTTAGCTTATAAAAAAACATCAAACTATCGAATAAAAATAGCAATTCCTTCCTCTTATATTCTCTTTTTTTAACTTCTACAAATTTAACCGTTAATACAAGTTACATTAAATTAAAATAAATTAATTATAATTAAAAAAATTAATTAAAATATTTTTAAAAAATATCAAAATTTTTATTAATCTAATTTAAATTAATATTAGAGAAGATTATAATTAAATCATTTAAAAAATAAAAAATTAAATTAAATATTTTAAAATTAAGATAATAATTAAAATTTAATTATTTTAAAAAATTAAAATATTTAATTCAATAAAAAACAATAGTAAAACTACAAAGGCTAAATTAGAAAAAAATTTAAAATTAACAATATTAACTGTACTTTTAAATATTTATATTTCACTGTTTCGAAACCAAAAGAGTATTAACTTTGAAGCTCAAAACTTGGATAATTTGATTTTTCAAAAACCCACAACTAAAATAATTTAGATTAAACAAAGTTAATAAAAGACAAAATTTGGGAATATCCCAGATGCTCCCTTCAACTGCCAAACATAGGGTGACATGGCGGCATAGCGGTGGATAATGGTGGATCTGCGACGGATCTATGACAGCGTGGGAACTGAGAAATACTCTCATACTCTGTTTAACGGTGGTGAGAGATGATAATGGCACGATTGAATTGCTTTTGTCAAAGGACACGAGGGTGGTTGTTGTTGTAATGTCAAAGGCTGAATAATGGTTTTCTTATTATAATTGCGACCTATCTAATTTAATTTATGATGCTTTGTCCATTATTTTTTTAATCAGAAGGTAACAATGTGATTGTATATATAATAGGTGTTTAATAATATTTATTATGTTGAACTACAAATTATAATATATATATATATATATATATTATTAATAAAGATAAAAAATTATATTTATGTATAGAACTTTTTATAAATTTGTATTTTTTAAAATTTTATTTATTTGTTATAAAAAATTAGAATGAATATATAATAAAAAAAATTATTATAATTTTACAAAATTAATATTTTCATTTATTTTTCAATTTAAATATATAAATACTTAAAATATATACAATACTATTAATTATTAATCATTGATAATAACGAAAAATATTTATTAAATTTAACTTTAATATAAAAAGTATATTTTATATTATAATTATAATAAATTAATTATTTTAAATTGAAAAAATTAGATCAACACAGAAAATAATATATTTAAAAATATAATAACATAATTATTTAAGAATAGTGAAAAAAACAAGATTAAAAATATTTTTATTAAAACTTAATTATATATTATAAATATTTATTAAAAAAATTATATCTATTAAAAATATTTAACCAAAAAAATAATAAATATTTAAAAATATAAAATATTACGATAAAAAATTTAAAATAAAAATATTACAATTTAAAAAACTGTATAGTATAATTCAAAATTTATATTAATATATTAATTTAAAATTTTTCACTATATCATATATTGTAAAATATATTTAAATTTATACTAATATATTTTAAAAATCATTTATTTATTTACATAAAATTTCATTTTTAAGTATGTTTTACTTTATCATTTATAATTATATTTAAAATTAGTGTACAGTATATAAATGATATATATTTTCTAAAAATTTATTAATTTAATATTTAGTTAATTAATTTTTTAATTTAAATATATAAATAATTAAAATATGTGTAATAATATCAATTAATATTCATTTATAATAATAAAAATTATTAAATTTAAATTTGATATTAAAACTAATATATTTTGTATTATAATTTTAATATATTAATTATCGTTTTGAAAAAATAAACTGAAAGAGAAATTAAATTTAATGTAATATATTTTAAAAATATATTAATATAAAGATTCGAAAATAGCATATAAACTAATAAGAGTTAGAACATTTTTATTAAAATTAATTATGTATTATAAATATTTACAAACAAAATTTTATTTCTATTAAAACTGTTATTTTTATTAAAATTTAATAAAATTATAATAAATATTTTAAAATTATTATTCTATGATAAAAAATTTAAATTTAAAATATTATAAGATAAGAAATTGTATATCATAATTTAAAATTTATATTAATATATTAATTTTAATTTTTTACTACATTATATATAATACAGAATATTTAAATTTATATTAATATTAATTAATTTTTATTTTATTATAATATTAATATTTATATATATTAAATTCTCTTATACTAATATTAATCATAAATAATTACTTTTTATTTAAATTTTTATAATATTATATATTAAAACAAATATTTATTTTTATAAATTTTTTAACAATAAATTTAAATAAAATTTAAAATTGACCACAATAAATAAGATAACATACACACCATTTTAATAATAGTCACAATTTAGTATTTTTCTAATTTAAAAAATACTGAAAAAATACCTTAATTTGTTTCTAATCAATTAATGTTGATGTAAAATATAAGAGTATAATAAATTTTATTTTAAATTTTGAAGATGATAATTAAAAACAATATTTATGAACGAACCAACTGCCAGATGGGCGGTTACTATGAAGCAAAGGAAATTGTAACTGACAGGTTGGGAAAGAAGTTCCAGAATAAATAGGGATGTTCAACATTACATGCCCCGCACTCCAGGTCTTTTAGTATAAAAATTGTTTACATCTTTTATTTAATGATTAATAATTATCATACATTTTAATAATTTTTATTTAAATATATCTTAATTTTTATACTTTATTACATTATATATTATATGATATATTTTTTCTTCGGATTTTTATTTTCTTTTCATTCTATTTTATCTATTTTTTATGTCTAACTGCATTATCCTGCCTTAAAAATAGAAAACTTTGCGTTAAATAGACTCTGAGCGTGTAACACTGGGAGCCATTCAATCATGTGTTCGTTCACATCAATAAGAAAAAAAAATGAAATATACTATCAAAATAAAATATAAATTGGAAATCGTAAGGATTGTTTTTAGATATAATCCAGTAAATTATTCATATAAATATTATAAATTAATACTAATAATATAATTAATCATATTAATAGATAAAGTTTTTCTGTAACAGAAAATGATAATTCTGCTGTTATAAAAATACATATTTAATCGGCATATATATTATATTGTTAATACATATGGTGCATCATATTTTTCTGCATAAACTATTCTAATATATTCATATTTATGCACGTATTATAATAATAAGAGTAAATCTAATGAGTAACTTATTTTTTGGTTTGCATCTGATATTGTTTTCTGTAACATATTAAATTTAGGCTATAATGCTTATTTCACATAATTTAAAATTATATGTTTTACATAAATTTTGCTCTCATTTTATTTTCGTAATTCTTTTCAATCCAAGATCTAGAAGTAAAGAATAGAAAAGATGTTGAACAGGCGAACTAGGACCATGGAATTCTTATCTAACTTTACAGGGTATATAGCGGTGTTTTGTCTCCCGTATAAAATAGTGTGTTAAGATTTCACCTCCTCATTATAACGCTCCCGTGAACGAGCATATGACAATTTATGACTCAACTACTTAGGTTGGTAGTTCCGCATAATTAATTTTGAATACATAGCAAAACGCAATTAATAAAGCGTCGAGAATAGTGTTTCGTCTATATATACACTAGTTGAGGCAAGTTGAATCCTGATAGCACAAGAATGGTAACCATTGTAGCTTCTCACAATGTTGTTCCAAATGAACCAACTCCCAATGGTCCTTTATGGTTATCTGATAGTGACCAAACTGTGCGCTTAGGCCATACACCCACTATTTACATTTACAAAGCAAAACACAACCAAGACACCATTGAGAGAATGAGAAATTCACTTGGCAAGATTTTGGTACATTACTATCCAATGGCTGGTAGATTGAGGTTGGCAGAAAGTGGTAGAATGGAAGTGGATTGTAATGCTAAGGGAGTGACATTGCTTGAAGCTGAATCCACTAAGACATTGGATGATTATGGAGACTTTGTACCCTCTGATTCAATCAAGGAGCTTCTTCCAAAAGTTGATTATATTCCACCTATAGAGGAGATTCCCCTGTTTATAGTGCAATTAACAAGGTTTCATGGTGATGAAGGCCTTGCCATTGCCCTTGCTTTCTCTCATCCTTTGGCTGATGGTGTTGCTGCTATTCAATTCATCAACTCATGGGCAAAGGTGGCTAGAGGAGACACATTAGAGCCACATGAGTTACCGTTTCTCGATCGGACAATCTTCAAATTTCAACACTCACCACCACGCTTTCATCATCCTGAGTTGAACTCTCTACCACTTAAACTTGGAAGCTCAGATAGCATTCTTGAGGAAAAGAAGAAGATAATGACTGTATTGTTGAAACTAACATCGGAACAGGTGGAGAAGCTAAAGAAAAAAGCCAACGATGGGTCTGTTAAAGAAGGGTCGAGTCCTTATAGTAGATATGAAGCTATTGCAGCACATATATGGAGATCTGCATCTAAGGCTCGTCAACTTGATGAGAATCAACCAACCGTAGTTCGGTTCAATGGTAATATTCGAAGTAGGTTGGTTCCACCTCTCCCTTGGAATTATTTTGGGAATGCTTTGGCAGCAACAGTAACACCTAAATGTTATGTTGGTGATATCATATTAAATCCGTTGAGTTATGCAGCCCAAAAAATAAGGGAATCAATTGAATTGCTTACTAATGACTACATAAGATCACAGTTAAGTGTTAAATTAGGCCAAGAACAATTGGATTTCGTAAAGGGTTTCTTCAAGGGAGAAGGAGAACCTAGGAATGCCCCTTTTGCAGGGAATCCTAATCTTCACATCACAAGTTGGATGAGCATGCCAATGTATGAAGCAGATTTTGGATGGGGAAAGCCTATCTATGTTGGTCTAGCATATGTGTGTTCTCAAGACAGGGCACTGATTCTTCCAAGTCCAGATGGGGATAGATCTGTGATTTTGTCTATGGACTTTCAAATTGCACATATGCAGCTTTTTAAAAAGTTCTTCTATGAGGATATATGAAATATTTGCACCAGTCCTATTCTGTGTGTATTTGTTTTCAAGATCATGCATTATTTATGTGACTTGATTTTGGTGCATTTTATTTTATTTATGTTTATTGACATGCTCGTCGCAAACGTGTAAAAATAATTTCTAGATTTTCCCCAAACTATTGGTATAGTATAAGGTGCAACCTAGGTCATCTTCTAAAGATCATTTCATATTCTTAAGCAAATTAGGAGAAAGTTAGAAAAATGGGATTTTTGTAAAGATCTGATATTAAGTGCTAAATACAAAATACAGAATGAAATTTATTTGACTTAACAATAATCAACTCAAGGAATTCAGAGGCTATTTTCTTAACTAATCATTGATCACTAAAATCATGCATTGTGTTTATCAACCTAGGATCATCTGGAACCCCTAAAATAATCCTTGAATTTTCTACTGAGAAACCTCTCAGAATTTAATTGATTATGATCAACAAGATTTAGTAACCACTTAATCTTTCATCTAAACCAATTTCATAATCAGAATTCAGTTGAAGTAAGTAATAAAATAAAAACCTTCAATTCAATTACTTAATTTCTACTTTTCAAACTTTTGGAAAATGATTTACCAATCAAAAACCAATTATAAATCAATTATATATTAATCAAAATACGTCAACCGATCAAACTTTGATTAAAAGAATAACATTGAAGAATATTATAAAGCAGAGTAGAAATCACTCAATAAGCATGTAAATAAAGATCAAGACCTCAAAGTTAAAATAAAAATAGCTTGAATCCTTGAATTGAAACTATCAACTTAGCTTGAATCTTAATTTTTATACTTTATTACATTATATATTATATGATATATTTTATGTCTAACTGCATTATCCTTCCTTAAAAATAGAAAACTTTGCGTTAAATAGACTCTGAGCGTGTAACACTGGGAGCCATTCAATCATGTGTTCGTTCACATCAATAAGAAAAAAAAATGAAATATACTATCAAAATAAAATATAAATTGGAAATCGTAAGGATTGTTTTTAGATATAATCCAGTAAATTATTCATATAAATATTATAAATTAATACTAATAATATAATTAATCATATTAATAGATAAAGTTTTTCTGTAACAGAAAATGATAATTCTGCTGTTATAAAAATACATATTTAATCGGCATATATATATTATATTGTTAATACATATGGTGCATCATATTTTTCTGCATAAACTATTCTAATATATTCATATTTATGCACGTATTATAATAATAAGAGTAAATCTAATGAGTAACTTATTTTTTGGTTTGCATCTGATATTGTTTTCTGTAACATATTAAATTTAGGCTATAATGCTTATTTCACATAATTTAAAATTATATGTTTTACATAAATTTTGCTCTCATTTTATTTTCGTAATTCTTTTCAATCCAAGATCTAGAAGTAAAGAATAGAAAAGATGTTGAACAGGCGAACTAGGACCATGGAATTCTTATCTCCGAAAGTGCATAGGTTTGATAACAAGAATTCTGCCTCAAAGAGACTCTTAACGTGTAACAATGTGAGTCATTCATCATTGAGAAAGTATATTTTCAAATATAATTTCAATAAATCTACTCTTTTGAATATCATATGACTTGTTATTAATTTTTTAAATTCTACCTTATTTATTTATCTTGTAAATATTAAATTATTTAATTATCTTTTATAAGAGATCCTATAACTTTAAATCGTTGGAAAGGGGAAAATTTATTTGAACTTTAATTAAACAAATTATTAATTAATTTTTTAACTTTAAAAGTATAATTTAATTTTTTAACTATAGATATATTATAACAAAAAATGAATAGAATTAAAAACGTCATCCTCTAAGTTTTATTTATTTTAATTATGATAAAAATAATTAAATTTAAACTTAAAATATAATAAAAAATATCCATCAACCATAAATCAATAAACGAATGTGAATTGTTTAATTCATTCCTCTTGTACCCAAATTTACATTAAATATGATATTGATGGAGGTGGTCCTTTACTTTCCTATGATTAATTTTGCTTGTAAAAGAGTGTCGGTCGTGTAAATGTTTTTTATATTTTTATATTTAAAATAAAAATAAATTAAATTAAGTTAAGTTTTAAATATTTAAATTTAATTTATTTAAAAAATATAAAATTTAAAATTATTATTTATTATTTTTTTTTAAATTTATCCTAATTTAAAATCTTAAAATTTATTTAAAAATTTACATTCTAAAAAAAATTAATAAATAAATTTAAAATTTATATAAATAATTAAATTAAAATATTTATAAATTTTAAATTTATAAAATAAAAATCTATTAAATAAATTTAATATATATATATTATGTATAAATATAAATTAAAATAAATATATAATATATAAGAATAAATATATTTTTAAATAAATTAAATAAATTTATTCATAAATTTAAATTTGATTTATTTATTCTTAAAAAATTTAAATTTATCTATTTATTAAATAAATTAAATTAAACTAAATTTTAAATGAAATGAATTGTAAATTTTTATTTGATAATCTTATTTATTTTTATTTCTACTATATATATAAATAAAGATAAAAAATAAAAAATTAAATATAATATATTAAAATATAAATATGTAGAATGAATTAAAGATATTTTCTTTTAGAAGATACAAGTAGTGAAGAAGGAAATTGAATAGTACTAGGTGCAGAATATGTCAACTTCTGACGATGTTTGCTGTGCTTTTTTATTCGAATGGTTCAGATTAAAAAATATATTTTTAAATTGGTATAAGTTTAAAAATATTTTTTATGAGATTCAAATAATATCTTATAACGCATAATTTTTTTATAATTTAACAGTACATTTTATATATTAAATAATATATAATAAAATATATCAAAAATAAAATAAAAATTATACATTATAAATACTATTTAATCTACATCATCTTAAAAATATATTTTTTAATATACACCAACCGATTAAAAAAATCTACTTGTTGTGTTGCCTGGTGGAGGACGTGCCACGTGATACTTTTATGATAGTACACTGTACATGCATTCTTCTTTTGTAATTTATTAATTTACCATATAATGCTTGTTTCATATCCTTTAAAATTATATATTATAAATTTTTAAAATAATTTTATTTAAATCAAATAAAATTTTATAAATTATATTTTTTATATTTTTAATACAGTTATATAATTATAAGTTTTTATTAAATTATATTATTTTATTAAAAATGTAGAAAACATAATTGTATTTCTTTTTATTATTTTATATCATATATATATATATATAACATGTGAAAATTAAAAGATTTTTTTCACAAAATGAAGAGAAATAACATATTTTAGAACATACCAATGAATGTTTATTTATATAACATATGTTTATCTACATTTAATACAGTGAACAATAGTTAATTTTGAATTGTTATTGTTTTTAAAGGTGAATTAAAAAATATTTTATACATAATTTCTTGTGTATTTATTTTAAAATGATGGTTTGGAGTGTGGAGCCAGGGACAAAGTAAGGAGGCATGAGAGGGATGGACATAGTGAAGTTTGATGCATGTCTTCTTTTTTATTTTAAATAAGGATAAGGATTTGCCCACTTTATAATAATGTCTTATTCATTCTCTTTCTAGAATAAAAATATAAATATATAAATATATATATATATATATATATATATATATATATATATATATATATATATATACTTACAAGGTTGTTCGTATTCGTTGTTGCTCGTACTCGCAATCGCCCTCCGAATGTAAAGAGTGGTGTTAGAATATAGAGAAGTAATTATATGAAAGTAGTGGTGTTTTATTAATGATGAATGAGTTCTCTTATACAGAGGTCGGAACTCAAGGACCCTTACAATAGATTTAAATGTACAGTACAAAGAGATAAGATTTCAGATTACATTGTCAGCTTCTTTTTTTTGGAGATAAGATTCTTCGTCCTTTCTTTATCTTGGAGATAATATTCCCGTCCTTTGCTTTTTTCTTTACAGGTCTTCAATCACTTCAATGTTGGGGTCTTCAAAAGCTGATTTCTCTGCTTTATTGTCTTCTCACTAATTACATTGATGAACTGGATACTCGGATAATATTTGACAGATTCGTTTTCTTGTATTCGGTGGATTCTCCATTTTATTACTTTAGATTTTGTCATAAAACTGGTTAAATTGATTATAATTCCTTGGAGTCCTTCCAGATGAATATATTAAAGTGGTTGAGCTTGTAAAATATACCCAAGTTGTTTCCTCATTGTTTGCAATTATTCTTATCATTTCTTGGAATATTATATTATAGTCTTGTGCTCTAATTCTTGATATAGTTCTTAGGAGATCTTCTTCATTTATTTTTTTTTTTAACTCAGTTTCATATTCAAAAGGTTTTTTAGTAGTTCCTAATCTTATTAAATTTATAGGATGATAAAATTTATCGGGATTTATTTGAGCGATAGTTGAATAACATATGATAAATACATTATGTTGTTTAATTATTCCAAAATAGGTTTTTACAGCTCTTTTCAATGGCTCAGGTAATTCAGATATCTCTTCCATACTGGTAGAGGGATAAATTGATTGAATTAAACCGAATTGAAAAAGAGTTTTTACAAGTTTCGGAGGTGTTCCTGGGTAGATTACAACTTTATTTATGACAAAATGGGAGATATAACTTAAGGTCTCAACATTTAAATTACATTGGTTTAAATTATCAATTAATTTTTTTAAATATCTAAAATTATTTATCATCTTAAACTGATCTTCTTTTTTTGAAGTTGATTCCTTTTCAATTTCTTTTTCTTTTTCTTGATTTTTTATTATTTCTGAAAAACTTTTCTTTTCCTCTATATTAACAATTACTTGTTTTTCTTTTGACTTTGATTCCAATTTTTCAATTCTTCCTTGTAAATTTTCCAATTGGTTAAATATTCTGGTAAAATTTTCGGTTACTTGTTTAGTCCATAAATTTATATTTAATTCTATGAGTTGGAATTTCATTCCAATTTGTTCCAGGTATGAATTACTTGGATTACTGGTATTTTCCTGTGGAACTTTACTGGTCTGAGTTACACTGCTATCTGATTTCATCTGCTTAAAAAATCAGCAACAAGGTTATTTTTTCCTTTAATGAATTCAATTTCATAATCATAGTAAAACATATCAGTCTGCCATTTAATTAACATTTTATTTGACAGTTTTTGATTCTTTATTCCTTTACTTAGCCAAGTTTTTACTTGAGTATTATCAGTTTTTATTATAAATTTTGTTCCTACTATAAATAACTCAAAATTTTCTACTGCTTTTATTATGGCTAAAAATTCTTTCCAATTAGAATGATATTTAGTTTGAGATTCATTAAATTTTCCACTAGCATATCTAGTTATTAGTTCATTTTTATTTTTTTCTTTGTAATATAATGCAGCACCCCAATAATTTTCTGAGGCGTCTGTATATATTACCCATTGTTCATTTTCTGAAGGGATATTTAATTTTGGTAAATCTTGGCATAAAAGTTTTATTTTTTCTACTATCTTTTCATTCTCATCATTCCATTCTCATTTAGTTGTTTCTCCTGCTAGTTTTGATATTTTAGAGGTTAATTTTGATAAATGCGGAATGTAATTTCTAGCTTGATTTACTAGTCTTAAAAATGATTGTAAATCCTTTTTATTTTTTAGCTTCTTAAAATCTAAAACTTTTCTACTAATGTGTTCTTGTAACTCTATTCCATTTGGGGTAATAGTTTGTCCTAAAAATCCTATTTTTTCTTGTCTTAATTCTATTTTTTTCGGTGATATATTTAAACTTTTTTCTTCAATGAGATTTACAAATTGTTCTAAATGATATTCATGTTTTGCTTTATTGTTTGAAAATATTAATATGTCATCTATATAGATTACAGCAAAACTTCTTATAGATATTAACATTTTTGATACATATTCTTGGAATATACTTGGGCTATTATGGAATCCCATTGGGAGGACATTCCATTCATACAGTCCTTCTGATGTGCTAAAAGCTATATATTTCTTACTATTTTCTTCTAGTTTTATTTGGTAAAATCCAGATTTGCAATCGAATTTGCTAAATATGGTTTTTCCTTTTATTAAATTAAATAATAAATCCATCTTTGGTATTGGGTATCTATTTCTTATGGCTAAATCGTTTAATTTTTTATAATTTATTACCAATCTAGATTTTCCTCTTTTTTCTTCGTTGTGATTCATAACAATCATTGCAGGTGAGGAATAATTTGATTGACTTTCTCTGATTAGATTATACATTTTCATTTCTTTTATGTGTTTTTCAAAATCTTTTCTATTTTCTCCTGTCCATGGGTAAGGTTTACAATTTATTTCTTTATTATAGTCTTTTAATTCAATTTTTGCCATAGGCTTTGATTTTTTCCAATGTATTAAAGGATTTTCACTAAAATTTTCTTGTATTCTTTCTTCAATTGTTTTTGGTATTATAGTTTGTATATTTAATACTGTCATTATTTGTTTTATTTCAATAGGTTTGTTGTTGGGTAAAAATTGTACTTCTCTATTACTATTATTCTCCTTTTTTTGAAACTTTGCATCTTTCCTTCTTTCTATAAGGATTCGTTATTCTTATTCCCCAGGCTTCGTGTTTACATGAGGTTGTTAAAATTAATGCTCTTTCTATAAAATGAATTGGATAATATTGACTTAAAAATTCTATTCCTAATATTATATCACATGAAGATTCATTATATAGATTGAGTTCCTTTATATTTAATTCATAATCTCCTATTTGTATCTTTACATTTTTTGACTCTTGTTCTATTATATGGATCTCTTTTCCTACACTTTCCATTTTTAAAGATTTTTCTTTCTTTTACTATAACTCTAGCGGTAATACATTATATTTGGCTACACTTATATTTGCACCAGTGTCTATTAAAGCATGGCATTTTCTAGCTCTATATTTTTTATAATTAAATTTTACTAAAATATAAAATAGTTGTGTACTCATTGAAACCTTGAAATTACAAGAGCTTGATAATTTATAGTTATCATTATTCTATCTTTGTGTATTCTATATGGTTTTAATACTTCCAATGTATCATTTCCCATTATTATTTTTACTTCTTTATCTGTATCTTCTTCTATCCAAAATTTTATTTCTTTTATATCTCTTTTATTAAATCTTATTATCGAAGTTGTTTTTACTCCTTCTTCCTTTATTTCTAAATTATTTTCTGTTAATTCTTCTTCAATATAACTTTTTGTCAACTCAGGGTTGATTGATGCTAATATTTCTTTCCAAATGGCATCCTTTTTTACGTCTAGTTTTATCAATATTTTTTCTTGATAAATTTCTGGTCTAATAGTAGCTAAGTTGGTATTTATTAGTATTTCTGCTAACAAGTTTCTTCTTTCTGTTTCATTAAAAGATCTTGTTCTACTTAAGGAGGTTCTATGATCAAAGCTTCGTCTAGGGGTTATATTAATGTTTATTGAGGGTGTGTTTACCCTTATCATTCTTTGTCCTAATTCATCATTTGTAATAATTCTTTTTGGTTCCTTTATTGCTTTGTAATTTATCGTTTTATCTAGTTCAATTTGTAATTGTTCTGGTAATGTAATATTTTTTTGTTCTACGACTATTTCTTTTAATATTGGAGTAAAATGTTTCTCTATTGTTATTCTTCCTTGGGATTTTTTATATATATTATGTTCGTTAGTAAAAACTAATCCTATCATTGCTGTTATACTAATGGTTTTTGTTTTTTCTAACATTTTTATTCCTCCTAACTTGTGATAAACTAAAATAGATTGATCGATGTGTTCATCGGATCTTGATATTGCAAAGTTAGTATTTAAAGTAAATTTTAATTTTTGATATATTAGATTTCCTGTTAACATTCCTAAAATGCTATCGCTTATACTACTTATTATTCTTCCATCAGTTATTAGTAATTCTATCGGTGAATCAATTCCTTCTTTAAAATAAGCTTTTATTAATAACTGAATTCTTGCTATGTAGATTTCCGTAACTTCATCTTTAAAGGATAATTTCTCAATTTCTCTTTCAATAATATTTTTACTAATTAATGGTATTCTTAATATTCCTTCTGTTAGTGATGATTCTATAGGGTGCTTTCTTTCTAAAACTACACACGCGCTTTTACTTTGTTTTTTCGATTTTAATAGTCTACTTACTCTTTCCATAAATCCTTTATTTTCTATTTCGTTTGGCTTTAAATTTAATTTTATACCCTTTATTTTATTATACTGTTTTTCATTGAACGTTATTCTTCTTTGAACTATACCTTCATTTATATTTCTAAATTCTTCATATTCTTCGAATTCTTCAGTATTACTAGTTGAAGGTTCATCCATTTTTTTCATCATATTTATATATAATCTATCTTCGATATATTCTCCTTCTTCTCCTTCTTCGTCTTCTTCGTTTTCATCTTCGTCTTCTGAGAAGATTTGGATTTTATATATTTCTATTCTATCATCTTCTATATCACTAAATTTAGGGTTTTCTAATTCTATAGGTTCTAAATTATTTTCATGAGCTACTTCTAAAATATTTATTCTTTTTACATTCTTCTTTTCTTTACATTCTGTACTAATATGACCTATTTTTCACAATTATAACATTTACACTGTTTTGGATATTTTTTATAGTTCATATTTCTTTTTCCTTTCTCGAAAAACTTTCTTGGTTTATATTTTTTTAAATATTTTTTCTTTGGGTATTTTTTGAATTTATATTTTGGTCTTCCTTTTATACTTTTATAATTACATCCCCATTTCGTGGGTTTTTCTATTTCTCCACACCTTAAAACTGTCTTGTTTGTTTTATAAAATTTTATATTTCTCCAGGCTTGCTTACATTTTTCAGATAAGTATTCTCTTAAATAATATTCTCTTCTTCCCATAGTATCTAAATATGGCATTAATTCTGGTTTTTCTCCAAAGGCTTTATTGTAATCTATTAAAATAGTTTCAGATATAAGTTTAGAGAGTTTTCTGTAAAACATTTCTAAATAGAATTTCTGGATTGTATAATCCTCAAATCTTGCTTCATAAAAGTATTTTTTAAACTCGCATATATATATCCGTTTAATGGTTCTGGGTTTAAAGAACAAATTTCTATTTGGTATAATTTTTCTCTAGCTTTGTTTATTTGAGTATTTTCATTCAATGTTAAACTCTGACCCATAAATTCGTTTCTTATTACTTGTTCATATCTTCTTATTAGAAGTGCATAGAATTCTTTTCTTGTATTATATGGTTCTTCTACTTGTCTAACATTTTCTCTAAATTCATTGGTTTTGCTTTTCCACCAACTTTGTACATTTCCTGTAAAACTTGCTTCAATTAACATACTAGAAACGCTTACCTCCATTTCCTTACTAATTAATGCTATTAGTTGGCTTTTACTCCATTCTTCAATTCTTCTTTCCAGTTCCGTATTACAATCTATTTCTAACCAAATTCCTGTAGTAGGAATATTTCTTGTTTCATATTGTTCCATAGGTGTAGGAATCTTTGAATTTTTAAAATTTACTCCATATTTTGGTTTAAAATTCCTTAAAGGTTCTTTATGATAATAATCTTTTATTTCTTCATTTACTACAGTTCCATCTTTGGTTCCACTTGTTCCTTCTACTCCTTTATTTTTTGGTTCGTCTTTTACATAGTCCATATTTACTTGTCCTTCACTATATTCTTGTATTTTTATTTTGTCTTTAAATTCCATCCTAATACTGTCTAATTCTTCTTCTTCTTTTTCCATTAATTCTTCTATTTCCTCGTAATTTTCATCTACACTCATCATATTTATAACTAACTTTTCCTCTTTAGGCTTTATTATTTCTAGTAATATCTCAATTTCAGATCCTACGTTACAGACTAGTTCGGCTACTTTACTATTTTCTATCTGATCTATATCTTTTATTTCTTTTTCTTTTATTTTTCCATATTTGTCTTCATATCGTACCTTTTCTATTTTTTCAATTTCGTCAAAAATAGTCCATAAATTTTTATTTATAATTTCTTGTCCTTTTTTAATTTCTTCTATCAATATTCTATTTTGTTTTACATTTTCATCCATGGTTTGTTCTCTTATTTTCTTTTCATTTAGTTCGACTTCTTCTAATATTTTAATCATATTAACAGTAGGTTTAGTAATTATGGGCTCTATTCGACTTACACCTAAAACTTCTTTTATTAATCTTAAGTCTTCTTTTATTACTTGTAAATCTTTATTATTATTTTTTATATCTATTTTTAATTCATAAATTTTTTGTTCAAAAGGTTTAGAAAATTCTATTAGTCGTTTAATTTTTGTTTTCTGAGGTTCGTTATTAATTATTTCTTCTAATTCTTTAGGTAAATCTTTCTTTATATCTTCTAAGTCGTATTTCTCTAATTTTTCTTTTATAGTAGTATCCATATAACATCCAAATTATTTTATTAAATACATATTAATCCAGTTTAGTTGATTAAATGTACTATCACCTTCTCCGCCTAGTATAAAAGGGGTAAATAAACAGTCTAAGTTTTCAGAATTATATTCTAGGAAAGAATGTTCTAAGAAAGAACTTTCAGGTAATTCTTTTCTATTAAATCCATATATTCTAGGTTCTATCTTTTTTAAATTATTCATTTAATTCCTCCTTTAAAGATTCTAATAAATCTTCTAATTTTCTAATAACTTCTAAATCAAGATTTTCAGGCCGCTTTAGTATTTTCAAAGTAAGCTTTATGGTTCTTATTTCTCTTTTGATTTTCTTTACAGATCTAGGCATACAGCAATCAAAGAGTAAATATGAATACAGTAAAGCTAGCAACAAAGATTGGAGATAAAAGGGATAGAGGTTTCATATTAATCAATTCCAAAGCTCTGATACCATTCTTTAGGCCCCTTGCTTACATTATGTTTTTGATCGAAATATAGCCGGGTCATGGAAGTAAAGCTATGCCCTTTTTCATGCATAGATAACATTCTGTTTTAAACAGATATTTCTTCCCCCTTCAGCTATACTCAACACAGCCTTCCATCGTTTCCTACCGGAGGCGTATCATAATGTAAGTAAGAAAACTAAATGATGCCATCGTTGCCTTACAATTGATTAACACTCCACCTCTATCCCTTTTTATGAATTTAGCTACTCATTTTTAAGTTTTTGAAAAACTTACAAGGTTGTTCGTATTCGTTGTTGCGAGTATATATATATATATATATATATATATATATATATATATATATATATATATATATATATATATATGGTTATAGAAAAGAGGAAGCAAATAGTAATAGAATGACCTAGTTGTATAGGACGAATAAGACAGGAATGACAGCAGCCACTAGTTTTTCCTTAAATTGGGAGGACTTTGATAACCTCCACTTTGTTTTATTTCCCTCATAAAACAGCCTCCAGACGTGTGATCCTCCTTTCCAGAACTTTCCATTAGTCAAGGAAATCTTTAATGTGTTTGTTGCGTTGCCTCATACTACGGCTGGGCAAAAAAATAGAATCCGCCCGAAACCGATAAAATCGTAAGGTTTGAATCGGTTAATGGACGGGTCGGATTAATTATGGGTTAAACGGGTTTTAAAAAACGGTTAACATAGGATAAATTTGGGCGGATGCGGGTTCAAAAAATGGTAACCAAATTTACCCGATCCGCCCCGAAAAATTATAAATAATAATTATATAATATATATTATTATTTAATTATTTAAGATTATGTTTTTGTCCTTAAGCTGAGTTGTTTGACTATTTGGTTTTGATTGAAATTATTAGTTAAGTAAATAGGTAAATTGGTAAATGACCAATTCTTATTTCCAAAATTCCATTGCCGCCTTGCCTGTTGCCTTGCCTTGCTCAGTTGCTCGAATCAATGAATTGAGTGATGTGACTTGTGAGTGAGTAAAGCTTGTGCTTTCTAAAAAGTTTGAAATGGGATTTGGAAATCCAAAATTGAATTCGAAAGAAATTCAATTACACAGAGTCACAGACACAAAATCACAAACAGTCATCCTTCTTGTCTCGTCTCTCTCGCGTTCTTGGTGTTTCATTTTCTTTCTTGAGTTTGCCTTCTCCTTTCTTGAGCAAAGTGAACATCAAGGAGGTCCCTGGACTTAGATGTTCTGTACTGGAACTTTGAAGTTTTTTTGAAACTGAGATTGGGGTTTTATTTGACTTTATCCCTACCCATTGAACCTATTCCTGAATTTTCTCTTTTTCTTCTCCCTGTCCCTCTCAGATTCATTGATGATGTATGTTTTTAAAACTGAGATTCCTATGTAATTTTTTGTTATGTTCTGTGATGCTATACTTGATCCTGAATCAATGATGCTTTTTAATTTCAAACCTAAGATGAATCTGTAGTTCTGTTTTCTGTTTGTGAAATAAATGTTTGCCTTCTCCTTTCTTGAGCAAAGTGAACATCAAGGAGGTCCCTGGACTTAGATGTTCTGTACTGGAACTTTGAAGTTTTTTTGAAACTGAGATTGGTGTTTTATTTGACTTTATCCCTACCCACTGAACCTATTCCTGAATTTTCTCTTTTTCTTCTCCCTGTCCCTCTCAGATTCATTAATGATGTGTGTTTTTAAAATTCAGCTTGCTGTGTATATTTCTCTTTTCTTCTTTGATACTATACTTGATCATGAATCAATGATTCTTTTTAATTTCAAACCTGAGATAAATGATTATATTCCTTCTTCTTTTTTCCAAATTTGTTGCATTCTTCAATGATTTTTTAATGTATTCATAACATGACTTTTCAGTTTTGTATCATTGTGTGAAGTGAATGAGATTGGGATGAATTTTCCTTGTTTCCATATTTAGTAGTAATGGGACTGAAATGAATATTGTACATTGATCAATGATGAATTTTAATTTCAGCTGAGATGAATCCTTATCTGTTAAGTATGCATTTGATCTATGATGATGAATTGTTTGTTAGGTTTTATGTTGATGGTGTGAGAAATCATTCTCAGTTAAGTATAGTGAGATAGATTGGGTAATATGTATGCTCGAGTAGGACATAGTTGAGGAAGAAAGGTAATCCCTAGAAAGTGAATATTCAATACATTTAAGTGTTTAAAGTTGGACTTAGTAGGTAGAAGTTGACTATGGCCTCTTCATTAACACAGTATGGAGCAGTCTAGTCAACCTCTGCCCTCTTCAGGTTCAAATACCCAGCCATCAACTATTGATGTTGGTGGAAATGAAGTAGCATTGGATCCATCTTCAACTGAAGCAGCTGTTCTTAACCAAACCCCATCAAACACCAAACCTTCTAGGAAAAGAAAACCCAACTCAAGTGGGACTCGAACCACATCTTATGTTTGGGATCATTTTAATAAACTGCCTATAGCTGAAGGTGCTGTACCTGAAGCTGCATGTAAGTATTGTGCAAAAACATTTTATTGCCATCCCAAAATTCATGGAACTTCCAGCATGTCTTCCCACTTAACCCGTTGCCCAAAATACACATATGCCCTCACAAATGATCCTAACCAACGAATTCTATCTTTTGGGTCTTCTAAAGTTGGGGAGGGTAATCAAATACAAGTTGTTAGCCAACGTTTCAACATAGATGCTTGTAGGAAAGCCCTTGCATTTTTTGTGATTCTTGATGAACAACCAATTAAAATTGTAGAGGGTGAGGGATTTAAACTTCTTTGTAAACAGTTGTAACCCCAATTTAACCCTCCTTGTAGGAACACACTAGCTAAAGATTGCTACCAGCTTTATTTAGATGAGAAATTTAGGTTAAGGGCATTGTTTAGGTCCAATTCTAGTAGGATTTGTCTAACTACTGATTGCTGGACATCTATCCAAAACCTCAACTATTTAACCTTAACTGCTCATTTCATTGATAGTGAATGGACCTATCAAAAGAGAATTCTAAGTTTTTTCATAATTCCAAATCATAAAGGAGAAACTATAGGAAGACAAGTAGAGGATGCTTTAAGGGAGTGGGGTATTAGAAATGTATTGACAATAACTGTTGACAACGCATCAAGCAATGATGTGGCTGTTAGTTATCTAAAAAAAAACTGAACTCTTTTAATGCTTTAGTCTTAAATGGGGAATTCTTTCATATGAGGTGTTGTGCTCATATCCTTAATTTAGTGGTAAATGATGGTTTGAAGGATATGCATACCTCAATTGCTAGCATTAGGACTGCTGTTAGGTTTGTTAGGTCTTCACCTCAAAGACTAGCAAAATTTAAGGAATGTATTGCTTATTCAAAGATTAGTTGTAAAAAACTAGTTTGTTTGGATGTGCCAACCAGGTGGAATTCCACATATCTCATGTTAGAGTCTGCTGCAAAATACCAAAATGCACAAAATGGTATATTTATTTATTTGTTGGCACAAGTTGGAAAAAATGCACCATCTGTTCCTAGAACTTCCACTTTGGACCAGCCAATAAATATTGGCTGAGAATGAACAAAATGGTATATTTATTTATTTGTTGTTGTCTTTTAAATTTTAATTAACATTTCCTAATTTTAATATATTTTTCTCTTACATTACAACTCCTGTTTTTAATTTTTTTTGGAGTGTCAATATTTGAGACTCATATTTTGAAGTTTAAATTCATGATTTTTAATCATGGTTAATCATTGGAAATATGTTTTGAAATGATGCTCAATGGATTCTATCTTCATCACTTCATCTAAACTTAAAAGTAAGTTTAGTTGCCTGATTTATTTTATGATTTTTTAAGTTATTTTAATTTACTCTATGCTACTTAATTTTGTTTCTTCTTGCTTGGCACAACTTATGTTTGTTGTTTCAATTGGTGTCTGTTGCTGCCTTGTTGAACCTTTTTTGGAAGCTTAACCATGTCTTGGTTCAATTGGTCTCTATTGCTACCTTGTTTAAGCCTATTTTGGAAGCTTAATCATGATTTTCATTCATGTATGAAGTTCTAATTAAATTAACATTTTCTTTTAATTTTGTCATCATAATTTTTAATTTTGAAAATTCCTCACTTGGACAGGTTTTTGGTAAATGGCTGATATTATGGTAGACTCCCAAGTCACACTAATTCCAGCAGCTATGCAGCACTATGGATGGGATGGATAATTTGAAAAACATTATTGCTTGTTTGTTAATTTCTTTTTTCTGTAAATTCTGGTCTGTAATATTTTAGTAAGTGTGTGCTTTGATTTTTTTATTTTATTCAGTAGTAGGTTATGTAATTATTTATATTCCGTTGGGCACTATTTTTGCTCTTTTAAATTGTGCATTAGGAGACAGGTTATAACATATTTTTAGAAAAATTCTGGTATGTAATATTTTAGTAAGTGTTTGCTTTGATTTTTTTATTTTATTCTATAGTAGGTTTGTGTAATTATTTATGATCTATTGAACATTATTTTTGCTCTTTTAAATTGTGTATGAGAAGTCTAGGAAACAAGTTATAATATATTTCCAGAAAAATTTTGGTTTGTAATATTTTAGCAGGTGTTTGTTTTAATTTTTTTATTTTATCCTGTAGTACATTATGTAATTATTTATGATCTATTGAACATTATTTTTGCTCTTTTAAATTGTGTATTAGGAGATAGATTATAAAATATTTTCAAAAAAGTTTATATTTATTTTTATGTATTATATTGTTCAGCTAAAATTTCTATTTTTGTACAATTTAAAATTAATGTTTTTTTTTCAATTAGAATGAGTATAATAATAATACAAATAAATTTTTTTACAAATATAAAAAATAATATAACGAAAATCAAATTTTATAATTAAAATTTTTATTAAATATGTACTATTGATAATTTTTTATTGATCCATATTTTAAATCTAAATCGACAATAACCGTTTTATTATTCAAAATTCACTTAACCCTTTACCCGATTTACCCGTCTATTAAATCAAAGGAAAATAATTTTACATATATAATTATGGGATAAATATAATTTTAAATTCTGTAAACCGAATCCGTCGAACCCGTCCGCCTATCACACCTACCTCATACAGCAAGTGCCACGTCATACTTCTTTGATTAGTACCTGCATTCTTCTTTCTAATTTATTATATTTACGATATAATATTGCATATTTCATATCATTTCAAATATTATATATATTTTATACTATCAATTTTAAATATTATTTTATTTAAACCAAATCAATTTATTATAAAATTATAATTTTATATATTTTTAATGTAATTATATAATCATAATTTAAATTTAATTAAATTATATTAGTATATTATCAATTAATTTACATATTTAATAATAAAAATATATGTATTATTATTTTCATTAAATTATAGGTTTGAACACTTTATTTATTTATTTATTTCTGTTATTTAGTAAAATAATTATTAAAATTATTTTAAAACTTCTTCTGTATATTAATCAGCTTATAACTTAATTTTCGTTGAAAACAAAAATTTTTTGTCGTTATTCTTCCTTTTATGTTCTTATGGAAAAAATTTAGGTGTTGGGACTCAATAATTCTATAATATAGTATTCTTCAACCATTTTATATTTTATATCATTTTTGTTTTTATGCTAAACACAACGTTTATCAACCTGATATATATATATATATATATATATATATATATATATATATATATATTAAAAAATCATTTTAATAAAATTGTTACTCGATCATTGACCTTATGTTATTTATATTAATGTTATATTTTATTTATCTTATAACCTATTTGAGTTTATACTTTAGATTTTTTTCAGTTATTTATATTAATATTATATTTTACTTATATTGATATATTTTGTCAAAGTTTACATAACCCATGCAATTCTGGATTTAAGAAACAAATCTTTTGGATTGCCTTCAGAATTTGTTTAGTTTTCTACCGAAGAATATGTTGGTACAACGATATTTCACTAATCAAAGTTTTTAGAAAAGTATTTTGAACTGTTACTTATAACATTTACAATTTATTGTTTTACATTTGAAACTTTCACATATGATCATTTATACGTTTTAGTTGATAATCTTCTTTGGTTAGTTTCTACACTATGTATGGAGCATGCGTTATAATTGCATTTGTTTGGAACAATTGTCAACAATTTATCATCTAACAACCAGAAATGCTAAGAGGATTCTTTTCAACCCCTATTGACTGTTATTATTTTTTTATACTTGGAGTGTTGCTACCTTACTACTTTTATAATGGTTAGTAGGCTAGTAGCTTATAATTATTTATAATTTCAAATATTTGTATTCATTACTAAAATCAGAATACGACTCAATTGTTTTGTTTTTTATACAAGTATAAATTCGATTCATCCAAAATTAGATGATTTAAGATTTTTAAATATTGATAAGAGAATTATGAGGCTTCGGCTGATAAGGCTTGCAAATAGTCATCTAACTCTTATGACATTCATATAGACATCCATATCTACCATTTTTTTTATTATCAAACTTCAGTATTACACACTTGCTTATATAATGTTATTAATTGATTTATGAAATTTCAAAAATAGACCTTCATCTTCATGCTTTTCTGTAAAGTAACTTATTGTAAAATGTATATTTTCTAGACTATTATATTATCTTTTAATATATTTATTTATATTGAAAATGTATTTTATATAAAAAATAGTTAAATGCTTAAATTTATTTAATCTTTCAACAAGTATATTAAATAAATAATAAAAATAATTGGTATAAACAGGATTTATTTTTAAAATATATTATTATTTTCTTAGGAATTAATATTATGATCATAAATTATCTACAAACATATATAATTTATTAAAATATAGTAAATAGAAGTTCAAATAATTTTTTAGTGATATTTGTTTCACAAATTTAATTTATAGAAAAAAGAAAATAATTTTTTAAGATATATAAAGATATATGTTTTGGAAGCAAAGAAATAATAATAAATAAATACAACATATACAATGTTTTTTTTTTTAAAAAAATGGCATAGATATACCATAAAGTTAAGACTACTTTCATATCTTATTTTGCAAGAATGCATGATAAGTTTAGAATAAATTTTTCAAAATTTAATTTAAAAAATTATTTATTTTCAAATGATAAATTAGTATCTCAAATTTAACTGGAAACCATATTATCATAAATTATTTATATAACAATTTTCAAGTATGCTCGAGCAAGGTATGAAGCATATTTCGTTAATATAAATATATTAATTTTTAGAATTTATTTATTAATTTAAATATAAAAATTTATCTTTAAATATATTTTATATTATTTAAATTTATCATTGAATTTAATTAAGGTATCTTTTAGTAGATATGGTAAAGAACCATCTAAACACATATTCAATTCAAGCTAATGAAAAAAATAATAATTTTGTAAAAAAAAAACAAAATATTCAATAATAAAACAGTAATAATGTACAACATGATAATTGATAATGATATTTCTACAACTTATTAAATCCTAGTAAATAACATTTTCAATTTTTATTAATTTATAAGTCATTACGCAACTAAATTCAATCAACAATTTTTTTCTTCCAATAATAACTTACAAAAACCTACAATAACATAATAGCATGAAATTCGACATAATGTGTCATCAATCATAAATATATTAAAAGTAATTATTTTAACTAGCATATATAAAAATATTTATCTTAATTTTATATAATAATATTTAAATAAAAATTATAATTAAAAATTATTTTAACATCTACTCTAAAATAATTGATAAAATTAATAATTATATTTTTATTTAAATATTAATTTTAAAATTAACATATTCTTCCGTACGAATCATACATGATATAGCATGTTATAAATTCTTGATAATTTGTGCCAGACAAAGAAAGTATAACCTTGGGAAACCCCAAAACATTTGAGATGAGTGGTCCTTTGAAGGAGTCCCAAATTCCCAATATGACCTGACATCTAAGTGAGTGAGACTTGACACCTTTTTAAAATAGGAAATGCATTTAAGTCATTAGTAATAGCCTCTGCCTCAACCAACCAAACAAGCAATGTCATGTGCTGGTGCCAGATCCCACCAAAGAATAAATTATTTTAAATTTAATTATTATTAATAGAATAACTATCTGTTATCTACTTATTTTTTTTATTTTTTAAATAAAAATAATTATATATATATATATAAATAATATTATATATATTTATTTAATTTATTCTTTTTCTTTTATTTTTTCTTCATTTTAATCTAAATATAGATTTAACTTTATATTAAATACATTTTATATAAAATAATATATAAAAATAACATTAAATATTTTAAAATACAAAAATTAAGGATCAAAATAATTAATTAATATAAGTATATCATTTTAATTTTATAATTTAAATAAATATATTTTAATTATTATTCATTTCGATTCTGTTTATAAAATTATTATTATTAAATCTTACATATTATTATATATGTTAATTTTAAATAATATATTATTTTATAAAAATTAATACAGTATTTTAAATATATTTTTATTTAAAATAAAAATTTTATCTTTTAAATTAATTATTTTATTTTAAAATATTAAAATAAATATAAATCATAATAAATATTTGAAAATTTCATAAAAAATTATGTCAAAAATAGTAGTACTGAGATGAGTATTAGTTTTGAAATCCATATCCTACTCTAATCTATCATTTTCTCATATTAATTGAAAAATAAAGACAACTCGATCCTATCCAATCAATTGTGACTTGATAGATTCGATTTTATTGTTCGAATTTTAATGCCACAACTAGTCAGACTTTATATCAAAGACAGTCAGACGTGTTGTATTATCAGCCAGTCAATCATATATTTGTTAATAATATTTAGTTGACGTCATTTAGACTTTGGTTAAATGTGGAATAAAATAATACAAAAGGAAATAAAATAAAATAGAAAAGATAGCAAAATTATATTTGAAGAAATAAAAATTTAAATATAAGTAAAAAAATTTCTATTTATTTTAAACGAGCAGAAAGAGGACAGAAGAATATAAATATATTTTTTATACTAATTAAAAAACAAATTTAATTTTCAATTTTACAATATATTTTCTTAACATAAAATTAATTATATTATTCGTATTTTTATGTATAAAAAGGTAATTTATTTTTAAAAAAATAAAACAAAAAATGCCTCCCTTCCCTCATTTTGTTCCGAAGGTTTTTTTTAAAGGTTTTATAATCAAATTATTTCTTATTTTCTTTCTAAAATATAAAAAATTATCATATTTTTATTTCAGATGTATTTAATAAAATTAAAAGATAAAAAATTCAAAGTTGAAAAATAAATAAAAAATAAAACATTAATTAATAATTAAAAGTTTAAAATTAAAAATTTTTCTGAATAAAATAAAATATTTATTAAATTAACTAAAAAATAAAATAATAAATAATAATATAATCATTATGCTCAAATTTAAATATTATAATTTTTATTATAAAAATCTATACTAATAATTTAATTTTTTATTATAAAAATCTTAAATATCTAAATATAAAATTTATTTTAAATAAATTTAATTAATTATTAAAATAATATACATTTTATAGCTAATCCAAATACAGGCTAAGTCGAAACTACTAACTAGTAAGCCTGGCAACTAAATTATCCTTTAAAATTTCACCTCCTCCTTATAACAGTCAATATAAATTACGTGGATAATTTTTACAGTTAAATTAATAAATTTTATTATATAAATTATTTTTATATAATTTATGATTTTTTTTAAATTAATATTTTATAATATAATTTTATTTTAATAATAATATATATTTTCTAGTATACGATAATTTAAATATTTTAATAAACTATCAAAAGCTTTTAAAATTTGTAAACATATTTTATAAAATTGACACGCTCGTCGTAAACGCGCAAAAATAATTTCTAGATTTCCCCCAAACTATTGGTATAGTATAAGGTGCAACCTAGGTCATCTCCCAAAGACCATTTCAGATTCTTAAGCAAATAAGGAGAAAATTAGAACAAGGGGATTTTGTAAAGATTTGATATTGAGTTCTAAACACAAAATACAGAATGAAATTAATTTACTTAACAATTATCAACTCAAGGAATTCAGAGGCTATTTTCTTAACTAATCATTGATCACTAAAATCATGCATTGTGTTTATCAACCTAGGATCATCTGGAACCCCTAGAATGATCCTTGAATTCTCTACTGAGAAACCTCTCAGAATTTAATTGATTACGATCAACAAGATTTAGTAACCACTTAATCTTTTATCTAAACCAATTTCACAATCAGAATTCAGTTGAAGTAAGTAATAAAATGAAAACCTTCAATTCAATTACTTAATTTCTACTCTTCAAACTTTTGGAAAATGATTTACCCATCAAAAACCAATTATAAATCAATTATACATTAATCAAAATACGTCAACCGATCAAACTTTGATTAAAAGAATAAAATTGAAGAATATAGTAAAGTAGAGTAGAAATCACTCAATAAGCATGTAAATAAAGATCAAGACCTCAAAGTTAAAATGAAAATAGCTTAAATCCTTGAATTGAAACTACAAACCTAGCCTTGCATGAAGGAGGCAAACTAACAACAAAGAAAGAGGCAAACTAACAACAAATAAATCCTAAGCCTTCCATGTAGGAGGAAACTAACAACAAATAAATCCTAAGCCTTCCATGTAGGAGGAAACTAACAATAAAGAAAACATAAGCCTTCCATGTAGGAGGCAAACTAACAAGAAAGAAAACATAAGCCTTCCATGTAGGAGGCAACTAACAACAAATAAATCCTAAGCCTTCCATGTAGGAGGCAACTAACAATAAAGAAAACATAAGCCTTCCATGTAGGAGGCAAACTAACAAGAAAGAAAACATAAGCCTTCCATGAAGGAGGCAAAACTAACAAGAAAGAAAGAAAGAGAGAAAGAAAGAAAGAAAATGGTATTGGAGTTAATCTCCAAAAATGGTGTGTGTCTCCTCTTGCAAACCCTTCTATTTATAGAGGATTTTTGAGGCATCATCTTCAGAAAGTCACCAACTAGGATATTACTTTTCTACCCTTTTCTTGCTTTCACATGGGCTTTGTTGAAATTGCAAAACACTTTTGAATTTTTGCCACCAATGAGCACAACAATTTTGACTTTCTTGCACCGCAATTTCGGATGTTCACATGTCCGAATTAGAGCTTGACTTCTGAACAAAAGTTGTAGCCCTGGATCTTAGCTGTCCAACAAAGTTGATTTCATCTCAATATGACTTCTACATCTCAAGATATGGCCGGATCTTTGCACACTGTTCAAATTCCATGTCAGCAACACTATCTCATCTTTTGAGATAATTTCGGAGTCCTAAACATCCCATTTAGAGTCTGATCTTGCTTTGTAACTATGGACACTTCTTTAAGCTTTCATTCAAGATAGATTTCATGATTTTTGGATGTCTACAACTCCTATTATGCTCAAAATACTATAATAGTGTCATTTTAATCGGGTAAGCAAAGAAATTCAATTAAACTTCATATGAACCCAAACTCATAAAATATGACAAAGATCACTTAATTGAACATATAAGAAGTCTTAATGAGATAAAAGTGAGAGATAATTATTTATGAAATCTATGCTTATCAAATTCCCCCACACTTATCTTTTGCACGTCTCGGGCAAACTTAAGTTAAGGATTGGTGACTATTTTTTTTTTTTTTTTGAAAGAACATCAAAGTTTTGAGTTGATTTCTCAAGAATTCACAAAATTTCATGAAGCATCCTTTCATCACATTTTTGAAATTACTTAGAAAGGCAACTTTAATTTGAAAAACATAGATTGAGAAAGATAAAACCTCACATGATATACTCTGAATCTCTCAAGTGTTTGATTTGGTAAGTGTTTCTCTCAAATTCAATCCATGAAAGATGAACTATCATAGGCTTGCATATCTTCTACTTCTCTACTACTATGTACACATGCAATGCACAAATCAAGAGGTCTTTATTTTGGTTCTAACGGGATTAGAAAGATGAAATGATATATTGAAGAGATACAATGTTAGACCAAGGAAAATGGTGAGGATTGAGAATTGATTGTAAGTGCAAGTGTGAGAAACAGATATCACTTCTTCAATTTTTTTTTATTATTATTTTTTTTTCAATATAATAGTTTATTTATTAATTTATTGCTTCAGTTTTTTTTTTCAACCATGATATTGATGAACACAACAATAATCTCCCCCACACTTATTGAAACACTTATGGTATGATAAATCCAGTATTCCTCACCTTCTATGGTCAGACAAAGTTGTTTTTTTTTTTTTTTGATTTGTGGTGAGCTAAAAAGAAGAAAAGGCTAATCGGCTCAAAGGGCTGATCAAAGGATAAAATTTTATGGTTTGGTTATTTGGCCAAGTGGTTTGTTCAAGAAAAACAGTGCTTCAATCATTTTTGTACAAATCATGAGAAAATGTAGCTTCAAAAAGAATCAATGCAAGTTCTGAAGTAACATATTTCATGGATGAAAATCACACAAGAAAGAAAATAATAATAAGGCTCAAAATCTCACAGGTAATATATTTATCAAATCTAATCTATCCAGTTCAAATATGTGTTGCCAAACTAATTAATCTCGAAATGTAAATCATTTTGCTTCAATTATTTTATGAAATTTAAAGAAAAACATACTTCCACATTCAAAATTTTTTTTTTTTTTTTTAAATCATAAGATGCGTATCAAGAGTCAAGTGTAACTCCTTACTCAGCCATCTTACTCAAAGCAAGTTTATGAATCTAACCTAATTTTTTTTTTTTATTTATTTTTTTTAATTTTAGATATCGGACCATCTTCCCCCCAACCTATCCAAGACATTGTCCCCAATGTCTTAGATGGAATTTCATATAACAGGAAAAGAAATGTAAGAAAACCATCAAAGTAAGGAAAAGTTATAACCGAAGAGTGGTATCTGGTTCTCTTTTATCTCTGCCATCCTGATTTGGTTGGTTCACCAGCTGCATTGCTTGACTGAGCTCAGATGTAGGATTTTGCAAAATCTCAAGTAGCTGTTCAACAGTTGAAGCAGATACTATGATGTTGCGCATGGATTGTGGCATGAACTCCTGCTCTACTGCATGATCTAAAAAGGATATCAAACCATTATAAAAGCCATTAATATTCAATAAGCTCAAAGGTTTTTTATGAAAATTCCGATAGGCCCAAAATATAATGGTAAAAATTTCTTCCATTGTTCCAAGACCACCAGGTAATGCAATAAATGCATTAGAATTAACCAACATGTGTCTCATATGGTCATGCATGGTTGCAACCTTCAATTCAGTACCCAGGGTGAAGTAGGAGGTGCTCCCATTTTTTAAGCCAACACCTAAGACGTTACACCCCTTTGTGAGTGCAGATCCTGCAACACATCCTTTTAAACCCTGAATCCCTCCCCCATAAACAAGATTGATTTTTCTTGCAGCTAATGCCTTACCAAGGGTATAAGCTGCATGTTGAAATTCTCCATCCTTTCCAAGGTTAGACCCACCAAAAACACAGATAGTATTGATCTTATCCATATACGGTGTTTCTATCTTTTTTTGAAAAAATATGTCATAGAGGTTGATAATTTATAGGGACTCAATATCAGACAAGGAGATCGCTTGAATAGTGCGGGATCAGGATTTGGTAGCAAAAGTTTGAATTTTGTTGCAAAAGTTTGAATTTTTGGTTCAAGGAAAAGGTGAATGTCAGAGGGGAAAGACTTTAAGCAGGGGTGAAAATTTCAAAAAAAATGGTGGCCCAATAAATTGAAAAGACAATGTAAATGACAAACATACACGCATGAGAATGAACAGTAGTTGTGATTGTGGCTCACATCTTCCTCTGGTTTTACGTCCAGTAACGGCTGAAACGCCTTCTAAGAGTCGAGGATGTGCTTCCCATTCAGTTTTCTTGTAAACTGACAACAGGGTCTTTTAAAGTCAGATTCCCAAGACTATAACGTGCTTTTTCCTTACGGAACAGTTCAAACAAATCAAGAAGGACTCCTTGTACATGCCCACTAGGATGCGTCTCAAGAGTCTGAATGATATCATCCATGACTCCTTACTCAGTCCATCCTTTATGAATTGAATTTTGTCCTCTCGATTTCTTGAAACCATTCCAGGGTTCTTGCATCTTGTGTTACAGGTCCATCTTGCACACCTGTAGCAAACTCCAATTCTTTTTGCCCTTCTCTTCTTTGCATAGGAACTTCTTCCCATACCTGGCATATTTTTAACAAATGATTCTTGAAATTCACCTGCTAAACGTACCTTAGCTTCAATGATCCAACAGACATCTTCTGGAAGGCCTAAGAGTGTTAATGCTCTCAATCCTTCAAGTCTGCAATTGTAAATGTCTTTAAGAAAATTTCTGGGAAGAGTAGGGAACAAAATTTTGATCCTGGTGAGAGCTTTCTCCATTTTTTTTTAAAACACTCAAGTTATTATTCCTGCAAGCTCAATGTGGTGTAATAGTTGGGATGATTTAAGAGGTGAAGAAGGAAGTTGAGAGATTAGTTGAAACTTATAAGCGAGGAATGTGAGAGAGGGAGAGGGAGAAAGTGAGAGAGAGAGAGAAAGAGAGAGAGAGAGAAAGAGAGAAAGAGAGGGAGAGAGAGAGACTTCTCTTGAATTTATTGCAGGTTTGTGGCATTGTGCAAATGCACTTCTTCTACCGTGTGCTTTTGAAAACCTTCGAAAAATGGTTTAAGACGATGTCCATTCACCTTGAAGATTTTTTCAGTTACCTCATTTTTTATTTCCACTGCACCATAAGGAAAAACATTAGTAACTACAAATGGTCCTAACCATCTAGAGCGTAGCTTACCAGGCATAAGCTTTAGCCGAGAATTGAAAAGGAGAACTTTTTGTCCAACGGAAAACTCCTTTCTTGCCAACTTTTTGTCATGAAGAGCTTTGACCTTTTCTTTGTAAATTTTGGAGTTTTCGTATGCTTCTAATCGAATTTCTTCAAGTTCCTGCAATTGAAGCTTCCTATGGATTCCTGCTTGGTCTAGATCCATGTTGCATTTCTTTACTGCCCAAAATGCTCTATGCTCTAATTCAACTGGAAGATGACATGCTTTACCAAAGACAATCCTGTAGGGAGACATGCCAATGGGTGACTTGTAAGCTGTCCTATATGCCCATAACGCATCAACAAGGCGCAAGCTCCAATCCTTCCTGTTAGGCTGAACTATTTTCTCTAAGATTTTCTTGATCTCTCGATTAGAAACTTCAGCTTGACCATTTGTTTGAGGATGATATGGGGTGGAGACTTTATGCATGACTCCATATTTGCGGAGTAGGGCTTCCATTGTGCGGTTGCAAAAATGAGTACCTTGGTCACTAATTAGAGCTCTAGAAATGCCAAACCTGCTAAAAATGTTAGACCTGATAAAATCTGCAACAACTCGAGCATCATCAGTACGGGTGGCTTTTGCTTCCACCCATTTTGAAACATAATCAACAGCTAGCAGAATGTAAACAAAGCCAAAAGAGACAGGGAATGGACCCATAAAGTCTATACCCCATACATCAAATACCTCACAAAAGAGAAGTGGTTGTTGGGGCATCTCATTTCTGCGCGAAATACTCCCTATTCTTTGGCACTGCTCACAAGTTATGCATAATCTGTGTGCATCACGAAATATTGTAGGCCAATAAAAGCCTGAGTCTAGTACTTTTCTAGCTGTCCGTTGTGGCCCAAAGTGTCCACCACAAGTTAGGGAATGGCAAAATGTAAGTACAGACTGAACTTCATGATCTGGAACACACCTTCTAATGATTTGATCACTGCATGTCTTCCAAAGGTATGGTTCATCCCATATGTAGTGTTTGGCATCACTTTTCAACTTGGCAAGTTGCGATTTGGTGAAGTGTTTGGGTATTTCTTTAGCAACCAGATAGTTTACCAAATCTGCATACCAAGGATCCTTCCCGTACAAATGATAGAGATGCTCTTCTGGGAATGAATCTGCAATTGAAGTTTCTTCACAAGGTTGCTGGATCCGACTTAAATGATCTGCTACAAGGTTCTCTGCACCACTCTTGTCTTTAATCTCTAAATCAAATTCTTGCAACAGAAGCATCCAACGAATCAGTCTTGGCTTAGCATCTGTCTTCTTCAGCAAGTATTTCAAAGTTGCATGGTCAGAGAAGACAATAACTTTAGATCCAAGCAAATAGGAGCGAAATTTATCTAATGCAAACACAATTGCCAAAAGCTCCTTCTCAGTAGTTGTGTAATTTGATTGGGTTGCATCAAGTGTGCGAGAGGCATATGCAATGACATGAGATCTCTTGCTAACTCTTTGAGACAGTACAGCACCAAGGGCATAATTAGATGCATCACACATTAATTCAAATGGAAGCGTCCAATTAGGTGGTTGAATGATGGGAGTGGTTGTCAACCGCTTCTTTAGTTCATCAAATGAATCCTTGCATGCTTGATCAAACACAAATTTGGTATCTTTTTGTAGTAGTTTAGAAAGAGGTTGTGCAATCTTGCTAAAATCCTTGATGAATCTTCTGTAAAAACCTGCATGACCAAGTAAAGAACGTACTTCTCGCACAGAAGTGGGGTAAGGTAGAGAAGTAATAATGTCTATCTTGGCCTTATCAACCTCTAAACCTTTGCTAGATACCAAGTGTCCTAAGACTATACCTTCTGTTACCATGAAATGACATTTTTCAAAATTCAAAACCAGGTTAGTCTCAATGCATCTGTCCAAAACTTTAGAAAGGCTTTCTAAGCATGCATCAAAAGAAGAACCATATACAGTGAAGTCATCCATAAACACTTCCATGCAACTTTCTAAGAGATCAGAGAAAATGCTTACCATGCATCTTTGAAAGGTTCCAGGGGCATTGCATAGACCAAAGGGCATCCTTCGATAGGCAAAAGTACCAAAAGGACAAGTGAAGGTGGTCTTATGCTGGTCTTCTGGGGCTATATGTATTTGAAAATAACCTGAAAAACCATCTAGAAAGCAATAGTGAGATTTTCCTGCTAATCTTTCCAAAATTTGGTCTATGAAGGGCAAAGGGAAGTGATCCTTGCAAGTAGCTTGGTTAAGCTTCCTATAATCTATGCACACTCTCCAACTGTTTTGTATTCTGGTAGGGATTAGTTCATCATTGTGATTTTTGACTACAGTCATGCCAGTCTTCTTAGGAACTACTTGCACCGGGCTTACCCAATCACTGTCTGAGATGGGATAGATGATACCAGCTGCCAAAAGCTTACCTACTTCCTTCTTTACCACATCTAGGATGGTTGGATTTAAACGCCTTTGTGGTTGTCTAACAGGTCTGGTGTTTTCCTCCAGCAGTATCCTATGCATACAAGTAGATGGGCTAATACCTGGAATATCAGCCAAAGTCCATCCAATTGCTTGTTTATGGCTTTTTAAGGTTTGCAGTAACCTTTCTTCCTGTTGTGGTAGAAGGTTCTTTGCTACAATGACAGGAAGCTTCTCATTTTCCCCCAAATAAGCATACTTTAGATGTTCAGGCAAAGGCTTCAACTCCAAAGGAGGTGGTTGTATTATGGAAGGAAGAGATCTATCTGAGATTGAAATGTCTGCAACACTTGCATCTAACATGTCATCTTTCAACGAAGGTTGGTCTGCAGCATTAATCCTGAAACACACAATACATGAATCAAATTCATCACATGTGCAAGTAAAATTATCTAAGTAATCTAAATCAAAATCAAAAAATTTAAAAAGTAAATTGTCAATAGAATAATCATCCGCAAGAAGGTCTATGGCATCAAGTTGAAAGAGTGAATGGTTCTCTATTGGATGCTTCATGGCTTCAAATATGTTGAATTGGATGATATCATCTCCAAATTCCATAATGTGAATTTTCAGGATTGGATCGGGTCATACACAAAAAGGTGAATTCATACACAAAATCCAAGAATGATATACCTAAAGTAAAAACAATTGTTAGAAAGATTAAAATTTTTATACAAACTCCTAAATGAGCCTAGGAAATTAAAATGGTCCCCGGCAACGGCGCCAAATTTTGACACGCTCGTCGTAAACGCGCAAAAATAATTTCTAGATTTCCCCCAAACTATTGGTATAGTATAAGGTGCAACCTAGGTCATCTCCCAAAGACCATTTCAGATTCTTAAGCAAATAAGGAGAAAATTAGAACAAGGGGATTTTGTAAAGATTTGATATTGAGTTCTAAACACAAAATACAGAATGAAATTAATTTACTTAACAATTATCAACTCAAGGAATTCAGAGGCTATTTTCTTAACTAATCATTGATCACTAAAATCATGCATTGTGTTTATCAACCTAGGATCATCTGGAACCCCTAGAATGATCCTTGAATTCTCTACTGAGAAACCTCTCAGAATTTAATTGATTACGATCAACAAGATTTAGTAACCACTTAATCTTTTATCTAAACCAATTTCACAATCAGAATTCAGTTGAAGTAAGTAATAAAATGAAAACCTTCAATTCAATTACTTAATTTCTACTCTTCAAACTTTTGGAAAATGATTTACCAATCAAAAACCAATTATAAATCAATTATACATTAATCAAAATACGTCAACCGATCAAACTTTGATTAAAAGAATAAAATTGAAGAATATAGTAAAGTAGAGTAGAAATCACTCAATAAGCATGTAAATAAAGATCAAGACCTCAAAGTTAAAATGAAAATAGCTTGAATCCTTGAATTGAAACTACAAACCTAGCCTTCCATGAAGGAGGCAAACTAACAACAAAGAAAGAGGCAAACTAACAACAAATAAATCCTAAGCCTTCCATGTAGGAGGCAACTAACAACAAATAAATCCTAAGCCTTCCATGTAGGAGGCAACTAACAATAAAGAAAACATAAGCCTTCCATGTAGGAGGCAAACTAACAAGAAAGAAAACATAAGCCTTCCATGTAGGAGGCAACTAACAACAAATAAATCCTAAGTCTTCCATGTAGGAGGCAACTAACAATAAAGAAAACATAAGCCTTCCATGTAGGAGGCAAACTAACAAGAAAGAAAACATAAGCCTTCCATGAAGGAGGCAAAACTAACAAGAAAGAAAGAAAGAGAGAAAGAAAGAAAGAAAATGGTATTGGAGTTAATCTCCAAAAATGGTGTGTGTCTCCTCTTGCAAACCCTTCTATTTATAGAGGATTTTTGAGGCATCATCTTCAGAAAGTCACCAACTAGGATATTACTTTTCTACCCTTTTCTTGCTTTCACATGGGCTTTGTTGAAATTGCAAAACACTTTTGAATTTTTGCCACCAATGAGCACAACAATTTTGACTTTCTTGCACCGCAATTTCGGATGTTCACATGTCCGAATTAGAGCTTGACTTCTGAACAAAAGTTGTAGCCCTGGATCTTAGCTGTCCAACAAAGTTGATTTCATCTCAATATGACTTCTACATCTCAAGATATGGCCGGATCTTTGCACACTGTTCAAATTCCATGTCAGCAACACTATCTCATCTTTTGAGATAATTTCGGAGTCCTAAACATCCCATTTAGAGTCTGATCTTGCTTTGTAACTATGGACACTTCTTTAAGCTTTCATTCAAGATAGATTTCATGATTTTTGGATGTCTACAACTCCTATTATGCTCAAAATACTATAATAGTGTCATTTTAATCGGGTAAGCAAAGAAATTCAATTAAACTTCATATGAACCCAAACTCATAAAATATGACAAAGATCACTTAATTGAACATATAAGAAGTCTTAATGAGATAAAAGTGAGAGATAATTATTTATGAAATCTATGCTTATCAAAAATAAAATTTAAGCATTAAAAAGAAAATAAAATGGGTCGCCTATAGCGGTGTTTTGTCTCCCGTATAAAATAGTGTGTTAAGATTTCACCTCCTCATTATAACGGTCCCGTGAACAAGCATATGACAATTTATGACTCAACTACTTAGGTTGGTAGTTCCGCATAATTAATTTTGAATACATAGCAAAACGCAATTAATAAAGCGTCGAGAATAGTGTTTCGTCTATATATACAAAAGTTGATGCACGTTGAATCCTGATAGCACAAGAATGGTAACCATTGTAGCTTCTCACAATGTTGTTCCAAATGAACCAACTCCCAATGGTCCTTTATGGTTATCTGATAGTGACCAAACTGTGCGCTTAGGCCATACACCCACTATTTACATTTACAAAGCAAAACACAACCAAGACACCATTGAGAGAATGAGAAATTCACTTGGCAAGATTTTGGTACATTACTATCCAATGGCTGGTAGATTGAGGTTGGCAGAAAGTGGTAGAATGGAAGTGGATTGTAATGCTAAGGGAGTGACATTGCTTGAAGCTGAATCCACTAAGACATTGGATGATTATGGAGACTTTGTACCCTCTGATTCAATCAAGGAGCTTCTTCCAAAAGTTGATCATATTCCACCTATAGAGGAGATTCCCCTGTTTATAGTGCAATTAACAAGGTTTCATGGTGATGAAGGCCTTGCCATTGCCCTTGCTTTCTCTCATCCTTTGGCTGATGGTGTTGCTGCTATTCAATTCATCAACTCATGGGCAAAGGTGGCTAGAGGAGACACATTAGAGCCACATGAGTTACCGTTTCTCGATCGGACAATCTTCAAATTTCAACACTCACCACCACGCTTTCATCATCCTGAGTTGAACTCTCTACCACTTAAACTTGGAAGCTCAGATAGCATTCTTGAGGAAAAGAAGAAGATAATGACTGTATTGTTGAAACTAACATCGTAACAGGTGGAGAAGCTAAAGAAAAAAGCCAATGATGGGTCTGTTAAAGAAGGGTCAAGTCCTTATAGTAGATATGAAGCTATTGCAGCACATATATGGAGATCTGCATCTAAGGCTCGTCAACTTGATGAGAATCAACCAACCGTAGTTCGGTTCAATGGTAATATTCGAAGTAGGTTGGTTCCACCTCTCCCTTGGAATTATTTTGGGAATGCTTTGGCAGCAACAGTAACACCTAAATGTTATGTTGGTGATATCATATTAAATCCGTTGAGTTATGCAGCCCAAAAAATAAGGGAATCAATTGAATTGCTTACTAATGACTACATAAGATCACAGTTAAGTGTTAAATTAGGCCAAGAACAATTGGATTTCGTAAAGGGTTTCTTCAAGGGAGAAGGAGAACCTAGGAATGCCCCTTTTGCAGGGAATCCTAATCTTCACATCACAAGTTGGATGAGCATGCCAATGTATGAAGCAGATTTTGGATGGGGAAAGCCTATCTATGTTGGTCTAGCATATGTGTGTTCTCAAGACAGGGCACTGATTCTTCCAAGTCCAGATGGGGATAGATCTGTGATTTTGTCTATGGACTTTCAAATTGCACATATACAGCTTTTCAAAAAGTTCTTCTATGAGGATATATGAAATATTTGCACCAGTCCTATTCTGTGTGTATTTGTTTTCAAGATCATGCATTATTTATGTGACTTGATTTTGGTGTGGTGCATTTTATTTTATTTATGTTTATTGACAAGCTCGTCGCAAACGTGCAAAAATAATTTCTAGATTTCCCCCAAACTATTGGTATAGTATAAGGTGCAACCTAGGTCATCTTCCAAAGATCATTTCATATTCTTAAGCAAATTAGGAGAAAGTTAGAAAAATGAGATTTTTGTAAAGATGTGATATTAAGTGCTAAATACAAAATACAGAATGAAATAACATTGAAGAATATTGTAAAGCAGAGTAGAAATCACTCAATAAGCATGTAAATAAAGATCAAGACCTCAAAGTTAAAATGAAAATAGCTTGAATCCTTGAATTGAAACTATGAACCTGGCCTTCCATGAAGGAGGCAAACAAACAACAAAGAAAGAGGCAAACTAACAACAAATAAATCCTAAACCTTCCATGTAGGAGGCAACTAACAACAAATAAATCCTAAGCCTTCCATGTAGAAGGCAACTAACAATAAAGAAAAACTAAGCCTTCCATGTAGGAGGCAAACTAACAAGAAAGAAAACCTAAGCCTTCCATGAAGGAGGCAAAACTAACAAGAAAGAAAGAAAGAAAGAAAGAAAGAAAGAAAATGGTATTGGAGTTAATCTCCAAAATGGTGTTTTTCTCCTCTTGTAAACCCTTCTATTTATAGAGGATTTGTGAGGCATCATCTTCAGAAAGTCACCAACTAGGATATTACTTTTCCACCCTTTTATTGTTTTCACATGGGCTTTGTTGAAAATGCAAAACACTTGAATTTTTGTCACCAATTAGCACAACAATTTTTTACTTTCTTGAACCGTAATGTCGGATGTTCACATGTCCGAATTAGAGCTTGACTTCTGAACCAAAGTTGTAGCCCCGGATCTTAGCTGTCCAACAGATTTGATTTCATCTCAATATGACTTCTGTATCTCAAGATATGGCCGGATCTTTGCACACTGTTCAAATTCCACGTCAGCAACACTATCTCATCTTTTGAGATAATTTCGGAGTCTTAAACATCCCATTTAGAGTCTGGTCTTGCTTTGTAACTGTGGACACTTCTTTAAGCTTTCATTCAAGACAGATTTCATGATTTTTGGATGTCTAAAACTCCTATTATGCTCAAAATACTATAATAGTGTCATTTTAATCGGGTAAGCAAAGAAATTCAATTAAACTTCATATGAACCCAAACTCATAAAATATGACAAAGACCACTTAATTGAACATATAAGAAGTCTTAATGAGATAAAAGTGAGAGATAATTATTTATGAAATTTATGCTTATCAAATTCCCCCACACTTATCTTTTGCACGTCTCGGGCAAACTTAAGTTAAGGATTGGTGACTATTTTTTTTTTTTTGAAAGAACATCCAAGTTTTGAGTTGATTTCTCAAGAATTCACAAAATTTCATGAAACATTCTTTCATCACATTTTTGAAATTACTTAGAAAGGCAACTTTAATTTGAAAAACATAGATTGAGAAAGATAAAACCTCACATGATATACTCTGAATCTCTCAAGTGTTTGATTTGATAAGTGTTTCTCTCAAATTCAATCCATGAAAGATGAACTATCATAGGCTTGCATATCTTCTACTTCTCTACTACTATGTACACATGCAATGCACAAATCAAGAGGTCTTTATTTTGGTTATAACGGGATTAGAAAGATGAAATGATATATTGAAGAGATACAATGTTAGACCAAGGAAAATAGTGAGGATTGAGAACTGAGTCTAAGTGCAAGTGTGAGAAACAGATATCACTTCTTCATTCTTTTTTTTTTCTTTTTTTTTTCAATATAATAGTTTATTTGTTAATTTATTACTTCATTTTTTTTCAACCATGATATTGATGAACACAACAATAATCTCCCCCACACTTATTGAAACACTTATGGTATGATAAATCCAGTATTCCTCACCTTCTATGGTCAGACAAAGTTGTTTTTTTTTTATTTGTGATGAGCTAAAAGGAAGAAAAGGCTAATCGGCTCAAAGAGCTGATCAAAGGATAAAATTATATGGTTTGGTTATTTGGCCAAGTGGTTTGTTCAAGAAAAAGAGTGCCTCAATCATTTTTGTACAATTCATGTGAAAATGTAGCTTCAAAAAGAATCAATGCAAGTTCTGAAGTAACATATTCCATGGATGAAAATCACACAAGAAAGAAAATAATAATAAAGCTCAAAATCTCACAGGTAATATATTTATCAAATCTAATCTATCTAGTTCAAATATGTGTTGTCAAACTAATTAATCTCAAAATATAAATCATTTTGCTTCAATTATTTTATGAAATCTAAAGAAAAACATACTTCCACATTCAAATTTTTTTTAATCATAAGATGCGTATCAGGAGTCAAGTGTAACTCCTTACTCAGCTATCTTACTCAAAGCAAGTTTATGATTCTAACCTAATTTTTTTTTAATATCGGACCATCCTCCCCCCAACCTATCCAAGACATTGTCCCCAATGTCTTAGATGGAATTTCATATGACAGGAAAAGAAATGTGAGAAAACCACCAAAGTAAGGAAAAGTTATAACCGAAGAGTGGTATCTGGTTCTCTTTTGTCTCTGTCATCCTGATTTGGTTGGTTCACCAGCTGCATTGCTTGACTGAGCTCAGATGTAGGATTTTGCAAAATCTCAAGTAGCTGTTCAACAGTTGAAGCAAATACTATGATGTTGCGCATGGATTGTGGCATGAACTCCTGCTCTACTGCATGATCTAAAAAGGATATCAAACCATTATAAAAGCCATTAATATTCAATAAGCCCAAAGGTTTTTTATGAAAATTCCGATAGGCCCAAAATATAATGGTAAAAATTTTTTCCATTGTTCCAAGACCACCAGGTAATGCAATAAATGCATTAGAATTAATCAACATGTGTCTCACACGATCATGCATGGTTTCAACCTTCAATTCAGTACCCAGGGTGAAGTAGGAGGTGCTCTCATTTTTTAAGCCAACACCTAAGACGTTACACCCCTTTGTGAGTGCAGATCCTGCAACACATCCTTTTAAACCCTAAATCCCTCCCCCATAAACAAGATTGATTTTTCTTGCAGCTAATGTCTTACCAAGGGTATAAGCTGCATGTTGAAATTCTCCATCCTTTCCAAGGTTAGACCCACCAAAAACACAGATAGTATTGATCCTATCCATATACGGTGTTTCTGTCTTTTTTTTGAAAAAATATATCATAGAGGTTGATAATTTATAGGGACTCAATATCAGACAAGGAGATCGCTTGAATAGTGCGGGATCAGGATTTGGTAGCAAAAGTTTGAATTTTTGTTGCAAAAGTTTGAATCTTTTGTTCAAGGAAAAGGTGAATGTCAGAGGGGAAAGACTTTAAACAGGGGTGAAAATTTCAAAAAAATGGTGGCCTAATAAATTGAAAAGACAATGTAAATGAAAAACATACATGCATGAGAATGAACAGTAGTTGTGATTGTGGCTCACATCTTCCTCTGGTTTTACGTCCAGTAACGGCTGAAACGCCTTCTAAGAGTCGAGGATGTGCTTCCCATTCAGTTTTCTTGTAAACTGACAACAGGGTCTTTTAAAGTCAGATTCCCAAGACTATAACGTGCTTTTTTCCTACGGAACAGTTCAAACAAATCAAGAAGGACTCCTTGTACATGCCCACTAGGATGCGTCTCAAGAGCCTGAATGATATCATCCAATGACTCCTTACTCAGTCCATCCTTTATGAATTGAATTTTGTCCTCTCGATTTCTTGAAACCATTCCAGGGTTCTTGCATCTTGTGTTACAGGTCCATCTTGCACACCTATAGCAAACTCCAATTCTTTTTGCCCCTCTCTTCTTTGCATAGGAACTTCTTCCCATACCTGATATATTTTTAACAAATGATTCTTGAAATTCACCTGCTAAACGTACCTTAGCTTCAATGATCCAACGGACATCTTCTGGAAGGCCTAAGAGTGTTAATGCCCTCAATCGTTCAAGTATGCAATTGTAAATGTCTTTAAGAAAATTTCTAGGGAGAGTAGGGAACAAAATTTTGATCCTGGTGAGAGCTTTCTCCATTTTTTTCTTAAAACACTCAAGTTATTATGCCTGCAAGCTCAATATAGTGTAATAGTTGGGATGATTTAAGAGATGAAGAAGGAAGTTGAGAGATTAGTTGAAACTTATAAGCGAGCAATGTGAGAGAGGGAGAGAGAGAAAGAGAGAGAGAGAGAGAGAGAAAGAGAGAGAGAGAGAGACTTCTCTTGAATTTATTGCAAGTATGTGGCATTGTGCAAATGCACTTCTTCTACCGTGTGCTTTTGAAAACCTTCGAAAAATGGTTTAAGACGATGTCCATTCACCTTGAAGATTTTTGCAGTTACCTCATTTTTTATTTCCACTGCACCATAAGGAAAAACATTAGTAACTACAAATGATCCTAACCATCTAGAGCGTAACTTACCAGGCATAAGCTTTAGCCGAGAATTGAAAAGGAGAACTTTTTGTCCAATGGAAAACTCCTTTCTTGCCAACTTTTTGTCATGAAGAGCTTTGACCTTTTCTTTGTAAATTTTGGAGTTTTCGTATGCTTCTAATCGAATTTCTTCAAGTTCCTGCAATTGAAGCTTCCTATGGATTCCTGCTTGGTCTAGATCCATGTTGCATTTCTTTACTGCCCAAAATGATCTATGCTCTAATTCAACTGGAAGATGACATGCTTTACCAAAGACAATCCTGTAGGGAGACATGCCAATGGGTGACTTGTAGGCTGTCCTATATGCCCATAATGCATCAACAAGGCGCAAACTCCAATCCTTCCTGTTAGGCTGAACTGTTTTCTCTAAGATTTTCTTGATCTCTCGATTAGAAACTTCAGCTTGACCATTTGTTTGAGGATGATATGGGGTGGAGACTTTAAGCATGACTCCATATTTACGAAGTAGGGCTTCCATTGTGAGGTTGCAAAAATGAGTACCTTGGTCACTAATTAGAGTTCTAGGAATGCCAAACCTGCTAAAAATGTTAGACCTGATAAAATCTGCAACAACTCGAGCATCATCAGTACGGGTGGCTTTTTCCTCCACCCATTTTGAAACATAATCAACAGCTAGCAAAATGTAAACAAAGCCAAAAGAGACAGGGAATGGACCCACAAAGTCTATACCCCATACATCAAATACCTCACCAAAGAGAAGTGGTTGTCTAACAGGTCTGGTGTTTTCCTCCAGCAATATCCTATGCATACAAGTAGATGAGCTAATGCCTGGAATATCAGCCAAAGTCCATCCAATTGCTTGTTTATGGCTTTTTAAGGTTTGCAGCAACCTTTCTTCTTGTTGCGGTAGAAGGTTCTTTGCTACAATGACAGGAAGCTTCTCATTTTCCCCCAAATAAGCATACTTTAGATGTTCAGGCAAAGGCTTCAACTCCAAAGGAGGTGGTTGTATTATGGAAGGAAGGGATCTATCTGAGATTGAAATGTCTGCAACACTTGCATCTAACATGTCATCTTTCAACGAAGGTTGGTATGCAGCATTAATTCTGGAACACACAATACATGGATCAAATTCATCACATGTGCAAGTAAAATTATCTAAGTAATCTAAATCAAAATCAAAAAATTCAAAAAGTAAATTGTCAATAGAATAATCATCCGCAAGAAGGTCTATGGCATCAAGTTGAAAGAGTGAATGGTTCTCTATTGGATGCTTCATGGCTTCAAATATGTTGAATTGGATGATATCATCTCCAAATTCCATAAAGAGAGTCCTCGTATGCACATCTATCTTTGTTTTTGCAGTTTTGAGGAAAGGTCTCCCTAGGATCAAGGTTGCTCTATTGATGGATGACTCATCTTCCATATCCAAAATGTAGAAGTCAGCTGGAAAGATCAGCTTATTCACTTGAACTAGCACATCTTCAAGTACTCCGGCTGGATGGGCTGTACTTCTGTTGGCTAATTGAATCACCACACCAGTTGGCTTCAGTTCTCCCAGATTCAAAGATTTATAAACTGATAAGGGCATAACATTAATGGAAGCACCTAGATCCAGCAATGCATCACCAAATGTAGAGTTTCCTATTGTGCAAGGAATGATGAAAGTTCCTGGATCTTTACATTTCTGAGGGAGGCTGGGTTGAATTAAGGCAGAAACATTGCATCCCACACTGATCTTCTCATCCCCTTTGAGTCTTCTCTTATGCATGCACAGGTCCTTTAGAAATTTAGCATATTTGGGAATTTGTTTGATAGCATCTAGAAGTGGTATGTTGACTTCCACTTTCCTGAAAGTATCTAGAAGCTCCTTATCCAATTCTGCATGAACATTGGGCTTGGATTGAACCATTCTATTTGGAAAAGGTAAAGATACCTTCTGATCAGCACAATTTGGGGTTTTCTTCTCATCAGATGCTTCAAGTGCAGATCGTTTATGGCAAGCTTCTTTTTGTTGATCATTCGATGTCTTATCGAAGGCTGGTGTACTTTTTTCATCAGACTTTCCCTCTGATTCAGATGGCTCATCAGAGATATCTCCAGGTGTGGAGATAAATGCTTCTTTTTGGTGTGGATTAGTCTGATTGAAGCTTTGTTGCTTTAAAATTGTAGGGTCTGTCTGCACTTTCTTCCCACTTCTCAAGGTCATGGCATTCACACTTTTGGGATTTATGACAGGTTGAGAAGGTAGTTGACCAGAACCTTGAGATTTCAATTGGTTGACAGTGGTAGCCAACTGCCCAATTTGAGTTTGTAAATCCTGAATGGTAGAACTTACATTTTGTTGAAACTGAAGATTGTTGGTTGCTAATTGCTTCATCAAATCATCAAGAGAGGGTTCAGAAGCATTAGAGGGTACAGATTGCTGCATATGCTGTTGTTGTTGTCTGAAAGGCGGTGGTTGGTATTTATTTTGGGAGTCAGATGTTTGAATCCTTTGTTGTTGTGGAGGGCCATATCTCAAGTTAGGATGGTTTCTCCAACTAGGATTGTATGTTCCAGAAGGTGGTTCAAACTTTTGTTGCTGATAATGTTGAGGAGGCCTGTATTGTTGTCCTGTGCCAAAAATACCATTTACTGTAGCCTCAGGTGTCTCACTTTCTTGCAATGTTGGGCATGCATCAGTAGGATGATCTGCAGAAGTGCAGATGCCACATGTTTTGGTTTTGTCAACAACATTAAATTGCTGTTGTTGTCCGATCGCCAACTGTCTTACGATGGAGGTTAGTTCTTCAATTCTGTTCTCCAATCGTGTATGGTCTGTCTTGGTGGTCATTTCATGGACTCCTTTAGACAAGGAATTAGTTCGAGAATTGAATTGCTGAGAATTTTCTGCCATGTTGGCAATCAAATCTCGAGCTGCTGTAGGAGTTTTGTCCATAAGTGCTCCACCACTAGCTGCATCAACCATGCTTCTGTCCATTGGCATGAGTCCTTCATAGAAATACTGAATCAGTAATTGATCACTGATTTGATGGTGTGGACAAGTGGCGCATAGTTTCTTGAATCTCTCCCAATACTCATAGAGAGTTTCTTGGGAGTTCTGTCTGATGCCGCAAATCTCTTTTCTGATAGCTGCTGTTCTGGATGCAGGGAAGAATTTCTCCAAGAATAATCTTTTCATATCATTCCAGCTTGTAACAGATGTTGGATGTAAATAGTACAACCAGTCCTTAGCTCCATCATTTAAGGAGAAAGGAAATGTCTTCAACTTGATATGATCTTCAGGAATTCCTTGTGGCCGCATTGTGGAACACACAATGTGAAATTCCTTCAAATGTTTATGAGGGTCCTCACCTGCAAGGCCATGAAACTTAGGTAGCAAATGTATTAGTCCAGACTTCAGTTCAAATGGTGCATCAACATCAGGGTATTGAATGCACAATGGTTGATAAGCAACATCAGGTGCAGCTAATTCTTTTAAGGTTCTATCAGCCATGTTCTTAGCAAAATATTTAAAACTATCAAAATTTAAAGATGAAAAATCACTACTGTTACTTTCTTGGTTATTACTGGATGAATGCCTTCTATGTGCTCTTTTCAAATGGTGGAATGTTCTATCAATCTCAGGATCATATGCATATAAATTTTCAGGATTGGATCGAGTCATACACAAAAAGGTGAATTCATACACAAAATCCAAGAATGATATACCTAAAGTAAAAACAATTGTTAGAAAGATTAAAATTTTTATACAAACTCCTAAATGAGCCTAGGAAATTAAAATGGTCCCCGGCAACGGCGCCAAATTTTGACACGCTCGTCGTAAACGAGCAAAAATAATTTCTAGATTTCCCCCAAACTATTGGTATAGTATAAGGTGCAACCTAGGTCATCTCCCAAAGACCATTTCATATTCTTAAGCAAATTAGGAGAAAGTTAGAAAAAGGGGGTTTTTGTAAAGATGTGATATTAAGTGCTAAATACAAAATACAGAATGAAATTTATTTGACTTAACAATAATCAACTCAAGGAATTCAGAGGCTATTTTCTTAACTAATCATTGATCACTAAAATCATGCATTGTGTTTATCAACCTAGCATCATTGACACGCTCGTCGCAAACGCGCAAAAATAATTTCTAGATTTCCCCCAAACTATTGGTATAGTATAAGGTGCAACCTAGGTCATCTCCCAAAGACCATTTCAGATTCTTAAGCAAATAAGGAGAAAATTAGAACAAGGGAATTTTTGTAAAGATGTGATATCCAATGCTAAATACAAAATACAGAATGAAATTAATTTCACTTAACAATTATCAACTCAAGGAATTCAAAGGTTATTTTCATAACTAATCATTGATCACTAAAATCATGCATTGTGTTTATCAACCTAGGATCATCTGGAACCTCTACAATGATCCTTGAATTCTCTACTGAGAAACCTCTCAGAATTCAATTGATTATGATCAACAAGATTTAGTAACCACTTAATCTTTCATCTAAACCAATTTTATAATCAGAATTCAGTTGAAGTAAGTAATAAAATGAAAACCTTCAATTAAATTACTTAATTTCTACTCTTCAAACTTTTGGAAAATGATTTACCAATCAAAAACCAATTATAAATCAATTATGCATTAATCAAAATACGTCAACCGATCAAACTTTGATTAAAGAATAAAATTGAAGAATATAGTGAAGTAGAGTAGAAACCACTTAATAAGCATGTAAATAAAGATCAAGACCTCAAAGTTAAAATGAAAATAGCTTGAATCCTTGAATTGAAACTACAAACCTAGCCTTCCATGAAGGAGGCAAACTAACAACAAAGAAAGAGGCAAACTAACAACAAATAAATCCTAAGCCTTCCATGTAGGAGGCAACTAACAATAAAGAAAAACTAAGCCTTCCATGTAGGAGGCAAACTAACAAGAAAGAAAACCTAAGCCTTCCATGAAGGAGGCAAAACTAACAAGAAAGAAACAAAGAAAGAAAGAAAGAAAAAAAATGGTATTGGAGTTAATCTCCAAAATGGTGTGTTTCTCCTCTTGTAAACCCTTCTATTTATAGAGGATTTGTGAGGCATCATCTTCAGAAAGTCACCAACTAGGATATTACTTTTCTACCCTTTTATTGCTTTCACATGGGCTTTGTTGAAAATGTAAAACACTTTTGAATTTTTGTCACCAATTAGCACAACAATTTTGACTTTCTTGCACCGCAATTTCGGATGTTCACATGTCCGAATTAGAGCTTGACTTCTGAACAAAAGTTGTAGCCCCGGATCTTAGCGGTCCAACAGAGTTGATTTCATCTCAATATGACTTTTGTATCTCAAGATATGGTCGGATCTTTGCACACTGTTCAAATTGCACGTCAGCAACACTATCTCATCTTTTTAGATAATTTCGGAGTCCTAAACATCCCATTTAGAGTCTGGTCTTGCTTTGTAACTGTGGACACTTCTTTAAGCTTTCATTCAAGACAGATTTCATGATTTTTGGATGTCTAAAACTCCTATTATGCTCAAAATACTATAATAGTGTCATTTTAATCGGGTAAGCAAAAAAATTCAATTAAACTTCATATGAACCCAAACTCATAAAATATGACAAAGACCACTTAATTGAACATATAAGAAGTCTTAATGAGATAAAAGTGAGAGATAATTATTTATGAAATTTATGCTTATCAATCATCTGGAACCCCTAAAATGATCCTTGAATTCTCTACTGAGAAACCTTTCAGAATTTAATTGATTATGATCAACAAGATTTAGTAACCACTTAATCTTTCATCTAAACCAATTTCATAATCAGAATTCAGTTGAAGTAAGTAATAAAATGAAAACCTTCAATTCAATTACTTAATTTCTACTCTTCAAACTTTTGGAAAATGATTTACCAATCAAAAACCAATTATAAATCAATTATACATTAATCAAAATACGTCAACCGATCAAACTTTGATTAAAAGGATAAAATTGAAGAATATTGTAAAGCAGAGTAGAAATCACTCAATAAGCATGTAAATAAAGATCAAGACCTCAAAGTTAAAATGAAAATATCTTGAATCCTTGAATTGAAACTACGAACCTAGCTTTCCATAAAGGAGGCAAACTAACAACAAAGAAAGAAGCAAACTAACAACAAATAAATCTTAAACCTACCATGTAGGAGGCAACTAATAACAAATAAATCTTAAGCCTTCCATATAGGAGGCAACTAACAATAAAGAAAAACTAAGCCTTCCATGTAGGAGGCAAACTAACAAGAAAGAAAACCTAAGCCTTCCATGAAGGAGGCAAAACTAACAAGAAAGAGAGAAAGAAAGAAAGAAAGAAAGAAAATGGTATTGGAGTTAATCTCCAAAATGGTGTTTTTCTCCTCTTGTAAACCCTTCTATTTATAGAGGATTTGTGAGGCATCATCTTCAGAAAGTCACCAATTAGGATATTACTTTTCCACACTTTTATTGCTTTCACATGGGCTTTGTTGAAAATGTAAAACACTTTTGAATTTTTGTCACCAATTAGCACAACAATTTTTGACTTTCTTGAACCGCAATTTCGGATGTTCACATGTCCGAATTAGAGCTTGACTTCTGAACCAAAGTTGTAGTCCCGAATCTTAGCTATCCAACAGATTTGATTTCATCTCAATATGACTTCTGTATCTCAAGATATGGCCGGATCTTTGCACACTGTTCAAATTCCACGTCAGCAACACTATCTCATCTTTTGAGATAATTTCGGAGTCCTAAACATCCCATTTAGAGTCTGGTCTTGCTTTGTAACTGTGGACACTTCTTTAAGCTTTCATGATTTTTGAATGTCTAAAACTCCTATTATGCTCAAAATACTATAATAGTGTCATTTTAATCGGGTAAACAAAGAAATTCAATTAAACTTCATATGAACTCAAACTCATAAAATATAACAAAGACCACTTAATTGAACATATAAGAAGTCTTAATAAGATAAAAGTGAGAGATAATTATTTATGAAATTTATGCTTATCATTTATATACGTAATTAATTGTGTACATATTTAGTTTGAACCTCTAAAAATTAATGTCATGATTCACTCTAGGTTCTGATTGGTGCATAAGCTAGTTAACCTAATTTGGCAAGCCTTTAGCCACATAAAAGTCTACTCCAAAAGAAAAAAACAAGATATTTCACAAAAAATCTTGTCATTCAAGGAACAATTGAGATTTGGGAAGAGTAAATTGCCTCTTAAATTGATCTTATCCTGAAATGCATCTTGATTTTTTTTAAATAATGAAATAACTACAAGAATAATAGCTTATAAGACTTTTAACAAACCTCATACTAAACCCAAATAGAAGTTTAGTTTTGACCAAGTAAAGCAGTGATATAATCGAATAGAACATTGTGGATGCTTATATACAACTGAAAAAAAATATATATGAGAACAAGGTATAATATAAAAAATGATGAAAATTAAACCTTCAACTTTCCTATTAAATTAATATAATTTTTAATTTTTTATTACTAGATTAATTTAGTGGTTTAATTTTTATTTTTTAAAAAAAGTTAAAAATGATAGTCACAAATTTAATGAATGCAAAAAAAAAAGCATTTAATAAAAAATAAATTATTTTCCCAGCACGCATAGCTAGAGTTTAGAGCACAGGATTACGAAGATAAATGGAGATATAAGTAGTTTGTTTATTATTACTCACCAGTTTTATACCTGTGTTATTTAAAATAAAGAAATTTCTGAAAACATTTCTTGGTTTTTAGTAAATGTAATCATATTATAATAAATACAATTTAAGAATTAGATATTTTAAAGTTCAATAATTATTAATTTTGTCATAATTATCTCTAACTATTAAAATAATAAAAAACATTAAAAATTAATTAAAATTTTAATTTAAAATAACATATAAATAATTATATATAAATAATTGACATAAAATATTTATTACATATTATATCAAAGCAATAAAAAAAAGGGATCTTTCTTGAAGCCAACTTTGACTTCCACATTAGCCAAATCCATAGAAAATACTAGAATGAGCTTTCTGGTAGCCAAAAACTTAGGAATAGATTCAACATTCAGATGATGTTGCTGCAATAAAAATAATGTTATAATTGTATAAGATGAGAGTTGAATGTATAAAAGGTGAATGTAGATATATAACTATTGTTATAAAATATTTTGATATCTTTTTAGATAATGTATATTATGGAAGTAAAGATGAAAGTAGGTCGAATCGAGTTAAGTTTTGAGTATTTAAGTTTGATCTGTTTAAAAAATTTTGAGGCCTGAATCTGGACCTGTTAAAAATTTTTTTTTTAAAGAATCTGGACCTGTTAGTGTTAAAAACTTTTTTTTTATGTTAAAGTCTGATCTGATTTAAAATCTACAAGGTGTGCAAGCCTATTTAAAAGTCTACATTACAAAAAAATTAATAAATAAACTTAAAGTCTATATAAATAAATAATTAAAAAAACTTGCGAACTTAAAATTTGTAAAATAAAAAGATCGTTAAATAGACATAAAATATATATATATTAATATTATATAAATAAAATATAAAATAAATATAATATAAATATAATATATTAAAATAAATATAAATATATAATATATAAATATAAATAGATTCTTTTATAAGTTTAAATTTAACTTATTTATTTAAAAAATTTTTTAATAAATTTGAATCGATCTATTTATTAAACAAATCTAGATTAACTAGACTTTAAAGAAAGTAAACTCTCACATACTTGTATTTTTTACTCTCAGTGTGAAATACTTGTACTTTTTCCTTCCATCCCTAAATGGAAAGTAATATTCTCCAATGACAATGCAGGAATTACAGTTTGTTGTCCCAAATGTAGTCATTGTACTAAGTCTGGGTTGGAATCCACCAGAAGAGGCCCAACTCACTGCAAATGTTTTCTAAGCACTTTATTTAGGGTATGACTTTTTTCGCTACTAAAGTCTAAAATAATAGGAATCTGTACCTTTTTTCTTTTCTTATAAAACCACGTTTCTATTTTTATCTTTATAAATTTTTTGCTTTCTAAAATTGAGATTTTAGAAAGTATTTTTATATTTTTATATTTTAATTTTGAAATTTATTTTTTTATTTTGAAATTAAACTTTTGGAATATATTTTTTATTTAATTTTGGAAGATAGAAAATACATTTCAAAACTTTAATTTCACAATACAAAAAATATATTCTGAAATATTAATTTCAGAATTTATTTTAAAAAACTATTTCAAAAATTAAATTCCAAAATAAAAAATACATTCTAAAATTTTACTTCCAGAGTTTTAATCTTATAATGAATTTTTAAAGTTATTCCAAAAATTTAATTTCAAAATGTAAAAATATATTTCAAAATTGAAATTTCAAAGTTTATTTTTTGATATTTAAGAAAAATTCAAATTAAAAAATAAAATGAAGGTGTGAATTGAAAAAAATGTAAAAAGCAACATCCTTTTATGTTGTGTATGGTTTGGTATTGGCTTAATGAATTGTTAACCTAAATCAGATCTCTAAAATCTGGTAAATTAAAAATTAGGAAATATTTCAGATTGTATTGGAATTTGATATTTGTTTTCTTGAAACATGTTACTCGATGTAGTTTAGTTAAAAGAGTTTAATAAATGATTGTGTTGAATGGCTTATATGTAGAGAATGAAGATTATTGCATCCGAAAAGCTAAGCTTGAATTGAGGGTGTGCATCTTCAATGAATATATGATCATTATACCAATTTCTTATAATAATTAAAAGAAACACTCGGCATTCCCTTAAACAGAAACTAGGGACCCGGAATTTGTGGGAAATTTCCCAGTAATAGCAGGAGCTGTTGGCGAGGCAGACTAGTAAATAAAATAAAAATTAATGTTACTTCAAACATGTAACCAAAAAAAAAGTGTTGCGTCTAACATAGATTATGCATTTAAACTCCAAAATTTTCAGTCAAGACCGTGATTTTCCCCTTTCTTAAGCAAGTCACAAAATAAAAATTGGCATATCTCATTTTATTTTCTTAAAAATTATTCAGAACAAATACTTTACATGTCCAATCACTTTGTAAAGTAAGGAAAAAATGTGCTAATGAACGAAAACCAATTAATGTTTGTGTGTATGTATAATATAATATGATAGCTGAAATTTGAGCTGCAATAATGGGAAGGGAAATAAAGTGATCTAGCTTTAAGGGAGATCCATGGACTTAATTTGTCTTGTGAGCGCAAATGCGTTACAAATAACATATTATTATGACATGAATCATCTTATGTCATTGCATCTTTTCCAAATGCAAAATAAGGATTGTATTAGTCCCTTGGAGTCACACACACAATAGTTTCATTTAAATTGTCTATTTAAATTCCAGAATACCTTAATTTCTCCAATTAATAGCAGAAGATGAACATCCTCCTCCATCTTATATTCACTTCCCTTATGTAACCATTCCAAATTTATTTTCACACCTTATCATCTCCCCATACACTAACTGTTACTAACACACCCCTCACTATATAAACCCTTAGCCACTTTTCACAAGAACCATCCACACTAAGCACAAACATTCACCTTTGTCTTCTAAATACCAAAATGGCATTTACTCACAACCCCTTTATTCTTGTTGTTATAGTGATTTCAGCATTGGTCTCATCAGCACCTATGGCTGAGTCAAGGTCACTGTCCAACCCATCTACCTTGAGCCTTGCAGTTAGGTTGAAGGTGGAGGGTGAACCCTCTAACTGTTGGGAATCACTGTGGCAGTTGCAAGCATGTAGTGATGAGATTGTAACATTTTTTCTCAATGGTGAGACTTACCTAGGCCATGGTTGCTGCCAAGCAATTAGGGTGATAGGACATGATTGCTGGCCTAACATTGTTGGTTCTTTTGGGTTCACCACTGAAGAGACTGATATTTTGGAGGGCTACTGTGATGAGGCTGTTCATTCTTCTCCTCCACCACCATTATCTGTGGACCCAAAGGAAATTTTTGTTCCTTAAGTCAACGACATTGTCATTGGATATCAATGAATCACTAATAAAAGTTCCAATTTTGTGTTGTCCCGTGTAGAAAAACATTTCTGCTTGAGTTTTTGATTAGTTTTGAACTCTCAATCAATGATATGACATGCGTGCAGGATTGTGTTTTTGCGCCCAAAAGTTGTTGCACAAGCTTATTTATACTAGTTTGGCTCATTTTTTATTACATGTTAACTTAAACCTTACTAATAAGGCTGCATAAAAAAATATCATAGTAGCTCATTTTTTATTATATGTTAATCTTAAACCTTAATAATAAGGTTGCATAAAAAAATCATAGTAAAGAATTATTATATTGTAGGTTGTTTTAATAATTATTTTTAAAATCGGATCCATCAAATGGATCGGTTGATTAAAAATGGTTTTCTTTTCGAATTTATTGAATTACAAAATTATTTTAATAAAAAAATTAATAAATCAACGCTAAACTGACAGGATAATAAAAAATAATTAAATAATTTTTTTATATTTTAAAAAATTATATTATATTTTATTTAATTATATATATAATTTAAATTTTTAAAAAATAAATATAATCGGTAGAATTTTAAAAACCTTAATTATATAAACCTGCTAAACGTTTATAGTAAGAAGATGACTCACTGGACTATTTTCAGTTTAAGCCCAGCTCTCGTGTGATATTCATCTTCTTCTTTTTCTTATTATTATTATTGGACCTTTCTGGTATTATTAGGCACAACGGCGTTTACCCAATAATAATAATAATAATAATAATAATAATAATAAATTTATTTATAATTTTTAATTTGTTTACTCTTATTTCTAATTATTCTAGAATTTTATATAAAATAAACTTATGTTATATTTTTAAAAATTATTTTAATTTTAATTTTATACAACGTGTACGTGCATTTTTTCTCAATAATATTCATTACTCACTAGTGGAAAATAAGTTTTTTACATCGGTTGTTATGAACTTTTTACATCGGTTATAAATGCGGTATTGAAGCGGGCGATATAGAAACTTAGACTTTCTACATCGGTTCCACAACCGATGTAGAAAATACACTTTCTACATCGGTTAAAACATCAACCGATGTAGAAAGTCAACTTTCTACATCGGTTGAAGTTTTAACTGATGTAAAAAGTTACTTTCTACATCGGTTGTGACCACAACCGATGTAGAAAGTCTGACTTTTTACATCGGTTAAAACTTCAACCGATGTAGAAAGTAACTTTTTACATCGGTTATGGTCACAACCGAGGTAGAAAGTTTATATTTTTTTTAAATATTATTTTCGTTTAAGGAAATTGCCATATTGTTTATTCACAATACCTGTGTATATAAACAGAATACCAGGCAGACAATACAGAAATTACAGAGTCTATATAATTAAAGTAAATACATCAATGTTTATTATAAAATATAATAAAAACAAACTAAAAATCTAAAAATCCCATGAATTCAACCCAAATTGGCAACCTCAATCAGAAATTCCCTCCAACGTCTCCTGATATCATCAATTTCTTCATCTAACAGAGGTTGAGGATTGTCAAATATCTACAAGATGTTTTTGATTAAAATTAGTGAACATGTCATGTTATGCATTAAAATTAAATAATTAATTGAAGACAATTGTAATTACCTGGTGCCAAGAGTTAACAATAGAAGCCGAGACAATGAGAAACATATGTCTCATCACATAATATCCACACTCGGTTCCTCCGGGTTGTCTTGGACACTTCAAAAAATAAAAAGAGTATGAAATATAATTAGAGATGTTGATAAAAGAATATAAAATAATTGAATAACTTTTAATAAAGTACTTACCTTTGGAATGATCCATACAGGCTTTTTAATATTTGATGGATGTGTCCCTTTTAACCGAAGTCGAGCATTCATTTCTCTACAGTAAAATAAAAAGCAAATGAATACCTTTGACAATAACAAGTTATATGAATATAAATACCAAAATCATAAAAACTTACAAATCTATAATGTCCTTTATGTCTTTCTTTGGTTTTTGCCAAGCAGAGCATAGAAATACAACTAAATTCCGCTTGGGACAAATAATGATTAATTGCCAATGGGCCCTACAAAATAAAGATGACAATGAACAAAAATTAGGAATTTAATTGAATTCATGAAATAAAGCAATTAAGTATTGACTTACGATTGAAAGTAGAGGGCTAGGTAACAGTCTTTATCAGACTGCAATCTCCTCTGAAGATATCCATGTATCTCAGTTGGCTTGTTCCCAGTTTTCTGCATATGAACTGGGTCCAGGAATCCATATAGGTGTAAGTTACCTCTTTCAGTGCAGATACGATACAGGTACCTAATATTGCGAATAATTTTCATATGTTAGCTTTTGATAATGAAATAATAATTCAAGTAAGGTTTAGAAATTTACTTACATCAACCATAATTGTAGAACTGTTACACATAGGAGATCGTTACCCACAACCAACTCCAATATATCCTTCTTAGTAATGTAGAAGGGGATAGGTGTGGGCTTCCCTATGATATCCGGTTCCATTGTTATTTGCAAAGTTTGGTCGCCCAAGTTCATGGCGATACCAAATAGACGTGTGAGCAAATCAACCTCATATTTCTTTGGAGAAGGCTCAGGAAGATCTGCTTTAGCACTTAAATCAATCTTCTTCCCACGATCTTCCTTATAAACCTACGATAAATTCACAAAATAATAAGAAATATATATATATAGACACACACAATATATATATTAAAAAATTAGTAACATAGGCTAAAATTATCTAATACCTGAGGTTGAACTCGCTGCACAAGTCTCCTCGGCCATATAATGAAATGGTTGGGGGCTTGCCCCACGACATGAACCTCCTGAGTAGGGACAGGAACAGGAGCATCTGCATCTTCAACCCGTTCAACCACCACTCTAACATGATCATCATCAATTTGCTGGTGATGGATGGTTGAACCCAAGGTGTAGACTTTCCCAATTGCTACCATACGATATGGATCATCAACATATAACTCATAATCGTCTGCCGCTGCATCCACATCCTCTTCTCCCTGTAGTTGTTCCTCCGTCGGAGCACAACTTCCCTTTGTTCTCACGCGCCTAGGAGAAGGTGATGGATGGTGACCCTGTGTCTGTGTTTGGGAAAGTCCCAAAGATGCAAGCTCCTGCCTAAGCTCTTGCCTAAGCTCCTGCCTAAGCTCCTGTCTGAGCTCTTCTCGAAGTTCTTGCCGCAGTGCTTGCCTCATGTCTTCACGCATGGCGTCCAACTCATCTCTAGACACCAAACCTTCTCTGGATGTCTGTCTAGAAGACAATCCAAAGTACTGTCTAAGGCCAACACCTCTGCCAACTGCATGAACACGCCCTGGATGCTCCAGTTGGCCAATAGCAGTACTTAAGATGTCATCCCGGCCAGTTGGAACAAAGACTCCTTGTGAGCTTTGTTCAACCAAAGAATCCTACAAAACAAAAAATGACCGTTATCAGTAATGTAAATGTTTGAAGATAAATAAAATGGAAATTTACAAAATTTTGTGATTACTTACAATCTTCTCAGCAACAATGCGAGAAGGCTCTGATGTGTACTCTCCAGTTGCCTTTTGGCGTGCCCTCTTCCATTTCTCATGGCGTGAAGGTGGAGAGGGTGGAGAGAGAAGTGTAGAGGGGTCTGCTTCTGATGATTGCTGACGTTCTTTCGACTTCTGGTCCATCAGCCTCTCCTGAAGCAACTCATAACCCCCACGAGATAATCTGTGGGGGTAAAAGTTCTTAGCAGAAATTTGTTGAGCCTTCTTTCTTTTCTCCTGTTATAAGAAAGCAAATAAATTAATCATAATATTGCTTATATTAGTCAATTAAAAAAATAAAATATTAGCAAGATACATACAACGAATGCAGGATCCATTCGAGACTCAACAAATCTCTGCCAAGTGTCTTCATCAAGGAACTGGTACTCCTCACAAGGAGACACATCCTTGAGTGACCCATATATATATTTGTTGGTGAGATGTGTCTTGAAGCCCCTCCAGCGCTCACCAGCAAATGAAAGCCACTTCCTCTTCAGGAAGTTAGTGTTTGGTACGTCATATGTAAGCTACATAAAAGAAGATGTAATTGGTTAGTGAATGATAAATTTATGGAAAAACTTAAAGCTTTAAAGTTAAATACCATGATAGTCTCCCAAATTTGATCCTTGACTCGCATCTCAACATCATCCCAATCCTTCTTCAAAATACTGGCCTTGCTTCGTCCAAGGAGGGCCACATAACTCTTAAACTTTGTCTTGTTTGGCCCTAATGGATTCCCAGTGGCCTGATCAAACTCTATGGGAATCCTCTACTCACCGCTCCGACTAAGGGTTAACTCCCTTAACCGTGTGGCTCGTCTTCCCTTCTTTTGACGAGAAGAAGGGTTCTCAGACCCACTTTGTGAAAGAGGAACCTCTGAAGGGTCAGCCATGTATTTGTTAAAAGCAGAGAAAACAAATATGAAAAAATTATTAAATAGAAACAATAAATGCAATTCATATTTATATTGCAAATTTCAACCTTAACACAAACAGAAATAGAAACAGAAACAGAAACAGGCTAAGGGTACAGGAAAAACAGAAACAGGCAAAACAAAGACCTAAACAGAAACAGGCTAAGGCTAACAACAACTAATGCAGAAACAGAAATAGAGACCTAAACAAGCAAAGACTAAGGCTATTTACCTCATACAAAGTAACAGGCAAAGACTAAGACTAGTGCAGAAATAGAAACAAGAAACAGAGACCTAAGCTTTGAATATATTTTAGTTCCGATTGTGAATCTGATCATAGAATTTGGCCTTACCAAACTACCACTCCCAATATCAGAGCCACACATTTTGGAATGTCTAGACCAGTATCGATTGCAACTCTACTTCGTCCTCTTAACACCATCTAACTGCTCCTGTGCTCTATGGGTTACCTTCCCAAATTTCATATACAAATCAATGGCTATCTTCAACGCAACAGTGGGACCAACAAACTTATTGTGGCATGGTCAGGGGAAAAATTTGTTGATAATTGCAATGACTTTTGACAAGTGCTTGAAGTGAAAATAAAGGCCAGCAAGCAAGATCAATCTATGGAGATATATATGACCAGATTCTGCGCCTAGTCCCAAAGCAACAATTCCAATAGTAATAGAACTAATTATAGTGATCCTCGAAAATGCATGAAACTAAATGGTCATGTGGTGGCAATTACAGGAAGCAGCATCAATGGTGACTACAGAACTGGATGTTTTCAAGATCAGTTTAGAAGAGGCTGGTTATGCATCCTAGGTGCCCTTTTCTATTTTGCAAATTATTCTGCTAGGTAAGTAGATGAACTGATGTGTCAAAGCATTCAACAGAGACCTAAGCAACATAGTGATTTAACAAAACAGAGAACCTAAGGCTTAAGCACTAATGCAGAAACAGGAACAGAGACCCTAAGCAGAGAGCCAGAATGCTACATACCGGTGTAGACGACGACGACGGTTGTTTCAGAGAACGACAGGGCTCTTCGCGACGACGACGACGGGGCTCTTCGCGAAGACGACGACGACGACGACGGCGTGCTTAGGTTTACACTTGTGGAGGCTCAGCGATGAGTTAGGGCAGAAGCTTGTAAATGGAGTGTTTAACTTATGAGGACGACAACGATCGCATCAGATAAAGAGGAGGGAAAATAGACTTTCTACGTCGGTTGTTTCAGAGAACCGATGTAAAAAGAACTTTCTACATCGGTTACACTACTCAACCGATGTAGAAAGTCTTACTTTCTACATCGGGTATAAAACAACCGATGTAGAAAGTTTAAATTTTTTTACAAAAATGCCACCGCCTATTTTTGTACATCGGTTATAAAGCAACCGATGTAGAAAGTGGCAAATTTATTTACAAAAATGCCACCGCCTTTTTTCTACATCGGTTGACAAATAACCGACGTAAAATCCTGTTATAAAAAGCTATTTTTACACTAGTGACTTGTCTTAAAATAGGTAGATATGTGAATTTAAAATAAAATAAATCTATATATTATTGTTATAAATAAATTATTGTAATTCTGATTTCATGCAAAGACTATTAAGCATGTGTGCATAATGTTCCTTATTATTAAGTATTTTACACAATGAAAATTAAATAATATATGTATCTACAATTATATATGTATCTACAATTATATATTTTTAGAAGAGTAAAGATTTACATAATAACCATTGCTTATTTTAAGTCTTTTATACATATAAATTTAGAGTTTTATATTAAAAATTATATTATTATTATAAATAAATATTTTAATAATAATAATTTCATGATAAAATTTATATACGAATATATATCATTTTTATTATTGACCATAAAATTGTATGTAATAGAAATAGTTTCTTAATAAGTACCTTATACTAAAAACTAAAAAAAATGTTTTCCATCCAAAAACGTCAAAGTGACCTTTCTACAGTTCATTTTCAAACAAAATTGTTTTACAATATATTTTTAAAAAATATATTTTCATATTTTTTTCAAAACCACTTTAAATTTGCTTTTACAAATTTCTTCTTTTAAATAACAAAACAATCAAATTTCTTTTTGTTTAAAAATTACGCAACTTAAATTTCTTATCTTATTAAAAAAATATATAGAAGTAGAATCAATATTTTATAAGATTATTTATTTATTTATTTTCTTCTTTTTACATAGTTTGCAAATATTTTATTATATTATATTTTACATAAAATTAAATAATTTTTTTAAATTATCATATCATTTTACATTCAATTTAAAATATTATTTTTTTAAAGAGATAAGTAAACGGTGCTAATATCTTTACTACTTTATTCATAAATAATTTTTAAATTTAAATTTTTTTTAAAAAACTTTTTTCTAAATTTTCTTTTATTAATAAATTTTGATAATAATTTTAATTTTATATTTTAAATTTACAAAATATTTTTGGTTTGCTATCTTATCATAAATTTCGGTATAAACTCTCTTAGATTATAGTAAAATATTTGTTAGATAAAGTAATGAGATAACTTATAATCGTATTTCTTTGATTCGATCAAAGTTTGATATACTTATTATTGATAATTTACACATATTGTTCGTGTGGATAAATTCAAATCCTTATCATCTTGTTTATTATAGGTCTTATTTTGATGCTTTACAGGTTAACATTTTTACAGTTGTTTTAGTATTTTTATAAACAAGATTCATACAAGATATATTTTACGGATTACTTATTATCAGTTATAGCATCAAAATTGATGTATTAAATTTGATTATTAGTAAATTCAAGCATGCAACATTTAGCATGACATTATTATACATTTAGGTCGCAGTGCTGCCTATTATAATATCTATAAAATATTTATGTGAATCATAGATTTTAAAAGTTTGTGTAGCTTAGACTTAACATAGATTTACCCTTACTAGATGTAGTAGGTTTTGAATTCCAAGTTTGGGTGGTGACATGAGTGAAATTAAAATCCCAAATAATTCCATTTTAAATCATGACACAGAGACCTTACTTGATGGACCTATAGAATTGTTGATCTATGTTATTCATTGCCAGACTTTTAAATATGAATTGACATTTTATTTGTAATAACTAAACAATAACAACAAGAATACAAAGGAACCTAATTTTGAATAAAGGTAGCATAGAACTTAATTTTGAATGTAGGTAGCATATAAAAGCACATTCCAAGTGTCAGGAACACCAGCTAGGCACCAGTGGCTGCAATCAGGTAGTGTATGTGTTCCAATTCCATAAAAAGATGGGTGGCCATCTTTCCTCAATTGTGATAAGGTAGTAATATCCAACAAAGTCACAGGTTTTTTCATGGTTCTTAACACTTTCTTTAGTACTAATTGTGCTGGTGGTAGACCTCCTGGGTAAATAGATCCTTCCACTGGCCTTGTTTGCCCTTCACAAAAGTTTGGTCTTGGGTCACCCAATGCTTCTCCACTGGAACAATTCACACAAAAGTGAATTCCAAATGTACAAAATTATATACAAGGATTTAAATATATTTTGATCTTTGTAAACTAATAAGAGTTTAGTTATCATCTATACACTTTAAAAATTTGGAGTTAGATCTTTATAACATTTCAAGCTTAGGTATGATAAAAGTGGACCAAGGGTGTGTTCTTTCTACCTTTCATTACTTCTGATTCATGGCTCGGACTATGTTGGGTGTTCTTTGGACTTTACTTTTTGCACTTCCTTTCATAACCTTTTATCTTTTTAAAAAAATTATTTTCAATTTTATCTCATTATAAATCTATAAAATGTACTTCCAAAAAGTTAAATTTTGAAAATATTATTTGATACAAGTAATTCTTAAATTTAACTTTTGAAAGTGTAAAACATACTTTTAGAATTTAAATTTCAAAAATATATTTGTAAACTTTCAGAAATTAACTTTTAAAAATATATTTTTATATTTTAAAATTTAATTTTCATAAATATAAAAAGTAATGCCCTTCTCTTTGTATTACGTTGACCCTAAAAAAGTTTTAAAATTTATAAGAAATCAAACGTATAAAGTATGATAGTAACATTGATTAGAGGATGGAAAATTATGTTTTATTAATTATATTTCAGTTATAAATATATTGTTAAGATTATAGATATTCTAAATTGAAAACTTAAACTTAAAATGAATAAATTTTTTTTTATGTTAATTTTTTTTTTTGCTTGATTAATCAAAGAGAAATAACATATGATTGAGTGAAACTCAAGTTATCACCGGAATATAATCTAATAAAATTTTAATTTAAATAATTAATAATAATAATAATAATATATTATCTGATAATATAATATTATAATAAATTAAAAATAAATTTTCCTTAACCTAAATTTATTAATTAATAAAAAATTATTAATTATTATATATAAATAGATATATCATGAAAATGAATCAGATCTGTAATGTATAGTTTGTGTTGTTTAAAATTTAGATTAATTTAATTGTTTAATAAATGGATATATTTAAATTGTAAAAAAAATATTTTTAAATAAATTTGATTAAATTTATCAAAAAATATATTTATTCTATTTAAAAATTTTATTTATTTTAATATATTATATTTATATAAATTTTTAAAAATTAAAATTTTAAATTTTAAATAAAAGAAATCTTTAACATTTTTCTTCTTATACTTAATATAAAGTTTTCTCTTGTTATCTTTGTCTCCTTCCATAGTTGTCGATCTTCATTCTATACATTTCTAGTTTTATTTATGTTTTACAAAAATTAGATATTTTTTATTAATTTATTTAATATTTGAAAGTTTAAATAATCTTTATTAATTTTTTTATATTATAAATAATTTAATAATATGATATTTATTTTGTACATTATATTTTATTGTATATGTGATATAGATTTTGTATTGTTTAAATTTAAAATAATATACTATATTTATGGTTCGTTACATGTTTTTGATTAATTTTTTGTATAAATAATATTAATAAGGGTTAGTTTGATAAATTTTATAATTTTAAAAAATATTATTAAAATGTATTTTTATAAAAAAAATTATAAATTTTTTAAATAGTATATATATATATATATATATATATATAGATTTTAAATATAATTTTTTTATTCTGTAGATTTTAAGTATATAAATCCTTTTCATCAATGATTTATATGTATATATATATTTTAAATTTATTTATATTATAATATTTTAAATAAATTTGTAAATTTATTAAATTTAAAAATATACGAGATGTTGATAAAAATATCTATAACAAATATCAAACTCAAATTTCATCTTTAAAATTATTAATTATGTCAAGCTTAAATCTTTAAAATTTAACTCAAATTATTTTTATTTCTAATCATAATATTCAAAACTTGAAACCCAAAATTATTTCAAAAGAATAAACTTCTTGAACTCATAAGACGGAAGTTGTTCATTGAATTTAATTATTCAATTGTCAAATACTCAATAGTTAGACACCAAATTATAGATAACACAAAAAAAACTTGGAAGGTGAGTTTTCTAGTATATTTTCACAAGTGGTTATATTAAATCACTTTAACAACTTGTTTGAAAAATGGCCCTTAAGAAATTGGTATCATAATTTAGTAACTTTCATCTGATTATAATATAGTCCAATCAATGGCAGTAGATATATTTACCTTTGATGATCAGGTGATACTCCTTGGAAGAATATTGTTGTTTTGGCAGGGTCAACACTGTCATCAACCCATTTGGCCCATGTATTCAGTGCTTTCTCATATGCAACCAAACGATCCATGTCTTTCAACGTATGATTCCCATATTGAATAAAATCCCATCTACAAGCACAAAGTATAAGAAAAAGAAAATTGAGAGAAAATTGTTACACATTTTGCATGTGACCAAAGATGAAGAGTGTATCTAGCTAGTAAATATGGGTTTCTATTTAGTTTAACATACGGTTGTTTTCTTCCTGAGTGAAGCCACCAATGCCAAGTGTCAAATATCAATATATCTATTCCTTTCCACAATTGGGAAGCCCCAATTGAATCTAGTTTCATCACTCGACCCATTTTTTCATTAACAATGTCCACCAGAAATGCATTCCGTGAGAACATCATCCTAGCATTGTACGCCTGCAAATTTTGTCATACATATAACAAGCATTAAGTTATTATGTGTTATTTTACCCCAAAATTTAACATGAAGTTAACATTGTGACTTAAAACAAGTTTAACCCATTATTGTTAAACCCTGTTTAATTCTATACCAAGCACCTACCAAATTATGTTATTGACTTGACTTCTTTTGTATTAGCCAATACACATGATATTTGAAAATTCATCTTTCAAAAGTATTTAGAAATTTTAAGATTTTTTATTTTTATTTATAAAAATATCATATATTTTTTTATTTTCAATTTTTTTACAAGAAATAGTAAAAAAATTATTTTTTATTTTTTATTTTTAATATTTTCTCTATAATTTTTTTAAAAAATAAAATAAGATAAAATTTTTATAAATAAGTACAAAATAAAATAAAATATATTTTTACAACATGATTTATTTGCTGGACATTGCTAATTGTTAAGTTTTTTGGGTGAGGTTACATTTGAAGACCACCTTTGATATTACTTGGAACATAAGAATTTATTGAGTAGTCATTTGCTACCTTGAATTCTGTGCAAGAGCAAACTTCTTTCTTCTTAAACTATTTCTTCTAAAAAAATTTTAAAAAAATATTTCTCTTCTCAAAAATTATAAGTAAAATAAAATAAATAATCAATTTTTTTCAAATTCAAATTTTAATATTTTCAAAGTTCCAAGAAATAAAAATCACAAAACTAATTTTTTCTAATCTTTCAAAAATACTTTTCTAAAAATCCAAAAATATCATAATCTTTTTCATAAACTTAAAATCTATTGAAATTGAGTTTTAGAACTACGTAACTTTGATTTTTTCATTGCACCTGAAAATACGTAGGAGCGAAAACCGGACCGTCAAGCCCAAATAAACTACCGGATCATTTTTTTTTTCATTTATTTCATGAGACAAAAAATAAAAAAAAAATTAAATAAATCATTAAAAATAATTTTTATTTAGAATGAAATAAATATTTCTAAAAATTAATTATAATTTTGCACAATTAATTAGAAGGTAACCGTTTTTTATACTCTGTCCTAAGTTTTCTTTTTCTATGCTTAGGTTGAAAGAATAATTAATATATTATTAAGAAATGAATTTAGTAGACAATAGCCAGTCATTTTCCAATTGGGTCTGCGCCCGATAATTAAAATTATAATTAGCCACGCTATTCATGGTTGGGGACCAAGGAATAATGATTAGATATTGGTTCATCAATCAATTTTAATAAATAAGCACTAGGTACTTAAAATGAAAGGCTATTCACGTTTTAATACTTTAAAAAAAACGTGGAAAAAACGATCAAATTTAAATTCACAATCCTCATCTAAAATTACTTTAATCTTAATTTTTATTATCACATACGGTTTTCACTTTTTAATATTTAGATATGATAAATTATTATTTTGTTTACTTATTTATAAAATATAAATTTAATTTATATATAATTATTATAAATTTATTTAATTTTTTAAAATATAATAACACAGACTTCAAAATTTAAATTAGGTTAAGAAAAGTAAAAATATTATTATAAAAATTAGGAATAAGAAAACATATTTAAAAGCTGGCTCTAATTTTATCAAAAATTCAATTAAGATCAACTAGTACTCTGTTTCTACGAGGTGGACTAATGTCAAATTAAAGAAATTTTAAAAATCTTTAATTCATTTTTCTTATTTCTTCAACAGTGTCAATTTGTATGGTTAGTATTTCACTCTATGGATTGATTTAATAACTAATTATTTTAGTAATAAAATTATGCTATAATAAAAATTATGCCGACAACTGAACATAATTTGTTTTTTCTTCTATTAGTGTCGGTGTGTATTCAACAATTATTTTGTTTCTTCTGTTATATATCTAGCAAATTAACAAACTTGTGATTATTTTCCAATGATGGATACATGACACCGCAGCATTACATCACCCCTTCTTATCAATACATCCTTCGGATATATTGTTTGGTTACTTTTTATTTTGCTTGCACTTGTGGGAATCCAATAATATCTTGTGAGTCAAATAGTTAATTAAGAAACCAGCTGTTAAAATGTATTGCATGAATGCATTAAAAAATTGTCATTACCTGATAACTCTGCTCTATTTAATTTCAAGATCTATGCATGAATGGAACACCCAATTAATATTTTATTTTGCAACTAATATTTCATTTGGAGTCAAAATTGAAAGCACAACCACTTTGACTTATCTTAGGTAATTGAGGTGAAAGTAATTTTGTGTGGATGTGATAGCTAGACTTGGCATATAAAATTTCAACTTTAAATTTTAAATTTAAATTAGTTATTTTTTTTTATCTGATTTATCTAATATATTTTTTTGGATTTAAGTTGAACTTTGATTTTTATTTTATGATCTAAATAAAATATGAATTTTTTGTCCAACCTTACAGAATCTGAAATTAGAAATGGGTTGGTCTAATTTGGGTTGAATAGTCTGTTTAGACAGGTTTAATAATAAATTTTAGTTGTGATAATAATTAAGAGGAGATGAAGAAAATTAATTATGAAAAATAAAAGTTACAACAGAAATCTAACCGGGAAGGTGAAAATGGAGACACCATTAGGAGTTCTAACTGAGGTGTATTCAGCCTTTGGCATAGCTGTGTGAATCATGCAAGTGAGTGATTGCCATTGATTCAAGCTCAAAGAGTCCCCCACAAACATGACACTCTTCCCTCTTAACCTATTTAAGAAATCTTCACCATTGAATCTGCACAAGTTTCATTCAAAATGATTATAAGTAGGTCCAACTCAAGTTGTATATATGGTCTTAATTAATGATAATTTAAAAGGGTCTTTTGTTGGGATCTAATACAGCATTTGATCCTAGTTTGAGGACAAAATAATTGAAAGCAACTTCACAACACATACTCTTAATGAAGGATTCTCTGCCGACTTAAGTACTTCAACTTTTTATATGGTAGTTCAATATATATATATATATATATATATATATATATATATATATATATATATATATATATATATATATATATATATATATATATATATATAAGCCTAACAAACTTACCAAATTAGTTGATAACTTGAAGGTAGAGTCCAGGGAAAAGAAAATATATTAAAATGTGCAGACAGAAGCAGCAAGATGTTTTCTATTAGTTAAAGAATCACAAATCACAAACATAATAATTGTGATTTGGAAATCTTTAATTGATTTGATAAATAAAGGGATGGGAAAAATATGAATATGGTTGAATAAAGTTAACTAGGAAAGGCTGTTAAGGAGAAAATATAAGCTGGATAATAAACTTGACATTTTGAAAATGTGGTCACCAGCTTTTTACATGGCCCTCTCATAAGACTAAGTCAACCCATGCTTAGCATTTTTCAACCATCAGCTGTGTGTTTGTTTGTTTTTCTTGTTTTCTTTCTCTTCCTTTTTTTCATTTTGAGATGACTAAAATTTGAAATCAATAAAAGGGTATTTGTTAATTACATGGTATCAAAGAAATGGAAATTATAATATATACCAAATTTTAAGTTGGATTTCTAACGTATAAAAAAGGAACAAACAGCATTGGAAAATAAAAATAGATACACCATGAACTTTTTTTAAAATTGGTGGTGTTTAAGGTCACAATTTTGGTTTAAATTGTAAAAAATTACAATTAAATCACAATTACAATAACTGCTAAAATCTTTATATCATAGTTGTAATTGTAGTTGTAAATTACAATTTCAGACCTTGTTTTTTGTGGAAATCCTTGCTAGGGAGCTCTCTAGTAATAAACAAGTAAAACGTCCTTTCATGGTTAAAATATTTTCCATTTGTAAATTGAAGTTTACTCTTTATAGGACAATTAACAGGAGATGAGGAACAGTGGAATCTCCATCAGTTATCACATTTGATTTCTATCTTGGTCTTTATTTGACAAAGGTCTTTTACCCATATAAGATGCAATTATTAATTAGTTGTTGACTGGTACCCTTCATGGATTGAGTTCTATTATTCCAAGAGCACAAGGATTATTTTTTTTTTTTCAAAGAGATTTATATTATATTATTATATATATGAGTATTAGAGGTACACCAAAAATATAGAAAACCATGACTGATGTTTCTTTTCAAAAGTTGTCATTTCCCTTGAATTTCTTAGAAATTCAATGTCCTGAAAACTTTGCATTATTCAGGCAAGAATTAAAAGCATGTTAAACAAAATTTAAAGTTTCTATGTGTTTTTTCTTGTGACAGATAGCTAGTTCTCAAATGGCCATCCTAGGTGTGCAATTAAAGTTGATAAACAACAATCAAATTTTTTCTACTCTTGCACTATACATTCTTTTAAAGATATCTTTTTTCATTTAGAAATTTTTTTTAAAATAATAAATAAATATACATGTCAGACTTGCTTTAAAGTAAAGAAAGTACATACTTCAGGATTATTGTAAAAAATTTCCTATTCAAAAATTGCCAACAGCGTTTTAAAAGGTAAAATATTAAATGACATAACAGTCAATTTTGTTAAAGTTAATTATAAAATATATTTATATATAATGAATTATATAATTATAAAAATAGTAACTTGATATTTTAATTAATAATTATTATTTTACAATTTAACTTCTGACATATCTCTTGCACTCAATTCATGCTAGGCCTGAACCCACCATCACTTATTTTTTTTTTAAATTTATTTGGTTAAAATATTAAATTATTAAAATATAAATGGATGATCCATACTCTTACATGATAGACATGATTGATTTGATAATTTCTTAATACCAAGGGATTAAAATAATCATAACCTATGACAGAAAAGATTTAATTAATTCTAAGGAAAAGAAAAGCATAAAAGAGGGAAAAAAATATTTCACCAGAAAAAATTAACGCGCATCTATGTCAATCTTGGGTGGGAAACAATGAAATGGCATGAGACTAATAAAAAATAAAATAGAAAGATATTGATATGAGTAATTAAAAGCTGATTTTAAGTATTTAAAATTGTAAGATTTTATTTAAAAATAAATATTTAATATATTAAAAATAAATAATATTTTTTAGTAAAAAATATTATTTATATTCTTAAAATTAATATTAACAAAGTTGATAAACCAAAGAAAAAAAATTAATACAATAAAAAAATAAAAAAGAAATATGTACCTTGGTAAGTTGCAATTTGTGGGTTGCCATCTATACTGGAGATAGAACTTGTCTTTTCTACCAGTTTTTTCACAATCAAATTCCTTCTCTATAAAGGGACACTGTGAAGATTTATAATATGGAGGGTATGAAGCATCATAGATCCAGCTTCCTTGGAACAAGTCACAACCACTCTCTGCAAGGTTGTGATGAACATCATCCCTTCCATGACTCTGAATGAGAAGGGGAAGAAACATAAAAAAATATATGGTGAGAGACCCCATTGGAGTCATACAGAGTGATGAAAAGGTGGCACACTGTTACCAGTTCATGGTGATGGTGCTGTTTATGCGGTTTGCAAATTTGTTTATGCAGATTTATATATATACACATGTATATGCATGAAATATGTAAGCGAGAATTTTAAATGAAAGAAGAGATATTGCAAGAGTAAAGGAGTATGCGATGGAATCAAATTATAATTAAAAATCACCGTGAATCTCTTCTTTTACGTGCATAATGATCTTCTTATATATGGAAAGAAATAAAGATTTTGAATATAAATGATTTTAAAAATAGTTTTAAAAGTGACTATAAAAATATTAAAAATTAATTTAAAAATTTAAATATAATAGATTAAGAAATATATAAATAAAATAAAATAAAAGTTAATAAAAATGAAATAATCATTTTTTTTAAAAGTAAAAATTAAAATAATAAGGAAAGTCATCTAAAATTTTGAGTTAAAAATTATTATATGATATTCTTGGGAAAAATTTAGTAATATATATCTAAATATTATAAAATTAAATCTATATATTTTTTAAACTATCCAAGAATAATAATGTTCTTATTCCTATCACTTTAGTGGATGGTGGCATAGGTGAGAGCAACGCTTTAACCCCAATATTAAGAGAAATGATGATGCATATTTACATAATATGTTCATTTATGTACATTTAAGTTTTAAACATGTGATATTTTTTTCAAATATTTCATAACTGTTAGATTGGAATTAATTGGATGAATGATATTATGCTATCGTTGTTCCAAAAGAAAATACTAAATGTACACACATTTGTGACTTTCCTGTAGTTTCCTGCTTTGTTCTGTCAGTGAAGATATTGTAATTGATGAATTTTAGTCTATAAAAAAATGGGCACAACTTTTGGAGAGAATGTATATTCACAGACAAATTGACTATGGATATATTGAAACAGTTTATATTATGCTAATCATACCAAATTTGTTGCATATATTTTGTATCTAAGTCATGCTTTTTGATATTGACCTCTATTGAATATTTAATTCTGTTCAAGCTTTAATTTTCATTTTTATTTAATAAATAATTAAATAATTAATTATTTTTAAAATAAAAATATTTATTTTAGAATATGCTCTATTTTTATTATTTTAATATTTATTTCAATAAAATGTTCTTTTTATTTTGCTGAAATTATTATTCATTCTAAAAGATTTAAAGAAAATGGCTCACCAATAAAGAACTTTGTAGAATTTTTTTTGTTATTGAAAATAATAAAGAAAAAGGAACTTGATTTTCTTTTTTATGGAAAAGAAAGCTTTTGTGTCATTTCTTGGATTGATTTCTTAAAGAGAAGCAAGAGGTAAGATTCTTTTATAAAATAAAAAATTGAAGATTTGAGTAGTTTATAGCAGATTTTGTACTTAATTTTTATCATTTTTTTATTATAAAAAAGTTCAAAAACCTTTTAGCCTAGAAAAAATTCAATAAAACAGCCTCACTTTAATTATTGATTGTTAATTAGTTTTTTTTTCATAAAAATGATAAAAAGTTGGTAATTACTAATTAAAGATGTAACTAGTCAACTTTTTTTTTATCCGAAGATAGGACCAATACCGAACCGAGCCCAACAGACTTTCGGACTTGGTCATTGGACTTTTTGGCATTATTGGACACCCCACAATAATAATAATAATAATAATAATAATAATAATAATAATAATAATAATAATAATAATAATAATAATAATAATAATATAATAATAATAATAATAATAATAATAATAATAATTTATAATTTTGCAATTTGTGAATACCCCTATTTTCTTTTACAGAAAAGAGAAAATGAGTACAGTATTACAGGTACAAACAAACCAAAAAGACAATAAGAGTTTTAGAGGAAAATAGGTTCCAAATTATGAAGGGCCTTATGTGGTGAAGAAAGCATTCTCCGGATGGCTTTGATTCTCGCAGACATGGATGAGAAGGATCTTCTGAATTCCATAAACTTCGATGGAGTAAAAAAATATTTTTCCTACAACAAAGTCAGGCCAAAAAAAAAAATTGAATGAAGAAAATGAAAATTTATCTTGCTAGGTTGAAAACCCAAATGGGTAATCTAGGCAAAAGATAGAGCGGCCCGCTAAGTTGAAAACTCGAAAGAGCGGCTCAGGCAAAAATTAGGGTCAACTAATGAACTTATTTGAAAGGAAGGACCTAGGATGACTTTGACTTGCAAACTAGGAAAAATGGATTGAAAGCAGTGGGTTTGAACCATAAACTAGGGCAAATTGATTGAAAACAGTGGAACCACAAACTGGAGAAAATGGATTGAAAGTGGTAGGTTTTGAGATGCTCAAGGTTATGGATTTGAGACATTAGCTCTATTTGAATTGTACTCCACTTCTAGGTTTCACTGAATTTCACTTATCTGTATTCTTTTGATTTTTCTTCCTTTTGTATTCCTTTATTTTTCTCTAGCAGAATCCTCGTTGTAAACATAATTTTTCTCCATATAAATATGATCTTTCCATTTCACTCTTTATCATTAGTCTAATTTGCATTTTTTTATGAACATATACTGAAAATAAATATTTACCATTTAATTTGATAAGCTTTACAATTACTTCGTCAGTTGTCAAAAGTCACTGAAATTTAATGAGCTAAAAAATGGAAGCACACTGATTATAGGGCAAGCCACCTTTCCAATTGGTGAACAAGATGTGAAATCAAGTGAGTCATCATCCATCTTCAAAGCATTGAGCGTTTTGTCATTGAAAGAAGCCAAAGGATTAAAAAAAAAAGACTTAAATAGTCAACATTTTTTATTTTAGTTAATTCAAGGCTCTCAAGTCTGCTTGGTTTTAAATTTTAAGGCTCTCGACCTTATTTGCTTTCAACTTTCAAGGCCCTCGAGTCTGCTTGCTTGCTTTTATATTTTAAGGCACTCAAGCCTGCTTGTTTTTATGTTTTAAAGCCCTCATGCTTATCTGTTTTTATTGTTTAGGGCCTTCGTGCTTGTCTATTTTTAAATTTCAAGGTCCTCGTGGCTATTTGATTTTATTGTTTTAAGGCCATTGTGCTTATTTGTTTTTAAATTTTAAAGCTCTCGTGCCTGTATGCTTTTATGTTTAGGGCCCTTGTGCTTGTCTGTTTTTAGATTTCAAGGCTCTCGAGTCTACCTGCTTTTAAATTTCAAAATCCTCGAGCTTGTTTGTTTTCAAATTTCAAAGCCCTCGAGGCCTGCTTGCTTTTGAATTTCAAGGCTCTCAAGCTTATTTGGTTTCAAATTTCAATGCCCTCAAGGGTGCCTGTTTTTATGTTTCAGGGATCTTGTGCTTATTTGCTTTTAAATTTTAAAGCCCTCGTGCCTGTATGCTTTTATGTTTAAGGCCCTTGTGCTTGTCTGTTTTTAGATTTCAAGGCCCTCGAGCCTACCTGCTTTTAAATTTCAAAGCCTTCGAGCTTGTTTGTTTTCAAATTTCAAAGCCCTCGAGGCCTGCTTGCTTTTAAATTTTAAGGCTCTCGAGCTTATTTGTTTTCAAATTTCAATGTCCTTGAGGGTGCCTGTTTTTATGTTTCAAGGATCTCGTACTTATCTGCTTTCAAATTTAAAGGCATTCGTATTCATCTGCTCTTAGATCTCTTACCAATTGTTTCATATATAAAAAAAGGGTGATTCACTTCTTTACTTGTTTCTTACTACAATAACTTGAATAATTTCATTATTCGTGTCATCTACTAAGAATCAAGTAAAGAGAGGCAACTGTGAATACCCCTATTTTCTTTTACAAAAAACAGAAAATGAGCACAGTATTACATGGTAGAGGGTGCCCAGGTCACAAGTCACAGGTACCCAAAAATGGCAAAACACACTCTGAAATCAAAAAGCATTTTAACACACAAGTGCAACAGGGGTAGAGGGTTAGGTGGCTGCAGTTTAAGAAATCAAATTGCTCAAAATAATGGGCAGTGAGAAAAATCTTGTTGGGCAGAAACAAAAAAAAAACATTAATTATAAAATGGGACCTTAAAAACAGGGGAGCGGGGTTTTTTTTTAGGCATTTTTTTTTACTCTCAGAAAAAGAATTTGGTATCTCTGCTAACTGGGATCCTTTCTTCGAATACGACTATCACAAACCAAGTAAGTTCATGACTTATTGATCTCTGTTTATCTTAATAGTTCAGTAACGATTTCCATAAACTTGAAATTGTAAATTTGATTATTTTTTAGCATGTTAGAGCTAAACGGATTTTAACCTTAAGAATAAAAAATAGTCACAGTCCTTACCTAGAAATTCATCAGTGTTCACCCATGGTCCTTCGAGGCCATTGCCAGAAACCACCTCCGGCCACCGCGAGTTTTCATCTGCGTCGCAAGCACTAATCCTCTTCTTCCATTACGGTTAGAGCCAACACACCTTCCTTCATTCCACTCCCGTTCCTTCAAAGCCGCATTGATGACCCCCCTCTCATGGCCGCAACGACAGCCCCCTTATGGCTACGACGCCAGTTCCCTCAAGCGGCCTCCCCCCTTCTTTTTCTCACAAATCCTAATCCTTTTTGTTTAACCCTACTGTTGGGATTTCATTCTCATTTAGGAGTAAAAGGGATTTTAAAATTGGCCTCAAAGTTTTAGATAATATTTAAATAAAATTAGGAAGTATTTAAACATGAATACACGCTTAGCCTAGTGGTTGTCTTGGTAGAGGCTCTTCGGGAGCACAAGTTCGATTCCCAAATGCATATAAGATTTCAAAGTATTATTAAAAAATTTCTTTTTAGATAAAATTAATTTTAAATATTGTATAGACTACTTTATTTTATCGTGTATGAAGAGTCGTATGAGTTTAAGTATAACCTACGTTTATCTTAAACTTTATGCGTGTAGGGTTTCAAAGTATTACTAAAAATTTTCTTTTAAATAAATTGAATTTAAATTTATTATTTTCGTATTTTAAATCTCATGCAACGAGCTTTAGATGCGTGTGTATTCGGAAAAATTAAACAGGAATATTTTCTATTATTTTTTTTATAAAACTCATTCTTTTCAAAATATAATTTTCAATTTGAATGTTTCTTAAAAGTCTTCGTAATCTATGTACATATTTAATTTTTTTTTCTCATGTGTAAATAAATATTTTTGTACTACTTCTTCACTATTATCTAATTGTTTAGTTTTTTTTTTCATCATTTAGTTGTATGTTTGGACCTTGTCATTTGTTTAAATTTAAATTTATGATCAATTAGTTACACTTTTCTTTTGGATGGGCGAGCAAAGTGCTAATACCTTCCTTGTTCATAATCGACTCCCGGACTAAAAATCTTTTTTTTTTTTCAAAGGATTTTTTTTAACTTTTTTTCTTTTTTAAAATAAATTAAAATTTTGGTGGCGACTTCACTTTTCTTGAAAATAATTTCTTCTTCCGACAATACTATACTTTCTGTTCGTTGTTTGTCGTGATCCCGGTTATAAATTTATTTACGAACTGGTACTTTGTTTACTTATGCCGATGATTATTCTAAAATATTATTCAACATATATTCATATTCATATATTTATTTATTAAAAAATTTTATTTTAATTTTACAGAAAAATCTTAAATAAATGTATAGTTTTTTATTATTATATATTTTAAAAATATTAAGAATTTACATATAATCATTAATTTCCATAAACATATTTATATATAAATTTAAAGTTTTATTTTAAAGCAAAATAAAACTATATTCTTATTATAAATAAATTATTTGAACTATAATTTAATGCAAAGAATTTTAATTATGCGTGTAACATTTTTTACTATTACATATGAATATTCATCGTTTATGATTTAACTATTATTTATATTAAACTTTGTTATTTGTGTTAATTTAAAATATTATTTTAATATATATATATATATATTCTTGCACTTTATATTTTATAGAATTATTTTAATTCTAATTTCAAGCAAACAATCTTATATATATAATTTTGTAAAATCATTCCCACACAACATACCGCAGGAAAAAAAATCTGATTTATTGGATCCTTTTCCCATTCTCTTTCCCTCTCTCAACATTTCCCATTTATTCTCTCCTTTCTCTCTTCAGAAAGCCTCATTCATCAAAACTCTCACACACATAAAAACGCTACCCATCAACCTCCACGTCATCCCTCAGCTACCTCCACGTCATAAATATTGGTCCATGCATCATAAATTCTAACAATAAAATGGGTTAACATTTAAGGTGATTTTTGCACAAGGGAAGACTAGCTTAACAAGAAATCTTATGGCTAATAAATTTAGTGCATTCTCGATTTTTTTAAACCCCAATATCAACAAAGAATGGATGATCCGAATTAGATGAGTGAAATTGAACAAGACTCATGCGGATTTAGCTCTTTGTTAAAATGGTGGCAAGCATTTTTAAAATCATATTTAACGATCATTTTACCATTAATCTTGAATACTTTATTTAGTAGTTTTGTTGCTTAATCCTTAACTAATAAATAATAACATTGACAATAAAATATAATAATGATCATAATTTAAAATTGATCAACGTTACTTATTCTTGTATATATTATTATAATTGATAATCGTTTTTCTTCCATTCATTCATTATGCTAAAATTAAAATTTTGACATTATTTTAGTTATTATTAAGTTTTTTAATTGAAAACGAATCTTATGTGTATGCGTGTAGCATCGCATATTTTTTAAATTGTAAAAATTTATAATATAATTATTTTTTATCTTAAATTTTGTAAAAATGTAAATCAAAATATTATTTGTAAATATAAAAATTATAAATAAAAATATTCATTAAAATAAATATTTTAAATTTTAAACAATAGATCTTAAATTTGCATGTGTAACTTTATAAGATATTATTAATACAAACAAAATGTATATTCTTTTAATAAAAGAATTAAATATCAAAAATTAAAAAAAAATCTCATTAAAAACCATCAATTCTTTTTTCACATTTAAATTTCAAATTTTTTTTTATAATTTATTTCTTACAAAATTCATTTTTAAATTATCAAAAATTAAATTTTTTTTCTCAAAACAAAATTTATTTACAATTAATTTCGTACAAAAATTATTTTTCAAATTATAAAAAATTAAATTTATTTTTAATAATTCGTTTATTTATAATTTTCTTTAAAAATTAAATATATAGAACTACATTACCTTTTAGGAATATGTTAGAATAGAATTAAAAATTCTATCATCCTATTTTCTGTACATATTTATTTTATTTTTTTATGTATATAAATAATATATTATTTTTAAATTGTTTAAATATTTAATTTTATATTATAAAAAATTAAATAATTTTTAAAAATTATTTTATAATTACACATTTAATTTTAAATACTATTTTTAAATGGATAAATAGAATGTTTGCAACTTCAATATTTATAAATTATTTTCAGACCTACATTTTTTTTAATTTTTTAAAATTTTTTTAAAAAATAAAATTTGATGACAATTTTATTTTCTTACATTTTAAACATAATTATTTTTAATAAATTGGTTGTTCCATCATAATTTAAGTTGTTACAATTATCTTGTCATAATGTTTGGTTGCAACTTCCATGTAGTTATAAACTTTAAAAAAATTATACTCAAATATTTCTTTCATAAAATATTGATCCTATTTTTTTGATTCGATCAAAATTTGATACATTTATTATGGATAATTTAGACATAATATTTGTGTGGACAAATTCTAATCTTATCATTCTGTTTATTATAAGCCTTATTTTAATACTTTCTGGGATTGCTTAATATAAGTTATTATCAAAATTGATTAATTAAATTTTATTATTTATAAAATTCAAATATGCTGCATTTGACTACGCTAAATTAGATTTTAAGGTCTCCGTGCTGGCTATTATAATATTCATGTGAATCATAGATTTTTAAAAGCTTGTATAGCTTAGACTAAACACAAATTTATTCTTACTAGATGTAGTAGGTCTTGAATTCCAAGTTTGGATGATGCAGTCAAATTAAAATCCTTATTCCATTTTAAATTATGGCATGAGATCTGAATTGATTGACCTATATAATTGTTGATTTGTTTTGATTCATTGCTAGAATTTGAAATATTAATTGACATTTTTATGCAATAACTAAACTATAACAATAAGAATATACAGGAGATTAATTTTGAAAGAAGGTAGCATAGATCTTAATTTTGAATGTATAAGGTAGCATATAAAAGCTCATTCCAAGTGTCAGGAACACCAGCTAGACACCAATGGGTGCAATCAGGTAGTCTATGTGCTCCAATTCCATAAAAAGATGGGTGACCATCTTTCCTCAACTGTGATAAGGTGGTAATGTCCAACAAAGTCACAGGCTTTTTCATGGCTTCTAGAACTTTCTTTAGCATCAGTTGTTCTGGAGGTGGACCTCCTGGATATAGGGATCCCTCCATTGGTCTTGTTTGTCCAATACAAAAGTTTGGTTTTGGATCACCTAATGCTTCTCCACTGGAACAATTCACACAAAAATGAATCCCAAATGTACAAAATTATATACAAAGGTTTAATTTTATTTTGATCTTTGTAAATTAATAAGATTATAGTTATGATCTATACACTTTAAAAGTTTGGAGTTTGATCATTGTAACTTTACAAGTTTAGGTATGATAAAAGTGAGCCAAGCAGATCTTGTAGTTAAACGCTCAAATGAATAAAAATCTTTCTTTTACCCCTTTTTTTTTACGTTAATCTTTCTTTTGCTTGATTAAATAAAGACAGGAAATTTATGATTGACTCAAACTCAGGTTATCATTTGAACATAGTCTAATAAAAATGTAATTTAAGTAATCAATATTATTATTATTACACACAAAAAAAAAACTTGGAAGGTGAGTTTTCTAGTATATTTTCACAAGTGGTTATATTAAATCACTTTAACAAATTGTTTGAAAAATGGCCCTTAAGAAATTGGTATCATAATTTGGTAATTTTCAACTGATTATAATATAGTCCAATCAATGGCAGCAGATATTTTTACCTTTGATGATCAGGTGATACTCCTTGGAAGAATATTGTTGTTTTGGCAGGGTCAACGCTGTCATCAACCCATTTGGCCCATGTATTCAGTGCTTTCTCACATGCAACCAAACGATCCATGTCTTTCAACGTATGATTCCCATATTGAATAAAATCCCATCTACAAGCACAAAGTATAAGAAAAAGAAAATTAAGAGAGAAAATTGTTACATATTTTGCATGTGACCAAAGATGAAGAGTGTATCTAGCTAGTAAATATGGGTTTCTATTTAGTTTAACATACGGTTGTTTTCTTCCTGAGTGAAGCCACCAATGCCAAGTGTCAAATATCAATATATCTATTCCTTTCCACAATTGGGAAGCCCCAATTGAATCTAGTTTCATCACTCGACCCATTTTTTCATTAACAATGTCCACCAGAAATGCATTCCGTGAGAACATCACCCTAGCATTGTAGGCCTGCAAATTGTGTCATACATACATCAAGCATTAAGTTATTGTGTTATTTTACCCAAAAATTTAACATGAAGTTAACATTGTCACTGAAACAAGTTTAACCCATTATTGTTAAATCCAGATTAATTCTATACCAAGTACTGACCAAATTATGTTACTGACTTGACTTATTTTGTATTAGCCAATACACATATGATATTTGAAAATTCATCTTTCAAAAGTATTTAGAAATTTTAAGATTTTTTTACTTTTATTTATAAAAATATCATATATTTTTTTATTTTCAATTTTTTACAAGAAACATAAAAAAAATTATTTTATTTTTTATTATTTTATCTACAAAATTTTCAAAATAGAAAAAAATAAGATAAAGTTTTATAAATAAAAATATTTTTACAAACCAGACATGATTTTTTTGTGTTAGGTTCCACTTGAAGAAAAATATTCCCAAATTCTGTCTTAAGTTTTTTTTTCTATGCTTAAGTTGAAAGAATATTTAATATGTTATTAGGAAATGAATTTAGTCAACAATAGCCCTTCATTTTCCAATTCGGTCTGCGCTTAATAATTAAAATTACCTCACGCAAGAATAGTTAATTAGCCACGCTATCAAAGGGTATTCACTTTGTAATATTTTACATGTGATAAATTTTTTTTTTATTATTTATAAAGTATAAATTTATTTTATATATAATTACTGATATAGTTTTTATAGATTTATTTAAATTTTATTTTATTTATAAAATGATAACACAGACTCCAAAATTAAAATTAGGTTAAGAAAAAGTTAAAATATTATAATAAAAATTAGAAAGAAGAAAAATATTTAAAAGCTGGTTCGAATTTGATCAAAAATTCAATTAAGATCAACTAGTGCTCTGTTTCTACGAGGTGGACTAATGTCAAATTAAAAATTAAAAAAAAAACTTTAATTCATTTGTATATAATCAAATATTTTTTTTATTTCTTCAACAGTGTCAATTTGTATGGTTAGTATTTCACTCTATGGATTAATTTAATAACTAATTATTTTAGATGCGAACAATTGAACATAATTTGTTTTTTGTTCTACCAGTGTCGGTGTGTATTCAACAATTATGTTGTTTCTTCTGTGATCTCTTTAGATAATTAACAAAATTGTGATTATTTTCCAATGATGGATACATGACACCGCAGCATTACATCACCCCTTCTTATCAATACCGCCTTCGAATATATTGTTTGCTTACTTTTTCTTTTGCTTTCATGCATGGAATTCTAAGGTTCCGGTGATGAGCTTTTAATTTTTGTTTTTTAAATTAATTTAAAAATTAAAATTTATTTAGTAAAATTTTTTTTAATGTATTTTTAATTTATTTTTAAATATTTTAATTTAATTCTTAAAACTAAAAAGATATTTATTAAATATTATTTTTAATTTAGAAATATTATTTTTAAATTAATTTAATTCTATTATTATTAAGTTATTATTTTATAATAATAATAATAATAATATTATTATATTTTTTATTATTTTAAAAAAATTAAATAATTATTTATTTAATTTTTATATAATAAAAATAAAATAAATAATAATAATAATAATTAATATTTAAATTATATTAAATTTATAATATTATAATATACTTTATATTATATAATTAAATATAATATATATTATTTTTATATATAATAAAAACTAAATAATATAAAAATATTATAATAATATATCAAATTATTTATTTTAAACATTGATAATCAAATAATATGCAAAATAAAAATTTATATAATTATATAATATTTTTATATAATTATTATATTATTATTATCTTATAATATTATTTTTAATTTTATCATTATCAGTATTATAATAATAATAATAATAATAATAAATTTATATTTTTATTATTTTAAAAAATTGATTATTGATATATTTTTTATAAATTTATAAAGAAATAATCTTGTTTGATATATTTAAATTATATTTAATTTATAGTATTATAATATAATTTTATATTATATATTTTTATAATATAATATTTAGTATAAGAATTATAATAAAAATATATAAAAATATTTATTTATTTATTTATTATAAAATAATATATAAAATTTAAAATTGTATAATTATATAATATTTTTATATTATAATTATTATCGTTATCACAATTATTATCATTAATATAATTATTATCATAATAATAATAATATTTTATTTTTATTATTTTTAAAATAGTTTATTTAAAATATTTTATTTATTTAATTGTTATATATTAAAAATAAATAATGTTATTTAATATAAAAATTTTATTTAATTTATATTTTATAATATATATTATTTTTATATAAAATAAATATTAAATAATATAAAAATATTATTATAATAATAATATATATAAAATAAATATTTTATATATTAATAATTAAAAAATATATAAAATATATATATTTATATTTATATAATATTTTTTATATTATAACTATTATACCATTATTATTATTTTATAAGTACTAATTTATTTTTGTTATTATTATTATTATCATTATTATCAATATAATAATAATATTTAATTTTATTATTTTTAAAATTTTAAAATTATATTATTTTAATATATATAAATATTTTTATTAATTTGTAATAAAATAATATAATAAAATATTTTAGTTTTTCAATAGCTTTTAAAAATTAAAAACCATTCCAATCGAAAGTAATCAAAAGTCTTGAGAGTCAAATAGTTGGTTAAGACACCAGCTGTTAGAATGTATTACATGATACTTGACCACACTGCTCTATTTAATTCAGGCAACCCAATTAGTATTTTATTTTGTACAACTTATCTTATCTTAAGTAATTTAAGTGGAAGTAGTTTTGTGTGGATGTGATAGCCAAACTTGGAAAATAAAATTTCAACTCTAAATTTTAAATTTAAATTAATTATCTTTATCTGATTTACCTAATTTTTTTGGATTTAAGTTGAACTTTGACTTTTATTTTATGATCTAAATAAAATATGAATTTTTTGGTCCAACATGACAGAATCTGAAATTAGAAATGGGTTGGTCTAATTTGGGTTGAATAGTCTGTTTTGACAGGTTGTGATAATAATCAAGAGGAGATGAAGAAAATTAATTATGAAAAATAAAAGTTACAAAAGAAATCCAACCGGGAAGGTGAAAATGGAGACACCATCATGAGTTCTCACTGAGGTGTATTCAGCCTTTGGCACAGCTGTGTGAATCATGCAAGTGACTGATTGCCATTGATTCAAGCTCAGAGAGTCCCCCACAAACATGACACTCTTCCCTCTTAACCTATTTAAGAAATCTTCACCATTGAATCTGCACAAGTTTCATTCGAACTGATTAGAAGTGGGTCCAAACTCAAGTGTTGTATAGATGGTCTTAATTAATGATAATTTAAAAGGGTCTTTGAGACGCTCGTCGCAAACGTGCAAAAATAATTTCCAGATTTCCTCGAAACTATTGGTATAGTATAAGGTGTAACCTAGGTCATCTCCCAAAGACCATTTCAAACTCTTAAGCAAATAAGGAGAAAGTTAGAAAAAAGAGGATTTTGTAAAGATTTGATATTGAGTTCTAAACACAAAATACAGAATGAAATTAATTTACTTAACAATTATCAACTCAAGGAATTCAGAGGCTATTTTCTTAACTAATCATTGATCACTAAAATCATGCATTGTGTTTATCAACCTAGGATCATCTGGAACCCCTAGAATGATCCTTGAATTCTCTACTAAGAAACCTCTCAGAATTTAATTGATTACGATCAACAAGATTTAGTAACCACTTAATCTTTTATCTAAACCAATTTCACAATCAGAATTCAATTGAAGTAAGTAATAAAATGAAAACCTTCAATTCAATTACTTAATTTCTACTCTTCAAACTTTTGGAAAATGATTTACCAATCAAAAACCAATTATAAATCAATTATACATTAATCAAAATACGTCAACCGATCAAACTTTGATTAAAAGAATAAAATTGAAGAATATAGTAAAGTAGAGTAGAAATCACTCAATAAGCATGTAAATAAAGATCAAGACCTCAAAGTTAAAATGAAAATAGCTTGAATCCTTGAATTGAAACTACAAACCTAGCCTTCCATGAAGGAGGCAAACTAACAACAAAGAAAGAGGCAAACTAACAACAAATAAATCCTAAGCCTTCCATGTAGGAGGCAACTAACAACAAATAAATCCTAAGCCTTCCATATAGGAGGCAACTAACAATAAAGAAAAACTAAGCCTTCCATGTAGGAGGCAAACTAACAAGAAAGAAAACATAAGCCTTCCATGAAGGAGGCAAAACTAACAAGAAAGAAAGAAAGAGAGAAAGAAAGAAAGAAAATGGTATTGGAGTTAATCTCCAAAATGGTGTGTGTCTCCTCTTGCAAACCCTTCTATTTATAGAGGATTTTTGAGGCATCATCTTCAGAAAGTCACCAACTAGGATATTACTTTTCTACCCTTTTCTTGCTTTCACATGGGCTTTGTTGAAATTTCAAAACACTTTTGAATTTTTGCCACCAATGAGCACAACAATTTTGACTTTCTTGCACCGCAATTTCGGATGTTCACATGTCCGAATTAGAGCTTGACTTCTGAACAAAAGTTGTAGCCCTAGATCTTAGCTGTCCAACAAAGTTGATTTCATCTCAATATGACTTCTATATCTCAAGATATGGCCGGATCTTTGTACACTGTTCAAATTCCACGTCAGCAACACTATCTCATCTTTTGAGATAATTTCGGAGTCCTAAACATCCCATTTAGAATCTGCTCTTACTTTGTAACTATGGACACGTCTTTAAGCTTTCATTCAAGACAGATTTCATGATTTTTGGATGTCTACAACTCCTATTATGCTCAAAATACTATAATAGTGTCATTTTAATCGGGTAAGCAAAGAAATTCAATTAAACTTCATATGAACCCAAACTCATAAAATATGACAAAGATCACTTAATTGAACATATAAGAAGTCTTAATGAGATAAAAGTGAAAGATAATTATTTATGAAATCTATGCTTATCAGTCTTTTGTTGGGATCTAATACAACATGTGATGCTATTTGAGGACAAAATGATTGAAAGCAACCTCACAACACATACTCTTAATGAAGTAAGTCTCTGCCGACATAAGCACTTCAACTTTATATATATATATATATATATATATATATATATATATATATATATAGAAAAGCCTAATAATTGTAACTTTTTTATTCTTTAATTGATTTGATAAACAAAGGGACAGGAGGAAACGTAGCTTGATAATGGACTTAACAGTTTTTGGAAATGTGGTCAGCAGATTTGTACAATTACCTCTCATAAGAGTAAGTCAAGTCATGCTTAGCCTTTTTCAATGGAACTGCGTGTTTTTTTTTTCTTGTTTTCTTTCCTTTGCTTTTTCATTTTAGGATGAGTAAAATTTGAAAACAATAAAAGGGTATTTGTTACATGGTAGCAAAGAAATGGAAATTATATTTTCCAAATTATAAGTTAGTTTTCTAACATATAAAAGGAACAAACAACATTGCGAAATGAAAATTGATAAACTATTAACTTTTTTCAAGGTTTTAAATTGTAAATAAACGAGGAGGCTCCCATCACTATTACAAAAACTTCTAAAATCTTTATATCACACAGTTGTATTGTAGTTGTAAATTGCAATTTCAGGCCTTGTTTTTGTTAACATCCTTGCTAGCGAGCTCTATAATAATAAACAAGTAAAATGTCATTTCATGGTTAAAATATTTTCCTTTGTAAGTTGAGGTTCACTCTTTATAGGAACAACTGGAGATGAGGAATTGCTAAATATCCACCATCTATCATATTTGATTTATATCATAAAGTTTTTATTTCACAAATTAAGATCTTTTACCCATATAAGGAGCAATGATTAATTAGTTAAAAGGTTAAATTATTAAAATCTAATTAGATGATATATAATTTTATTTTGATGAATATAATCCACTTAAGAATTTTTTAACCATATCTATGGCAGTAAAGACTTAATTAATTCTGAGGAAAGAAAAAATATAAAAGAGAAAAAGATATAAAAAAAACGTGCATCTATGTCAATATTAGGTGAGAAATAATAAAATGGCACGACACTAATAAAAAAACAAAATAGACAAATATTGATAATTAAAATCTGATTTTAAGTATTTAAATTTGTAAGATTTTATTCAAAATTAAATATTTATTATAATAAAAAAATTTAATAAAATTTTTATTTTATATAGTTAAAATTAATATTAACAAAATTGATAAAACAAAGATAAAAACTAACAAAATAAAAAAACATATGTACCTTGGTAAGTTGCAACTTGTGGGTTGCCATCTATACTGGAGATAGAACTTGTCTGTTCTACCAGTTTTATGACAATCAAATTCCTTCTCTATAAAGGGACACTGTGAGGATTCATAATATGGAGGGTATGAATCATCATAGATCCAGCTTCCTTGGAACAAGTCACAATCACTCTGTGTAAGGTTGTTATTGTGATGAAGTTCATCCTCAGTTCCTTGATTCTGAATGAGAAGGGGAAGAAACATAAAAAAATTCATCAGGAAAGACCCCATTGGAGTCAAGGAAAGTGTGATGAAAAGGGGGCACTATTACCAGTCAATGATGAATTTGTTAATGCAGTTGTATATATACACCTATAGATATATGCAGGAATTAGGTAAGTGAGAGTTGCAAAGGAAAGAAGAGTTATTGTAACAGTGGGAAAAGGAGTATAAAATGGAATCAAATTAATTAAAAATCACTGAATTTTTTTTTCTTTCTTTCATTTTTTTACGTGCATAATGAATCTTCTTAATTACATATGGAAAGAAATAAACTTTTTGAATATAAATGATTTTAAAAGTAACTATTTAAATATTAATTAAAAATGAAATATTAGCTTAAAAATAAAAATAAATAAAATATTAAATTTAAAAAACTAAAATTAAAATAATAAGAAAATAATGTTATCTAAAATTTATAATTAAAAATTTCATATGATATTCTTGTGAAAAAAAATTAGTAATATATATAAATATTATTAAATTAAATCTATATAATTATTAAACTATCCAAATATAATAGCTTATACTTGCTAAAATGTTCTCACCCCAGTGACTTCAGTAGATGGTGGCGTGGGTTAGAGGAACACTTTAATCCTATTATTAAGAGAAATGGTAGTACATATTTGTATAATATATTTATTTATTTATTTTATATATTTTTAAATGTGTAATATTTTAAAAAATATATATATTATAATTGTTAAATTAAGCTGTATTAGGATGAATGATATTATGCTATTATTGATCCAAAAGAAAATACTAAACGTCAATTTACATAATATCGAATATTTAGGCAAAACTATCTTTTATATTTTTTGTGACTGATATATTTGTTGTTAAAAAATAAATCAAATGAGATGGTTGAAAAGGACAATTTGTGACGCGCTAAAACGATAATGCACTTCAAGTATAGACTAACGTGTGCCAGTGAAACTAACTCAGTTTGATTTAGATGTATCCATCCTAATTGTAAAACACTGCATCAATTAGAATTTATAGTAGGTTTGTAGCTAAGTAGAATTTCCTATTTTTGTTATTTGTTTTTTAAGATTATTTTATATATATTAAGAAAATTAATTAATTTTTTTTATATAATAGCTGTCATGTTGTTTTTTATTTTCATTAATTTTTCTTATAATTAATGTTTTTTTTGTAGAACAATAATCTAATAAAAAATAATAAATATTATTTCAAAATTCTAAAATGATAATTAAAAGTGAAAGAGGAATGTAAAATAATTTTTGAAATAATTATTATTTTTATTTTTATTTATCTATCCAGAAAAAATAAATTTATTTAAATTAATTTTAAATAAATTTTTTAATATATATAAATATATAATAAAAAATAGTTATTTTTTATGCATATAATAAAAGGAATAAAATTTAAAATTATTACGTATTAAACACCTGGCTAGATCAATCCTCCTAACTTAACATGTTGGTTGGTTAGGAAGATATAATGGTAGAAAGAATTTATTTTTTAAATTTGTATGAATTTTATTTTATTTTATTTATAAATTTTTTTATTTCTTAAGAAAAGAAGAAATGTAGAATTAAAGTTATTTTTTATTTAAAATTATTAAATATTTTAAATTAAATAAATATTATATTAATAAAAAATATAATAAAAATTTTAATTTTTAAAATTATATAAATTAAATTTATATTATTAATATTTTTTTATTCTTTTTTATTATTCAAACAACAATAATTTTTTTTATCTGTTTAAACAATTTATTTTTTTATTATATTTTCATTCTATTTCTTGTTTTTCTATTTATTATTTTTTTAAAATCATCCAAACAAAATTGTTTAAATTATATTTTTTTTTAATTTTTAAACACTATTTTCTAAAATAATTTTTAGAATTTTTTTAAAAAAGAAGTAAATAAAAGTAAGTTGAAAAGAACATAAAGTAGTGTATGAAAGAAAACAAATAACTGAAAATTGAAAAATAGAAAATCAAAAAGATGTTTGATTCCTATTTTTGAAAAAAAAACTTGGTTAGCGAGTAAAATTTCTAAAAATTATTATAAAAAATCCTATTTATTTTAAGAAGATGCGTGATTACTTTTGATTGTCAGATTTTAAAAATTATTTTGTAAAATTTTTTTTTAAAAGAAAGTGAAAGGAGTAATCGAAAAAAGATAAAATAATATATATAAAAATATGAGTAAATAGAAAATTAAAACATAAAGTTATTTAAAATTTTAATTTTAAAAACTAAAAAATAGAAAACAATTTTCAAAAACAGAAATTAAATCAACCTTAATAAGTAATTTCATTAAAGAATTATATCATTTATTATAATCAATACATTAAATCATATAAATTTTATTAAAAACTTATTTTATATAAAGTTTTCTCATATACCTAAGATATACATTAAAAAAGTCTAAAAAGTTTGGGCTAATTATAAGACGATTAGATAATTTTCAATCACAACTTTAAAATGTACATCACGGCATAAAAAAATTAATATAAATACTTATATAGTACATAAATTTATGCAATTATTATTTACCGAAGTTATAACCTTTTATTCTTTTATATATATTAAGTATTTTTTTAGAAGGGAATATATTTTATTCAAACTAAATATATTTATGTTATGATAAAATTATTTTATAGTAAAATTTTGTGTAAACACAAAATTTAAATTTAAATTTTTTAAAAGGAATCAATTATATATATTTTAAATTAATTTCAATAATTTAACTATGATTAAATTAATATTAAATATTATTTTAAAAATATTTACAATATTTAATAAATTAATATATATATATAATAAAATACATTAATACCATAATTTTATATGATTAAAAATTAAAAATTATATATTATTTTAAACTTTTAAAATATAAATTATATATATAAGGTTAAATATAATATAATATAATACATTTTTTTAAATATCAAATAATATTATTATATTTATAGACTAAACTTTTATAAATTCTGTTGATTCATTGAGTTACCAATTTTAATTGATTTTCTACCGATTTATTATTAAAATGATTTTATGATTCAAATAATTTAAAAAGATATTACTTTCTAGTTTAATCGGTCTGATTGATCAATTTAATCTAATTTTTAAAATCATGATTTATATACTTGATTCACACCACATTGTAAATTTATATTTACTAAAAAAAATATTTCTTCACCTTTTACCATTGACTATTAAAATTTCGTATTTTTTAATTTTTATTTATATATTTTGATAGGAATTTATTGTGTTGTGTTCGCAATAGAATTCTATTGAAAATTCATGAAAATTAAAAGGAAATGAACAAATTTTCAATAGTGAATCTCACTTTGTGTATTCTTGTGAACTCTAGAGGCAGGGGTGGGTGGGTTGATTCCGAGTCCGGACGATTTCAGGTAAAAAAAAATGAAGAAGCGGTAGAAATTGACGTTAGAAAAAGAAAAGTGGTTTTGGATCGAAAAAATGGATTGGGAATTGTGTGGATATGGTGAGGTGGCAGAGAGCTAAAAAGGAAGAGGCAAAAGCAGAAGAATGGAATAATGAAAAACAGAGAGAAGATATTACATAACATTTTAAAATTCAAATAATTTTGAACTTACATTTATTATTGATAATTTAGCCATGTTGTTAGTGTGAACAAATTCAAATTCTCATCATCTTATTTATTATAAGCCTTATTTTAATGCTTTACGAGTTAACATTTTATATTTGTTTTAGTATTTTTATAAACAAAATTCATACACGATATACTTAATGGATTACTTATTATCAGTTATCATCAAATTTGATTATTTATAAAACTCAAGTATGCAAAATTTGACGTGACACTATTGTATTTTTAGGCCGCAATGGTGGCTAATATAATATTTATAGAATATTTACGTGAATCACGGATTTAAAAAGCTTGTGCATTAGACTAAATATAAATTTACCCTTGGCGTAGTAGGTTTTGATTTCCAAGTCAAGGTGGTGGGAAGACGAGTGAAATTAAAATCCCAAATAATTCAATTTTAATTATGACCTGAGATCTTATTTGATGGACCCATAGAATTGTTAATTTGTATTAATTAATTATCAGAACTTGAAATATGAATTGATATTTAATTTTTAATAAGTAAACAATAAAAATAAGAATATATGGAAACATAGTTTTGAATGAAGGTAACATAGATCTTAATTTTGAGGGTATAAGGTAGCATATAAAAGTTCATTCCAAGTGTCAGGAACACCAGCTAGGCACCAGTGGGTGCAATCAGGTTGGGTATGTGATCCAGCCCCATAAGTAGATGGGTGGCCATCTTTCCTCAATTGTGATAAGGTGGTAATGTCCAACAAAGTCACACCCTTCTTCATGGTTCCTAACACTTTCTTTAGTACCAACTCTGCCGGGGGTACACCTCCTGGGTAAGTCCATCCCTCCATTGGTCTTGTTTGTCCAATACAAAACTTTGGTCTTGGATCACCCAATGCTTCTCCACTGGAACAATTCACACAAACCTATGAACTATCGTTGTAGCATTCATAATAGGATGGAAAATTATGTTTCATCAATCATAAAGACTTTTTTAAAATTATACATATTCTAGTAAATTTTTAGAAAATTAAATCACTTTAACAAATTGTTTGAAAAATGGCCCTCAAGAAATTGGTATCACAATTTTTTAATTTTGATCTCATTATAGTATAGTCCAATCAATGGTAGCAGATACTTTACCTTTGATGATCAGGAGATACTCCTTGGAAGAATACTCTTGTTTTGGTAGGATCAACATTGTCATCAACCCATCTGGCCCATGTATTCAATGCTTTCTCATATGCAACCAAACGATCCATATCTTTCGACGTATGATTCCCATATTGAATGAAATCCCATCTACAAGCACAAAGTATAACAAAGGAAAGTTAAGAGAAAAAATGGTTACATATTTTGCGTGTGACGAAAGATGAAGAGTGTATCTTGCTAGTAACTATGGACTTTTAATTAGTTTAACATACGGTTGTTTTCTTCCTGAGTGAAGCCACCAATGCCAAGTGTCAAATATTAATATATCTATTCCTTTCCACAATTGGGAAGCTCCAATTGAATCTAGTTTCATCACTCGACCAATTTTTTCATAAACAAGGTCCACCAGAAATGCATTGCGTGAGAACATCACCCTAGCATTGTAGGCCTGCAAATTGTGTCATACATGCATCAAGCATTAAGTTATTATTTGTTATTTTACTCAAAAATTGAACATGAACTTAACATTGCCACTGAAACAAGTTTAATCCATTATTGTTAAATCCTGATTAATTCCATACTAGCCACTGACCAAATTATGCTATGACGTGACTTCTTTTGTATTAGACAACACACGTATGATATTTGAAATTTCATCTTTAAAAAATATTTAGAAATTAAAGCGGCACTTGTAAAAATATCTCATTACTTTTTGTTTTAGAATTTTATACAAGAAATAATGAAAGTTAAAAAAATTATTTTAAGAATAAAGAAAATAATATTTTGTGAATAAAAATAAAAAACGGTTTTCCAAACCCAATAATTTGCGAGTGATTGGTAATTGCTAAGTTTTTTTTTGGGTCAGGTTACACTTGAAGAAAATAAAATTCCCAAATTCTCTGTCCTGAGTTTTTTTTTTTTTTTCTATCCTTGAGTTGAGAGAATACTTGATATATTATTCGGAAATGAATTTAATAGACAAAAGCCAGTTTTTTTCCAATTCGGTCTGCGCCTGATAAATAAAATTATTAATGGTCCTAGATGTCAACCTCAGGCAAGAATACTTAATTATCCAAAGAAATAATGGTTAGATGTTGATTCAATAATCGATATTTTAATAAATAAGCACCAGGTTCTTAAAATGAAACGCTATTCACTTTTTAATATTTACAGTTGGTAAATTGTCATTTTATTAATTTATTTGTAAAAATATAAATTTAACTTATCCATAATGACCGATATAATTTTATAAATTTATCTAAATTTTAAATATTTTTTTTAAAACTAGGTTAAGAAAACTAAAAAAATATTTTAATAAAAATTAGAAAGGGAAAACATATTTAAAAACTGGTTCTAATTTTATAACTACGGTTAGTATTTCCCTCTATGGATTAATTTAATAACTAATTATTTTAGTAATAAAATTATGCAATAATAAAAATTATGCCGACAATTGAACATAATTTGTTTTCTCTTCTACTAGTGTCGGTGTGTATTCAACAACTATTTTGTTGGTTTTGTTATTTATTTAGGTAATTAACAAACTTATGGTTATTTTCCTATGATGGATACATGACACCGCAGCATTACATCACCCCTTCTTATCAATACCACCTTCGGATATATTGTTTGCTTACATTCTTTTGCTTGCATGCGTGGGAATCTAATAATATCTTGTGAGTCAAATAGTTAATTAAGACACCAGCATTGTATTAAAAAATTGTCATTACTTGACCACACTACTCTATTTAATGCATGCAACTCAATTAACATTTTGTTTTGCAACTAATATTTCATTTGGAGTCAAAATTAAAAGCATAACCAACTTATCTTAAGTAATTTAGGTGAAAGTATATTTTGTGTGGATGTGATAGCTAGACTTGGCATGTAAAATTTCAACTTTAAATTTTAAAATATAAATTAATTTTATTTTTTTATCAGAATTATCTACTTTTTTTTTGGATTTAAGTTGAACTTTGATTTTTATTTTATGATCAAAATAAAATATGAACTTTTTGTCCAACCTTACAGAATCTGAAATTAGAAATGGGTTGTCTAATTTGGGTTGAATAGTCTGTTTAGACAGGTTTAATAATAAATTTTAGTTGTGATAATAATTAAGAGGAGATGAAGAAAATTAATTATGAAAAATAAAAGTTACAACAGAAATCTAACCGGGAAGGTGAAAATGGAGACACCATTAGGAGTTCTCACTGAGGTGTATTCAGCCTTTGGCATAGCTGTGTGAATCATGCAAGTGAGTGATTGCCATTGATTCAAGCTCAGAGAGTCCCCCACAAACATGACACTCTTCCCTCTTAACCTATTTAAGAAATCTTCACCATTGAATCTGCACAAGTTTCATTCAAAATGATTATAAGTAGGTCCAACTCAAGTTGTATATATGGTCTTAATTAATGATAATTTAAAAGGGTCTTTTGTTGGGATGAAATATAGCATGTGATCCTATTTGAGGACCAAATGATTGAAAGCAACTTCACAACGGCATACTCTCAATGAAGGATTCTCTGCCGACTTAAGTACTTCAACTTTTTATATGGTAGTTCAAATATATATATATATTCTATTAGTTAAAGAATCACAAATCACAAACATAATAATTGTGATTTGGGAATCTTTAATTGATTTGATAAATAAAGGGATAGGAGAAATATAAATATGATTGAATAAAGTTAACTGGTGGCTGTTAAAGAGAAAATATAAGCTGGATAATAAACTTGACATTTTGGAAATGTGGTCATCAGCCTTTTACATAGCCCTCTCATGAGATTAAGTCAACCCATGCTTAACATTTTTCAACCAGCTGGGTGTTTGTAATTTGTTTTTTCTTGTTTTCTTTTCCTTCCTTTTTCATTTTGGGATGAGTAAAATTTGAAATCAAAAAAGGGTATTTGTTAATTACATGGTAGCAAAGGAATGGAAATTATAATATACCAAATTATAAGTTGATTTCTAACATATAAAAGGAACAAACAACATTGGGAAATGATAATATATACACTGTTAACCTTTTATTTTAAAATAGTGGTTGTGTTTGAGGTCACAATTTTGGTTTAAATTGTAAAAAATTACAATTGAATGAGGAGGCTACAATCACAATTAAAAGAACTTGTAAACTCTTTATATCACAGTTATAATTGTAGTTCTAAATTACAATTTCAGACATTGTTTTTGTTAGAATCCTTGGTAATGAGCTCTTTAGTAATAAACAAGTAAAATGTATTTTTGTGGTTAAAATAATTTCCTTTGTAAATTGAGGTTTACTCTTTATAGTAATAACTACTGGAGCTGATAAATAATGAAATCTCCATCAGTTATCACATTTGATTTATATCATAAAGTCTTTATTTGACAAAGGTCTTTTACCCATATAAGGAGCACATATTAATTAGTTGTTGGTTGGTACCCTTCATGGATTGAGTTCTATTATTCCAAAAGCACAGAGTTTTTTTTTTTTCTTTTAAGATTTATATTATATATATTTAGATAAGAATTCAAGGCATGTTAAAAAATTAAAAGTTCCTATATGTTTTTTCTAATGACAGAGTTTTATTAGCTAGTTCTCAAATGGCCATCCTAGGTATGCTATTAAAGTTCAGAAACAACAATCAAATTTTCTATACTCTTGCACTATACATTCTTTTACAGATATCTTTTTTCATTTAACTATTTTTTTTCTTTTTTTAATATATATATATATTAGATGTCTAGGTTTAAAGTTAAGAAAGTACATACTTCAGGATTATTATAAAAATTTTCCTATTCAAAATTTGCCAACAGCATTTTAAAAGGTAAAATATAAAATGGGATAACAGTCAATTTTCTTTAAATTATTATAAAAGATATTTATATACAATGAATTATAAAATTATAAAAATATTAACCTGATATTTTAATTAATAACTATTATTTTACAATTTATCTTCTGAAATACCTCTCGCACTCAATTCATGCTAGGCCTGAACCCACCATCACCCATTCACGCTGAAGAAACAATTTCCAAGTTCCCAATGATTTTTAATTGCCTCCATAATTAGATTTGTCTCATTGTTTTATTTTAGTTGGCGTCCTCTTCTTCCATATTTAAAGTTAAACAAACCGTCATTTTTAAAGGTAACTGAAACCAAATGAGAAATTTTTTAGTAGAATAGGTTAATTAGGCAAAATTATAAATTATTTATTCAGATTTTAATAATTTAATATTTTTAATCAATTAAATTTGAAAAAATAAATATAAATTATTTTTTAAAAATAATTTTTTATTTTTAAATTTAATTAATTAAAATATTAAATTATCAAAAAATCTAATTTGATGATTTATATACACATTACTCACTTAAAAACCCCTGCCTCCGCATAAACTAAAGTAACCATAACCTATGACAGCAAAGACTTAATTAATTCTGGGGAAAAGAAAAACATAAAAGAGAAAAAAAAAATTCACCAGCAAAAAAAACGTTCATCTATGTCAATATTGGGTTAGAAACAATGAAATGGTATGTATGACACTAATAAAAAAATAAAAGGAAAATATTGGTTTGAGTATAATTTAAAACTGATTTTAAGGATTTAAAATTGTAAGATTTTATTCAAAAAATCAATATTTATTATATTAAAAATATAAAAAAAATATTTTTAATAAAAAATATTATTTTATATACTTAAAATTAATTCTAAAAATTAATATTAAAAAATTGATAAAACAAAGAAAAAAAACTAACACAATAAAAAAATATAAAAAAATCTGTACCTTGGTAAGTTGCAATTTGTGGGCTGCCATCTATACTGGAGATAGAACTTGTCTGTTCTGCCAGTTTTTTCACAATCAAATTGATTCTCTATAAAGGGACACTGTGAGGATTCATAATATGGACGATATGAAGCATCATAGATCCAGCTTCCTTGGAACAAGTCACAACCACTCTCTGCAAGGTTGTGATGAATATCATCCCTTCCATGACTCTGAATGAGAAGGGGAAGAAACATAAAAAAATATATTGTGAGAGACCCCTTTGGAGTCATAGAGAGTGATGAAAAGGTGGCACACTGTTACCAGTTAATGGTGGTGGTGCTGTTTATGCGGTTTGCAAATTTGTTTATGCAGGTTTATATACATATATATGCATGAAATATGTAAGCGAGAGTTTAAAAAAAAAAGATATTGGAAGGGAAAGTACTCAGATCTGTTTTTTTCTTTTTAAAAAAAATTTGCTGGTCGTTGGATCTATGATGCAGACAAGCGTAGATAACTTATTTTTTTTATATAAATCAATTATTTATCAAAGTTTTTATCTTTACGCGCACAATGAATCTTCTTCCAAATGGAAAGAAATAAAGATTTTGAATATAAATTATTTTAAAAATATTTTTGAAAGTAACTATAAAAATATTAAAATTAAATTATGATAGATTAATAAATATATAAATAAAAATTTAATAAAATTTGAAGAATAAATTTAAAAGGCTAAAATTAAAATAATAAAAAATGTGATCTAAAAGCTTTAGTTAAAAATATTATATGATATCCATGTGAAAAAAATTTAGTAATATATATAAATATGATTAAATTAAATCTATATAATTATTAAACTATCCAAAGATAATAGTTTATAATTATTAAAATGTACTCACTCGAATGAATTGAGTGGATGGTGACGTGAATATTTACGTTATGCGTCCATTTATTTATATTTATTTTTAAATGTGTGATAATTTAAGAAATAATTTACAATTATTAGATTGAGATATATTAACGTGAATGATAATATTATGTGTATATACAAATAATTTACAATCTTATTAATAGTAGTGAGAAGATAACATGGTTGAAAAAGACAATTTTAAGTGCTACAACGATAATGCACTTTAACTATAGACGAACGTGTGATAGTGAAACTGAGTTTGATTTAGATGTATCCATCGTAATTGTAAAACACTCCATCAATTAGAACTTATAGTTGGCTAGTAGCTAAGTAAGTTTTCCTACTTTTGTTATTTGTTTTTAAGATTATTTTATATATAAATTAAGAAAATTAATAAATATTTTTTATATTATAATCGTTATGTAGTTTTTTATTAATTTTTATTATAATTATTGTTTTTATCAAATAATAATATAGTTAAAAGTTAATAAATATTATTTTAAAATTTTAAAATGATAATTAAAAATTTAAAAATAAATGGAAAATATAATTTTTGGAATAATTATTATTTTATCTGTTTAGAAAAAATAATAATTTTATTTCTATTTATTCATTTACAGTAAATTTTTAAATAAATATTTTTTAATGTGTGTTCAAGAATATACAGCAACGAGGTTATCTTTTGTTGAACATCAAGAAAATAATAAAATTAAAAATTATTTTCAACAAAATAAAAAGAATATAAAACATCACAAAAACATATTCTATATCATTTTACATTTATTAGTTGAAAAACTATTTATTAAATATTTTAATTTAATAGATTAATAAATTTTAACAAAAAATTTAACTTTTTTTACTTTTTAATTAACTTACTATTTATTCTTGTGAAACATATACTTTCTCTATTAGCCCCCCTAATCTTTTACGTGATTGATACAATGGATATTTCGGTTGACACGTTTTAATTATTGGTTTGTAATGGTTATATTTGCTTACATCTATTGATTTAAACAATTGGACGAAGAAAATTAAGATGAAGTGGTTCCCTTCACCTAATTACTTTATTGATAATTTTCTTCCAACTGATTGTACGTAATATTTTATTATTGATGGCTATTGGGTTAGCCCACAATGCTCCAAGTGTTTGATGATAATTGCAATTAGTATCGATGATGTAATTTTGTATTTAAACTATACATATATGGTATTTAATCCCAATTTATTTGCTAAAAGTAATCTTTAAAGAGGTGATTGAAAATTAATTGTAACAATTTTTACCAAAAAGATGGGCATAGTGTATAAAGACGTGCAAATTGTATTGATTACTTAGGCTAGCTTGAAGTTTGAGTGTAAAAAATTAATTTCCCAAAATGAGTAAGAAGAACGACAGAAGTATGCTTAATTGTTTTGGACAAGAACTCAGTCTCGGATAAGATGAAAGTTGATTAAAACATTTCTTTACTGCTAAATGTTTTAAAAGAAAATAATTTTACAATGAATTTATTAAACCAATATACCCAAAAAACAAAAACAAAATAATACTCAAAAATTTCTTTTAAGATTCATTTTTCTACTAAACTGATTTTGAATAATTTAGGGATAAGAAAGGCCAAAACAACTTAATATAACAAAATTTATGTTAAAAAATATTTAATTTATATTTTTATCTTTTACATTCAAATAAATTAATTGATCTTAGACACAATGGTAGTGATATTAGTGAATGAATTTTTCTTATACTCACATTATTTTTTTAAAAATTTATATCAAAATTAAATTATAAAAAAATAAAAATATTGTAAAACTTTTATTTATCTTCATCTTTTAAGTGCATCAATTTTATGATTCATTATTTTTTTTATAAATTTAGTAGATAATCCAGCTGCTAAATCTTAAAAATAAAAATAAATTACACATTTTTTACCTTTAGAATTTTTTTTTTTTTAAAGTTAGGCCAGTTGGTTAAGATGTTAAATTTTTTGTAAAAATAAAATTACTCTTTTAAAATTAGAAATTCCATTCAGAATCAACATCCAATGTCAATTGTCATATAGGCTTGGCATTTTTCATAATCAATAATCAAATTCGATTCATAACACATCACATCACATTCCCCCAAACCACATATCACAATCCCTGAATCCAAAATAAAACAAACCGGAGAAACATAGATAGGTAAATAAACTCGAGTTTGATTTCGCCCACAACTCTAGTCCATTTCCACATTAGATTGTAGACAAAGAATCAGAAGCTCCGATCAGATGGACGTTAAATTGTAGATAAAGAAAATAAAAAGAGAAAAAAAAAATGGAGTTGGATTTTATAAGATTTCTCTTCTCTTTCTCTCTCACTCTCTCTTTTAGTTTCAAAGTTTTTTTTTTTTCTATGCTTCTTTACTTTGTGAGGCTTGTTTCATTAGTTTCTGACTTTGTTGTTTGGTTTTATTTATGTGCACCTACCAACACATCTCACTAAAATTGCCAAATGTAAATATTAGTAATATTCATTTGTTTAATTTCTTAGATACCAAAAATTAAAGATAGAGATATAATTCTAATTTATTTTTAAAAAAATTTAATATTTTAAAAAAGTTAAGTGAGATTATGGAGAATAAAAAGAAGCATGATCCTTAACATATTACATATTAAGGACAGTTTAATAAGACTCAAACAATTAGGAAGAATTTTGTCAGTATAAAAAAGTAAAAATATTATATGTGATATTGTTAAAAATAGAGGATATGAACATAATTTATCCTTAATATAATGGTGAGAAGGTTGACTAGTTAGTAATAAAATAGATTTAGGAACACTTGATAAAATCTGCAATCGGTCACATGATTCATGTAACATTGAAAATCGTGGCACAAGATGACAAATTAAAAAGAATATTTTGAAACTTTTATCAATTGTATTTAAGATAGGAAAAATTAGAAGATGTTTTTCAAATAAAAAAATAGTTTAAAAAACTATACTAAATGTGAAAGTTAATTTATAGATAGAGAATAATAAAAGCTTAATTTTACAACACTTTTAATATTTAGCTTTAGGTCATTTTAAAATATTTTTTACAAATTAATTATAACTAAAATTATTTATTTTATCTTTTTAAAAATAATATTTTTAAACAAATAAATAAAAAAAATATTTCAAAAAAAATTTATAAAAATTATAATTTAACTATTTAATTTTTATTCTTATGTATTTATTAATGTTAAAATATTTTGAATTTTTTAAGTAGATATATAAAAACATATATACTAAAAGATATGTTTAAAAAAATATATAAAAAATTATATTAAAAAGTATGTTAAAAGAATATAATAAAAATATGTTAAAAAGTAAGTTTTAAAGAATATATAACTAGCTATAATCTGAAATAAAAAAAATTATATATACAAAATGTAATATACATCCGGCTATAATCTGTTATATTTATTTATTTATTTAAGAAATTATGAATTAGTAAATAAAAAATATAAATAAATGAATGATATTAGTTATAGAGAATCATTATTATTTTAGATGTCTTTCTATTAATATTTAGCATAAAATATAATTATTTTTTAAGGATCACTCTCAAGCAAATAAAGAAATAAAAAATAATAAAAATTAGATAATAATTACCATGATCAAAGTAGAATATAAATGAAGTAGAAATGTAAATGAAATAAAATTAAAATTAAAGAAAATACCAATATAAGAAAATTGAATAAATATGGTAGAACTCATCATTAATTTGAAAGGTATATTTAAAATCCTACTTTGTTAATTATTAAATTTAAGCTAAGCGATGATGTTAGATTCAATTAACAAAGTTAACCAAAAATCTCAACTTTCAATTGACAATGGTAATTTAAGTTTAATTTAATCAACCTACAACTTCAAATTAATTAACTTTATAACATTAGATAAATTTTAAGTTGATCAATCTTCTAATTTATTACTATATATATGAAAATAATTTTAAAAATCTAATTATCTATGATTTAAGTTATATTTTATTTATATAAATGCATCACAATTAAAAAGGAGAGAGGATAGATGTAATTTTAAACTAAAATTTAAATTAAATTTTAAAGTTCAAGCCATATTACTAAATTTGTTAAATTGATAGAAAGTTTAGTTTTTAAAAATGTTCATGAAAAAAATTTATAGAAAAAATAAAAGATGATAAAATAAGAAGAAAGTATTAATTTATTCTTCTAGCAAAATAAAAAATTTAAAAATTAAAAATTAAAAATGTTAGAAATGTTAGAAATGAATGTGTTATTCTCTTAAAAACTAAATGATCATGGATAAACAAAAGGTAAAAATTTTAAAAACAAATTTTTTCTTATTTATACAGCCTGCAACTTTTTATTTTAAAATTTTTTAAATTATCACATATTTATAAGAGAAAGTATAACTCAAAACTAAAATGTAAATCTAAGTTTTATAAAGATTGGACTTCTCATGATAAAATTAATTTTGTATCTTAAATCATCTATTAACGTGTATTTATTCTACATACAAAATTTTATTCATAGTAGGTGTACATATCGATGTAGAAAGATATATTTAAAATTTTTAATATCGTTTTCACATAAATTATTTCAACGGTCCTAAAAAATATTGATTTTTAATTTTTGAGTTTATCATAAAAGAGTTTTGTTTATAAATATTTAAATAAATATAAAAAAAATAAGTAAAAAATTGGAAGATAAAAGAACATATATACAAATTTAATTATGAAAATATACGAGACTTTGATTTCCTTATAAATGTATCTAATCTCATTTAAACTCTCTTGTAAATGATATAAAGTCTACTCCTAACCATTCATTCTTATTCTATTACGATCCAATGATCATATAATAACAATATTCTTTTCGTTAAGTTACTACCTCCAATAATCATGTAAGGTATATAAGTAAGGGAAGCATAAAAAATATTTGAAGTTATTAAATTAATAATCGATTAGAAATTAAGCATTCCAATTGATCCTTCAAAACACTTATATTCAGTTTACCTTGTAATTTTGTTAATTAGGTAACTGTACTATCGTCTATACTCTAATTAATTTAAAAATTAACAAAAGTAATTAATTCTTACTAATTACTTAAGCATAACAGGAAAAAAACACAGTTGAATAAGAATGCAGAATTATTCATAAAAAGAAAAAACGTTCAATTGATTACATTATAAATTTTTTCAAAATCACATAATTTGTAAATTAGTTACACATAAAAAAAATAAGACACATAATGAAGTGGTGTCTCTTTACAATAGTGGTAGACATATGCTGGAAGAGCGATATGGCCTTTGGGCCTAAGGTGGCATGGTCTTTTGGCGTAGGGTGGTGTGGTGTAGTATAGGAAGTTTTCCTTTTACTGACTTATGCATTTTCTTAGCGATCGCAATCGTTACAAGTATGGCTGATTCGGATGCCTCATACGTTACTAGAGCTAACATGATATTATTGTATTAGATGTTTTATTCTTTTATGCTTAGTTTATGTGTATTTTGTTCAAAATTTACCTTTTTTAAAATTTTTAACCTACATGATCATTTTTGCAAGAAGAAAGAAAAGTTAAATAAAATTAAAATCAAATAATAATAAATTATATTATAATTATAACTAATTTTTTATATATAAATTAATAAAATGATGATTTATTAAAAATTATTTGTATTAAAAATCATTTTTCATATAATCTTTAATGTTTGATGAAAATTTAAATTTTTTTTAATACTTTAACTATAAAATAATTTGTATGATTTTAAGATATAACCTAAAAAAAATATAAAAATTAAGAAGTAATTTAAATTAAAAAATTGACATTAAAAATATGCAACTTTCTAATACAATAACTTGTAACAAAACATCATCAAAAGCTATAATTAAATTACAATAACAATCCGAACAGGCTAAAATGATGCAACTAAAGTATGTGATTTACTCCTCTATCAAGATTTAGTTTTATTTTGTTATAATCTAAAAGATGAACCCTTATTTAATTTTTTTTTAAAATTATATTATATAACTTTTCTGTTAAAAAATTACTATAAGTTGTTAATTTTAACTTTAAATGATACTAAAAAAATATTTTAACGTTTAACACTTTTATATAAATCTTACGTAATTATTATAATTTTTTAAATATGGCATACAAATGATATAATTAATTTTTTTTAAGAGAAGTGAAACACACGATCAATGTATCTTATAGTAAATCCTTTCACCTCTTTAAATTTAGATAAAAGATATCAAATAAAAAAATTCTTTAATATAGATAAAATTTAAATAGAATAACTTTTCCTTTTTAAATAAGAAAATCCACGATGAAAATATATTCTTGTTATTAATCCATTCATATCTCGTAGGCTTTCAAATCTAATACTTATTTCTGTGTAACAAAAAAGTCTAACACTTTATTTAAGAATTTAATAAGTAATTATTTCCTAATCATAGCATTAGAAATTTTTTAATTAAAATATGTTAATTATATAATTTTTTGTAAAATAATATATACATACAAAAATATATCATACTCATTATTTATGATCTTACTATCTTCTTTTATATTTAAAAAAAATTAAAAAATTAAGTCATCAAATTTTTGAAATATAGACTGATGTAAGATAATTTTTTATGTTACTCAATTATTTTTTCTAAAGTTTTTTACGCAGTTATTCAATTATACATTGTCATATATTATTATAAATTATTTAATTTTATAATAATTATATATTTATAATTTTTAATTAGTTTACAATATAAATATTTTTACACTAACATTCTCTTATATTAATATATTTTCATATTTATTAATTAAAGAAATATTCTTAAAGAAACAATACATCTAAATATTTAATTCTGCCTTTTAGTATATATTTTTATTCATTTATAATTAATGAAATTATAAAAAATACATTTATTCTCAACAAATGTTTTGTAAGAAGGATTAAAATTCAAACTCTGCAAGGTTGTATATAAAAGGAAAGCGACGACAACTAACCTTATTTGCATAGAGTTTGTTATATGCATCAGAAATTAAGCTTTGATATATTTCCCATTTTCATCTTTTCACAACATTGAAAAAGTTTTCTGAACAACTCTCCACCTCTCTCAGCGGATCATGACAAAAAAGAGTAATCAAGAATCAAATATTTTGATCTCTTGTTTTGACGTGGATTATGATCATTTGGTTGAGAAGAAGAGAGTAACTTCAACAAACTCTCGTGGGAAGAAACAAAATAAGTCTTTATCACACTCAATGAAGCCTCCATTGAGCTCTGTTAGAAAAAAAAAAAAATGATGCCTTCGCCAAGCATTCTGGGAAAAAGAAAAGAAAGAAAAAAAAAACTAAGGTTAATAACTTGATTTCTTTGCTAGATTTTTCAATCTATAGCTAACATCGTTCAATTTATTGTTTTATGAATGCATTCTCTTTCATTTTTTTAATAACTTTGCATGTTATCATTTCTTTCGGGGATTGTTATAGATATATATATATATATATATATGGTAAAATTTGTAAATTTAAATTAGAAAAAAAAATCTTTTGATATTCTAAAACTTTATACCCTATCTTTATATTCATATATTTGCGTGTTTGGGAAAGAGACAAAAAAAATTCTTTTGTCTTTACATACAAATTAAATATAGAGATGGAATGTAAGATTTTGAAGTGTCAAAAAATTAAATTGTTATGTGAGATTATTATTTTCTCGATCATGTAGACATTTTTTTTTTAAATTGATAAAAATGTATATAAATTTCATTTCTAAGCCATCATTGGAAGATATTAAAATTGAAGACGATTTGATTGAGAAGAAGAGAGCATCGAATTCTCTTGAAAAAGAAAAAGAAATGATAACAAGAGTATCGTATTCAACCTTTATGGTTAGAGGTATCAAATTGACTCTTGGCCTATGAGTTGGTCCACTTAATTCTGAGTTTTGGCCCTAGGTTATATAACCCACTTAGAAGTAGGGCTTTTTTTAAGCCTTAGCTCATATAACCCTTATTTTAAGGGGTTTAGTGTGGGCTAACTCATGGGCTAACTCATATAACTCTATTTTATTTTCTTCTATTTTAAACTTATTTAAAGTTAAAATTTTTAAATTTTAACTCACGTAATCCTCAGATTAAATGAAATAAATGTGAGTTAACTTATATAACCCTATCTACCTTCTTTGTTTTGTAACTTGTTTAAAAATAATATTTTATATACCTTAATTTATATAATCCTTAAATTAAGTGAAATAAATATGAGCTAATTCATCTTATAACCTTCTATTTTGTAAGGAAGTTATAAATAAAACTTTTAAGCCCCAACTTACGTAACCTTCAAACTAAAACTAAATGCAATGACTAGCTCACCTATTTTTGTAGCTCGTCTAAAAATACGTTTTTTTAAATTTTAACTCACGTAATTCTCAAATTAACTTTTACAGTAGTATCTTATATTTAGCTCTTTTTTTCTAAAATTTCTTCCTCTCAATTTTTTTCTCTCTTAAAATTTTATTTTAAATATTTTTATTGTACTAAAATATTATTTGATTTATTTATATTTCTTTTTTATATTTTTTATCTTTTTCTAAATATTTTTTCATTTATCTCTAAAATTTTCTTCCATTCTAAATTTTTTTCATCTCTCAATTTTTTTTCAATTTTTTTATATTTTTATCTTTTTCTTAATTTTTTATAAATATATTTGTCTTTCAATTTCTAAAATTATATTTTCTTTTTCCATTTTTCTATCCTTTCTCTAAACTAGGGATAGAAGCAGACTGAATCGAGTCAATCTTTGACTATTTAAGTTTGACTTGTTTAAAAAGTCTAAGGTTTGAGTTTGAGCATGTTAAAAATGCTTTTTTTTTAACCTGTTTACAAGCCTATATTTCAAAAAAGGCCAATAAATAGGTTGAAAACCTATATAAATATACATATATTAAAATAAATACTTACAAATATAATACATTAAAATAAATATAATAAATATAAATATATAATATATAAAGATAAATAGGTTTTTCAATAGGTTAATAAGTCTAAATCTATCTATTTATTAAACAAGCCTAGTCAAACTAAACTTTAAACAAGCCATATCGGGCAACCTTATTCACTTTCATTTCTATTCTAAACTTTTTTACTAATTTTAATTTTTCATCTTATATTAAGAAAGAAAAAGAAAGTAGATAGGAAACAAATTATATAAAAAGATTAAAAAAATTAAAAGAGAAAATTTGAAAAAAAAAATTAAGCTCATAGATTGACCATAATCCTTAGGATTTAATGAACTTTTAGCTCTATGAACTTTGAGCTTTTATGGACTTGTGGATCATTTTGGCATTAACCCACATGAACTAGGGTTGGGTTAGGTTGGATAGGCCAAATTAACACATATATTTGTAGTTAATCTAAAATAGGTCGGCTAGAAGAAACCCAAAAGAAGACGAAAAAGGTGACAAATATAGCTAAAACAAACAAACAGAGAGTTAACTACTCAGAACCAACACGTGGCAAGAGATCATAATATAAAGGCAAGTAAGAGAAGTACTAGAAAGAGAAAATTAAGTAAAAGGTTGGAGACATGAAAAGAGTGGGACGATTATTCTCTTCTCTAATCTCTCCCTTCCTTCCTTCTTTCATGGTTGTAAATGTTTTGGATTGCAGAAGATTGAGTGAATGAGTGATTGTATTGTTATTAGTTTACAAGAAATTTTACTCAATTTTTTTTCATTTTTATTTAATTACTGTTAATTGGTATACCTTAATGTGTTCTTAGTAATAGACTATGTTACATTGGTGTTTTCATTGAAAAAAGTATGTGCTTGTTTTTATTTTATGTATCATCCTACAGATTCTCCACCGAGAATCTCACTTTGCTAAATTGAGTAAAGAAGGGTTCTTTTTCTATGGTGTTCATAGTGGATATTTTCATTGCCTACTTTTCAGAAATGTTGTTTCCTCTCCAGCAACAATAATCAACATACATTAAGGAACATATGCGGTCATTGATAAAATTAAAGAACTTAAAATCTCTCTTAGAGCAAACTTTATAGAGCATAGAGCAATAAGCTAGGCTTCATAAATTCATTGGGTTTGATTTCATTATACAAAACAAACTAGTCAAAGAAAATATCCCTATGGATGCCTTGTCCAAATCATTTGCTCTTGCATGATATGAACTAAATCACAAGTGGTTGGATATGCTAAAGTTTGAACTCATGGCTGATAATTGCTATAAAATCTATTTGGAGAAAATGAAAATTTCCATTGAGAAATGATCTTCTATTATGTAAGGATAGATTAGTGATTCCAGCTCGTGAAGTCTAGCTCTTCCATTATCGGCATATGTGATAATAGATAATGCTATATATAAAATTTTGTGATAATAAAAATGTTACATACAAAAATTTAATGTTTATTATGTAAAATTTAAAATTACAATATTTATTTAATAATAAAATATAAATTTATTTTGTGAAGTTAGTTATGCTTCATTACACATATTTAAGGTTTGTTAACATTAGAATATTTATTTAAAATATATCAAACGTAAATATACATTAAAAAATATGAAGATATAAATTTAAATTAATTATAACGAGTATCTAAAAAAATAAAGAACAATTATAATATACATTACACATTGAATAATTGAAATGAGAAATTGTTAATATTATTATTATTATTATTACTATAATTTTTATTCCTATAAATGATAAAGAAAAGAGGCTGTTCTTCCTAAAATGACCTGAGGCCCGAAACTATACAGGAATTAAATCTGGATCAGCTGGGCTTGGCTTGCTCATGATTATCTCAACAAGTAAAAAGGTATTGCTTTTTGCACCTTTTTTATTTTTTGGCAAATTTTATTTTTAAATTTATCTTTTCCTAAATGTATAAAACTTTTAAATTTTAATTTATAAAAGTATAAAAATTATTTTTTAAAATGTAAAAAAAAATACTTCCAACAGTTAAATTTTGAAGCATTATTTTATACAAATATTTCTAAAATTTAACTTCTAAAAATATAAACATACTCTTCTAAAATTTAACTTTCAGAAATATATTTTTAAAAATTAATTTATGAAAATATGTTTTTACACTTTTAAAAGTATAAAAATACACCTTCAATAATTTAATTCTGATGGAGAATATGAAAAATAGAGGGGGCAAACAATGTGGATAAAAAGAGTGGCGTTACTTTTCGCCTTTTATCAACCGGATTTCGCATCCCCTCTTAGCTTTACGAAAGTCTATATTTACACTTTCAGAATTTTAGAAGTGTAAAGATATAATTTTAGAAATTAATTTTTGGAAATGTAAAAATATACTTCAAGAATTTAATTTTTAAAATTATTTTTTTATATTTTTAGAAATATATTTTAAAAGTATATTTTTATAATTTCAAAAATTAATTTTTAAAAATATTATACATTTATAAAAAGGATAAATTTGAAAAAAAATTATCAAAAATAAAAATAGGTGTGAATAGAAAAAATAGGTGAAAAATGCAATACCCTCTATTTTTAATTTTTACTTCTGAAATAATTTTTAATATATATTTTAGAATTAAAATTTTAAAATAAAAAATTAAATTTTAAAATTAAAATTTTAGAATGTTAAATTTTTTATTTTAGAGTTAAAAAATTTTAAAATATATTTTTTACATTCTATAAACTTTAATTTTAGAATATATTTTTTACTTTTCAAATAATTTCTGAATATAAATTTCAAAACTAAAATTTTAAAATATAAAATTTAATTCTAACATATAAAAATACATTCTAAAATTTAAATTTCAAAAATTATAATGAACATGAATGAAAAATAATTTTAGAATAATAATCTTTAAAAAGTAAGGAGGTGGAAAATATTAAAAAAAAAATTGCAAAAAACAATATCCATAAAGAAATAATCAGGTTGGGCTTAAACGAGGTGACGTTTAGGTAATGAGTTTTTGCAGAATTTACTAATTGGATTAAAATGATGACTAGTAAGCGCCGTATTAACAAACTCACAAATGACAATTTATTTTTTTTAAAAAAATATATTGGTATACATTGAGCTGATAACCTAAAATTTGTTAAGATTTTTATTCGGGTTAAATATGTTTTTAGTCCTTTTAAAATATTTAAATTTTGGTTTTGATTCTTTAAATTTAAAATTTTTGATTTAGATCTTTTATTTTTTATTTTTTAAAATACATTGATTATAGTTCCTATATTAACTTAAATTATATTAAATCAAAATAAATTAATCATGATTTGAGGATTATAATCAAAATATTTTATAAAGAGTTAAAATTTTTTCTAATAATGATTGATCTAATTTGACTTAATATAATTTAAATTAATATCAAGGATTATAATCATGATATTTTAGAAAATAAGGGACCTAAACCAAAAGTTTTAAAATTGAGAGACCAAAACCAAAATTTAAATATTTTAGAGGAATTAAAAATATATTTAACCCATTCTTATTCTTATTTTAAAAAAATGAAAATCAATTAAAAATATTAATTAAATAAAAAGAGGATTAAGAATTTAGGCAAAGGGAGAATAGCTGATGTGGCAAACCCCATATATATATATATATATAAATATAATATGTTAATATTAGATATTAAATATAATATTTATATTTATTTAATAATTTTTTATAAAATTTTCAATTTAACAATTGATTTATATTATATCATAATTATTATTATTATGTATATCAAATTTTAAATAAATTAAATATTTAAAATATATAATTTATTTATTTAATATATATATTCAAATAATATATTAGATATTAAAATAAAATTATATGATATAATATTTATTAATTTTTATTTTATATATAATTTTATAAATATGATATATTTAATAAAAAATTAAATTAAGGTTAAATTGATAAATTTATATTTATAAAAAATTATTAAATTAATATAAATATAAGTTTAATATTGAATATTAACGGAAGAAAAAATAAATTTATGTATGAATTATTAGTGAAAATAAACGAAGAAAAATTTTAAATTATGATTAATACTAATTATTTTATTAATTAGTAGGATAAACAAATTTTAAGATGGAAAAAAGATATTTAATTATCTTAAATGATTTGGTAATTATAATAGTTAATTAATAATTAAAGTAATAATGAAAAATTTTAATTACGGTAACAGAAAAAAAATCCACAAATTTAAAATTTAAAACACAATAAAAAAACCTTTTACGACCAAAATAATCAATCGTTAATTAAGAGAAATAGAACGTAAAAAAAAAAATTGCGACCTGACATTCAATTGAAGAGAGATGAAAACTAAAATCCTAGTTGAAAAAAAGTTTTGCAATTAGTTTGGATATATCGCTAATATTTTAGAATTTGTATCCGATTATGGATTGCAAAAAATGAAATATCAGTCGCATTGTATGTTTGAAAATCATGTGACCTTATAGAAGACGCAAAGTCGACTGCTAAATTCAGATGAAAATTTGTTCATCAAATTCAGTCACAAAATATTTTTAAGATTGATTGTAAAATTAATTAGTAGCTAATTTCAGTAACAAAATATTTGGTCATTAGTGAAGAGATTATGAGCAGCTGGTTCATCTTTAGTGAGTCAAGTAACAGTGAATCCCAAGTGTTACATAGTTTAGTTAATTGTTGTCTTGTCTCTTGCATCTTTTAAAGTTGCATATCCAAGTCTAGTTTTGTTTTGTAGTTGTTCACTTATATTAGTTGTCAATGAGATCACAAACTAATCACTGGAAACTGGAAAGAGCCATCTAAATCATTTTGAAGGAATTCAATTCAACGAAAAACAAATTTTTCCTATAAAATATAATTAAACATGAGTGTTTATAATAAAATAATTTATAAAAAAAATAAAATTTAATAATCTGTTTGGATCATATAAAAATAAATAAATAAATAAATTATTTAGATAAATTAAAATTAGAAAAAATTGAAAAACTTTTTTTTTATTAAAATAGATGAAAAAAAATATTAGTAATATAAAATTTAATTTTAAAAAATAAATATTTTTATTAATATTTTATTTTTTATATTTTTAAAAATATATAATAATTTAGATAATTTAAATAAGTAAAAAATAAAAAATGTTAGTTTCTTTCCTTCATTTTTTTATCAATTTAAAAAATAAAATAAAATCTAGTGAAATATGTATAAATAGATCCTTTTCCTATTATTTCTATAAGCAAACAAACAAATTGATAAAAAATATTTTCATATTCTTTTTTCTCTTTCTTCTATCTTCTTCTTTTTTCTTCCCCAAATCATAAAGTATATACAACAACATTTTTTATCTTGTTATTTATGTATTCTCCAACTTATTATTTTTAGTTCTTTCTATGGTATAAATTAAGTTATCTTTTTTTAAAACCAATATTAAAACTTAAATTAATATTTATTTTCATGTGTCATTTTTTTTCAAACAAAAAAATACTTAAATTTTTTTTTATGTTTTTTTAAGAAAATAATTTTTTTTATTCTCGATTTAATTATCTTTATTCTATCCTTAAGTTATCAAATGCATTATCTAAGTGTAAGAAACCTCCATTTGTTTTTATGTGTATTATAAAAAAACTTGAATGATGTATATTGTTATAGTATAATTTTTAAAATGTAATATATAAAAAAATACTTTTAACATAGTAACCTTAAAAGTCTTAATTTAAGCTCTTATATCTGATATGTTCACATCTTTCTTTAATATTAATGCATGTCACAGTAGAAAATTTTATAATTAAAAAATTTGCTCAAACTTTATTTAAAATTATTTATCAATAGCTTTCGGTGAAATTCAAACATTATCATATTTTTCAATAAAATTTCAAATACTAAAAGATATGTTAATTTTTATAAAAATAACAAAAATGATTAGATTGCTTTCACTTTTGATAAAGATCCATATCATCAAATTTAAATGAAAGATCAACATTATCAAACTATTAAAGTTTATTAAATTTAAATGAAAAACAATATTCATCTTCTATATCTTATAAAATAAGATAATATAAATATTTATATTTTTTCAAAAGTAAAACATATATACAAATATTAATTTTATAACATAAAATTTATCTGTGGGTTAAATTTCTATTTTAAATAAATCTATATATCTATATTAATATAATTATTAAATTATATTTCTATTCCTTAATTTATGTAAATAATTAAAAAATATAATTTAATATTTTATTTTAATTAATTTATAAATATAATATAATAAAAATGTAAGATCAAATTTATTATATTACAAGTAAAATAATTACAATTAAAATCTTTAAACATAAGTGAATTGTATATATTATTTCTTAATTTAAAGATATTGTGTCAATCTTCAAAATTTATACTAATCCTAAAATATTATTTTTAATTTTTATAAAATTATTTAATGTTTATAATTTTTTAAATAATTTTAAAAATAATTTTATTTAATCAAGATTGTTATGATTAAACTAAAATCAAATAAAATTATTTTAATAACTAGATATTAAATTAATATATATTGTTAATTACCTTATTCAATAAATTTAAATTTTTTGTACTCAAATAATTTTCTTAAAGGTTATATGTTTAATATGTCCAAAATAAACATATAATTATTTAAATTTTCAAATATTTTGTGAATATACAAATATTGCTTTACATAAAGAAACAACCAAATTTTTATTTAAATATAATATGAAGTATTGTTTAATTATTTTCTTCATTCATTTTTAATCCAATTAACTTTGACTATAACTTAAAATTCACTTGCTTGTGTTTATGAGTGTGAAATACATAAATTGTATTTAAAGATAAAAAAATGTTAGAAATTAATTTTTTAATAATTTATAACATTAGTTTGTACTAAAATGAGCAGAATCTTAGAAGTAACAAAATATATTTTGTCCTTAATAAATTAATAAATTGTTAAACTACAAAAGAAATGAGGACCAAAAGGTTACAAAAGTCTTCTAAATATTAAAAATTCATTTCAAATAAAATATGTATATATATTTTATACAGAAATAGTTAATACAAAAATAACAAAAAATAATAGTACATATTTACCACACAAAAAGTATTGCACAAAAAATTAATTCTACATTTTCGTAAGAGGCAACCACATCTATCTATCCATTTGAATAAGTATCCATTTGAAAATACATAAGTGATAAGAAGTACCTTTAACTACCATTCCAATCCTTTTTCTATAGAAAAATGAAAAGTTTAGTTTCGTTCTAATTATAAGAATCATAAATCTATTTTAGATATAATAATAGTTAAATATATGCATGCTTTTTATTTTATTATAAAATTTGTATTAACAAAATATTTATATATTTTTTACACCATCAATTTAATAAGTTATAGAAAAAAATTTAAATATATAACATATTAATTTTAATAAATTAGTTATTCATTTCATATATATATATATATATATATATATATATATATATATATATAAAAGAAATAATCAAGTTATTTTAGAAATAATTGTAGTCAGAATTATTCCATTTAATAACTCTTACAAACAATTAAATTTTATAAATCCAACCGTTAAATTAATAAATTATACTATATAAATTATATCTACTAAATTTTATAAAATTTAAAAAATATTTAATATATTAATAAATAATTTTAAATTAATAAATATTATAAAATATATATTATCTGTTAATTTAAATTTATATTTTTAAATATTAAATTTTTTTAAAATTTTATAAAATTTAATAAATTTATATAATATAATTTATTAATTTAATAGTTAGTTTGATAAAATTTAATTATTTATAAAAATTATTAAACAAAATAATTTTAACTAAATTTATTTTTAAAATAAATATTCTTATTTTATATATATATATATAATTTAAAATTTATCAATATCTAATATCAAACATAATATTTATAACAATTTAATAAATTTTTATAAAAAAATATATTTATCAATTTAAGAGTTAAGTTGAATTATACCTAATATTTTTATAATTATATGTATTAAATTTTAAAATAATTTAAATATTTGCATGTATATTATTAAATTATTAATATTTATATAAATTTAAATAATATATTAAATATTAAAATAAAATTATTTAATAAAATATTTATTAATTTTTATTTTATTATAAAATTTTATATCTATAATTTATTGAATAAAAATTTTAAATTAATAATTAGATGGATATATTTTTTATTTTATAAAAACTATTAAGTTAATGTAAAAATTAACTTTCACATCTCATATTAATATTAATGCATTCTAACTATTTTTCTATATTTTTATTTTTAAAACTTTTATTATTAAATGAAGCGGAGAAAACATTAAATGATAAATTTATAGTATTTAATGTTTTAAAAAAAATTAAAAAACACATAAGGTATTTAGTTAAAGTACTTTTTAAATTATCATCATTGATCTAATGATAAGAAGATAAAAAGAGTTTACATAAAATTTTAATTTTAAATTTTATTATAAAAAAAGTAAAAATACTTTTTGAGAATTGTTTATATATTATTATAATTAAAATTACCTTTAAATTGATAAAAAAATTATAATAAAATCTTGTAAAATTGTTCAATTTAAGATTATAATTTAAGTTATTATTTATGGATATAATATTTTTTGAAAATACTATTTATCTCATTTATGCCATGTAATATTTTTATTAAATGAATATTTAATTATATTTTTATTTTTAAATATTATTACTTTAACTCTATAAATTAAGGATATTTTAAAAGAAAACAAAATTTAAATTATTTTAATTTAATTATAATTTAAATTTATTTTTAAATAAATTTCAAGTTTAGTTTCATTATTAATAAAGATGAATTGAAATAATTTCTTTTAATGTTTTTTTATTTGTTTTCCTTAATTTATTTATATTTAATATAATAACATATTTATTAGCAATGATAAAAAAATACTATGACATTTAACCAATTTTCTAATTTATTAATTATATTTATATATAATACATGCGCAATACACTGGCTACTTACTAGTTAAGTATACATAATATTGATTAAACACTTAATAATCACTTAATAATTCTTTCTTAACGGCTGTCTAGTTACATACTATGATATAAAAATGCTATATTTATATTTATATTACTTTTATGTATGACAATAAAATTAACGAGATTTAAATCTTATAATTTTATATAAATATTTAAATTTTTTATATAAATATACCATGTTGTATTTATATGATTAAAAAAAAAAGTGTGTGAAATTGGTTAGCTCAAAAATTATTAAAAAATTTATCCAAATATTTAGTTTAATTAATTATATATATCATTTTATCTATCTTTATACTATTTTTCATTAAGGAAGTTATATAAATGTAATAATTTTATTTACTCACTCAAACTATATCTAAAGTTGTTTTGCTAGTACAAATTTTAAGTGCTTCCTATAGTCCATTGTTAATAAATTTTCTTTGCTGTCAAATATTTGTACTCTATTAAAAATTTTAGTATGTAATTAGTTTTATTTTTTACACAGAAAATGTTTTATTTTTATTAAATATTTTAGTTTTAAGTTTTAACCAATGTTAAAGGCTAAAGTTTTTCTATAAAATAATAATAATAAAATTTAAACCGTTGCTTCTAAAATAACTCTCTAAACTAGCTATTAAAGTGTAGCAGACTAGTAAAGAATGAAACAAATTTTTTATAATTGGTTTATTTGAAAAAAATTAAAATATTTATTTTTTAATTAATTAATTTTATAAAAAAAAAATAGACCTATCATAAGAAGTATGCTGAAAGATTTTATATTGTAGTATTCTTTTTAGATTTTTAAAAAAATTATATTTAATTAAAATATTTTGATGACTTTTATCATAACATAATTTAAAGTATCATTTTTTATTTTTTATATTCCAATAAATAAAATAAAATAAATAAAAATCTAATTCAAAATTAATATAAATAAATATTAATAATAAAATTAAAATTTAATAATATTAAATATTAAAATTTTTAAATTAATAACAATTTTAAAAAATAAATAATAATAATTTTAACTTTTATTATTATTATTTTGATAAATTTATTTTTATTAAAAATTATTTTATTAATAATTTAAATTCTAAAATTATTAGATTTAATATATTTTATGTTAATTTATATTATTGTTAAAAAATATATTTTAATAAAATAAAAATAAAATTAATAAATATGATATATTTAAAAATAAAAATTTTTAATTTTTTTATAATTTTATTAGAATATCTTATAGAAAGAGTAGTTAAAGGTAACACGCCTCCTGTTTTGGATATATGTGCACCGCGCATTATATAATTGACACTTGTTTAAGTTTTAAAAATTATTATATATTATATGAATTTTAAAAAAATAAAATTTGGTTAATTTTAGAGACACTGAAAATATTTAATATATTTTTTATATATATATTATCTAAAATTTAACTTGTTTAAAATCTATTTTATTTGATTTGTTTAATAAATAGATAAATTTAGATAAATAAATTAAGCTTAGGCTAATAAAAAAATTTATTTAACCTATTCATAAACCTATTTGTATTTATTTTAATATTTTATTTAAATAATATATATATATATATATATATATATTAGGTTTATTTAATAGTTGTTTTATCTTATACGTTTAATATTTTAATTTTACAAATCTTTTTAATCAATTATTTATATAAATTTTAAGTCTATTTATTAATATTTTTTAGAATATAAATTTTTAAACAAGTTTGTACACTTTATAAATTTTAAATTAGATTAGACTTTAAAAAGAAATATAAAATCTTTAACGGATAACAAGTCTAAACTCATATCTCCAAATTTTTATATAATAGATTTAAGATTTAAAGTCTAACTCGATTTGACTTATTTTCTTTCTATATAGTTATAATTTTTAAAACATATCCTATAATTAAAATAAATATATTTTTTTTAAAAATAATTAAAATCAAATAAAACTCTAATAAATCCCTTCATCTTTATATTTATATATAAAAATAAAAATAAATTTTATTAACATAAATATTTTAATATATTAATATTTTCCTTTCTAAATAATTAAAATAATTATTTAAAAAATTCATAACGAGAATATAAATTTATATTATATTAGTATTAATAAATTCATATTTTTGTCATTTTTTTAAATATAATATTTATTTAGGATTTTAATAATAATTTCCTGAACTTGACGTTAGAAAATAATATATATTTAATGAAAAAGATAAATTTAACATAAAAGTATTTTATTCTACAGTTAACTTTTTATAAAATATAAAATTAATAAATTTAACTTTTGAGTAATATAATATTAATATGATGTATTCACCTTTTGAATTATATAATATTAATTTAATTATTGTGAATGTTAAATTTTAAAAATTTAAAATTTGCAAGCATTTAATTTTATAGTCAACATTTATTTATATTTTATAAAATATATAATTATATATTAAATATATTATATTTAAATTATTAAGATGAATCTACTAATAAGAGGTTAGGGATTATATTACTTTATATAAAATTTTGGATTAAAATTTTATTATTTTTTGTATTATAAAAAAATTGATAATATTTAATAAAATATAAAATATATTTTAAATTTATAAAAATTTATAAACTTGATTTATATATTAAAAATAATTAATTTTACATTTATATTTTATAAAAAATTTTGAGTAAGAATAACTCTAACATGAATTATTTATGAGTAAGTTTTTTCTTCCTTTAATATATTATATTAATATATTATGATATTTATTACTTGATTAAAATCTTATTAAAAAAAGCATTTATGTAAACATTTAATTATATTTTTTTAATATATTTATTCATGTTTCATTAATGACCTCATAAAAAAATCATTTATTTGCAAAAAGAAGAAACATAATTGACAATAAAAAAAAATTCGTAACTGATTGTAAGGAGAGTGAAAACAATTGACTTTGCTTCCACAGAGATCAGAAAGTGAGGTTCGCCATTCACAAATTTCATCTTCTCATCATAACATTAACCAAACACTTTTTGATAACTCTCAACTTCACTCGGTGAAGAAACCATGGAAAGAAAGAGTATTGAAGAATCAATTATTTTGATTTCTTCTTCAGAAACTGAAACTGATGATGAATTGGTTATTAAGAGAAGGATCATTTTAGCAAACTCTCGTAGGAAGAAACTGAATAACTCTTTTTCAAGCTTCATGACGCCTCCATTGAGCTCTATTGAGAAATACAAGAGCCCTTCGACAACCTCTATGGAAATAAGAAAACAAAGGGTGACTAAAATTAATTACAACATTTCTTTCCTAGATTAATTTTTTATTCTATATATATCTAAAATCGCTCAATTTATTGTTTTATAAATGCAATTTTTCCCTTTTTTTGAATAATTTTGCATGTTATCATTTGCTTTATTATATATCTAAGATCGTTCAATTTGTTATATATATTTTTTAATTTTACAAAATTAATGAATTTAGGTGAAGGAGAGAGATTTTTTTTATACTCTTAAATCTTATACCATATCCTTTTTATCGCGGTATGTGTATGTGGGTATATGGAAAAAAAAAAATTCCTTTCTCTTCGCATATAAATACATAGATGTAATAGAGATAAAGTATGAGATTTTGGACTGTCGAAAAATTGAAGTTATGTGTGAAACCCTTATTTTCTAGATCTATTATATATGTATACATTAAAATTTAAAATTGATTAAAATGTATATGAATTTCATTTCAAGGAATCATCGGAAGAAACTGAAGATGATTTGATCAAGAAGAAGCAACCATCAAACTTTCTTGGGAAAGGAAAAGAAATGGTAACAAAGGTTAATTACTGGAATTATTTTCCAGATTTTTTAATCTATATCTGAGCCTGTTCAATTCATTTTTCTTTACATGAATATTTTATTTAGTAATTTTTCTTTTTTTTTCGCAAATTGTAAGAGGTAGAATTGTAAACGATCTGCACCCAGAAACCTATCGGAATTTTTTCTTATATCAGAAAATTAAAGAACAAAATTTTATTGCTCAGACTTACCCACTTATAAATAGATGGCTGGATTGGATCTATTTGGGTTGAGTTGAAAATTATGTTCAACCTCAAAGGTTTGATTGAAGTTACGTGTTGTACACCTAAGTCACACAAACTTCACCCAATTCACATATATGTAAAGCTCTTTCGCAACGCTAATGATTGAAATTCATATAATGTTTGGAAAAATGCACAAAAACACAAGTGTTAACTATTGCGTGAACCTTGAGCTTTCCACACTGCATCTAGTGTTTGTTTGGAATTAGACATGAGGACCTTATACAATTAATAGTAGTATTCATTCTATAATCAAATCAAAGCTAGTGCATTCTAAATCTTCTAGTTAATAATGTTTATTCCTGTTATTAGCAAAAGCAAGGACATGATTTAATCAAACTGGGCTTCAATCCAAGTCTTCCGAAGGACCTGATGCAAGTAATGTATAATTGTGCCTTTCTCTTGTCTATTTTTTAAAAATATTTTTCACTATTAATAATGACCATTTTCATTGTATGAAGGTAATAATTGTATATAGCTCTCTATAATTGTACCATCTTATAAATATCATGGAATAGAGTATTTATTGTACTCATTTTTTGTGTTTCATTTTGTTGATAGAAAACTGGTAATGATGCCCCCAAAGAAAAGGTAATTTATATTTCATTCTGAAATTTTAATTCTTTCTGATCACATAGACTTCAATAGTTTCATTAACCATTAATTCTATCTATACTCTCTCATCTTTGAACACTTACTTTCTGTGTTGATTTTTGTCAATATATAGTTTCAACCATATGTATTTTGCACATTCTTTATATGTTGTAGTCCAATACAAGGGGAAGGCCAGTTGAGCAATCAACTTCAACTTCAAAAAAGAAAAAGCGTGAACCGAAACCTGTACCATCTTGGATGAACAATTGGATCATGCGACCTAACAAACGACCAAGTAATGGAAGGGTTGATAGGGTATGTGGTCAAATTTAAAATGACCGTTTCACGTTAATTTATTTTCTCTATTCTTTCTTCAACTTTCTAATTGCTCAGAATTTTTGTATTTTCACACAATTAAGGGTAATTTAATTATAGAAACATGTTTCATATGGTTAACATTAATTCATATTTTGCAAATGTACTAGTTAGTGAATATTTTCCTCAATTGAAAGAAGATAATGACTAAATATATATCATAATATTTTTATATATTTCTTACTTTGGTATTTTTGTTTTAATACATGTTATATATATCATGGTTTTAAATTGCGACACATCCACAGTTAGCAATATTGTGGCCTTAAATATAATTACACAATTGCGACTGCATTTATTCATAATTTTGTGTAGTCTTGTTTGCAATGCAACTAAAATGCAGCCACAATTTCAAATCATGAATGTTATTACCCATATTTCCATTTGTAATGTATACTTTGATAAATGTCAACAAATTAACAAATTAATGTTTAATTTGCAGTATTATGCTCACAAAGTTGAACCGTGGATAACTTGTCGGTCCTTGAAGGAGGTCGAGAGATATGAGTTATATGGAATTCTTCCTATACGGCAAAGGGGTAAAGTTGCCAATGAAAAAAGAACCGAAAAGAGTGAAAGTGAATGGGAAAGGAAAGTGAGTATGGCTATTTTAAAAAACATAGAAGTTTTTCATTTTTTTTATTTACAATTCAACATGTTTATTGTTTTACTAATATATGGTTTTAGAAAATGCTTGCTAATCAGAAAAATAAAATATAGTAACTAAAGTCAGTGTGTTTATTAAAGCTAATCGACGTTTTTTTTTTCATATGTATAACATGTTGTTTTAAGTTTAATCGGTGAATATTTCAAAGAAAGACATGTAAAAAAGATAAATAAATAGTAAAAGGCAAAGAATTGTTAGATAGAATTGAGTATGCTTACTTTAATATTCGTCATTTTTCATTATAAGTCAACATGTTGTTTTAACTTTTGTTGCTATAATTTTAAGGAGTGCTTGTTAATGTGAAAAACAAAATTATAAACTGGAGTGTGCTTATTCAGCTTGTTGTAACTAAGTTTCATTGGTAAATAATGCTTCAGGAAGAGGCTTATGACAAAGATGAACAGCTTGATCTTGACCACCAATATTACAGGAAGGCACCAAAGGGTAAGGTTCTCATAGGGCAATAGAACCAACGTAAATAGTGTTTGTGGTGTCTCTCTCTCTCTCTATATATATATATAGAGAGAGAGAGAGAAACAATTCCGGAAAAGTATTAATTTTTTAAAGTGGAAGAATATAGCCAAGTCATATATCATGATCATAACTTTTTTAATTTTTATTACATTTATTATCATTAATCTAATATAATATTATATCTAACGGTTTAGAACAAATGATTCACGATGAACCATTTTTGAGGCGGCGAATCTTTTATATGATCAACATTAAAGGATATGTCTTCGTTTGATTTCGAATGTTGGTAGGCTTTACATATATGTGATTTGATTTGGATCTTTTCTTTTTCTGTGAGTTGACTGAAAATTTATCCTTTTCTTATCTAATTGATCCCATGAAGTGTTATTGTTATGTGTTTTAGGTCGAATCTTATTGGTTTTTCTTGATCAATATGATTAGATATTTATACTCATTAATTATAAATGCTTTTACTAATATATAGAGTTTTTCCATACTCAAACGCCAAACGTGTTCAACATTTTTTTTATTTGTTTGGAAAGAACCAAGAAATTCAGGGAAATATCTATAAATTTGTACATTCTTTTTTTTTTTTTCTCATGTGACCAAAGGGATTCTTTTTAATTACTAGATCATGTTTGACTAATAACCATGTGATCTAACATTTGTTTTCGAATGCATTAATTAACTACTTGTTCGTTAAATTAAAATTTTACTCTGAAATTATTTTTGTTATAGGTAACAAAAGGTTGTCTATATCTTCGGTTTATATGTAATAAATAATCAGAACAATATTGAAAACTTTTTATAAACTAATAAAATTAATCTAAAGATAAAAATTAGATTAATTTATATTAAAATATATATTTAAATCTTATTACTTTTATCACTGTATATCAAAATTAATTGAACATTAGATCATTAATTAGAAATGAATTAAAATCCAAACATGCTTTATAAGCCATAAAGAGACAATGCCAGAATATTATTTACTTATGACAATTCAGTTGATAGAAAAGTTGCTAGTCTAGCTGCACACATGCTTGCTATAAATTGCTTAGTTTAATTATTTAAATTATTCAAGTTACATGAATATAGTTATTACAATTAGGTATAGCTTTTTAGTAAAAGATTTACAAAGAAAATCCAATGCTAATGTTGACTTCTTACTTTTGGTATAGTGTGTGTAATTAATTAACTACTACTTTTGATTCACTTGGTTGTTTTTATTGTTTTTCAAAAATAGGTGTCCGCGCGGTGCAGGTTCAACCTTAAACATATAATGGATTCAATTCTGGGATTTTCACCATTATGTCTGTGTTGAAATACTTGTACTAGTGGACTTAAACTTTATATTTGAACATTTCAGACTCGTTACTTATACTGCTTTTGGATATTTCACAGTTCTAACTTAATTTGAATGTTTAACATTTGTGTTTTATTATCATGGATTTTTGTGTGTTAAAATTGTTGTGGTTTAATTGATGATGCAATTCTACTTTATGCTAAATATTTGGGATATTTTTCTTTTGTTGAAAGCAAAATTAAACGTATATTATTGTGATAAAAATTGGAATTTGGTCTGCATATTCATATGTATGCAGTTGCGATTCAATGGTTGCTGAAGTATTCAAATACACAAATCTCAAATTTTATTTTCAATTTTAAGCCTTTGGATTTCAACCGCTTGATCAGCCAGGTTTTTCTTTTTAAAAAAAAAACTGTTGATAGAAAATTGCAATATTCTAGACCAAGATTACAATAATCTTTTATTATATCTAGTTTGTAGTTTGAGTGCATGGTATGACATGCAGCCAAGCTTATAACAACTGCAGCAACAGGATCCTAACAATTTCCCAGGTGATATTTTAATTCATAAAAGCTTTGGAAAACTCTGGAATGCTGTGGTTTCAAAGAAAATGCTGGGATTTGTTTAAAAATTATTGTTAGGTATGTCACTTAGAAAATGAGAACTATATGATCATCTTCTTGTACACTGCAAACATGTTTCTCTATTCTGGAAGAGAAACATGTTTCAAGAGTTATTTCGAAGGAAAAAAAAGGAAAAATTGAGTGACATGTTTATATATCTAACATAGAATATGATCTTAGCATACTAGGAAAAAAAGGAAAACAAGTAACCCTGCCTATCATATTTAAAAATAAAGCATGGAGCATACCAGGAATTTTGAATAGGATCAAGATAGTATTTTGGTCTTATTTTAATAATCTTTGTAAGCTTCAGAACTTTACGGTTTCAATTTTTACATAGATATGTTTCTTAACTTCTTTTAAATGTAAATGAATTTGAGTACCATTTTACTCTCTAATTAAATAAAATTTTCTTTGCTTAATTGAAAAAAATTAAGGGGATTAGGTGAGGAAATACACATTTATAAGCTACCTATATCTCTAGGAAATTATTAATTAAAAGGGTATCGGAATATTTATAACCTATTCGTGTACACGAGTCCAACTTTATGCATCGAAACGAGTTGTTTAGTTTATAACATAATTTATAAAAAAAAAGGTTGAAATATTCCTTGTACTCACAGAATAATATCTTAATTTGTTTGCTTATAAAAAATTATTAGTTAAAAACATCAAGAATTCAGTACTGATACAGCTCCAAAGATTTATCTCTCTTGCAGCATTGATAAACACTCATAAACAAAATTCAGCAACGTTCGTTTTATAGTTACAACGATTCTCAATACAAGATCTTGATGCTTCATTCTTAGGCATTCTATTATAAGTTTTCAGAACAAAAATAAAAGAAAAAAAGAAACAGGGCTTCAGTTAAAACAAGGATATCTAACATATTCAATAAAATTATTTTAGTTTTAAATCAATTTATTTTAATAGTAATTAGAAAAATTAATTATTTTTTAAGAAGTGTATATTATAAAACAAAGAAAGCATAATATATAAAAGTTGAAGCACATATTCTTATAATTCTACAACAACTATTTTATTCTTTTATTTTGTTAATTCAACATTTTGCATGAAGTACTTTCCTATTGAATAATCTTTCATTTTATTTTATTTTATTTCTATTTCAAGAGGTAGCTTTGACTTAATTCTGCTTGAGAGTTGTATATATCAGTGCCGTATTGGTGTTAATGCATATGTGTAGAGGTTGTGATTTAGTTTATGTTTTAGAATGATATTTTAGTTGAGTCATGTATCAAAGCAGTCCCATTGTATGTGACTTGAGGTTTATAATGTAAAAATTTATGGTAATGGTTGGGAGCTTTCTGTGGTAGCAATTCTTATACTTTTCCTGTAACATCCAAGTACTTATGAATTCATATTAATGCATTTCTATTTTATTGGCTGATAAAAATGAAATTAATTAAAGAGAACAGAAATCTATGCATCTCTAGCAATTCAAAACATAGAGTTCTTGAAGATCTTTTCTAAAAAAATAAAGATTTGTTAGAGATACGTAGGTTATAAATATTGTATTTCCTCACATAGCCCCTGTGGATAATCATTTCTTAGCTTTTTTTTTTAATTGTTTGTTTAAATTTAAAAAAATAAAAATTTCTGATTATTTTGATAAGCTGTTTTGAATATTTTTTTTAAAAAAAACAGAAACTATAAATATCTTTAAAATAAGTGTTCTTTACGATTGTCAACAAATAAAAGACAATTTTTACTTTTCATAAAATTTTTAAATATAAATTATTTTTATATATTTTTAAAATTACTTTTTATAAGCTTAAATAAATTAATGGACCTTAATGTCCACTGCGGTTGAAATCCAAATGCTTATAATTGAAACTAAAATTCGAGATTCGTGTATTTGAATTGCAGCAACCATTATTCAAATGTAACTGTATATGATGCAGGTATTATTCTATCACCACAGGATCCAAATTCCAATTTTTATCATAATAATATATGTTTTTTCTTTAAAAAAAAGTATCCCAAATATGTAGCATAAAAGTAAAATTGCATATCATATAAACCACAACAATTTTGACACTCACAAATCAATGATAATGAGCCACAAATGTGAAACATTCAAATACAATTCATAAAACAAGTAAGAAAATGTGAAATATCCAAAACATTACAAATAAGGAGTTAGAAATGTGAAATGTTCAAATAGGAAGTTTAAGTCCAAGAGTATAAGTATATAATTTAACACAGACAGAATGCTGAAAATTCCACAGTTGCACTAATCTTCTTCTAAGATGTTGAGGATGAACCTTTACTCCGAACAATTATTTTGAGAAGAAAAACAAAACAACCGAGTCAAATGTCAGTTAAATAATTACACACTATAGCTAAATAAGAAGACAAAATTAAGCATTAGATTATTCTTTATAAATCATTTACTAAAATGCTATACCTAATTCTAATGAACATATTTAAATAACTTCAATAAATAATTAATTAAATTAAGCAATTTACAGGAGACGTATGAGCAGGCTAGCAACTTTTCTATCAACAGAGGCTTATATATATATATTCTTAAAATAAAGAACAAACATGTTCATCAATTGTCTTAAGATTATAGGCTGAATCATGTGTAAACCCATAGAGAAAAACTAACTATTCGATATATAAGTGATATTGCTCAGTAATTAACTTTAAATAAACTAAAAAAGTCATTAAAAAAATACATTCAAATATTTAATGATGGTTGTATAAATTAATATAAAATATATTAGATTGATACAAAATATATTAAATTTTAATGGTTATATTATTTAAATTATTATTAAAGTATTTTTTATAAATAATTTCTAACAAATAAAGATTTATTAAAAAAATTAATAAAAATTAAAATTATCATTATTTATCATTTAAAATCGTCATTAATAAATATTTTTTAAGAGTAAAAAAATAAAATAAATAATATTTTAACATTATCTTTTTTGGCTTATAATACATGTCTGAATTTTAATTTATAGCAATTTAATAAAAAAATTAAAATGTTTTATAAGATAGAATAAATTTATTGAATAAAAATGAGAATAGTATTTATTACTTAATTTATGAATTATTTTAGTTATATAAAAATTTTAATTATTATATATATATATATATATATATATATATATATAAAAGAAAAGTTTCACACATGATTTAAGTTGTAAAATTATTGAATAAATTTAAATGATAGTATAGATAGTAATTATTATTTAAATTTTATTATTAATTATTATATAGATTAAAATATATTTATTTTGTTAAAAAAGAAAAATAAAAAATAAAATTTACATTTCACAAAACTAAGTTAACATACAGGTGAATGTGAAGCAGTGAATCTTGATCATGAATGATTGCGTGATAATATTCATTTTATTCTAAGGAAATAAAATAAAAGAAGAAAAATTTAGGATTGAGAATAAGGATGGAAGTGAATAAGGCTGTCCGACAGGGGTTTACTGTTCGGTTCCTTTAAAGCATATTTAGGTTCAGCTTATTTAATAAATAAACATGTTCAAACTTTTTAAAAAACCTTTTTAAATAAACAAGTCAGAAAGTTTATAAAAAAGTCTATTTAACCTATTCAGAGGTCTATTTATATTTATATATTATATATTTATATTTATTTTAATATATTATATTTATATAATATTTATTTTATATTTTATTTAAATAATATTAATATATATATATATGTTTTAGGCCTATTTAATAACTTTTTTATCTGGTAGGCTTTAAGTTTACAAGCTTTTTTAATTAATTATTTATATAGACTTTAAGTTTATTTATTGATTTTTTTGTAATGTAGGCTTTTAAACAGGCTCGTATGCTTTAAATCAAGCCAGACCTTGACCAAAAAAAAAAATCTTTAACAGGTAACAGGCCCAAGTTCAGACTTCAAAATTTTTAAACAGACAAAGTTTAAACAGGTCCAGATTCGACTTACTTCCATCTAGGGATGGAAGTAGGCCGAGCCGAACTAGGCTTTGAGTGTTCAAGTCTGACCTGTTTAAAAATTTTGAGGCCTAAGCTTGTGCCTGTTACCTGTTAAAGGCTTCTTTTTTTTTTTTCTGTTAAGGTCTGACCTGATTTAAAGCCTACAAGGCCTTCAAGCCTGTCTAAAAGCCTATATTACAAAAAAATCACTAAATAAACTTAAAATCTATATAAATAATTAATTGAAAAAGATTATAAACTTAAAGCCTACAAGATAAAAAGACCATTAAATAGACCTAAAACATATATATATATATATTAATATTATGTAAATAAAATATAAAATAAATATTATATAAATATAACATATTAAAATAAATATAAATATATAATATATAAATATAAATAGGTCCCTGAATAAGTTAAATAGACTTTTTTATAAGCCTAGATCTGACTTGTTTATCTAATTTAACAAGCCTGAACATGTCTATTTATTAAACGAGCTGAGCTTAATTAGGCTTTAAACGAGCCGAGCCGTAGATCCTGTCGGACGGCCTTGTTCACTTCCATTCCATACTAAAGGTGTGGGATAAAAAATAAAAAAAAAAACATAGAAAGATAGAAAGAATAGTAAAGGAAAGAGGAAGAGATTGAAAAGGAAAAGAGAAGATAGAAAACAAGAAAAGAAAAGAAAAAAAAAATGGAAGGATAGAGATAAGGTTCAAATTTCTTTCAATTTTATACTGCTTCTAACTTTTTACGTCATCTTTTATTTATTTGATTTTTTATATATATTTTTAAAAATAATATTTTTATATATAAATAATATTATTTACCTAATTATCTATATCTTATGTTTTAGAACAAAATAAAATAATTTTTTATTATTAAAATAAAATAATAACCAGAATAAATAAAATAGTTAAAATAAATAAGTGATATAATTAGAACATAAAAATGAATAAAAAATAAAAAAGTATAAAATCTAATATTCATAATTATAAAAAGAAGAAGAATATATCAAGTCTCATATATATATATATATATATATATATATATATGTATGTAAAGCGTCCTGAAAATCCAAATCAATCGAACACTTATCTTCTAATATAATATTATTCACATATATTCCATTTACATTGGATATTTCTATTGCCTTCATATGTAAGAAAACCTTACTCTTTAGTGGCTTCCTCTAATGGTCCTCAATGTGAGGCTCTTTGCCTTTCTTTTTAGCATCCTTTTCCTGAACCATTTACCAATCAAACTTAATTAATAACAACAAGCTCAATAAAAATAAAATATAGTCAAACTTTCAAATTGAAATAACCACACTCACTTCAGTTTATGATTTTGTTTATCTCATTAACAACCATATATATCTTCAAAATTATAGCAACAAAAGTTAAAACAACTTGTTTACCAGTAATCAAAATGAAGAATTTTAAAGTAACCATAGTTTTGTTTTCAATTCATTGCCTTTTATTATTTATTTATCTTTTTTGCAAGCTTTTTTTTTCAATACTTTTATCGGTCAAACTTAAAACATGCTACACATATAAAAAATGTAGATCACTATTATCTTTCAAAATAAATACACTCATTTCTAAAGCTTTTAATAAAACAATAAAAATGTTGAAAAGTAAATAAAAATAATAATAAACTTCTATGTTTTTCAAAATAGTCATACTCACTTTTGTTTGCTCTTTCCCTCCACTCTTTTCAATTGTTTTGTCTTTTGCATTGGTATTCTTGTACCGGGAAGGAAGAATTCCATGTGACTCATATCTCTCTACTTCTTTCACAGAACGACAAATAATTGGCTCAACCTTATGAATATAAGACTGCAAAACATTAATTTGTTAATTTATTGATATTTATTCAAAGTATATAATATTAAAAATGAAGTATTGCAAGATTACGTTAAATTATGAATAAATGCATCGTAATTATATCTAAAGCTACAATGTTACAATTGTAGTTGCAATAATTGGGAACAGCAATTTAAAACCATGATAACCTGGTAGGAAAAACAAATAAGGATACCAAAATATGAAACATACAAAAATATTATGATATATTTAATTATTATCTTCGAAAAAATATCTACTTACTTTTACATTTACAAAATATAAATGTTAAACATATAAACGTGTCACCATAACTAAACTATCATGTGTAAAAATTAAAAAAATATATATATGAACTACTAGAAAGTTGAAAGAAGAATAAATAAAAAAAAAATTAACATGAATTGGTTATTTTAAATTTGACCGTATACCTTATCAATCCTTCCATTACTTGCTCGCGTTGTAGGTCGCATGATCCAATTTATTTTCCATGAATCCCCAGCTGGCCTTCCCCTCTTATTGGACTACAACATAGAAAGAATGTGTAAAATATGTATGGTTCAAACTATATTGACAAAAATCAATACAGAAAGTAAGTGTTCGAAGATGAGAGTATAGAATTGATGGTTGATGGAACTATTGAAGTCTATGTCATCAGAAAGATTCATGTAAAAAAATATATGAAGAGATTCAAATATAAATTATAAAATCTAGAGGAGAAATGAAGTAATTAACCTTCGTTTTCAATTCTTTTTCTTCCTTAAGAGAGCTCGATGCTTGCTGCTTCTCAATCAAATCTTCATTCTTAAGAGAGTTCGATGCTTGCTTCTTCTCAATCAAATTTTCAGTTACAAAGTTTGATGCTTGCTTTTTCTCAATCAAATCTTCAGTTACAGTTTCTTCCGATGATAGCTACAAATGAAATCCATATACATTTGTATTAATTTTAAAGTTTAATGTGGATATATAATATGTTCAAAAAACAAGAGTAATTAACATAACATCTTTAACTCTTTACCATTCAAGATCTGAGAGTACTCTATCTTTATTACATCTTTCTATTTGTATGTGAGAAGAAAAAGAAAATTTTCCCTTTTCCCACACACAAATACATGTATCGGGCACAAAGATAAGGTGTAAGATTTTAAAATATCAACCAAATCTTTTTCCTTCACCTAAATTCAAGGATTTTATAAAAGAAAAAAATTGTATTCAGCAAATCCCAAATGATAACATGCAAAATTACTGAAAAACCGAAAAAAAAATGCATGTAAAAAACAATAAATTGAGCGATCTTAGATATAGATCGAAAAATCTAGGAAAGAAATCAAGTAATTAACCTCAGTTACCTTTTCTTTTCTTTTTCCCAAAGAGCTTGTCGAAGGGCCCTTGTTTTTCGCAATAGATGCCAATGGAGGTTTCATGGAGTTTGATAAAGACTTCTGTTTCTTCCCACGAGAGTTTGATGAAGTTACCCTCTTCTTTTTCTCAGCCAAATCTTCATCAGTTGCAGTTTCTGAAGAAGAAATCAAAACTTTTGATTCTTGAGTACTCTTCCTCGCCATGATTTCTTCCCTGAATAAGGAGATGCAATTAAAGTCAGGACTGTCTTCACATTCCTTTCATGCGACCTTAGCTATGATTTTTTCAATTGTGGATTTTATATTCCATATTTTACAAAACATTTATTGCAAATTAATGTATTCATTTTTTTATAAGGTCATTAATGATGAATGAATAAAAGTATATTTTAAAAGAAACATAATTATATATATAGCTTTAAAATATTTCAATTAAGTTATAAATATCATAATATATTAATATAATGATTAAAATTAAATAAAGATTCTTTTCTAATGTCAATATGAGGAAATAATTAATAAATTTCTAAATAAATATTAAATCTATTTAAACTATTTATAAGTTAAAAAAATATATTTCTATTTTATATTTTTAATATATAAATATAAAGATGAAAGATAATTTAATAAAGATGTAATGACCGTTTTGTTTGACTTTACAAACAGAGACTAATACAAATTATATTTTTTCTGACATATATTAGATGTAATATTTTTTAAAAATATTATTAAAAAAAATAGGTAATATTTTTTTATATTTTTATAAATTTTTTAAATATTATTAATAATATTTTGCAACATAAATCAAATGTAATATTTCGTAAAATATTATTGAAATTAATAGATAATATTTTTTATATTTTTATAATATATTTTTAAATGTTATAAAAAGTGTAATATGGCATAATTATTTTTTTTAATTACAATACATGTTTAAAAACTTATAATAATTATATAAAATTTATATAAAAGTGTAAAATATTAAATTTTTTTAATGTATTTAAAGCTAAAATTAACAGATTTAAAATTTACTTTTAAAAATTATATAATATAATATTTTTCTTAAATTAAACAAGGGTACATCATATAGTAAATAAATAAAAATACAGGTCCATCATATTCCCTCCTCCCATATTTTTCATAACATTATTCTAAAAAAATAATAAAATTTAATTAAATTTAATTAATTTTTTATTATTTAAAAAATACTATAACTTATAAATTTTATTTTTATTTAAAATCATTAACTTTAAATTTATTAAAAAATTTATTTTTATTAATTTAATTTAGATTCTTAAATACTTTATTTATTAGAGGAAAATAAAAATATGTTATATAAATTATAAGTCATCTTATAATAAAAAAAGGAGAATTCAAATTATTTAAAAAAAAACTGACACTAAAATTATTTCGTCAAATATTTTTTAAATGGTTGAATTTTATTAATTTAATTATTAAATTAATAAATTTTATTATATATTATATTAATAAAATTTTATAAAATTCTAAAAAAATTTAATATATTTTTAATATATTTTAATTTAAATTTATTTAATAATTATCAATTTTTTTAAAATTTTATAAATATAATTTATATAATAAAATTTATTAACTTATCTATTAAATTGATATAATTTAACTATTTAAAATAAATATTGAATTTGATAATTTTAACATGGATTACTTTTCAAATAATTTGTTCTTTCCTTGATAAAAAATATCAAAATATTTTAAATACTATCTTTTAAAAAAATTAGAAAAAGTAACGTAAAAAAATATTTTAGCTATATATTTTTTAACTTATTTTTTAATTTATTTTTATGATAGATCCTATTTATAAAAAGTTAACATATTTTTAAAATAAATATTTTGATATTTTATAATATAAATTAATTATAAAGAATGAGGTAGATCCATAATTATAAAAATTATATCAAACCAACCAATCAAACCGATTGAATCATAATTTTTTTTAAAAAAAAAATTAATTAAATTATAAAATTATTTTAATAAAAATTAATAATAAAACTGATAAACCGACAAGAAATTAACAGAAGAAAAAATCAGTTTATATATAAAATAATATTATTTTAAAAAATTTTAAAAATAAAAATAAAAATATATTTTATTTTATATATATAATTTAAATTTAGAAAAACAAAAATATATAATTTTTAATTTTAATAATATAAAATTATGATACTAATATATTTTATATTTTACAATATAATATATCATAAATATTTTAAAAAATATTTAATTAATATGCATTCGTTTAAAATCTATGAATACATCCTTTACTAATCATCTACTCCTTTTTAATAGCTTAATTTTATAACAAACCATTCAAATTGATGAATATTATTATTTTATAGACAAACCTTAACCTTTATATTAGTTAAAAATAACAATTAAAAATATTTATTAAAATAAAGCATTTTCTGTATAAAAAAAAATATTAAATAATAGGCTTTTTAATTGAGTAGAAATATTTGACAGCAAAGAAAAATTATTAACAATGGAGTTTAGGAAGTAATCAAAATTTAAATTTGAAAAACAGCTTTAAAATATAGTGAGTAAATAAAATTATTGTATTTATATAATTTTTTATGAAAAATAGAATAATATATATGAATAATTAAAATTAAATATTTAGACATATTTTTTAATTATATTTTAGATAACCAATTTTATAACATATTTTTGTAATAATACAAATAATATTTTTTTATTATAGTATGTAACTAGACAGCCATTAGAAAAGAATTATTAAATGTTTTATCAATACTATCCCATGGTAGCAGGATTTTTGACATCATTTAGAATTTTGTTAATTATTACATAAATATTGTTACATAGGTTATAAACATAAGAATTAAATGTGTCAAAGTGAAAGTAATCTAACTCCTCTAAGCTGGCTCGTGGTGGGTTAAAATTAAAATAAACTAACTTGGCTGAAACCATATCAATTTAGTAGTGAGTGAAAAAAATTACCAACTTGATTTAATTTATCCGGGTTGGTGCATTGAACATAGTAGTTCACCAAAATTTAAAATGAAAAATAAAAATCATAAGAAACTGACGAATACAAAAATATTTTGTTGAATTCGAGTTATCCTAAGTTGGGTACATTAACAACTTCAATTTTCTTGCAATACATTTTGGATATTTAAATTTTTATATTTGATTTCTGTTATTAGTGTATAATTTATTTAATTGAAATATAACTTCTCATAACAGTTTCTTTTATAAATTAATAAAATATAAATACATAAAATAAATAAAATAATTAAAAATACATAATGATATAAGAGTATATTAAATTAATAAGTTGATTATCACAACGAAATTGTGAGGGATGGACAACTACAAACAAAAAATTGAGGACTTGTTGCAAATTTTATTTAAATTACAAAAAAAAAATTATTGACCTACAAAACAAATAGGAGACCCAATAAATGTAGTAATCGCTACTAATCTAAGCGTATGGGAGCAAGGCCTTTGGGCTAGCTGAGGTCCAAGATATGCTAACCCAAAACAAAGTATCTCTGCTTTATTTACTTTTGACGTTTATATTAATAATGCATTATCATTAAAACTTAAATTCATGGAACCTAAATTATGGTACACATTACAGTATTACTCCATCAAATTTAAATAGTAATAGTGACAATGTAATAACCGATTATATAACAAATTATGGACCACAAAAAAAAACAGCTATACCTACAATTTTTTAATTTTTACTTACAAAATTTTGTTGTTGCTAAAAAGTAAACTTTCTTATAGTATAAAATGATTTATGAAGGGGAGAGGTGCATGCCATTCATGGTCTTATGATGTAAAATTGAAAATGTATATGATTTGTGTGAAGCTTAAGATTTGAGAATTTAGAGCTGCTGGTAAAATCACATATAAGACTACTACATTTTATATTTTTTTGCCAAATGTAACACTTCTTAAAAATGTTACTAAAATTAATAGGTAACATTTTTTTACATTTTGTAACATTTTTTAAATGTTACTAATAATATTTTGCGACATTGATCAGATACAACACTTTTTAAAATGTTACTAAAATTAATAAGTAACATTTTTTATATTTTTATAACATTTTTTTAAATATTGCAAAAAGTATAATATGGCATATTATTTATCAATCAGAAGAAAGGGCGTAAGTTTATACTTATCCCATCCAATTACATTGATAGTCAAAATAAAATGGTACTAAAATCCTAAATCATGGGGTGGTTAACATAGGTATTTCTAAATAAATTGATGGTAAATTTTTTATGTAATTTGATTATTCTTTATCCCCATATATAAAATATATTAAAAATATTTTCTTTTGATGTCTCTAGTTTATGGGTCGTGCATGTGAAGCTGGTTGTAGTGAACTTCAGCCAGAAACTCTTCCACAATAATTCGCAATTTTTCTGCTTCTCTTTTCCTTTGAGCAATAATTTCCTGAAAAATATCATTGAAAAACTTAAAAATTGTTTAGAGTGATGAATATTGTCAAAAGTAGCATACTGACTTCATTTGTACTTTTTTGTTTTATCGGCAACATTTATTAGAAATTGTCAATGAAACTTAAATTTCATGTTGAATGGTGATTAAAAATGTTCCATATTCATGCACCTGCAAAGTAAAATACAGTTCAATACATCTAACATTTCAACAATTATAAAATATATTTTTAAAAAATATATTATAATAGTTAAAAATCATCATAATCTAAAATATCTTGACGTGAGTGAATGCACTCTGCAAATATACGTACGCTTATCATTTCCCTTAAAAAAACACTGAGCTTTCAAATAAATATATACTTACTTCAGTTTCTCTTTCTTCATCACGTTCCTCCTTAACCAGCATTTTCTGAAAATTTTAGCAATAATACTTAGATTACCACATGTTGACTAGAAATAAAAAGTTGAACTCTCGAAATATGCATATTTCAATTTTGTTTTTTGCTCATTACCAAATATTAATTTTCTATAAGCTCCGCTAATAAAACTAAAAAGAACATGTAAAGCATTATATAACCAGAAGAGAAAATGGTAGTTTAAACATACTATTCAATATATTTTTTGTTATTGGTTAATTTCACAAAAATGACACTACTTATTTTATAAATTAAAAAATATTTTAATATTTTAACTTTTTAAAAAGCTGACTATCATATAGAAATGTTAAATAATGTATCCAAAAAAAATTGTTGTTGGTATTTTTCATAACGACATTATTTTAAACTAATTCAGCACATTTACTCTAGTCAGAATTTCATATTTTTTTTTCCTCGTTACCAATCATTCTTGAAATATTTTATAGTAAAATTTAAAACATTATGCTGAATATATATATAATTCAGTGAATTTTATGCACCAAAAATAAAGACAGATTTGAAATTATGTAATTTTAAAGTAAAGTATACTGACTTTGGTTTCATTTTGAGCGTTGTTCTTGTCTCTTCTTTTGCCTCGTGTTTTTGCTATGGGCTGAGTACGAATTCCTTGTGTCTCATATATCTCGATCGCTTTCAAAGATCGACACCTAAAGCCTTTTATCTCCTTGTGATAATAAACCTGCAAAATAACAATTTTCTAATTAAATATTGATCTCAATAAGCAAATATGAGAAGTGGGGTACACAACTAGATGTTGCAATAACATTGAATATTCAAAGTATCTCAAATGAAAAAATAAAAAATGACAAATAAATGATGAAGGAAAACATTGGACATGGCATTTCATCATAATTCTTACTTGTCAAAAAAATATTTACTTACATGTATAATTTGAAAAAAATTCATTCTTCAAGATTCATTGCAAACTATATATATAAGTGAATATTTTTTACCAATAAGGATTATGATCGAATCTCACAATCTTTTTACATCCTTTTTCATAAATTTTAGAAATTTTGCTGACATATATAATTTTTTATTAAATTACATTTTTATATTAAATATTTTATTTTATTTTTATTTATAAAATTTTATTTTATTTTTATTTATAAAATTTTATTTTTAAAATTTTATTTATTAATTTTAATTTTGATACATTATATTACATTAAAAATAATTTTTAGATAAACTAATATTTAAGATTATTATAATTATAATTATAAATATTGATATATTATATTAACAAAAATAATATATCTTGAATTTTATTTTTTTAATTTTTTAATTTTTATATTTTTAGTTCATTATTATTTAATATAATATAATGTTATTAATAATACAAATATTTATCATTCCTTTGAACTTATTTTTATTTATAAATTTTATATAAAATTAAAATACTCATAAATATACGTGTAATACAGAGGCAACTTAATGGTAACCAACTAGTATGGCTTGAGAAATTTACATTTAACCTGCAGCCAATTAATTAGAGGATGTTTTTAAGGATTATCATCGTAATACAACTTAAATTCAGATCTTGAGTTTATATTCAACTTTTTGTTCTCTTTGAAAGAAACTTTCTGTTGTATCAATTTTACAAGCTCATAGCTTGTGACTTTAAAGTAGAAATATATTCTATAAATAACTTAGTTTATATACAACATTTGATAAATTATTTTCAATTTTTATAAAAAAATATGAAAAATGTTCCTTTTTCTAACTTGAAGAAGGTAGTATGAAACCACTCATTCCTAGTTTAAAAAGACTACTCTGTAAATGTGCAACATATATACTGTTCAACCTAGCTATACCTTAGAAACATATTTAAGAAATAAATATGTACACACTATGTTCTTTACCAATATATAATTCCAACTATATCAGCAAGTTAGAACTTTCTCACTATAATAATCAGGAAAGTACAAAAAAGTTTCCATGGAAAACTTGTGGGTTAAGAAAATATACATATAAACAATCACTTTTTCTTGCCACAATAAGGAAGAAAATAAATAACATCAAATATTCCTTTTTAATTAAACTACATACCTTATCAAACCTTCCATCTTTTCGTTTTGTAGATCGAACATTCCAATTTTGAAGCCACTCAGGTGGTGTTTTAGGGCGTCTTACTTTTTTTGTTCTTGAATTTGATCGCTTAGATGAAGTTTCAATCTAAATGCACAATAATACAAGAACATATAAGGTTTATATACATGTTTGGAATATATTTATGAAAATCAAAACAGAAATTTATACAAATATTTGATGGGTTGTAGTCCTTTTAGGACTCAATTGTATCATACCATGGTATCTTGGTGGTGATTTAAAAACAATATTAGGAAATGACTTTAATTCCTTTTTTCTCATGAAAAGAGAGTGTGCAAATGGATGAATAGATGAGAATACACAATTGAAGTGTTTATAAGGTAAATATGTTTGGAAAGATATTGATGAAAATCAAAATAGAAATTTAAAGTGTGCAAATATGTGAGGGGGTATCCTCTTAGGACTTGTCATTGTATCATACCGTTGTATTTTGATTGGGTGCTTCTGAAACACTTATAGGAAATGAATTTTCTTTTTCCTGATAAAAAAAATGAAAGTGTGAAAATGTATGAGTAGATAAGAATAATACACATGCAATTCATGAAGTTTATATATACTTTTAAAGAAAAATCAACATTAATGATGTGTCCTTTTAGAACTCAATGTATCGTACCATTACTCTATCTTGATTAAGCCCTTCAGGAACTCCTACGGAAATTTCCTTTTGCTGATAAAATAAAAGGAACAAATATATAATTAGATGAATTTAAGTTTATATATGCTTGACATATAAACATTCATATATATATATATATATATATATATATATATATCATACCATAGCATCATAGTCCAGCAGTAATTCTGGAGCCCGTATAGGAAATAAATTTTCTTTTTCCTGATAGAAAAAGAATGTGCAAATATATAATTAGATGAGACACACAATTGAAGTTTAAAATGAAAAACTTGAAGAAATTTTAACCAAAAAGGATCATTTAATTTGAAAATAAAATACAAAAATGTTAATAAAATTTTTAAAACATTTTTTTACAATAAATCTTTGTGATTTATTAACTTTTTTAAAAAATTAAAAATTGATCAATTTATAAAATAAATAATATAATTTTAAAAATAATCAATTATAGAAAAATATATTTTTAAAATATATTACTAATTTTGTTTAACAATAATAGTCTTATATACAAATAGAAAGTTATACTCCTCTATATCTCTAATCTAATTTATACAAAGATGTAAAATAGAATAAGTCACTTGTGATAGATTACAAAGAATTTTTCTCATTTTTTTTAATGAAATATACTTCTCTTGTTGGGGCCTGAATGATATCATCATCATTATCAAAAACATCAGGTGAAGAATAGGATAATGGATCTAAGCAAATCACTTCATCTGTTAGGCTTGAATGAGTCCTCTTCAATGAAGCTGTTTGGAATTCTTCCTGCATTAATTAAGCATCCAAAATGATGCATTAATTCTCCTATTTGCATGTCACTTTACTGGGTAAATTGTTTATAAAAAAACAAAAATTTAAGAAGCTCTTTGTGAACATTTTACCCCATACCAGTCTCTAAACTCGTATAGGTAACAGCAATTTTAATTTTCAATCTGACACTTCTAAATAGCTAAATTTTCATATCTAAGTTCAAATTTGTTAAGTGTTTATTCTATTTTATTATATAATAATAAAAATTTATTAAATACTATGGTAGTCTTTAACAATATAGTTTTTGTTTAACAAATTAAATTATTAACAAATTTTTAAAAAATTATACTAAAGATAATATGGTATATTAATATTTGATGAATTGGTAATATATATTAATATTTTATATTAACAACATTATTTGTTAAAATTTATGACATATCTATAATATCAATTTAATTTTCGTTAAAAAATCTATCCTAATAAGAGTTGATGTAGCATTAAAATTTTAATAAATAATTGTTTTGATAAATATTCATTATAGTATTTTAAACCATGTATTCAAAATCTATAGATACAATGTGTGTCGCATGACTATGCAATTACATTCTATCTCATTACTCAAAATAACATATAAGAAAAAATATATAAAAGTTTAAAAGAAACAAAACTTAAAAGTATAAATAACTTATATTTGCTAGGTATTTATCTAACACCAATCCCTTAAAATCTAGAAATTAACAGAAAATTTTCTTTTTATTAATTTTAAAGTGTAATCCGATCACTAATTATCTAGAGCAATGGAAGGGGTGAGGATTTTCATATAATTATATATTTGAATTGTACAAAAATGTTATATAACAAATAGTTTTCCAGGAAAAATTACACAATAAAATTATCTGAAAAAAAAAACTAAAAAATATATAGAAAAAGGAACCAAAACACTTTAGATATGCATGACAGAACAAATTGAACTTTTATTGAAAGAAATCAAAACACCTTAAATATGCGTGACAAGAACCGAAAATTGAAATTTTTTTAAAGAAATCAAACACTTAGATATCGTTACCTCTTCTGATAAGATCTGAAAATTTGAATTCAGGTTCATTGCATCCATGGTATTCGTAACCTGAACAAGACCAAGAGAGAGAATAAAAAGTTTAGTTCAAATTGTTAGATGAATGAGAACTACCTTTTCACATAAAATGATGGATATACAATGTATATAAGACCACCATGATCGTTGTGTCCATTTTCCTTTTCATGAATATCTTACCTTCATTGCCACTAAGGAAGACGTTGGTATGTTACTACCATATATGGACCTTTTTAAAGTTTTTTTTTTTGACATACGAAGGTTTTTAATTATCTTATAGATAACCAACATTATATAATAGATTTTTATGATAATTAAATATAATTTTTTTATCAGTAAAATATTGAAATTCATTCCAAAAAGAATAGTTCCGCCAAAAGGGTATATAAATATGAACACTTTTGTCTTAGTATGTAACAACGCATCGGTTAGAAAAAATTAGCTAGGAGTTGCCTAGTCAATACTGTATTTATAATAAGTTTACTGGATTTGAATCTAATTTTAAAGTAATCTTCATAATATGAGAAGATCCTATCACAAGATATAGATGTATTGTGTAATTAAGGACATTCATTACATAGGAATCCATCATTTTAATTTTATATAAAATTATTTATATATCACTTAAGACATATCATAGGATCCATATTCCATCATTGGGATGGGCATAAAAATTGGTTGGAATTGGATAATAATTAGCTAATATAATAAGTTGGATAATAATTGGCTAATATAAGTCTTGATGTATGTTATTATATATATTTTGTTTCATAATATCCTATAGGTTTTAACATATATTAAAAATACTATATTTATATACCCAAAAAATACTACATAAAAAATAGATAATCATCATTTCAACACTAATCATCATTTGTTGTTGCAACTAAGCTAAACATTTCGCTTCCACATTACATTCATTGTAGCCAATAGTGGGAAAAAAAATGTCTCGAGAATCAAATAATCCCGGGAGTTATATATATTATGCCAAAGAGGTAATGCTACAAAAAATTGAAAAATGAATTAAGAACCTCTACCAATGGTATCTAAATTAACATCGAAGGCATTTTTAACTTAATTTTAAGTGTAATCCGACTCCTGATTATTAATAGACTAAAGTGATAGAATTTTGCCTAGAAATAGCTGAAGTGTATACATAAATTATTTATAGCATAGGTTTTCCCTAAGAAAATTATCACATGATGCAAAATTAGTTGAAACAGATAAAAATAAAACCAAAATAATAATAGATTAATTTTTTTATAAAAAAAATCAAATAATTACATATTCCATACCTCTTCACGCATCCGTAAATTCGAAGTCTGATTCAAGGCTGCCATGGATTTGTGAGCTCAACAAGAGAAGCAAATTTTTTAGCCCTTTTGTTAAAAGGGGGAGGATTACCTAATTTCCTTTTAAAAAAATTATTTAGTCAATAAAATTATTGCTTTTATATATTTTCCTAAATAATAAATTTAATAAAAATAGATATAGTAAGAAATATATATATAATTGATTAAATTAAATATTTGGAGATATTTGAATAATATATTAGGCAAGAACATTACAGGCTAATTAGTTATTTTGATCCCTATTAAATTAAGGATTAGGTTAGTTTCTGAAAAATGAATAATTATCATTTTAATTCTTAAAAGATAAATAATCAATCAATTTAATTTTTGAATGATTAAAGAAAAAAGTCATTTTTATTCTTATGAAAAAACTAAAAAAAATATCACTTTTAATAGTTCAGGAATGATAATGATAATTTTTATCTTTTAAAAATAAATATGATTGATTTTTAGTCTTTTATGAACAAAAAACTGTTTTCTCAACATTATAAGATATTTTTAATATTTTATTTTGGTTTTTTAAACCTTAATCTTTTAAATTCTCAGTTCAATACTTTCTTTGTTTCATTTAATGATAAGCATTTTAGAAAAAATAAGATGTATAAGTTTCTCCTCCAGTCACAACGTTCGAATCTTTTGGTAATAATTTTTTTTATCAATAAAGGAAAATTATTTATTATATTTAATTTTAAATATTATTTTTAATAATTAATATTAATCTTTAATATTGATTTGATTATACAAATTTCCATTCAAGATGAAACTTTTTATTAAGTAAAAAATAATATAAAAAATTACCTGAAGTACAGCAATACTTAATTTTTATCCTTCTTTATTTTGATTCATTTTTATCTTTGAGCTTAGATTGAAAATTTTATCAATTCTCGTATATGTCTATAGGATTTGAATATAATTTTTTATATCAACATTTGAATATAATTTTAAATTTATATACATATATTTGTATTTATCATTCTGCTACTTACAAATATTGGTACCTGAAAGAATTTCAATTCTTTGATGGCTAGGTGACTGAGTGCAATAAAACTAATAATCAAATAAAGAAGTTTTTTTAAAGAAAAAAAAAACACTATAGAGTACATGATTAATTTTTAAAAAATATTTTTTATTTTTTAAATTAAATTAAATTCAATTTAACTTTTTATTTTTAATTTTAAAAACTTATTAAACCCTTTTATCTTATCCTTTTCATATAAAAATAGATAAAATAAAAGTTATTATTAAAATAAAAAATTAAACAATTCCAAAATAATAAAAAGAATTAAAATTTTGGTTAAAAATTAAAAATAAGTTATTAGTATTATTATTAAAAAATCCATGCAATACATATATATATTTTGAATATTTACCCGGTCACTTTTTAACAAAGAGTACTTTTCGACATATTTATCTATTTATTAATTCATGCAACTTCTATTTTAAATATTTAATATTTAATTTATATTTTTATGTCTTTAAATAATATCAGTAAAATAAATATGATTTATATTTATTTTAAATTTAAATCATGATATAATATATCAAATAAAGGTATTTTTAAAAAAGTTAAACTTTAAAATTATTATGATATCTTAATTATTTTAAGATTAATTTTTTAAAAAAGAAAAAACTATAGATTACATGATTAATTTTAATAAAATATTATTTTAATTCTGTTTGATATGACTTTTAGCTTTTGATTTTATTTTTTAAATTCAATTCAATTTAATTTTAATTTTTAATTTTTAATTTTTAATTTTTAAAAAGTTATTAAACCCTTTTATCTTATCCTTTTCATATAAAACTATAAAAAGTAGATAAAATAAAATTATTAAATTAAAATAAAATTAAATCATTCCAAAATAATAAAAAATAAAGCTTTTAGTTAAAAATTAAAAGTACATTATTATTAAAAATAACCCCATACAATGCATATAAATTTGAATATTTACCCGGTCACTTTTGAACAAAGAAGTGCTGTCTATTTATTAATTCATTCAACTTCTATTTTCAATATTTAAATTAATTTTTAATTTATATTTTTATGTCTTTAACAATATTACTTAAAATAAATCTGTTTTTTATTTAATTTAAATTTTAAATCATAATATAATATATCAAATTAAAGGTATTTTTAAAAAATTTAAACTTTAAAATTATTATAATATCTTAATTATTTTAAAATAAAATTTTAAATTAACTTAATTTTATAATTTGAATCAATTCTAAATTGAATTTATAACACCTACTTCCCTCTCTTACTTTCTTTTCCTAGAGAAGACCTCTGTATGACACCTTGCCGTTGCCCTTGTTTGCGTAATTTCCAATATTTTTAAAATTGGACCCACAAAATATCAGTTTAAAATTTAATGGTTCAATTGAATTGTTAATTAAATATTATTTTAAAAAATATATAATATATTATATTAAAAATATATATAATAATAATAATAAAATACATAAAATCATAATTTATATAATTAAAAGTTTAAAGATTATATATATATTAATTTTAAAATTAAAATTATATAAATAAAGAAAATAAAATTTATTTTTAATATTTTAAAAAAAATTAAAAATTAAAAATATTTTATACGAAATCGGTTTTTATCGATTTTCAGTTTACCGGTTTTAACCAACCGGTTCATTACCGACTTTTTTTTTTCTAAAATAATTTTATGGTTCAATTAATATTAAGAAAAAATCCGATCCAGTTTGATTTTTAAAAATAATTTCCCAATTAGCAACCCTAATCTTAATTCCCGATAACAAGTAACCTGTTCAAGAATCAACTGTGACCGTCGCAGTTAGTGTTCATTGTAACCATTGCTCATTATACAGAGTCGTGGTGTTACCCAGTTTGATTCGCATCGTGTTCTACGAACCCTCGTCTACTTTTGCGTGAGGTAATCCATTCTCTCTCACTCTCTCATTGAAGTTTTCTGCGATTTCTTAATCTGTAATTTTTATTTCGAGTGTTCCTTGAACCCACCGTAACGAACTCACTTGTGGTTTCTTCATCATTATTCATGATTAGCACTAACGGGTTCTGGCTATCTTTCATTAAATTGAAAGTAATTAAGCTATTGCATTAAATTGAAGGGACTCAATGGGTACTGAATTTGAAATAATTGAGGCAAGGATAACATCTATGCTACCCCAGCTTCAATCTGAGTGTGGCATCCTACAAAGGATGGTATATAAGAATAAGAACCAGCACCGGCGCTGTTCCTATTTCCAGCGTCTTTTGAAGGTACCATATTATTACAAATTGTGCGTTATAGTTCCTCTATTGTCAGTGTTCTATGATTTGAAATTGCTTAGTGTTTGAAAATTTCATTAGTTTTTTTTTTGTTATATAAAATTTTTAAAAGTAATTGCATTTGTGTGGAAATTGAATGGAAAATTTGTATTTACATTTGAGTTTTAATGTATGCAATGTGCATTTATATGTCCTTTTGGGTTTTGTGATGTACTGTAATTCATAGGTGAGGAGAGATTTCAGGCTTCTCCAATCGGCAAACTTGGAAGAGCTTGTAACATCATGTTTCCTTGTTATCAAAGGAGATAGACCGAAGCAGAAGGTTCATCTTTTAGAGAGGTAGGTTTATCTTATTTCTTGCAATTTTTTTGCTTTTTGGAGTTTTCCCAATTCATGTACAAAAAATTAATGCAGCTACTAAAGTTAAAACTGACATGGTAATATAATTGATTGTTTAAAATATGTTCAGTGTCTACCATGCTGATATTTCAAGCAGTTCCCCTCTAACTCCTGTTTCAAAATTTGTATCTGTATTCCTTATTGACTGAGGGGGGGGGGTGACTAGTTCACTCAGGTGCCAAGCACGTCAATATAGAGATTTTTTCCCAATATGTTCAGTTTTGTTTACTTTTTCCTTGCGTGTATTATGCACAAGGCAGAGACAAGAAACTGGAAAATTGAAATTCTCCTTTTACAAGATCTCATGAAAATGGGAAGTGACAACCTTTAATATTAATGTGAAGAGACATGATACAGTAAACCATTATTCAAACTTGCATGTTGTGCACATATGGTTAAAGAATGTATGAATATGAATATGGCAACATTATTGTGCAGAAAAAGGATTACACACTCTCTCTCTTGCATAGCTGATCATCTTACGGTCATATTTCACTTGTTTGAATTTATTTTTGGCTTATGGAAATATTTTCATGATGAAATTTCCCCTTTGATATATATATTATATTACAAGTCCTGTCTTTTTGATGATGATATTGTTCTACTTGATTTTTTGTTTAACAGCTTAAAAAGGAGAAAATGTGATAATGAGAAGCATAATTTTATGGAGCGTCTTTTAGGAGCTGCACGCTTACTAGCAGAGGTGAAATTGCAGATAAATATTATTGTTGCTCTAATCGTTTCCTTACTTTATAAGTTAAGATCAGTCTGTTTATTCTGTGGCAGCTAATTAGCTGTCCTCTTTCTATGTATACAATATGACTATGAGGGTTTCACTCAAATAAATTGATTCTAATTGGAATCATTTTCCCTATGCATCATAATAGATTTAATTAAGTAACATTGGATTGTTTATTTTTATGGAACCTATTCTCCTATTTCAATGGCCATTTTGTTTTTCTCATGCAGATGGTTGAACCAATACTGAAGGCTGCATCATATCCTTCTGCTACTGGTGTCATGTGATGTGTATTTAAATGGCTGGTTCATATATCCTATATGCTCTAGTTTAGTTAGTTGGCCATACTCTGACCATGGCATTAGGCATATAAAATCCTTTTCTTTTATTTCATATAATAGGCACTAGTTGGTGCTTGGTACTACCAAATGATATAACGTTCTCCAATGCTTGCAGCATTCCTTTTTCATTTGCTTTGCTTTTTATTTTTCCTGTAACTACAATACCATCTGTAAAACCCTAGGAGTACTTGCTTACTCATTTATGTTGATATTTTGTCCTCTGGTTCATATATCGTTTATACAATGTTATCCATGAACATTCTTTTTATTTTATACTTTCAAAAAATAGAATACCCAAACCTGTAGAAATTTTTGACATTTTAACACCAGTAGCTCTAGTGGCCTTTAGTATGTTTCTTGAACATTTTATGAGTAATCTATTAAAATTGCAACTTAAAATTTATTTCCTTGACCAGTTATTAGTGAGGTGTCCGTATTGTTTGCTCGATCTTTTTTTATGGGATTTTCTCTGACAATTATGGCTTTGCTTGGACGTCTTCGAGTTCTGGTTCAACAGGTAAGTCTCCCATGTTTATGTATTATAATTTAATCTAGGTTGAATCATGTTTCAATTGGAATTTATTTATTGTGGAACACTGATGCAGAGGTTATTTGTAATTTAGCTTGAAAGTAAAAGTGACATTAGAATAGCATTAATGTAAATTTAAAGAAATTTCACTATTTTATGTCATAGATAGATTATACCTCCCTGGGATTGTAAATTAATCTTATAGCCCTTCTGATTTGGATAATTGAACCCTTTTTTTCCCTCCTTCACACAGATATTACTTGATGTTGTTTCCTTGTTCAACATGGTTTCCTCCCTCTCTAAAAAGAGGCAATCCATAAAAATAGCTCATAAGGGAATTGAGGTTAGTTTGCACCGCTAACTTCTCTGTTGGATTTATATTTATGCATAGACATGGATATGAATCGAAAATAGTATTCTACATGCTAATCTATTCTCGCTCAGCCTTGTTTGATATATACTGCTGATGCAGGTTTTTAGAGATTTCTACCCTGTTAGTGATGATTTTGTTACATTAGAGTGTGTTTGGAAATCAGACAAGTTTATATTACTCGAGAGAAAGCATGAAATGGAGAATGGAAGTCAAGCTGAGGACTCTGGCGGAAATGTCTCTGTCCAAATATCAGATGTTAATTATAATAGTGTTGGGTCTTTTCTCGGGGGTAAGAACCATGATGTGCTTGTTTCTGCTATTCCATATTCACCAAATATTCCTTCAGAACCATGATTTTAATTATAATTTGTGCTGGATCATTCAGTTTATGGCAATAATTTACCACTTTACAACAAATGTCCTTCTAGTTCTTCCATGAAACAATTTTGCCTTTTTCATATTACTATATCCCAGGAGGCAACAGTTTTCTATAAAAAAAGTACTGAATTCAATCACTTGTTGATATAACTTATGTTCAATAGCTTCTCTGGTTCAGTTAAATACAATCAGGAGAAGATATTCTGTTCTTTTAGTTATTACTGTAATCATGGGATCTCAAAAATGTGAACGCTATTAAATGTGCCATAAACCACATAAATAAATTGATTTTGAGGTTTAGGCCTTATTGCTTCACGTGAAATAACTATTATTTTTCTCACCTTTACTTTTTACATTTATCACCGTTGCATATCCAAAGGAAACCTGTAATTTGTTCGTGCCATTATTGACCAAGGCTTCATAAATTGTCTTTTACAGACGATCAGCTTGTACCAGAGAGAGCGGAAACAGATGCTGCTGCCAAAGAAAATCCCAGTCATGTCGATGATATGAATACCGATTTGTCGGCTGGCTCATCACAAATTGATGGTAAGGAGAGTATATGTGATGAGGAAGGAGAAAATCAAAGCATCTCAAAAGCCTCCATAAACGAATCTTCAGAGGTTGGCTTGCATGCATTATCCAGATCTTGTACCAATGGTAAACTTTATTCTTGTTCGAAGGTAGCATTTGTCTCAATTAATAATCCTAGATTAGCGCAACAAAGTGTGCAAAGTAATTCTGTGTTAACTACTAATGTTAAGACATTCAACTTCATGGGAAATGAGAGTGATCAAACAAAGGATGATGGAGGGAATTCACTTGCTACTTTATTTACTGAAGTAAATGCAATGGATAATTTTGAACATGAGTAGATATTGTGGTTAAACTTTAGGTGGTAACTTTATCCTAGGAAATTTTGATAATAAGTGTCTTTAGGGCTCTTATTAAGAATTTAATCAGGGAAAGTGTTGAATGAATGTAATTTTCTTTTAAAGCTTTATTGTATCAAATATTTTTTATTATATATGTATATGTACTTTTTTTTGTTGTTTTGAATCTTTTGATTCCTTCACAAGATTCTTTAGAATACTCCCAAATAATATTCATTAAAAACAAGCATGTTGACTTGTACCCCCTAAAAATGAACTGTCATTTGATGGATCTAGGAAAATTAACATATGATGGATTAAGGAAACTTAGGTTTGGTTTCAAGCTTCTATTGACTAAATTTTTTAGTACTAATTATGCTAAGTCGTCACAAGTAGAATAATAAAATTGTCTTTCCCATGAATTGCGATGCTAGCATCAATTCAACTAAATTGTAACTATTAGGACTCATTGTTGAATTAAAGGGAGTTTTAGAATGTGAAAGACAATAAAGTGAAAGAACTAGTATGGAACTAAATGATTGTAAGAGAAGGAAAACAAACAGCAAAATTATAAAAGGTTATTCAATAATAAGTATTTATTTTACTCTTGTCCTCCATGTTTTTTTAAAGCATTTAATTTAATCATCTTGCCTTTATGATTGTAAAAAATTATTTGATTAGTTAAAATTCATTTTCCTTTGACTTGATTCAGTTTTCAATTCCTTAAATTTTCTAAGATGTTCAAGAATTTATCAAATAACACATCCCAATCGTTATTTATTTCTATACACATATTTGGTAAAAGACTCTAAATCCTACTCAAATATTCATTTTTCAATTGCATAAATAAATCTAAAACCAATTCATAAGTGATAAAGTCATGAACCAATGAGTAAAGGAACAATTAATTAAAGAACAACTATTGAATGTTTTTGGTTTAGATTACAGGTGTTCTTTACACAAAATAATTTTGAGTTGGAAATATTTACAATTTAAGTAGTAAATTCAAGTTAATTCATAATTTAGATTTTGAAATTATTCTTCACATGTAGTTTGTCTTTGAATTTTTTCAATTACATACAAGTTTAATCTTTAAATTCATGAAACTCTTATTAATTCAGTTTGTTTATTTCACATTTCTAAAATGTGTTGAGTACCTGTTTGGTAATCTATTAAAAGAATTTTTCGCATCGTGTTACTTATTTTAATCTTCAAATGGACATATATTTTAATCATATTTGGCAGTTTTATTTTTATTTTTTACCAAATGAATGAGTATCCACACTTGAATTCTTCAGTCACATATGAAAAGAACCATGAAAATATAAGGGGTGTTGGGTTTTTTCTTTTTTGAAAATGTATATGATAGAAAGATTAGGAACATATTCTTTGTGATTTAGTTGATTTTTTAAAAAGTTAAAATACCTATTTTGTAAATTGATCATTTTTTTAAAAATTGAATTTTTAAAAAATTAGGCAATTACAAGAGGTGACTTATATATATATATATAAAATAAATATAATATAAATCTTTTTCACAAACTGAAGACAATTTTAAACATAATATTAAACAATTATCTAAGTAGTTAGATGCCAGGTAAAGATATAAGTTATCGACAAATGACCTGAAATTTTTTCATAAATAAGTTTTTAATAAAAAATACCCAAGGTTTTTACGTGTAATTTTTAATTTTTAAGTAAAATTTTCACCATTAATCTTTAAATTTTATAATAATATGATATTTTTTTGACTCAAATTTTAAGTATTTTTGTTTAAATCTTTTTAAGCTTTGTTTCCTAGAAGCTCAAAACATTTAATGTTATCTTAAATATATGTCAAATTAATTCCATAATAATTAATAACAAAGCAATATCTCGTAAAAGAATGAAAAGATAAATAATAAATGAAAACATATATTTTGAAAGTATATATATATATATATATATATATATATATATATATGAGAAGAGATAAATTATTTTTAAAATAATTTTTATATAAAGTTATTTTATTTATAATATTTTAAATAATTAAATTTTATTAATTTGATTATTAGATTAATAAATTTTACTGTATAAATCATGTTTGCAAAATTTTATAAAATTTTAAAAAATTAATATTTTATTATATAACTTTATTTTAATAAACATTAAAAAGTATACTATTTATTAAAATAAATTTATATAATAAATTATAATTTTATTTTAAATTTTATAAAATTTTGTAAATATTATTTACATAATAAAATTTATTAATTTAATAGTTAGATTAATAAAATTTAATTATTTAAAAAAATTATAAATAAAATAACTTTATGCTAAAATTACTCTTAAGACAATTTAATCTTTTTTGATATAATATATATACATATATTTAAATTAAAATATATTATTAAATAAAAAAAATTATGATAAAAATTAATTTTTTTTACATATCAATAAAATTTTAGAATATTTTAAATAACTAAGATATTTTGAATATGACTCTTCTATTGAATTATGCTACACAATGTTTAAACAATTATACTCTTCACTCTTTATCTATCAACTAATATAAAACTCATAATTTTAAAATTATAAATGATAATTCTATATACTGCATGTTAATTTACACTCGATTATATTTAAAAGTAAGGTGTTCAATATTTTTTTCTTAAAAAAAAATTATCCGTTGATTGAGAAATATAAAAAATAAATAAATTACTTTTATAAATGAGAATCAAAATTCTTTTAAAATTTTATACATAGTACAATTTAATAACCGTGATAACTTTTCTTTTAAATTTATCCTAATCTATTATTTTTTATCCATCAACATTTGGAGTTTTAATTGTAAGGAATTCAAATAAATAAACACTAACAATGATAAACTACTTATTTTTCCTCACCCTCACCCACCTTTTGAATAACTATTTTTTAATAAATTCATTGCAACCTATCATTTACAGAAAATAATCTCCACCATACCATTATTTATATTTTGTTTGTTTGAAAAAAAAATAGAATAGAACAAAATATAAACAATAATGTACTTTTTATTATTAGATTGAAAGAAAAAATGAAATAAAATATTGTTAAGGATAAGAATTTAAACTTTTCCTTCTTCCAAATTTAAATTTTTTTTCATACTTTTACTTTTTTTCTTCAATAAAATATTTAAAAATGTAATAATTACATATCCTTATTATTTAATAATGGATAAAATTTGTGTGAAAAGTTGGATTATTCACTGATCATATAACTTCAAAGTTCTTTTTATTAGGAGAATTTCGGGTAAATATACATCTAATTTGAATTATTTTTTTATAACTTTAAGTATTTTTACTTATATTTTTAAAATTTTTAAAAAATTTATAATATTTATTTAATGTACAAATTTTATTAATTTATTTTTATATTATAACTTTGAGTCATAATTTCAAACAAAAATATTTTTAAAAATTTTGTTAGTATATTTGAGTCTTTGTTAAGTTACGTATCTTTTGTATATTGAGTTTTTGATTTTATTTTTATTTATAATTATATATTTTTTTAAATTATGTCTTAATCTTAATTTAATGTAAAATTTAAATTTTGATACATTGTATCAAATTGAACAATTTTTGAAAATTTAAATTTAATTTTAAATATATATATTTCTTTAAATTTTAATAATTTATTTTTGTATTTTTTTTTAATTTTAAGAGTTTAATATTTTTAGTTCAATATTTTTAAAATAATAAAATATTTAATTTTAATAATAACACTATTTCTATATTTTGTTTAATTTTTTTTTTAATTTAGAAATATCTGCAGAACGCAGATGTATATATATATATATATATATATATATATATATATATATATTTAATAACTAAATTTTATAAAGAAAAACTGTACTAATCTTCCTTTGAGTTTAGTGTTGATTACATTTACACTCTTCTTGATTGAAAATTAGACCTACCCTTTTCATTTTATACATTTTTTTTACACGTGGGCGCCAATTATTTTAAAAAATTATACATATTTCTTCATTTTTATGTACAAATTATAGACATAATATATTTTAAAAATAATGAAATAAAGGTCATAAAAGTAGGTCAACATAATAATTCAACTAAAAGAAGCTACAATTACAATTAACGTAACATTAGGTGACTGTAATAACCCTCATTTTATATAAAGAGCAATTTCATAAATTAGGTTGCTAGGCAAATTAACTCACCGAAACCATTTCAAATTTATACTTGGGATGTTTTCAACCAACCCCCCACCGACCGATTTGTCTAAGCCATTTTTCAACATTAAAAAGCAAAGTTTTTACTTCAAATTTAAGAAAAGATGGATGCAAAGCACAAAATCTTGTAACCAAAAAAAGCAACAAAACTTTGATAAAAAAATGCACAAAATCTATATCAATATTAGTTATATCAGTTTTGGGCCAAATAAATTAAAAAATGATTAATATTTAATTATTTGGCAACAAATCGATAATATTAACGAGGTTGGTGACTTTGCTGTGTAAGACAATTACATCCAAACCAATTCCTCAAAACACTGATGCTCCAAACCAAGGTTCTGTTCAGATCCAACGCGTTCCCATTCAGATCTCTCTCTCTTTCCCTCAATCTGCCGCAGGTTAGTTCCATGCTTCGTCAAAAGTAAATGTTATGATCAAATTTGATGATGGGTATGGGCAAACAAAAATCACGTGCTTGATCTCAAAGATTGCATTTTTATCGAGTTTCTTCGTTTTTGGCTTGTACGAGGTAGTTTTAGCTCAAATGGGTAATCATATTTTTCACCTTTTATCGAAGTAATGGTCTTTTTGTTCAGCTTCACGTTTGCTGAGTCTGAGCTGATTTTGGTTCAAATGGAAAACTGGTGGTCAGAATGAGGGAACAAAACTACCCGGAATTTATATATACCTCTTTTTCTGTTGAGAACAATTAAATTCCTTTATTATTTTTAAGCATTATGGCAAATGGGAAAATGGGGTTTATTGATTTTTTCAATCGATTTCAAATTCAATCTTAATTTTGAAGAATTATTGTATTTTCTCTATGCTTTCTCAGCAATTTGAATTGTAATATGGTTCTGTTTGAATTTGATTTTGGGCAGATTTAACCAAAATTGTCTTGTACTTGTACAGGTAAAGTTGGAGTCTTGAGTTTAATCCAAGTTTAACCATATAGTGGCTATCTAAAGCTCTGGAGCAGTTGCTTCTTTTGGATTGGCGTAAAGAGAACTTATTTTTAGTTACTAACTAATGGTTGGTCCCAACGTGATAGTTTGATTATAAAGGCAAGTCTTGTGCCTTAACAGCAGTCCATGTACTAGCCGTGTTATGCACCATAGTGTACTGATGTTGTTGGATTTGGTTACCAGTGATGATATTAAACAGAAATTTGTTGGAAGCGTATGTACATGGATATAACTCAATATGCAATAGGAGATGGTACGGAGTGAATTGGATTCAGAGAGCGGTGACTTCAAGAGGATTGATGTTGTTGGTAGTGAAAGCCTAGGCTCTGGCATTCGTAGAGAACTTTCATTTTCACGTTGGTGTGATGATGATGATGAAAGGCTCCATTTGGATCGGCAATTAAGTAATGGAGATGTTTGTGTAGAAGAAGACTCTGATTTTGAGTTACCTTTTCCTCAAAAGAATGAGCTGCAAAGCAGAGCTTTAGATAGAGAGAGATTCTTTCACCAAAAGTTTCAGCAGAGGAGTATGCAAATGAATGGTGCTGGTACCATGGATGATGATTCTGTTCACCGGAGAGGTAATGGATCAGAGAAGTATGTGTCTTTTGACATTGAAGACAAATCTGAAAGTGGAACAAATGGTATTGAATCCTACATTTCTGTGAATGGGGATGAATCACTGGGAAAAGGATCCCAGAATCCTGTTCATACAGCAAATATCTTAAAGACATTGTTTTTCATACTTTTGTGGTACACTTTCAGTCTATTTTTGACCCTGTAAGTTCCTCGTTTATTCTGTTTGTCATTGCTGGCATATATACTTTGTTTAGTGTTAGTTGTGATGCAAATCCTTTTCTTTATTCATCTCTCAGTCTAACTACTTTTAACAGGTATAATAAAAGTCTACTGGGAGATCATATGGGAAAGTTCCCAGCTCCATTTTTAATGAATACTATCCACTTTACAATGCAAGCTGTTTTATCAAAATTTATCACCTGGTTTTGGTCTCATAGATTTGAGACGAATGTTGTCATGTCTTGGAGGGATTACTTTTTGAGAGGTAAATTCTCGATTCCTCTACCTTGTTCTTCATATCACAAGTTCTAGCTCTGCTGCCACTTTATTATGTGGATTAGGCATGCAATGCTGTAACTTCTGTATACATTTTGGCTAATATTTTTTGTTGTAACTTATTGATTGTTCTTGGTTATCAATGCAGAATGACACCAGTTATATTTAGAGTGTTTTTTACTTTAAATAATTTGTAATTCTTTGTGGTGATAGCTCTTCTGAAATAGGAATTATTTTTCTCATCATTTTTCTACTCAAATATTGAGATTCTAGCAGTATTGTGATCCCAACATATAACATTTTTGTGGCTTGGAATAAAGACCGAGTCAAACATGCTAGGCACTTATGTTTGTAGCTTGAGTGGCTGTTTGAATGGTGAGACAAATTAGCTCAACTTATTGCCTACATGATGAAAATAGACAAATTTTGAAAATTGTCAAATGAATCCTTTCTGTTTGTTAGTTTCTTCTAGAAGACTGGATCTCAATGTTCAATGTTAGTTGCTATGGATATGTACTTTTTGTTCATAGTTACCCATGCCATTTTTTATAGACAGATATTCTTAGGGATGAAGGGCAGGGTTAAGTTTTTTTTTTTTTTTGAGAAATCATCACTTCTTGAGAGAGCTTTTGAAAAATAAGTGGTCATTTCTCTAAATTTAAGTTGAACCAAACATGCTATGACCAACTATATGAAAGTATACAACTATTGGAATGTACCACACAAAACCTTTATCATTAAGTATCTTCTATAACAATGTTCAATTTTATTGCTAATCTTCTACCTTGAAGCACACTTTTTTGCAGATTTCTCACCGCTTATTACATTAACTTTTATATCAACTAATGCCACAGATGGACTTTGCCTTTAACAGTTGTACCAACTGCTCTTGGAACAGCAATGGATGTTAACTTGAGCAATGCATCTCTAGTTTTCATCTCTGTCACATTTGCTACAATGGTTTGTGACATTTCTTTTCTTTTCATGTTAAATGAAAGAAATGTTAATTTAATTCTATTTTCTTTTATAATATTACATCTGAATCTGATTCTATATTCACCCTTCATTTTTGTGGAAGTTACTATCCTTCCTCTTCTTATGTATTTTTCCATTGAAAATAATGATATTTAATGTACTTAGCAACCAGTATCTTCATGTATTTCATGCTTAAATGCATTTAGTACTCATAGGTATTAGTTTGTAGGAAGTTGCACCCAATTAATATTTGCAAAGGAAATAGTGTACACTACTATGTCTATATATATGAATGATATACAGAACCTATGTACTCCACATTCTCTTGAATTAGAAAACTTTTCATTCTCTAAAAATATTCTAAATCTCCTCCTCTAAATTCAACACTTTCCTTTTCTCTTGCAGTGTAAGTCTGCTGCTCCAATTTTTCTTCTTCTGTTTGCTTTTGCTTTCAGGTGAGTTTCCTTTCATTTTTGTCTTTGTAACCTCTGATATGTGATTCGTATGATTTGTTGAAATAAATGTTAAAGATTCTAAAATTTAAGCAGCTGCATCAATAATATAATTTGTAGGTGTATTGCACTTATAAAAACAAATTTATATTATGAAGTATTGCATAACCCCAGAAGACATTCTGTACGAATAATCATTATGTACACTAACAGTTATTTATTCTGTGAGCAGGTATAATTCTTTAAGGATTGTCATGCTGACTATTAATTATTTCAATTAACACTTCTGTATTTTATAATCTGTTATATTTTTTTATGCTGCTGTTTTTTTGGTTCTCAGATGATTGTATGTTTGGTTATACATCCTCTAAATGAAGATTAATTTCGTGTTCATATATTCATTTTTACCTGTTTTCTGATGATTAATTGTAAATTTTGGTTTGAAGGTTGGAGAAACCAAGCATTAAATTATCAGGCATCATCTTAATCATCTCCGGTGGCATATTACTAACAGGTATTGAGAAGTCCTTCACTTTCACAGTAGCAATACACTAATAGGATAAATATCCCTCTATTACTAAAGTTTAAATTAGAAGAGCCAAAGGGAAGGCTAGGAAAGCCAGAATGGGCTGGTTCCAGCATAACTTCCTGTACACATGGCCGCATAGAGGTGGGAGTGTGTAGTATTCTGTTATGGGAAGGGCATACATAAATAAAATGATGAGAGCATTGGTATTGGAAGGGTAAGCAAGAATTGAGTGGTAAGGTTTGGGAGGAAAGAGGTTCCTCGAAGAACACCTGTCTGTGTTTTCTTTCTTATGTTCTGGTACCTATCATAATATGTTATTTCAATATACGCTTATTTGCACTTAGGAATTCAGAACATTTGTACCAATTTGACTGCCTACAAGCTGTGTGGTTAAGTATTGAGTGAGTGTTAGAAAGTAAGCAGGATATTTATTATGGATGTTTCCATCTTAGCATGCAATATTAAATGTATATCTGATTTTTTTGTTGTGTGAAAGATTTTACTTCAAGTCCAAAATGAAATAGTATTCAGACTGAAGTTAAGAAAGAATTTCTCATACTAATAAGTTAGTTTGGAAGTTAATTAACTCAACTGTTATCAGAATTTAGAAATTAGAACAGCCAATGAGTTCTTCCTCATTCTTGTTGGAGTTCTCTATCAATTAGAAGTATTGATTTTTCCCATGAATGTGTTTTGGAGACAGTGATAACAGAATTATGCATTTAAAGATTCTCAATTTATAATATTTTTTCCTTTTCTTATGGCTCTTATCCTTTATTTTCAAATGAAGCTTATTTGCTAACTTTAGGAATTTATACCACCTAGAGAATTCAAACCTTCCATCTTTAATTTTATATTGGTTTACCACAGTTGCAAAAGAGACAGAATTTGACTTTTGGGGATTCGTACTTGTTATGCTTGCCGCTGTCATGTCTGGGTTTCGCTGGTGTATGACTCAAATCCTTTTGCAGGTATTATATTTGCATTTTCATCTCTTGGTATATTTTATATCTACATGTCTAGCTACAGAAACACATTCTTATTTTGGCCTGCTCTTATTAACTATACATTCTTTCTTCATTTTGTTGGGTTGGAACCTGATTTTCATTCTTGCCATTTGCGTTGATTTGAAAACCAAATTGAAAGAAAGAAGCCTACGGTATGTGCCCTACATAACTTCATGTCAATAATTTGTTGAAAATATTAGTTTTATTAAATTTATGTGATATATTGGGTGAATGGTTTTCATTTAATTAAAAATTTATTTATTTTCTGTTGGTTTTGGTCAGTCAATTCATAAATTTGACATTAATTTCAGCCTGTTTATTCAATTCTTTATCTACCTTGCATTTTTTCTTCCCTTAATAGGAATCTAACTTCTATGGCTAAATAGTGTAAACTTGTAGCTTCAAAGGATGGTGCATTATGCCTATGCATTTGAGATAGGTTAAAGTAATCTATTAATCCCTGAACTATTTGAGATTTTTTAGATAGATCCCTATATTTCAAAAGTTTGTAATTAGGCCCTGAACTTATAAATTATTTTCAATTGGGTCCATATCTAGGTTCTGTCAAGTATAGAGGTTTAATTCAAAATTTTCAATTAGTTAAGCGACCATATCACTAGTTTAATTATTCAGAAGGTTCTTGAACTATTTGCAAATTTTTTAACTTAACAGAACCCTAGCTAGAGACCTAATTAAAAATGATTTATAATTTCAGTTCAGGATCTAACTACAAACTTTTAAAGTATAAAGATCAACTAATTAACTTACCCTGAAACATAGCAGTTTTGAGAAAACAAATTACCAGATATTTTTATAGTTCATATGTTCATGAAAGAAGAAATTTATCGAGACTAAAAGAATTTTGAAAAGTAAGGAAAATAAGGAGTCCTTCTAATATAAAAAAAAAAAAAAGGGAAAACATAAAACAAACATAGAGAAAGAGAAGGTTAACACGGAAGCTCTAAGAGGTAAATTGTACATCTTTTAGTTGGAGTCTCCTTGCTAGAAAGCTGATGGATCAACAATGGTGACTTCAACTGTCAGAAGGGTAATATCTTTTCATGGTATAGAACTTACTGACTCTCCATTAGTTATTCTCCAACTTGTCAACTAAATACTCCAGTTGCTTCACTGTAGAACTTGTACTCCCAAATTAGATTAATAAAGTAATTGGCTTCTCCTTTATAAAAAATGATTATGATCTTGCTTTTCCTTTGCACACAGACCTCACTTATAAGTCTTGGAAATATGTTTTTGAGCAAGAGCAAGTGAACAACTACCTTTTGTACCAGACTGATAGACTTACCTTAATAAACTTGAAAGCTAAATTACACTTCAATCCTGGAATCTTACATTCAAGCACAGGGTTATTGATTATTAAGCTTCATAAAAGTTAATACATGAGGTTAATAAATAGAAAATAAAGTGTGGAATTGTAGGTTTAAATACTCATCAAGGAATTGACTTTTTCCTTTGATAAAAGAATTTAATATAAGGAAAGATAAATACAGAAGAAGAGGATCAGGAGTCCTCCTAACAGCCCCAAAATCAAGGATAAACCGGAAACACCAAAATCAGCTCAAGAAAGCATCAGAATTCCAAGCACTTGATGTGGGCCATGAAAGTCTCAAATTATAAAGCATGATTGCTTATTGAAGACTTAGCAGGGCTGACTCTTTAAATTGTCATATTACAGTGTTTCCCTCTTTCTAAATTCTCACTCTTGTGATAACCCTTTGTTATGCTCAAGTTTGCTTTCCAGCTAGAATTTGTGAAGTGCTGCCATATTTCTACAAAATTTTGTTTTTCAAATGATTTCAGGTCTGAGAAATCCACTTACCCTGATGAGCTATGTAACTCCGGTAATGGCAGCAGCAACTGCACTTCTTTCTCTTGCTTTGGATCCATGGGAGGAATTCCGAGAAAACAAGTACTTTGATAATTCATGGCATATAGCTCAAAGCTGCTTGCTGATGTTTTTTGGTGGGACACTTGCCTTTTTTATGGTATGAGTGTGTATCCCCTTGAAGACACATACATATTCTTTCATCTCTGTTTCCATGCCTCCTGACACTCTAGGAGGAATTTAAATTTTCTATACTTGTTTGTTATCCTTTGACTTCTTCTGAACTGGCTTTTGTTTGTTTGGAGTCATATTAGTTAACTTTATTCTTTTTCTGTACCAACGTTTCAATCTTTATCTTCCTGCAGGTACTAACGGAATATGTTCTTGTCTCAGTAACTAGTGCTGTCACTGTTACAATAGCAGGGGTTGTTAAGGAGGCTGTCACCATATTGGTATCAATTATGTTTCAAGATTATTTCCATTTATTAATATGATTATCCAGTCACTATCCCTCTTATTATTCAATCAGATATTTCTTGGCTACCAAGTTCCGCTTCTGTGGTGTAATGCTTACAGGATTACATTGATGCAGCATATGCTATCATTTACCAACAATATTTACAATGATCCTTGCCTAGTAAAACAACAGCATTCACTTTATCAAGTTAAAAAAGAAAAAGAAAAAAAAGCATTAGCATTCATTGAAGAGTTAGTTATTTGCTAAACAAATTGTACAAAGTTGTCTCCTTTTTTATTGATGTACTTGCTACAATTGATGTGCATATAAGACTTAAATTAGTTAAGGAGCATAAAACCTATAAAGTTTAAAAAGCAAGAAGCTTTCAAATTTTGGTTTGATCCTGATGCTGGGGGTCAGCTGTAGTGTTTTAAATACTTAATACTTAATACTTAAGTAGTTAGATCTGTCTTTTATATTTATAGTTTAGTTAGTTTGCTGTGTTTAGCTTTCTTTAATATTTAGTTGGGGGTAATCTGCCAATTCTTTATTACAATTAAGCACTAATTTTGACTTGCTTGATTCTTGAGTTTTGATGTCAGCTCTCATATAGATATGTATTATTCTACTCATATAATACTTAATATTGAATAAATACTTTACTGTTTTTATTTAATCTTCTCCCATCTGGGTTGCTGGTTTGTACATCTACTTGAACTTAATATTCTGGTTTTCTGTTGTTTGAGGGTAGGTTGCAGTGTTGTACTTCCACGACGAATTTACTTGGTTGAAAGGATTTGGTCTATTGACTATTATGGTTGGTGTCAGTTTGTTTAATTGGTACAAGTAAGTCATCAGCAGACATATATTTCAAGTAACAATATCTAATTTGTGATCATTCTTGACTTTTAATTTATGCTCTGATCATTCTTAGTTTTTTAAAGCTGGTTTTATGGAATTTTATAGCTTTTAAACTTAGCCACAGCCCAGTGGGATACTTGAATAACCATTATAGTCTATATTCCCACTTCCAAAAACCTCTTGGGGTGCTATCTTCTGCAGTGTAGATATAGAGGCTTAGGGCACAACGAAGGGAAGATTTAATTGCATGATAGTTGTTGTTGATTTAGCTTGAACAGTTGATAACTTCAATGCCATGACACTTGTTGAGCGTTGGAGTTGTCATTTATGGCTTTGCATGGTTTTCATGCTAATGGCTTTTAGGGAATCTTACTTTGCATATTTTTTATTACATACATCAGTTCTTTTAATTAATATTTCAACTTTAATTGAAAAATAACAATAATGGTTTCTTTTATTGATTACTTTTTGTTTCTTTCCAAGTTTAAGAAAGAACTTATGTCAATCTTCTTCATTCTACTCTACTCTCTATATTTCTTTATCAGAGAAACACAAGAAAATAATGAAACCACTTTTATACACCTAGTTTCTAATATGTATAACAGTGGAACTATTAATTTTCTGATCAAATAATATGTCATTAAAGCTTAAATTACAATATGCTGCTGTGTAAATCTTGTACTATCTTGTTTACCAAAGTCATACTGGTGTTCTTCAGACATAGCAATACTTCCTTTCAATTTAATGCTATTGATTAAAGGTTGTTCTTCTTCCTAAAAATATTCAGATACTGGAAGCTTCAGAAGGGCCAAGGAGGTGACAATGAATCAGAGCATTCCAGAGACTCTGCAACCAAATATGTTATTCTTGAGGAGATGGAGATGGATGAACAAGAAGAGAGCATCTGAATCCTTGACCAAATAATTCAAATCCAAAGTAAGCCTTCTCTTGGATGTCAGTTAAATTTATGAATCATAATTTTATATTTTATACATTCGCACATGCATATATTGTTGCTTCATACTCTAGAATTCATCCAGAGACAGCAGATGCTTCATGTTATTAAAAAATTCTGTAAATGACAACCTTGGTTCCTTTATTTGAGATAAAAATGATGACTGGAATCATGAAAGTTGAAATTTCAGTTATAACAGATTTCCTCTTTTTGCATTGACTAGGAAATTTCCAGTACAAACATTACTTATGAAACACATTCTATTTTGTGCCTGAAATGCTAATATATGTAAAATCTTTGAGCATAGTGCAGATGCTGCATGTTTGCCCTTAATTTGATTATAATTTTTCGGCTAACTATTTACTGAAGAAAAAATTCTTCAAAACTCTTTTGTTAAGATAAGATAAAGATGATTGGATACCACAAAAAAAAATTGGCTACCTCAAAATTATTGTGAATGTGAAACATTGAGGAACTAAGACATTTCTTTAATATTGTTATGCTCTTATTCCTTTGAACTGTCATTGATCTTATAATTTGGTTATCTTAATAAATATTTTCTGCTTCCTCCTGATTGAAGCAACGATTTCAAAGGATCAAAGGGCACCAAATAATCTTCCAGCGACATGCCTGTTGGCCTGCGCCATCTCATCTTTCAGAATTCACATGTTTATGATCCCTGTTGGAAATGTGGTGTAAATGTTGTTTTCAAATTTTTTTGAGTAAACAAATTTTGAGATATAGTGCCTCTCAACATGTATTATGTGAAAATATATGCTCACCTAATCAAGAGATTTTGGCATTCTTTGGAGTTGTATGATATATGTTGCAGATCACAACAGGTTGTAATAGATAATTTTTTCTCATTTTTGCCTTCTAGTATGGGATTTTATTTTTTGATCTTGTTACAATATTATTCTTGTATATACTAAATGCAGTTAGATTAAGTCAGTAGAATTGGTCTAGCGATGAGTTAGGAATTAGAGTAGTTTTACTTGAAAGTCCTAAGTTTAAATTTTATTGTTTTTACATTGTATAAAAAAAATGCAGTTAATTTCTTAGATTGGCAGTAGCTATTCAACAATCTTTTCTTGAATTTGAATTGCTTTATGATGGAAAGGCAACTAAAACATGAACTAGAATCTACATGTATTTTCCTTATAAACCAATCCCGAGCCTCTAAAAGTGCATAAAGACCTTCATACCAGACCTACTAGGAATAAGATCTAGGTCAAAAATTACGGATTACGAGTCAAAGATTACTTTGTCAATTGCCAATGTTACAAGAACATGAAATTTATAGAATAATATCCCACTTCTGAAGGCTAGTGCAAGTTGGCAGTTAGATATTCTAGGGCGTGTTTCAAAATATGCTAGATATAAATATGTGCATTTTGTGGGTGCTTGAATTTTTTTTTCAAGAAATCTTGATATTATTATGCAATTAACAACCTAAGTTTTAAAAAAAAATTCTCATTAACAAATAATATTGATTCAAAGTGATGACTTTTAACAGCACATTTCATTAACAAATATATACTAAGAGGCATATTGTTTCGGTTGTAGGAACGTCAGCATACAAATTGTGCTTCAGCTTATATATATTAGAAATAGATTGGAAATCTTATGATAATTATATTTTTTTGAGAAAAAAAAAACTTTTTTTAATAAAATAATGTGTTTCATAAAAAGTTTAAAGAAAGTAACTAATAAAAAAGTTTTAAAAATTTTAACATAGTTGATAAATAAAATAACTAGTCATTTAAGTAAACTGATTAAAATCAATTTCCAATTGTGTAAAGAAAAAGTTTTGCGATGGAAAATAAAATTCACTATTAGCTTTAACTTTTTTTTTTAAAAAAGATATCCCCATTTTACACAAAAATAAATTATAAACTAATATATTATAAATGCGCTTTTGTGTTGTGTGCCTATGTGTAGATTCAACTGAATCTACAACTTTTTTAATTAATTAGTAAAGCAAAACATCTTATTCTGTGTTTTAATTGGTTAAATTTTTTATTATTTTAATCTATCTCGTTTGGATTGTATAAAAAATTAATTTTTATAGTAAAATTAAAAAAATAGGTATAAAAATATTTATAATACTTAGTTTTATATTTAAAATAATCAAGTATAGAGGATAAATAAAAATAAAAGTTAAGTAAAAAATAAGTTGATAATTTTTAATTATAAAGAAATATATTATTTTCTTTATAAAAAATAATCAAAGATTATAAATTGATTTTCCTATGGTTATCATACAATGATTGAATAGTACTTTATACAGTTTTTTCAAAACAACTTAATTCAGAACTAGAATAATAACCAGCCTTCCACCACATGTGATTCGATCTCTCTATTTTAGGAACACAATGGAATTGGTCTAATAGTGTCAACACATGAGGCAAGAAACGTACAATGCTTCAACTCCTACATCCCATTAGACCAAAAAAGAAGATGAAAAAAGTGAATAAAAGCCTCCTTGATCCCAAACATTGTCTTACTCGTTTCATATTTTGTGCTTGAAAGCAAAGAAAAATATTTGTTATATTGTTTTATTTGGAATGTATTAAAAGAAAAATAAAAAATATAATATATATATATATATATATATATATATATATTTAAAAGAATGAAAATGCTCAACTAACAATTAAGCATATTAGCTCAAAGATCCCCCGTCTGAATTCTAACTTTTCCTGCCTAATCGCTCATTTTCAGATTCAAAATTATAAAGCAATCATCTTTTATCCGGCACAAAATATCAACATCATTATTTATATTATATTAATGACACACGCTACAAAAAATACATGATCCAAGAGAATAAAAAAAGAAAAAAGAAAACATTATAAACACTTAAATTTAAGCAAGTAAGAAGACCTCCAATTCAAGCATGCTTGAAGATGCAACACCAATCCAACCGCAGGTTTGATGCCACCAAGGGTTCAGCTAGCAAGCACCGTTTAACGAGCCCCACAGCTTTCATTTTGGAACTCACTTGCACCTACTTGAATTAAATGAATTATTTTGTCAATAATAATAAAAAATTTCCGTGAAATATAGTTTTTGTACATTAAAATTTGAGTAACGAAATTGAACTTGGGTACTATATGCTTCTACTTAAACTATCATTTTCTTTTCTGCATCATATTTTTAGACTCTTACATTTCACTATTATTGTATATTAATACACATTAGACACGAAATTTGGTTTAAATAAGATTTTTTGTTTATAGCGTGGGACAGAAAAAAAAAATTATAAACAAGCCAGACTAACATTTTTTAATGTACTTTTTTCAACTTATTATATATTATATGAGGTGAAATTCAAGTGAAATTCAAGTGAAATTCACTACATGACGTGGCTTCTTTCCCAACCCATATGAATTTAACTAATAATAGACTGTTTTTCACTCTCAATTGATTTAATCTCATGTTTGATTTCTAAAGATTATTTTCCTATAATTAATGACTGGATTAACTAAAATTTGCCAACAAAAAACTATAATAATAGAAAATGGTACACACTAACTAATTCACCAATTAAATTGATACAATTTGAAACACCACTAAAGGAGAATGGTGTAGAAGTGTACCTGTAACTAGATGTAGAGAGGAGGACTTAAGGAGAAATTGAAGGCAACAAATATTTGGGGCAATTTTCTATTGTCAATATACCATGTTGGAAGAAAGGACCATACTGATATTCAAACCAAGGGAAAATCCCAGTGAGAGTAGGCAACTTTTTCAGTTGTAGCCAATGCAGATTAGGGAACAATAAATATTTCCCATGATCATCATCAACAACCACGGCTCCACCAGCTTCTTCACTTGTAGCTTTATGCTCAAATTTAACAATTTGTTCAAGCTTAGAGCATGATTCTATGCCTAGTGCACGTAGTGAAGGACAATGACAAGCTATAGAATAAGAGAAAACGAATTTAATGTTGTTGCATATTTCAACCCAAATGCTGCTGAGTTTGGGGAAACAAACTTGTTGGGAGAGAGCAGAAAAGTTTTCAACTTGTGCTACTTCCTCTGAATCTATGGAAAGTATTTCTTCCAATTCATTACAATCATTTACATGCAGACTTCTCAATTCTGGCAGAATTCCAACAATGGTCAAGGAGAAGACATTTTTCAATATATTGCATTTTTGGATGTCAACCATCTCTAGTTTGGGGAAATAAACTTGTTTGGAAGGAGTTGATAGGTTTCTAAGTGGGTCTACTTCCCTAGAATCAGGAGAAATCATATCCTCTAATTTGTTGCAATTAAGAACATAAAGTCTTTTTAATTCTGGAAGGCTTGAAACAGTGGTTGTGAAGAAAAAGTTTTTCAATTTTTCACAATTCGCTATGACGATACTATCCAATTTGGGGAAGCAGACTTGATGATGAGGAGCTGATAGGTATCTAAAACGTTCTGATTCCATTGAATATGAAGAAACTATAGCTTCCATGTTGTCACAATCAGATATAAACAAGGATGTCAAGCTAGGTAGGGTTGAAGAAAAGGTTGCAAAGAAGATTGTTTTCATTTTGTTGCATCCTAGGATCCAAAGAGTTCCTAGTTTGGGGAAACAAACTTGTTGGAAAGGAGTGTGTAAGTTTCTAGATTGCCCTGCTTCCACTGAAGGTAAAGAAACTATTTCCTCCAATTCATTGCAGTCCTTAACATCTATATGATGCAACTCAGTTAGGCTTGTGACCATGGTTGAATAGAAGATTGTTTTCAATTTGTTGCATTTTTCTATAGAAATAGTTTGCAGTTTGGGGAAACAAATTTGTTGGGAAGGTGCAGTCAGGCTTCTTTGTTGACCTAGTTCCTCTATATCTGAAGAAATTATTTCTTCCCATTCATTGCAGTCCTTTACAACTAATTGAAACAACTCTGGGAGGCTTGTAACAATGGTTGCAGGGAAGATTGTTTTCAATCTGTTGCATCTTTCAATCCTAATCATGAACAGCACTGGAAAACAAACTTGTTGGGAAAGAGCAGGTAGGTTTCTAAGTTTTCCAACTTTATCAGAATCTAAAGAAATTACTTCCTCCATTTCATTGCAGTCCCTTACTGTAAGTATCTCCAACCTGGGAAGTCTTGTAACAATGGTTGAAGAGAAGATTGCTTTCAATTTGTTGCATCTTTCGATCTCAATCTTCCTCAGTCTGCGGAAACAAATTTGCTGGGAAGGAGCAGGTAGGTTTCTATGCTGTCCTACATCCTCTAAATCTAAGGAAATTATTTCCACCCATTCACTGCAGTCCTTCACAACCAATTGTGTCAACTCTGGTAGGATTTTAACAATACTAGCTGGGAACATTCTTCTAAATTTGCAGCATCTCTCAATCCTGATATCTCGCAATTTTGGAAAACAAATTTGTGTGGAAGGAACAAGAAGGTTTTTAAGCACTCCATCTTCCTCTGAGTCAAAAGAAATTATTTCCTCCCATTCATTGCAGTCTTTTACAACTAATTCTTCCAACTTCGGTAGCATTGTGACGATGGTTGTAGAGAAGATTGTTTTCAATTTGTTGCATTTTTCAATCTCAATCATCCTTAGTCTGGGGAAGCAATCTTGTTTGGAAGAATCAAATAGGAGTCTAGGTTGTCCTGCTTCCTTTGAATTTGTAGAAATTATTTCCTCCCATTCATTGCAGTCCTTTAGAACTAGTTGTTCCAGCTGAGGAAGACTTGTAACAATGGCTGCAGAGAAGATTGATTTCAACATTTTGCAACTTTCAATCTCAATCCTCTGTAGTTTTGGGAAACAAATTTGTTTGGAAGAATCAAATATAGGTTGTCCTGCTTCCTCTGAATTTGTAGAAATTATTTCCTCCCATTCACTGCAGTCCTTTATAACTAGTTGTTCCAACTCCGGAAGACTTGTAACAATAGCAGCTGAGAATATTGTTTTCAACATTTTGCAACTTTCAATCTCAATCCTCTGTAGTTTGGGGAAGTAAACTTGTTTGGAATGGACAGACAGGTTTCCAACTAGTCTTGGTTGCTCCAAATTTAAAGAAATTGTTTCAATCCATTGGTTGCAGTCCTTTACAATCAGTTCTATCAACTCTGGTAGGCATGCAACAGTTGTTATGGAGAAGATTGTTTTCAATTTGTTGCATCTTTCAATATGGATGCTTTGTAGTTTGGGTAAACAAACTTGTTGATGAAGAGGAGATAGGTTTCTAAATTGCCTTGCTTGTTCTGAATCTGAAACAATTATTTCCTCCCAATTGTTGCAGTCCTTTACAACTAGTTGTTGCAACTCTGGTAGGCTTGTAACCATGGGCAAGTAGAATAAAGTTTTCAATTTGTTGCAATTCTCAATGTTTATCCTCCATAGTTTGGGAAAAAATTGCTGGAAAGGAGATGTTACATTTCTTTGCTGTTGTGCTTCCTTTGAATCTGGAGAAATTATATCCTCCAAGTTGTTACATTCATGTATAGACAACTCTTTCAACTCTGGCAAACTTGAAACATTGATTGCAAAGAAGATTGTTTTTAGTTTGTTGCATCTTTTGATCTCAATCACCCCCAATTTGGGGAAAGAAACTTGTTGGGATGGAAAAGATAGGTTTGAGAATTGTCCAGCTTGCTCTAAAGAATACAAAGAAATAATTTCCACCAATTCATTGCAGTCATGTACACATAGCTCTTTCAACTCTGGTAGGCTTGAAACAATGCTTGGGAAAAAGATTTTTCTCAATTTGTAGCATCCTTTGATTAAAATCTTCCTTAGTTTGGGAAAAACCGGTAGGGAAGGAGCATAGAGGTATCTAAGTTGTCCATCTTCCTTTGAATCCAAACAAATTATTTCCTCCAAACCATTGCATTCATGGGTGCTTGTCAAGCCCTCTTGAACATCATTTGATTGGCATGTTTCTAGTCTTGACAATGCCAATTCCCAACCAATACAACACTTTCCCTTTAACATGTTTGCTACTGTCAAAATTGCAACAAGCAGTCCTTGACATTTGTCAAAGACTTTCTTTGCAACCTCTCTCAAGTCATCTGGTGAATCATCATCTATTTGTGCACGTTGCTTGAACAATGTCCAACCTTCATCTTGAGTTAACACAGAGAGTTGAATTATGCTTTGGCAATTCATTGAGGTGCAAACTTCTTGGTTGCGTGTAGTAAGGAGGATGCAACATCTATTGTGATTGTTATTCAATGGAATCCCAATAGCTTCCAAGTCCAACTTCTCCAATACACCATCAACAATGATAAGGATCTTCTCAGTCTTTAACCTATGAGATAACCTTAATGCCCTGCCAAGTTCAGTCTCTTCCATCAATGAGAAAGTCAAGTGATCAGCTATTTGTCCTTGAATATCTCTAACTTTGACATCTTGAGACACAACAGTCATAACCACTTTGTCAAAAATCTTTGATTCCTCCAACTGCTTCCCAACCACTCTTGCTAAAGTGCTTTTACCTGAACCTCCCATGCCAACCAATCCAATCACATTGCTACTGTCATCTTGGATTGCCTTCAATAGCTTTTCATAAACTGGCTTCCGAGAATCCAACACCTCAAAGTCTTTGGGGAAGAAGTAATTCATGCTTGAGAGTTCAATGGGGCGTGAAAATGGCTCAAATTTGTTATTGTTGTTGTTGTTGAGCATGTTCATTTGCTGTGTCATGTTCATCACCTCTTTTGCTAAAGAATACTGAAGTCTCACATTCAAACAGCTTTGGCTTTCTTCCACCCTTTCTTCCAGCTTCAGTGCATCTTCCAGAACCTTCTCCACTTCATTGAACCACTCTTCAACTGGTTGCTCAATTTTCTCAGCATTTGTAGTGACTTCTCTAGCACGTTCTTTCATGTGCTTCAATGTTTTCTCCAACTCTCTCTTTGATTTTCGAAAATCAATAACAAATTTGTTGAAACGGAATAAATAACGTGCATGAACTACAATTGAATCCACCACACGCTCTATTACTTTAGACGCCAAAGCAGTACCTATTTCCGCCATTTTCCTGCATTCAAAAAAGCTTCAACACTTGTTTATTTCAACACTGTCACAAATATCTTATTTATATGCTACAGCAATTAAGTAATGATAAAATAATAATTAAAATCAACTTATTGAGAACCCATTAACTATTGAATCCATAGATTTCTCATAAAACAGCTTTCTAGTTGTCATTATTATACACTCTACAATTAATATGTTCTTTACATGTTAAAGTAAGTCTTTCTGCTCCAAAACAATGTTGATGAGATCTCAAACTATTGAGAAAATAGCAATCTTTCTTTTCACAAGCTTAAATGATTTTATGATTGCAATTTGTTTTCTTTTTTCAGGAGAATTAATTCCAGCAAAACCAAACAGAGTGAATTGATGTGGTAAGCAAGTAAGCCCAATTGATTCACCAAAATTAACACTCAGCTTCTACAGGGCGGATTATTAATTTAATGAATGAATAACTGTTCTCACATAATAGAATGAACAATAACTATATACACTGTAATAACATTTTTCATTGATTTCCAATCATCAAACACATTATTTAACAAAAAAAAATGTTAACCTCATATTCTCATGAACACACTTTTTAAAATTAGTCTGTGATTTAAAAGTAACAAAATATTTTTTTAAAAATAATAAATTTACTAGACAAGTGCTTTGACATAAAAAAAAGAATAGACAAATTTGTGTTAAACAATGTGTTGCTGGTGTTTCTCTTTAACAAAACTAGAGTCCAAGAGAGTAATGTTTTTGGTTAAAAAGAAAAGCATGTTCAATTAATTCCTAGCTAATGTTTTTGGTTCTATCCTTAGTAATCATACAGAAATGAAAGCAACAAACATGGATGAGACAAACCTTGGATGAAGAAGATTAGATGAGGCAAGATTCTTGGAGCAAATGTTGCACGTCTCTACCTTTACCAATAAGCTATGATTGCAGAACGAAGAAGAGAGGTTCATTACTAAGGTTGCTTTTATTTTTAACATGAGAAATGTTCAAAGTGCTTCATGTGGAACAGTTAAAATTTTACCGGTAGTAAGAGGTTACTCATATTTTTTTCATATTTACAATATAGTGTTCAAAAGTTTGAGAATTGTAGTTTAGTAGTCCAAGCAAAGAGACGTGAGATGTCGGGGATTTTGTTGCAAATACAACAAATATGTTTTATTTATAAAAGGACTAAGTTACAATATTTAAAACAGCTAAATCTTGTTATCTCTAGTAAGTATCAGGTCACTAATCCTGATCTTTGAATTGTTTATTGATATATCTAACGGTTTGTGTTAACTGATGAAACACATGGAGAAGTTGGAACATGGATTATCACTATTTACTAACAAAGACTCATTGAGAGTGATGGCTATTATTGACGAAGACTTGACCTCTCCAAAGAGTGTTGATAGGGGGCATTGATGGTGGGTCCTCAAAATATTCCTACTTTGTCCAATCAAATTAATTAACAATAAAGGTGGAGTTAACGTCATAAATAAATAAATAATAATAATAATAATACATGATGGAGTTTAACATAGAGGGGTTTTTGGAGCAATGCCCCAGCTTGGCCATCTTTGATTGAATAAAGCAAAGTTTCCACATAAAAGAAAATGATTATAATAATCTTAATGTCATGGACCAAATTGATTTAATGACAATCAAAGTCTGTGACTAAATTACAAATATAGTTACCAAATTCAAAAATAAAATTGATTAAATATGTAATATCAGGAACTAAATTAATTGATGATGATGTTAATTTTACGAACTAAGCTAATTGATAGCGAAAATGATGTTAATTAGTAACAAATTAGATTATTCATATAAATATCAATTAAGAGATGTTACACGCATTTGATATCTCTAATTCTTCCTTTACATAAAGGTTAGTTTCTATATATGTATTAGACAAGGATAATTTGCATTCAACACTCTCAAATTCAATTGTTAAAAAAATAGAACATACCATATTATGTATCCACTTGATTACGTTTGATCCAGCTGATTTACAAATTTTCATCAAACTTTTCTAAACTAATTAATACAAAAGGTATAATATTATGTATTATGTCAAATATGGAGGGCCACAAAAAGCTTTAATACTCAAATTTAATATGTCTCATAAGATATTATTATTTTATTTTATATGTGCTCTTGCTAATTAATATTATGAGAACATTGATTGATAGTTTAATGATAATAAAATATTAAAGTTATACTAAAAATTATAAATCGGATAAATAATATTTTTAATAATTTTACTTTTAGTTTCTTAATTAATATAATGGGGACATTGATTAATATTATTCATCTTATGATGTTATACTTTCATTAGGAGTAACAATAACTATAATATCCTAATTTTCACTTAGGATATCATTAAATTAAATAAAAAATATAAATATTTACTTTTGAGTTACTTATGAAACAAGTACAACAACTGGTTAGGAGTTAGGATACAAAAATTTATTAAAAAAAATATTATTTTTATGATATTTTTTTATAATTTCATTCATCTTGTTAATATATGTGTTCTTTTCTTTTTATCTCTTTTTTAATTATAAAAAATATAAGAAAAAGGTTGTAGAAGTACAATTTGCCAACAAGAAAACTAGCTAATTAACTTTAATTTACAATTTGAACTATTGCATGTACACATTGTTTAGGATCCTATTTTAACAGTATTTTATTTAAAATAGTTCTTTTCTTTTTTACATATTTTTCTTTATATTACGTCATATTTGTCATTTTTAATAAAAGTCCTACAAATAAATTCAGGGTTGGTGGACGGTTGAGGTAAAGAAATCCTTCATCCGCATTCTTATTTTCCATAGTAGTGACACTGAGTAGAATGGTTCATAAGTTATTTCAAATACAAGTTTGGAAGGGGTATGAAGTAAGGGAATAGAAAATTCAAATATAACATTTACAGCATGCAGACAATTACTACTTAAGTGTGAAGGGAATACCTTAGATGTGAGAACTATAAAAGCAATTCTAATGCTTTTTTTCGTCTTGCTTAGGGCACCAAAGAGGTAGCTCTCATAAGGCAAGGGATGCTGCAACCACATGAAGATATTTGCTCATTAAGTGGTATAGATCAAGAGGATGCAAACAATATTTCTTTTAAGGTGTGGAAGGATTGCTTAATTTGCTTGGTTGGATTTTTCAGCACCATTACATGGACAATGTCATATTCAGTACATGCAATTCCTTGGCTTACCTTTATGTGATTCAAGAATAAGCCACCTTTGGGCTCTTATTTGGTTTGTCATAGTTTTACTTTTGACATTATGCTTAGTTTGCCCAAAATCAATAAATTTTTGTTAGCAAAAATATGGAGAGAGAGAGAGAGGAGAATGTGGAATTAGTTATGATACGCTCATGGTCTTGGCTAATGTCGTGATGATTTTCATTATTCTATATCATGCTAGTTCCAAAATGTAATGTATTTCTCCATATTCAAAAAATAGGTTCATTCCACAATAAACTTATTTTTGGTAATTATGGAAAGGAATAATGGATGACGTGTAAGGAAAGAATATATATATATATATATATATATATATATATATATATATGAGAGTGAGGATTTATAGATATTAGAAATTAAATTTTAATATTTATGTTAATTTAATAATTTTATATAAAATATAAAATTTATTAATTTAATTATTAAATTATATTATAATTTTTTGTAATTATATATATTAAATTTTAAAAAATTTAAAAAATTGTAGATGTATTATTCAACTATTAATATTTATATTATATATATATTTAAATAACATATAATTAATTAATATAAAATCGTAAGATAAAATATGTATTAATTTTATTTTGTATGAAATTTTATATATATAATAAACTTTATAAGAACTTTTAAAATCATGATGAGATGGATGAATTTTATATTTTATAAAAAATTATTAAATTAGTACAAGTATTAAAGTTTAATATATAATGTTAACGGATTCTCATTGAGAATGAAAGCAAAAACAATCATAGTTAATAAAAATAATGAGTTGAAAATTTTTTAAAAATTTTAAATTTTATTAAAATAAAATAAAGTAGAATTAAAATATAATTTATCTTATATTATATTATGCATTAAATAATAAATTAAATAATATTATGATATCATGTTTAAATCAATAAATCTTGATAAAATATGATATAAATTATTAGAATTATTTAAAAATTAAACTAATTCAATCTAAAATATATAACTGAACCAAAAGTTAAAAAAAAAATTTTAAAATCAATTTTTTTACAAATCATATAACTTCATATATTTCTAATATTATATTGTTAAATATTATCTATTTAATTATTGATTCTTATTTATTTATAATATTTAAAATTTATATATTTTTTTGATAATTTATGGTATTTTTTTTTAAATTTTCTTTACATAAGAAATTTTATAATTATCTAAATTTTATATTAAAATATATATAATATTTAATACTATTAGTCTTTTATGTTTAATCAAAGTTAGTTTTAATTTTTAATAAATTTGTTACTTTATATTTTTTGTTGGCTTATTTTTGTTTTTAAAATTTTTTAAATAAAGAAAAAAATTAAAAAATTAAACTATAAAATATTAGTTTGATTTTCATAATCAATTCTAACCAAACTAAATAAGACCATAGATATTTTTTATATTAGGTTTGCATGGTTTTTTTTACCTAAAACAGTAAAAGTAAACCAAACATACCGCAAATATCTCTATAAATTATATTTAAATGATAATTTTTTTAAAAAAATAGATATAATTTTATTTTTTAAATTTTTTCAATGAAAATAAATTAAATAATTAAAAATTGTTAAAGAATTATACTATCTTAGCTTTATTTTAACAAATAAAAAATTAGAAATAGAATCCTGTAAAAAAAATAATAAAAAATAAAAAAATAATACAAGAATACTTTAAAAAAATTAAATAAATTAAATATTATTATTATTAAAATAACAAAAAAAATGTTATCTTATCATGTTACTCTTTAATCTAATCTTTGTATAAAATAGAATCACACTTAAAAAAAATAGAATAATAGAATAAATTTATTATATCATACCCGTTAAGCAAACATTAAAAGTAAAATAGGATATTTGCGATTTTTTTATCCTAACCTATCTTAAATCTCAATTTAATTTTGTTTATTAAATTTGGTATGTTATGTAAAAAAATATAATATATTTTAATTAAAGTTATCTATTTACATAATTTCTTTCTTAATTTTTTAAAAAATATTTTTTTAACATTTTATTTAATAAAATATTATTATTAATAATTAAAATATATTTTTCAATTTTATATTTATAAGATAGTGTTTGATTTTATAATTTTTTTATTTTTAATATTTTGTACATAAAACAGTATAAATAAAAAATAATAATAATTTTCTATTTTCATTTTTCAGTATAAAATTTAAAAAATAAAAAATAAAATAAAAATAAGATAATATTTTATAAATAAAAATAAAAACACAAAATATTTTCTCAAACCAAACCTGACCTAAATTTTCTTAGATTTCAAAATATTCATACAATTTCCCCCGAAAAAAACTTACCAGCTCTATATAATTACACTGGATTTCATATCTCAAATATTATTATAATTAATATCTCTGAAGGTTATCAGTTATCAAAATTATTAGGAAAAATTTTAAAGAAGGAAACATAGTAACCTATATGCTAATTACCTATTCAAACTCCTCAATCACAAAAAAAATATTTTTCCTTAAATTATTTTCCTCTTAATAAAGAAAATCAATTACCTGTATAAATGTCCGTTAACATTGCTCCAATGAATAATACGTAAGTTACTTTTATTTAAATGAAATAAATTAATAAATAAATTTTAAAAACGCTAACAATATAACATAAAGCTCATAATTTTAAAAAAAAAATTCATATAAATCTCACAAATTTAACAATAAAATAACTTAACAAACTGAGTTTAAAAACAAAAGATAGATAGGAGAAAGAAAATAAAAAGTTTTTGTTTTGGTCGATAGCACGTGACATTTGTTGTTGTAGTTCGAGATTTTCCATTTTTATTTGGACTGAGATTTCAAAGAGACGCACTTTGTATAATTCAAAGCCATCATAATAAAGAATAGGAGAGTAGGAACACCAGCCCTTACCGTCACGCTTCAGCCACCAAACCCCACAAAAACAGTGCCTCCAACTTGTTATTATTAATACGGAATCAAAAACAACATCATTTAACCATAAATTTTGTTGTTTATGGTTTTTAATTCATCCCAATACAAGATTCCGAGGTATCATTCCGTTGTTATTTTTTTTTTCTATTTTTCTAGTTTCGTCTTGAATTTCCAACAATACAACTCTAATTATTTATTAACAAATATAACTGTTTTGCAGTGTTTGGTTTAACATAAACCTTTCAAGATCTTAGACGTGAGATCACAATTTACAACCCATTATATAAATAGTGTTCCCTCTGAATTAATTTCACTACCCTGACACAAAGGGCTGTCTCTGATTTTGTTTTAGTTCGGTTTTCCTGAGGTTTTTTAGCACCCCCACTAAGGTTTTGGTCAGAACGTTTGGATTTTTTATCTACCCTTTACGATGATTTGCTCCTTGAGACAACCTGGTGTAGGGATAAGTGGTTCTGATCTTGTTTTGAATAGAAGACATGCAACCCCTCTTAAGTCACCATTGTTTTTACCTTCTCTGTCAAGAGGAAAAGCTCAGAGATCTCTGTTATCTGTGGAAAGGCCTCTGCACCTTGCAACTCTTGGTGTTAGGAAATTTAGGTTGGTGAAAAGTTTTGAGTCAGAGAAGAATCATGGAATGAATGATTTGATCAAGTGTGAAGCATATGAGGCAGATAGATCAGAGTTTGAAGCTGCAAACGCACCATCAGAGGCTGCAAAGAAAGTGAAAATTGGGATATATTTTGCAACCTGGTGGGCTCTGAATGTGGTGTTCAATATTTATAACAAGAAGGTTTTGAATGCCTACCCTTACCCTTGGCTTACTTCAACTCTCTCACTTGCATGTGGGTCTCTAATGATGTTGATATCTTGGGCCACCAGGATAGCAGAGGCGCCTAAGACTGATCTTGAGTTTTGGAAGTCTTTGTTGCCTGTAAGTTAGTTTTGATTTGCCTTTTTTGTTTGTTTCTTGTGGGAAAAAAATTGATGGGAGGAGGTGAAAGCTTTGTTTTGTTTGCTCGTATGTTGTTTTATGTTCTGGAGAAAATTGTTTTTCTTTTTAGCAATTTCAGACACTCACTCATATGGATATTTTTGTTGTTTGACTCCAGAAAAAAAAAAAAAACCAAAGTAGAAAAAATTTAGTCTATTCCATCCAAACCTTGTATAGCTGAACTGGATAGATTTAATTTTGAGATTTTGGTTTATCAATGATAACAATTTTCAAGTTTTTTTAATTTAGCTTGATATCTAGCAAAGTATCTTCCTCCATCCTTCAATTTTTTGGGTATGAATGGTGTATTCAAAAAAGTTATTGATCAATTTGAATAGACAGTGACCTTGGTCTTTGGTGTTTCTGCTTCAGGTTGCTGTTGCACATACAATAGGACATGTGGCGGCAACTGTTAGTATGTCAAAAGTTGCAGTATCATTCACTCATATTATCAAGAGTGGTGAGCCTGCATTTAGTGTTCTGGTTTCAAGATTTATTTTGGGTGAGACCTTTCCTGTGCCAGTCTATCTGTCTTTAATTCCAATCATTGGTGGATGTGCACTTGCTGCTGTGACTGAGCTCAATTTCAACATGACTGGTAAGATCTTGTCCTTTGAAGACATTTTGTTTCGTTTTAGTCTCCTTGTTAAACATGGTAATATGTTGAAGACTAGATGGTAAGCTGACATTAATATTGAATCTGACCTGACTTCATTAATTGGGTTATGGTAATGTCACTTTTTCTTTGCTGTTAGCAAACTGGCCTTTAGGGCACTTTGTTGTCTATTCTTGCTTGAGTTTATCTACCAGCTGCAAGGGTGATTTGCTTATACTTGCGTAATAGCTCCATCAGATGTTTTGCTGGAATGTATTTCTCATAATTTTGCTGCTAGAAGTCCTCTGCACTCTATTGAGTCCTGACTTCAATTTCATTGATTTTTTTTCCAGGTTTTATGGGGGCTATGATATCAAATTTGGCATTTGTATTCCGTAATATCTTTTCAAAAAAGGGAATGAAGGGAAAATCTGTCAGCGGAATGAATTACTATGCTTGTTTATCTATTTTGTCCCTTGCACTTCTCACACCCTTCGCAATTGCTGTGGAAGGACCTCAGATGTGGGCTGCTGGATGGCAAACAGCGATTTCTCAAATTGGACCCCAATTCATATGGTAATTTCAACATGACTACTTACTGAAATGTTATCCTATTTTGTATATCATGGTTGCACTCATCTTAATTTGTATGCATCTTTATTTTCCTGGCTCTGAGGTGATATCTCGAAATTTTCATAATATTTGATTATGATTCAAACAACAATTATCTAAATCTTTTGTTTGACCTTACAAGGAAATGAATAGGTATTTTGTGGTTCCTAAATTATGCGTCCTGCCCAAAACAACTGGGTGTTCCTGACCCTGACTCCACACCATCAAGCCAAAGATGGCTTAAATTCTATATATGTTGGAGATCCTATATTAGAAACTTTATTCAGTTGGTCTGTTGTATTTATACATTAGATGGTTCCTTCTTTATTAATTTCTACTTTATAAGTTGGAGAAAATATGAACTAACTTCAAAGATTCAATGTGCAGAATATATGAGAACATTTATTGCCTCCTAGAATTATGTCAATTGTCTGCTTTTTTGTAGTCTTTTCTGCCTCATATTGATGACCATGTCCTTGTTTTAATTTGAGACTTGAGAGCCACTAGATTATCTGTGAGGAGCAATGGACTGATTATCAAATACCTGATATGTTAATGTAATTAAAGACTAAACCTTCATTGTGACATCAACGATGCCTGATTAATGTGTCTGAATATTGTAATAGAAAAGAGTGCTTTTTTGTTCATTCTGATTGAGTTGTCTGTTGTTCTCATCATCTATCTATTGGTTCTGAAAGTTTCTGCACTTCCAACATGATGACTAAATGTATGGCCGGTAATTGTACACAATAGGTGGGTAGCTGCTCAGAGTGTATTCTATCATCTATACAATCAGGTGTCATACATGTCTCTAGATGAGATCTCTCCCTTGACATTTAGCATTGGAAACACCATGAAGCGTATATCTGTCATAGTGTCTTCAATTATTATCTTCCACACACCAGTTCAGCCCATTAATGGTCTTGGTGCTGCTATTGCTGTCCTTGGAACCTTCCTATATTCGCAGGTATTTTCTACTCTTCGTTTTTTCAGTTTTGATATGTCTCTCATTGTTAATTGTTTCCCTTTGGCCATATCATTTACTACTGAAAGAAATTGCTTTGTATATCCAAAACATCTACCTCACTCAGTGCTACATATTATCGATTTGGCAAGAGTTTACCATGGAGAAAAGAAGGTAGCTTTAGCTCATGGGGTGTTGGGTACCAATGTGCTTCATGGCTTGTCTTCTTCCCCTCTGATGGATGCTATTCTGAAGTTAGGTGATCCGGTGTTTCAACGGTAGCTAGACTTTGAATTGCCACCTAACTCCTATTGGTTGGAACATTGAACCTACCTTTACTTGTTCCCTTTCCAATTCAATGTCAACATTGGCTTACCTTCTAGACCTCCTTCCAAAGTTGACCGCACCAAATATTTGAGCATATGCTTTGGTTCATACCTTCACAATGAGGCTTCTAATAGAAGGGTACCTTGAAAGTAGTTGCCTCGTGTGTGGGACCTTGGAAAATATAGAAAAAGAAGGGTTGGAAACAAAATAGAATATTGATTAGATTATGCGTATTTCTTTAAGATAAAGTTTTGTATGGCAAGTATGCTTATCCTTATTTCTTGTTCTACTGATTTTTGCAGGCAAAACAATAGAGTTGGGGCACTAAGATTCCTCTAAGGACTTATTTGTTACTGCTCTTCATGCTCAACCAGGGATAAGGAAGTTGATTTTGGAATATGTTACTGCTGGATTTTTTTTTTTGTAAGACTAGGAGGATCTAGTTTTTAGTCCATCTGTAGATAATAATATGAATAATGATGCTGAGGAAAACATTATCATAATACAGATAATTAGTTAGGTTTTTTTTTTTTTCAATTTCTGAAATGCCAATGATTTGAAATAAATGCTTTTGTTTATTATATGGTCTGAGAATAATTTCTCAAAACATTGTTTACCATAAGGAGCTTGGAATAATGTGATGGTAATGATCTATTTGATGCTCAGTATGTTATGATTCACAAAATAAATACATGTTTGCTTTGCTGATGTTAGTGAAAATACAAGTTGGGATTTAATATTTCAAGGCATTTGTACCTTCTTTTAAGTTATGCTCAGCAGAGGAAGGTGCATTGTGGGCCTTTCATTTGCATGTCTTTTGACCCTTTCCATGTGATGAGCTTTATCTGGTGAGAAAGCGACTCTTCACTTTTCAAAAGGACATGTTCCCATTGTGCAGGTCTTCATTCATTGTTCATATTTGCATCTTAATTCATACAATAACTAATTAGAGAATATTCCAGCATTGATTCCGAATGTGGAACATTAGATTTCGGCTTGTTCATAATTAATCTAATCCATCATAAATTGTAAAATCATAAAAAAAAAATGAATTAACCAAAAACTAAAAATTACAAAAATTGAAAGTTTTAGTTGGATTGGATTGAATTTTGGATCTAATTATAAAATCAATCCGATTCAAACTGAATATATATATATATATATAATTTTATTTATAAAACTATAATATTTAATTTTTTTCTTAATTTTTTAAACTATATTTTATTTATTAATTTTTAGGAATTAAAATAATATATTTATAAGTTTATCAATTTTCAATTAATATTAATTTAAAGTTGTTTTTTAATATTATATTTTTTATTATATAAATTTTATATTATATAAAAAATCGGTTTTAATTAAAAGTAGGGTTATTTATTGTTTTAAACTAAAAAATATCAATATAAAAGTTGCATTATTCAATCCAAACCCAGACTGTTTTTAATTGGATGGGATTGGATTTGAAATTTTATTTAAATCAGTTAAATTAAATCGTAATATATTTTTATAATAAACGTATTTTCATATTCAAATCGTAAAATATTTTTATAATTGGATCGATTAATTTTTTAACCAAAAATTAATTCATAAGTCAGGGTATAGATAAGTTACTGATATAATAAGCTTCTCAAATTTCATTATCTAGACATCAAACAGAATGTGATACTATAGTAATTTTTTAATACTGTTATTTTAAGAATTTTAAACATTATTTTAACTAATTAAAAATATTTCAAGTATAACTTTTAAAGTAATAATCATAAAAGTTAACAATTTTTAATAATATAATACTTCATAATTAGCTGACAATATAATTTTTAATATTATTAATATATTTTAATTAATTTTTATTTTTTTCCCTTTCTTTGTATACACATCCCAAAGGTACTAAAACATTTTTGCAAACTCCTTAATCAGAACTCGGCTTTTAAATGGTAAAATTAATGTGGTTTTTCATTTTTCTATTATATTCAATGGAAAGTAAATTTTCAGTTAAATTCACAATTGAAATAAAAATCATCATCATGATTTGTTGCCCAACGAAACTATGTTTCATAAACCTTGGTGAGCCGAAGGGGAAGCTAAATGTTAGAACAATCAGTATGATAAAGATGTAAAAAGAGTGACAAAAAGGTTTTAAATATTTCATTAATTTTGACATAATCCTGATTATTTAAGATGACGGTGTATATCTCTATGTATATAACCTTATAATATTAAAAATATTTTTAAAAAAATGTCATATAAGAGGATCTAATGTGCACAGTACACTTCAAATAAAATTTGAACTTACTTGAATATAATAATAGTATAAGTTTTTTTACAATATCATCTAATTATTAATTGTCATATAATTAAAAGTTATCATTCATGATAATTCTTAATTAATTAACACTCAGTATATTTAACTTAAATTCATAAAATTTTCTCAAAAAAGAATGGTAAAAGTGTTGAGTAGAGAGAGAAAGAGAGAGATGAACCAGTTTCATGCCATAAGAGTGAGGAGGTTCTGTATTCATACTTCAGGTTCCATGCAACTATGTAAACAAGAAAGCAAAGGTGGAAGCAGGCATGGCAAATTTGATGGGCCTAGAAGCCATTCTAAGATAATGGAAATGGTGAACTCATTGCTGCTAAACTTTTGTAGAGTTTGTAGTGGAAGATTGTTTTCAGATTGAAGCCCCAATAAAACGTTTTTGTGGATAAGGTTTCCCTCAATATAAGCCAGTAGTAAATGGGTTACCAGAAAATTTTCTAAAATTGTGTGGGTTAGCCTGTAAATACTTCTCCAATTCAAGAATGGACCTTCCATTTTGAAGCTAAACATAAAAGCCTAGTTTTCATGTTGTGTTTATGGTTTTTTTGAATAAAATATTTTTTTAATTTTAATCCTTCATTTTGAAAATATAAATTTTGATATTTTATTTTTAAAAATAAATTATTTCTAATTCTTAAAATAATCATTATTTAACTTGTAACATATATAAATATTTAACATATCAATAATAAAAATTAATAATTTATTTTTAAAAATATATCATAATCCATCATTTTGAAAATAAGGAGGTAAAATTAAAATTTTAGAAGGATTTTAAAACATATTTAATCTTTTCTTTTCAAAATAATTTATATAAAAATATGAAAATTAATTTTTTTACTCCTTTAGTATATTTATAAAAAAAAAAACGAGTGTGTAATGAGAATGCAATTTGAAATTTATTTCTCTTGTTTTATTATCTAAAATGAAAGTTGTGTAAAAATGGTACAATAAGAATAATGTTATGCACACATTTAAACGTTGTTTCACATTTGCTCAATTTCCACAATTTAATTATAATTTAGTTTCATGTAATCTTGCAATAGCGGTAGGTGGCTATTTAAAACATAAAAGGCCTTATTGCACGTAAGATAGTGTTTAGATTATTCTTTTTGTAAAAAAATCACTATATGAATATGAAAATAATTATTGCACCAATTCAAAGAAAGAAAAAGATTGTTACACACTACTTTTATACCTCTTGTGTTGCTTGAAGTGTTTTTCTCTGTTTATTGTCTAAAAGGAAAATTGTATAGAATAGTACATTTTTATTAGAAATTAATAATGTTATAAGTACATTGTCAGGACATGTTATAGAATATATAGTACAAAAATAATAAATAATAAATATTTATTAAAAATTATAATATTTAGTGTTATTAATGTATTGAATTCTATGATTTTTAATAAAAAAATATTACAAGTATGTTTGATAAGGTAAAATTATTAGTTAAAAATTTTTTTAAACTATTTTATTTTTATTTGATAAAGTAATTTTTTAATAGTTAATAATGTTTCTGTGATAGTTATTAGCATTTTTTAAAATACTATTCTAAATAGCTTTCAAAATTTTCAACTTAACTGATTTTTTTATCTTTAATATATTTTTATAATTTAATTTTTATTAATCTATTTATTTTTATAAATTTAACTGTCTAATTCTTTTGTAATAACATTACTAATTTGATATATATATATATTGTCATAAAATATTATATGTTAAATTATTGTTGAAACATACTATTTATTTTAATTATTGCAATATTTATTTCATTTTTAAAAAAATATTGAATTTTTGTCAAAATTTAAAATCATAAAATAATTTTTTTTAAAATTTTATAAGTGAAAAACAAAATAAACATTTATACTTTTAAAGAAATAAAATTTTATTTAATTAAATTTTAATATATTCTTTATTAAAAAAATACATCACACTTATTAAATTTTAATGTATTAATTAATTATTTCTTTATTTATCATTTTATATTTATTAGTTACTTTAACAATTAGTTTGACTAAACATTTTTACTTTATTTGTTAAGTTATCAATTTTCATCTTCAAACTAATTTTTAAAATTTTAATTTTTATCTTTTATCTTTAAACTGAATTTTCAACTTTCGATTAACTTATCAATCAATCCTACCAAACATACTATATATATAAATTTTTATAAAAAATAAATAAATATTATACTCGTTTCTTTTTATCTATTCAAATAAAGAAAAACACATATTTAGAAATATAATTAATGCTATTTATTTTTTTATAAATTATTATTTACTTTCCTAATTTACTCTTTATAAAATTTATTCTTATCCTTTTCTATTCAATACAATTTTAATTTTTTCATTTATTATCAAGATAAAGTTTATTCTTATCATTTTCTATTTAATACAATTTTGATTTTTTTCATTTATTATCAAGGATATATATGAAAAATAATTTTTTTAATATTTAAATAGACATATAAGTATGAACAGTTTTTTATACTTTTTATCTGGACATATAAAAATGAAAGGAGTAGTAAATTTTTATTAAAAATTATTAATGCATTGGATCTTATGAATTTTAATAAAAAAATATTATATATAAATTTTTATATATACTAAAACACATTAAAAATTAATAATAAATTAAAAAATTAGAAGAGGAATCGAAATGAAATTCACCAAAACCAAATTCATGTATGGTTTTAGCGCATATATTTTTGTACCACAAAGCAATTTCTCACATTTATACATCACCTTTTTTTTTTTCTTTGGTCAATTATACATTTCGTTTGGTCAACTCATTTTTGGACCATTTTATTTTATGTAGGTAGTACATGCATGTTCAAAACTAAAAGTCCATATTGCAAGTAAGATAGGAAACAAATCCTCATTTCTTTTTCTTCATTTTTTTAATTTTTTAATTTTTCTTTCTTTATATATATATACAGTAAAACCTACACATATTTTTTACTTTATTTTTGAAACCAGATCTCTTCATTACTACTGTAGTATTTTTTTGTAAATATATAACTACTATAAGAACAAGAAATGATACAGAGCATTCTTTTACAGCTTTTGTTGTACTTGGAATGTGCAATGAGAAGTGTGTTTTTCTTACTTTTTTTTATTTAAAATAAGGTGATGTAACGATAGCATAAAGGATAAGGAACAATGTTATACACATGTATACATAATGTCACATCCTCTCATTTTTCACCCTCTCAATCACTCTTGTCCATACTCACTTCTTTCAACTCAGTAGTTGTGAGGATATATGACTTACAAAAAATTGTATATCAAGCATTTTGCCTGGCAATACCTCAATTTTAAAATTGTACTAAAATTATGTCACGTTGATTTTGTGTGCTATATATCTTTACCCACTTATTGATTTTAAGGATTTTAAAAATGTACAAATTTTTCTCACCCAAATCTTAGATGCTACTGCTAGTATGAATACATAAAGTATCTCATTATTTTATTTTTTGAAAAACCTTGTTAGACTAGGCACCTAATGCTTGAATGGAGAAGAGAAAGAAATTGAAGATTTTAGTTAAACCTTCATCTTGTTTTAGAATTTTATAGAAAAATAGAGGGTAAAAATCATGTTATCCTTCAAAAATCTATTTTATGAAGATTTTTAAATAAGTGAAATTTTTATTAAAGATATTATTAATTTACATTCCTTCACGATTTTCAATATATTTCAACATGATTTGCCAACCCAGCGTTGGAAAAATGAGAGAAGACTTGTTAACAAAGTTATTAGTAATATACCATCATAATACTGGCACATAAAAGCACTCAAGGGACTGTAGGTGTTGGTAAGGGAAGAGAATGAATGAAATCAAAGGAAAAAAAAATTGAAAAAGAGATGATTTATAACTACCCGAGCCATTTGCAAAATTTGAACCATTAGAAATATTATAACAGCATATTATTCAATAAAAAACAGACTATGTGAGAATGTTTAAAAACATTTAAATAATATACATTCAATTTAACTCCAACCAATTAGTTTTCTGATCCGTAACAAAGCATAGTGTTTAGGAACTGTTTGATTTCTGTTTCTATTTCATGTTTACACTTTCTAGTTTCAGTTTTAATTACCAAAAATATCACTTTATTTTTTATTTTCAAAATTTGATCCGAAAACAATAAAAATAACTTCTTACAATGATATATTTATAATTAAAATTAAAAACATAAGTTGGAAACAAAAACTAAACAGGCTTGTATTTTTCCAAAGTGAAAAATTTCAAACCCAGAAGAGTTTGATGGCTTCATTGCATACAGGCAAGCATTGATTAGTAGGCTTCAAACCATTAGATATGCAAACTTGTTTACCTCTTTAGCTCTCAATAAATATACAACTCCAAGCAGCAAGTTTTGACAGCATTTTTATATTGCATTCAGTCTCTTGATATAACATTCAAAACCAAGTTTATTGAAGATTGATAAGCACATTTCTATGACGCAAATGTACATGGTTATTTGACTAGAACTTGGTTTAACAATAAATTGAACAAATTTCCGTCTCTATAAGTATGAAAATGAAGCTCATTCAGCACCTAATACACAGGTCTACACAAGAAACCCTTTTCAAACCTTCAAGTATTTGATAGCAGTTTGAACATCTTTATCACCTCGGCCACTGAAGTTAACCACAACCTTGGTTCCATTAGGAAGGGTTGGGCAGATTTTCTCTAAATATGCCAATGCATGAGATGTTTCCAGAGCTGGAATTATGCCCTCAAGTCGTGAAACTCTCTTAAAAGCTACACATACAAGAACCTCAGAAAATAAGATAGAGGGACATGATCTGATAAAAGAGCAGCAATACCATGATATAAGAAAATATATGCATCTTATTAAATTCTTAATGCATCTTGTTTGTACACACGAATTACATGTTGGATAAGAAATTAAGATTTCAAGTCCATCATAAAGTCATGCTCTAGAAATTTTTTAGGTAAACTAAAGATGGAAATACTAAGAACACATGTGATTTAACAGAGCATATGAACATCATCTACCAGTATTTTAGAAGATGTCAGTGTAAGTAAAACATATGCAGAATAAGTGCCAAGCGAAACATAAGGGAAGACCAGAACAAGACTACTGGAAGGATATAAGAAAATAAGTTTTGAACAAAGTGATGAAGTTGAGAATCATCATTCACATATAATAGAATCTCTTAACAGTTATAAAGCACAGTTGCACAAAATCAGTGATGTCAATGCAAAGGAGGGAGGAACAAACAAATCATGACACCTGAAATTCAAAATCCATCCAATTTTCACTTTCTAGTACAAATAATTTTCACATAAATGAGTAACTATGTGTTATATAAAGCAACAAACTCAAGGTAGTCCTACCTTCCAATGCTTCTTCATCAGTGATGCTATAGTATTCAGCACGCCCTAAATCTTTCAAAAAGCTATGTTCAGGTCCAACCCCAGGGTAGTCCAAGCTGCACATAATTTTTTTGTTGTTGAAAACATGGTTACACGATTAGAACGGGCAGAATCGCCATAGACACAAAAGGCTGATGAAAAATAATCAGTCAAATAAATTACCCTGCACTAATAGAGTGAGGCTCGACTATTTGTCCATCATCATCCTGCAGCAGATAACTCATAGCTCCATGCAAAACCCCAACATCTCCCTTTGTTAACGTTGCAGCATGCTTGCCACTGTCAAGGCCAAATCCAGCAGCCTCCACACCTACGAGCCTAACATCTTTGTCATCAACAAATTCATGGAAAAGTCCCATGGCATTTGAACCTCCACCAATGCATGCAATCAGAACATCTGGTTTCCCTCCCCATTTTTCCAAAGCTTGCTTTCTGGTCTCCCTGCCTATCACAGCATGAAACTCTCTCACCATCATTGGATATGGATGCGGCCCAGCAACAGAACCCAAAATATAATGAGTTGTCTCCACATTAGTCACCCAGTCCCTTATAGCCTCTGATGTAGCATCCTTAAGTGTAGCAGTCCCAGAATGGACTGCTCTCACCTATATTGCAGGATTATACTATTAGATAGACCAATGAATAGAGCACATTTTTTAAATGCAGATAGATCTTTCAAAGTCCACATATAGCAACTATGTTTGGACACACATTGCAGTTACCTCACAACAACTTGTCCAACATAGATAAAGAGCATACTGTTTCCCAGATTTACAATGTAATAAATCAATTTAAGCATTTTTTTTATATAAATCAATCAACACTCAGTCTTTGGATGCTACAATTAGTCAAATACAACTACCTATATTAATAAGGTGTTGAAACTTCTTTTTTTGTTTTGCTTATAACATTCTCATGTCAGCGTCACTATTGTCCTGTCCCAAATTTTACAATCCTGTGCTTATATTGTGTCTTTTAGCATGATGCATCCATGCATGTACAATACCCAAAAAAAATCTCTAAAAATGGCATTTAAGTGTAAAATTACATCTACTTTCAAGAACAAAATTATACACATCCACAATCATTGATCACTCTGCTACTCTAAATCTTCTTCAAATTCGCCAGTAATTTCAACCAATTTTTGAACCTCAGCACATTAGAACTATCTTTTCATGAGTCAATCGTTAATAGTCACTGGATCAGAAAAAGGTTTCACCAAAAAGTATTAAATGTTGGTGTAGAAACAAAAGCCTGATTTACAGAAGTTAACAAACCATATACTTTGAGTATTTTATCAAGGAAAGCTCACAAAAAGAGACAAAAAATGTGCAAAAAAGACGTGTATGTCTAACAAAAGAGGTGCAATGAAAAGTTTATATGTGGATGGATCTTATCCCACTAAATGTAATTTAAAAAAAAGGAAATACACAAACAGATTAAAAGACATTTATGAGTAACGACACAGTGCAAATCCACAACACCAATAATATATAAAATAATTATAACCAAATATATTTCATTTAAGGAGACAATCTCTGGAGGCACCGTATGTGCAGTTAACAGGAGTAACAATATCTATCACAACCTTTAATGGTCCATTCTTAAAATGACAAACAACCGATCCATTCTTAAAAGTTAAAATGACAAACCGACAACCTTCAGCCATGCTATTGTCTTTAGCAGGTGATCATTCATATGATGTCATGAAGAACAACAAACATAAGAACGTTAACCATTTTCATTTCAAGGACAAATTTTTCATTTCTTTTATTTTCAACAAAATAAGAAATATTTTAAAGGGATAAGGTATCTTTTTCCAGAGACAACATATAGGATATACCAATTTAACCAATTGGAACAATAACAAATAATATACCTCAGCACCAAGAAGACGCATTCTGAAAACATTGAGTGCCTGCCTTTCCATATCCTGCGCGCCCATATAAATAATGCATTCTAAACCAAATCGAGCACATACAGTAGCAGTGGCAACTCCATGTTGACCAGCTCCAGTTTCAGCAATAATGCGTTTTTTGCCCAAACTCTTGGCAAGCAAAGCTTGCGCAACAGCATTGTTAATTTTGTGAGCCCCAGTGTGATTAAGATCTTCCCTCTTCAGATAAATGTGAGGTCCTTGGCCATCAGGCCTTTTGTAATGCTCCGTCAACCTTTCTGCAAAATAAAGAGGACTCTCCCGACCAACATAGTCTCTAAGAATCCCATCCAGCACTCTCTGCAATTTAAAACATCTATCAGAAAATTCCCATTATTTTTCCTTCAAGATACTACTTTTATGGCTTCTGAATGTTAACATCCAACAAAGAATGAGAGAACGTGCCAGTGAGTGTGCAAAAGAGGGAAAGAAAGTAATTTTCAGTATAATTGAGAGAAGGTACCGATGTTGTTCCAAATTGCTAATTCAGTATGGAACTGACAAAGTAAAGACAAATGTGCTAAATAATAAGGTAACATTTGGTTTACAAAATAAGGTATCATTTTTCCACTTTTATTTACAACAATGCCACTTTATTTTGAATTTGATCTCTGTTTTCAAAGTTTTGTACTAGAAACAGTGAAAAAAGTAAATGAAAACAGGAAACAACTTTTTTTTTTCATTATCTCCTGTAGAAAACACTGAAAATAATAAACAAAATGAAAACAATGTTGCATTATAGGAAACAAACGGGGAAACAGAAAACATTTTTTGCAAACCAAACACCACCTTACACATTCAAATTGCCATCAAAATATAAATTTCACAAGCATCAAAATTTAAAAAAACAGCAAAAAGGAAATAAAACAACTTTTACATCTAGAGGATTCAATCAATTCAACAAACAAAACAACATTTCCATATAAGCCAAAATTCCATCAACATCAGCAGCATTATCCCACTATGTGGAGGATCACACAACACCATTGGACTCAGTCAAACATCAAATTCTAAGAGAAAATCAATCATGGCCAATCCATGTATGGGTTACCACAAGTTTTACATAGGCTGTACGAGTACCAATACCGACACATTTTAACAATCCATTTTGTGTGCCACATTCCAAGGGGGCCCATCTGGCCGTCTGTAACTAAATCCAATGAAATTGTTTCACAGAACCCAAAAATCAAACAAACAGCATTTCAATAACCAAATCAAACCTAATAAAAATTTACAAAAAAAAGAGTCAAAGTCAAAATCATAGCTTGTTACAAAACCTGAAATTCTTCATCAGCGGTGAGGGAAACAAAAGCAGCCTCAAGCTCAGTGAGTGCATGCATTAGAGTTTCAGGGACATACTTGCCACCAAACTTGCCAAACCTCCCAAATGAATCGGGTCTCTGAAGCAGAACCGACCCATTATTGAGATTGGCGGGTTGCTCCAATGGAACAACAGAAGAAGCAGAGTCTCCGACCACAGAGCAAGACATAGAAGAAGAGGGAACCCTGAAAGCAGAAGAAGGAAAAGATGCAAACTTTGACAAGTTTGAGGGAAAATGGGAAGAGGTGTATGGCTCTCTGGGAATATTGGGAAGCACCTTTGAGGAGTTGAAGGTTGGGATGGAGGAAGCCATGTGAGGTTTTGGGTTTTCAATTGATGTTGAAGTTCTGTTTTCCTGAGAGAAGTGGTTTTTCTGGGTTTCAAATTTAATTTATATGGAGATGTTATGGAGACACAGCACTTCTGTGGATGATTTTTTGGTCTGATATTGGATTCTGATCGTCTGATTTTTTTATTTTTTTTATGTTTTTTATTTTTATTTTCATTTTCATTTTACCTTATTTGTCATGGATCATGGATCTGATGGATTTTGTGCTTCCTGGTAAACGTCACCACTTTTATTTTTTAAAACAAAAATAACCAATAAATATTCTAACAGCATTTCATTTTTTTATATTTTTTAATTAATCATATATGATTTCTTTCTGTTTTTTGTTCTTTCTTCTCTTATCACCTACAACATCTAACCACCTAATGCATCTTATCTTGTAATGTATAAATGGTATGAATATTATGGTTCTTTATTTTTTTTCCTAATCGTTCTGGTATTACATTTTCCTAAAAATGTTATGCCTGTATAAATTGGTAGGAAATTAATATTATACATTTCATCTGAGATTTATTAGATAAAAAAATTATTATAATATAATAGAAAGAGGGATAAAATAAATAAATATAATATAATAGAAAAATAGAATATACTGAATTAAAAATACGGTTGAGTGTATGATAATTAGAATTAAAATTGGTAAGTAATAACTTATTTTTATATTTTTATTTATTTTTATATTACTTAAGTATTAAATGAGCTTTAAAAGATTAATTTATATAAAAAAATATAAGCTATTACTTTTAATATAAATTATATGTTAATACTTTGATTATGAGGAAAAATAGACTAATATGTTAATTATTTTTTAATTTACATAAATAAATTTTAAATATTTTTTTAAAAATTAATCATTGCTATAATTTTATTTTTTTATCAAAAAGCTCAATATTTTTAATAAAATAATATGATAATTAAAATAAATAACATATCTAAAAATAATAATTTAAAATATAATATTTGATGATAACATAAAAAAAATATATCAAATTAAAAAATATTATTATAAAAAATAAAATAATATTATATTTATAAAAATAAATAAACTATTAAATTATGAAAATATGCTAAGAATAAAAAAAAATAGCTAGAAACTGAAATATATGAAAATTATTTTAAATAATTTTTTTTAAAAATCAATAACCGTTTAAAAAATTAATAATTACTAAAATAAAATATTTTATTAAACAAAATTAAAATGTATTAACAAACTTTTTAGCTAATAATTAATTTTAAACTAGACGATTTTTAAATATTTTAAATATTCAATATTACAAATTTAAAACTTGCAAAACATTATTAAATTAACAATATCAAACGAGTTTAATTAAAATACATTTGCAGTATAAAAGTTATATTGTTATTTTAATTGTTTATTATCGTATAAACAAAATTATTTATTTTTATAATAATTATTTTAACTATCATATTTATGTTAATTTTTAATTGATTGACGGTATAAATTGTACCGGTGGTTTATTAAAATAAAATTATATAAAAATGTTTGAGTCTCAATTTTTTTAAAAAAATGAGATAAGTATAAATCTTTTTTAAGTATCGTCTGAATTTGGAAAATTTTCCTACTTTCAACAAAAACTGGTTTCTTTCCTCTAAATTTCTTCACGCTCTTAGATGATAGGAGAGCTAAGAAACCTACCATAAGTTCCTTATGTTTATTTTTTTTTTATCACAAGTTCCAATGAACTTTACATTTTATGTTTCTTTGCTATCAAATTGAACATAATATAAAAACGTTCAAATAATTAGTAGGTATAATTTTCAAATAACGCATTATTTTTCCACTTTAATTTTTCTGTTTGCAGACACAAAAAATGTAGGTTCACTTTTTTTTGTATCTGAGACAAGCAATATGGCAGCTTAATAGAAGTTTGTAACATTCCTGAGGTAAGAAAAAAGGCTTTATTATATTATATTTCAAAATTCAATAGTATTTCTAATAGTGGTAAAAAAATTGTAATATATAACATTTTTAATAATTTTCTTAATTATAAAAATGAGATGTCTATTTTATATAATAAAATAAAGTCCTTAGTCTTTATAAATGAAGAGATGAGCACATTTCTTATCATCAGAGAATACATACAAACTTCAACTCACAAATCGGTCTGCATAACCCATAGCTGGCAAAGGTTTTGAGTTAACAAATCATAAGTTGTTGCGAATCTATGCAGGTTGATTCACATAACTTATGACTTATATAAATTTAGTTTAGGAATTCACGCATTCTCTTATTTAACTTTTACATTGAAAACTTTATAACCTAGTTTTAATTTATAACTTTTACCTTATTATTTATTTTAATTTTTGTTAAAGTAATTATTTAAAAAATTTGTTTAAATTAACTCAAAGTTTATCTACATTTTATCTATCCTAGTTTTGATGTTAGGTACAAAATGTAAAATTTATAGAAAATATATTAAAGATAAAAAAATTTAAAATTAAACTAAAATTTACAACTACAAACTTTACTATTTTCTCATACATTCTTATTATTAAAAGTAACAATTTTTATACTTTGATTGGTTAGAAAAAAAAATATATTAAAACATTTTTCGTTATTTATTTGCTTGTTAAAATTAAAGGGAAAGAATTAATTTTTGCAAATTCTACTAAATTTTATTTTCCTTCCAAATAGATAAGAAAATGGAACAAAGAAACTTGTATTTTTTATTTTTTTATTTTAAATTGTTAAAATTATTGTATATTTTTTAAAATAAAAAATATTATATTAATAAAAATATATATATATTAAAACTATTAATTAATTTTTAAAATTAAATTTTATGCTAATAATATTCTTTTTTTATTTTTTATCGATCTAAAAAAAATAAATCATTTCTTTTTCTCCTATTTTAACTTATCCAAACAATTTTATTTTATTATTTTTATTTTCTATTTTTTATGTAATCCAAACAAAGCATTATTATCGTGTTTAACCGAAACAGTCTCGTAACCCCACTTTTGCAATTTCCCTCTCTGATTTGCTTCAACTTTGTTTGTAAAGTTGAAGATACTTGTACGAGACAAGAATGATACTAATGGAGCATCACAATAGTATTGAATGAAGGATAACCGCTATGGTCAATGCGGTGCAGAGTGCTCTGCTTATTTTAAGTGTCCTCTGTCAAATTTTATGGGATTATCCTGCTTTGTTACGTTTCTTTCAAGTAAGGAGGCCATACGAGCTTGCTTGCTTCCGCATGTTTCACTGAGGGTAACTCTATTTTGTCACTTCGGAGAAAAAAAAACGGTGCCATTCAACGTGTTGAAATTCGAGCAAAATCAATTCCCTCTGTCCAACTAGTAAGGGTGTTCATAATCCATATTATCCTATTAACCCGTCCGATCCGAAGCTAGCAAGCAAATGTTCCAACCAAGCGAGTTAAGTTCCCAGGGAAAATTACCAGATTACAAAGGTGCATTTTGCTTAATACTATGAAATTTTCATTTGGCAGGGACCTCAAGATTATATTGTACAAATTAAAAATAAATTATTCAACGTGTTGTCTTTGTATATATAATAACAAGAATCTTGAAGATAAACTGACCTAGAAACTTTTGAATAGAGAGAATACACATGAGTTGGACATGATTACAAAAAACTGCTGGTCGAATTGTTGCTTTCATCAGCTCTGATGAGAAGGATGGAACGGAATTGGAGACATCAATGCCCATTACCCAATAGAGTTCTCATGGAGTAATACATATTCTCGGCTGCAATAGAAACATAGTAAGGTTCAAAACAAATTTGTGTTGGGCGTTCTGAATAATCGAGAGGCAAATAGGTCATAATTCATAAGCATTATATAAGCATCCTTTGTGTGGTGGTAAGAAATTCCTTGCATTTGTACCACAAAAAAAAAAAAAAAAAAAAAACATTCTGGCATTAACATGCAGCAGACTAACGAGTTCAGTCCAGCAAGGAAAATTCAGTCACAAGCAAAATCATCTAGACAAAGACGTGCCAATAACAATATCATGGAAATCCTTTTCAGCTTCATGAGGTTAACTTAACGTTTTACAGCTTAAGGACCTAATTGGCTTCAAACTTCCGTAGACAGAACAGAAGTGCCTGAACATGGCATTTCCAAACCAACAGTTTCCGCAATTTCCTAGCTCAACAGGAGAGCATAACACACAAGATATATTTCCATATATTCAAATATTGTTTTATTTTTTCAATGTTGCCTTCCCTTTCTACGCAGAGATCCTCCTTTCCCTCTCTAGTCTCTACCACTTTACAGAATCTTGTTCCATTAGCAAACTCTAAACTTTCAGCATTTAAAACAGATATTCCTTTACTCAACCTAAACCAAATTACCAAAATAACTTACGTTCAAATAATGAATGATTCACATTATTAATAGATCCAATAAAATATATTTTTTCAAATTGGAAAAGTAGGACAAATACTAATAATTTTTTGGAGAATGCTAACCGGTTAAGGAATGAACAACAGAATGTCCTCATTAAAAATGTGGCACTAATACATCCCTTCATGATTTTTAATAAAAACTTGGTTGATTCAGTAACCACGATATTAGTTAACAAAACCCTAATTTTTAATCAAACAAAAGAAACATGTACTTTGAACATCATGAAAAACAATGAATATGTATATCTCACTTACCTACTATTACCAAATTTAATGGTGTCCTTTTCCCTAAGTTCGTAATATCGTTGAGGTTCAACGGGACTATCCTGCAAAAACAGAAAGCATCGAACAGATTCATTAGACATCTAACTTCAACTCATTCAACACTAACAGAACAAATGAACTTGAACAAGGAAACTAATTAAAGGCATTCAATGACCACTCACATTAACGAAAGTTTTGTTTGTGCTTCCAAGGTCCATAATGTAAGGCCTATAATGCAGATCACGTGGATATTAGGATTTGCACATGCAGAAACTTTTGGCTGATCATGTGAAGTCAACAAAGGTAAGAATTAGGCATTACCTTATTTGCTTTGATAATGTACCATCAGATTGCTCATTTTCAACTTGCCTAATAAGAAAAGGAATTTTTAAAAATTCAGAAAATACATTCCATGTTAAAACACCAATAACCAAAGGAACCCACAAGGGGTTGCATAAATTGATGAAATACCGGAATTGAATAACAGCATGTTGCTTGCTGCACGATGGATGATCTGTTGGGATATCAGCAACTCTTCTTTCCCTTCCAAAAAGATAACAACTTTGGCGATGTATGTAAAGGGGCTCTGGCAATCATATTTGTTTCTATTAGCAGAAGGTTGAAAGCAAAAAATTGTTCTTTGAAAGTCTAGAATTGAAAAAAAATGAAGATTAAAATTAACTGTTGAAAACTTATGAGAAAAGGGAAGAACTGTAAACAGGAGGAACACAACTAAATCTAGAAGTAGAAAAGGAATTCAGACAGGGGGCTCGTCTAATTATGCAAAGCTCACCCAATGGCTAAGGTATTAGAAACTTATCTAATAAATCACAAAGGAAAAACTATGGTAATTATGATAAAAAGGAGTAAAACCAAATGGTGAGGACTGCACAACCAGAGCTTATTCTGAGCAATTAAGCATACTTCTGTCTGTAAAACAGGGAAAAGTACCCATGTCTGAGGAGGGATGATTAGGACATAAGAAACAAAAAGGAGATGTGAAAAATAGAAAATAGAAAAATTTCCATGCATAGCGAATGGAAAAAGGACAAAACAGATTGTAATTGTAGACAACCAAAATCTGAGACAAAACTACAGGTTCAACATTAGTATTTGCACCGGACATGCTCTCAAAATATTGACCTGTGGCATACAAGTTGGACAGCTTTATTATAATATAGTTATAGATAACAAGCAGACACCAAAAAAACTAACCATTTAGCACTTCACCAGCCTTGAAAACATACAGCCTCCATTTAATATCTGGTTTTCGAGCCTCTGGCGGTTCATTGAATAACAAAGTAACACCTGAAATAGAAATATTGTTCAGCATACTCAAAAATGGAAGATAAATTTACTTAAAATTCAAATAGATAATTCTATATGTTAGAAAGTAATTAGTCTCACCTCTGACTCGATTTGTTTCAGCTGCAAGCTTTCCAGATAGCTCAAATGAAGGTTTTTGCTGCAAATGGCAGAGAAATTCAGGAAGTCAATAGGAGAAAATCTACACCCTCATTTGTACATAAATAACAACAATAATAATAGCTTTTAATTTGTTAAATCATATTACATTTCACAGTTTTTTCCTAGTATTGAAATGCAACTCAAGTCAATAGAAACAGTCTAAGCAATGGGCACACAACTTACTCTGAATTCGATCAACAGAAACATATATGTTGTCATAGTGTTTTCTATATTAATAGTACTGAAATATCAGTTCCTCATTTCTTCTTCTTTTTTTCCCTTTTTCATTTTAAATCAAATCAAATGTCTTTTATTTTCGTTTTTGAAAGATAAAGTCTCACTAACACATTCATAAAGGGATAGGACCTCTATTATGGTAATTATAAAAACAGTACCAAGTACTTATATAACATCATTGTTCATGTTCTTTGAAAAGATTAATCTCTATGCAGTCAGTAACTTTGGGTAGATGTGATTCTTCCACAAACAACTAATGGGCAACACCAGGAGGCAATTAAACATTGTCTTCACATACAAAGCATCCAACTCACCAAATTAGCAATAGAAGCCTCCAAAAGATCAAAGCAAGACTCTACAGTATGAAGCTTAGCAATAAAATATAGGGAGTAAACAAACTATATTTCCCTAAAAAATTGCACAGTTAATTATCTGAAAGGGATCATAAGTACCGCTACCTCCTCAACACAAAAGGACATTGAGAATTATATAATATTACAGGCACAGGATCCTAATTATAAAGCATATTATTACCTTCTGTTTTTCTTCCAGAGCTTCCTCAGCAGCCTTCATCTTCCTAATAGAATCATTCTCGTCATCCCTGCCAAAGCAGCAATCAAACTCTCATAAAAACTATACTAAATAATTCTAATATATACAGAAACATGGCATCAAAAGCTCCAAACTCTTAAGAAGAAAGAGGGAGGAGGGGATTGGGGGCAGAAATAGGAAAGGATCTCAAGCAAAGAAACAAGCTAATGCCATTTTAGTTTCATTACCACTGTTTTAACAATTTCAATTTTATTGAAAAAAATGTGTTGGGATACTTAAATACCACAATTGAGGTTTGACCATTATTTTTTCTCTTAAAAGACTGAGACATCATCTTTTTTCATATATATATTTGGTTGGTCATATCTCTAGTCAAAGTGGGACTCTAACACACCCCTCCATGCCCAAAACTGGACATTTGGAACATGAAGTTTGCAAGATTTGACATCTACAAGTCACTCTATTGCATGACTAGACATCTATGAGCATCCCAATAATGTATTTAGAATAGACTTTGATACCATATTAGAAATTAGACTTGGACCTAACTCAACCTCCCAAATTCAACCATTTATAAACTTTTTTTCTTTTAAGCCAAACCTCACCATCAACCAGTAAAACCCAGGCTTTATACTACTAGGTAGGGTCCATTATATCGATGTAATTGAGATCCATCAAAAACAACAGTTTTCAATATATGCACTTCTTCAACCAAGCATCACTTCATGTGCTATAGATGTTATAGATAACATTAGCACAATAGCTCCATTCCAATCACCAAAGCAATATAATCCAAGATATGGTCTGAAGTCCTCCACTATGCTTCTATACATGTCCATGCAGATCTACAATCTTACCTCACATGCATGTCATTATGTCAATACAGCACAGACCTGCTAACTTAAGCACATTTTAACTGCATCTAGGTTTACTGCAGTCATCACTACAAGGAAATGCCCCATGGATTATAATTTATAATTTTAGATTTAGATGCATGTTCAATGAATTGATAAGATCATAAAATAGCAAGCACTCTAAGTAACTTCCCCTTTTTATTAAAGTTTGGTATAATGTCTAAACAAGAGAGACACTTTTCTTAGATGCAATTTGGAAAACTAAATCTGCAGCAGGTTGAAGGACAAAATCCTAAATATAGTATTCCTATTAATAATTTTGGTTTAAATTAAATCAATATCAACAATCAAATAGTATGGTCAACATAAAACAGAAGCAACACTTTAGAATGCAAGTCAAAGTTGGAACGCCAGCTTACATCTCTTCAGCTCCTCTTGAGTTCATCACCTATAAAAATTACACAGAAATCTAGATAAGCATCAACTCTAGAGAAAAGTGAAACTTTAACACGCAAAGTTAAAAACAGGCATAAAGAGACCATAAAAATGGGAGAAAACAAGGGAAAATGGCCAAAATTTGGGATAATAAATCAATCAACATTTTGGAAACCATTAAGGTAGGTAGAACAAAACCAATCTGCTCTGAAAGAAAAGTAAGGCATAGGAATTTGGAAGTGAATCTTCCATGCCAAAATCACAACAGTGTAAAAACAACATGCACAAATTGTTTGCCAATGGTGGTAAATGGTAATCTCTAAAATCTAATAATCAGAATTGACTTGACATAATTCCCCCAGCACACCCTTACCATACCCAACAAATAGAAGACAAAAAGAAAGCAAGAAAACCACGACAAAGAATGAAGTACAATAATCATAAATTCCTCTTTCCCTATATCCATGAAAAGCAAGGCACAAACACATACCATAGAGAAAAGGTCAGCATAAAAGAAATAGTTTAAATCTTTGATCAATTGAAAGCAATAACTACTGCACAAGTGTATATTTCTATACTCATGATCCCTTATGCCAGGTTATCATCGGTTGATTATTCATCATTTCCAATAAAATATGATAAATTGTTGCTTCACTAATCACTTACCATGTTTATCATCCCCAATCCTTGTTAACAATTACTAACACCCATGCATCATGTTCATCATGCTTATCATCACTCACCTATGACTCATCAACTGAAATTACTAATCCAGTACTAAAACTAGAATCTTCCATTGTTAAATGTGACATTCTATAACCTCCATAAATCCCAAGATGCCACAATCCTCACATTAGCCTTTAGTAAATCTCCAATACCACAATACCCTAAAAAAGATCATGATATGGCACCTTCACACTATTGCTCCATAATAAGTATATCCAGTAACATCATAACAGTAAGAACGTCTAATAAACATTTACTCAACAGCAAAGCAAAATCTTGAATCAGGCAATTTTCTTTTGTAGAAGTAAAACAACAATGTCAAATGCAGAGTACCAGCATAATATCTGTCACTGTTACCTATTTTTTTATGCAAAAGTAAAACAATACACTTCAAATGCAAAGTGGCTTCCAATAGGTTGTCAATGCACGAGCTAGCAAAATCAAAGCTCACACAACTTTCATAATAGGAGCCATTACCTTGATCAATTAATCACATAACTAGGGTAGAAACCATCATTTCAATAACAATCACCTATTCAGTTGTAACAATATTTGGCTCCATGCCACCTTCAGAAAATCATCAAATACTTTCTAAGATCCTCAAAGGCACCTTATGTAAAATTCCAACCACATCCTAACTCAAGTTTCACCCTCATTCTTAGGTCTCCCCATCACGTAAAGACTTTGTTTGCCAAACAATCTTAGATCTACTCATATATTACCTCCAAAACCCTACATTCAACAAATTCAATCAACATCTAGTTAAATTTCCACCAAACTGAATGCAATAACACGACACGCCTTTCTAGCAAAAGTCACTACTCAAACAGGATTCAAATCAATTACATAAAAACTAGTGACATTAAAAAAACCGGAGATAGATAGAACTTGAAGCAATAGTTTGAACGAGAGTTGGATATCACCGGACACCTCATCACGAGGTTTTGCACTGGAGGTGGAAGCATGATGACGCGGCGGAGATGGAGACCTATGCCGGCTCCTCCCATTGCGGTCTCGCTCCGGCGACCTCTCGTGCCTCGACCGTGACGATTTGCTACTCCTTCCACCACCGTCCTCCTCCTCTGTTCTCTTCTTCTCCTTCCGCTCAACCGCGTCCCTTTCCGAGCCCCTCCCTCTGCCACTACTATGGTTCCTGTCACTCTCGCGAGGCTCGCGTTCTCTTTCGCGAGGCTCGCGTTCTCCTTCGCGTTCGCGCTCGGATTGAGCTTTCTTCAAGCGCTTTGTTCGCGGAGAGGAAGAGCGCGAGCGAGGAGGAGGATCCGGTGAAGCGGAACTGGTCCGAACCGGCTTGGCAGCACCGCGTCCGGAATGTTCGTGTTTGTCTCTCGGCGGAGGAGAGATGCTGCGGTGGCTCCGGTGGCGGCGAGAGGGGGGAGAGTGATTGGCGGAGGAGTGACGGCCCATGGTTGCGATGGTGACCCTGCCCGTAAAGAATCAAGAATTCTGGAACGGTAATTAAGTTAGTAACACTCTTATGTTATGCATTGTTTGTTATCGTTGTTATTGCTTCTTCCTACTGTGATCGCTATTCTCTATCCTGAGGGTGGTAAATGTCAAGCAATTCAGAGTCCGATGCGTGGTTTAGGGTTTATCAGCTTCAGTTTCAAGTGGCCATTTTTTCTTTTTCTTTTTTTTTTTAACCTTTTTGCTTCATTTTTATTGCCATCTCACCTTTTAAAATTCTATTTCTACTCCTATAAATTGGTTTATAACTAAGGAAGAGACAAGATAAAATAAGAAATGTTAGAACAAATGATTAATAACATAAAAAAATAAAATTATAAAAATATTGTAAAAAATGCAACAACAATATAAATTTTAATAGGTTAAGTATCTTTTTAATTTTTTAAAATAATTAAATTTTAATTTTAATTTTTTAAAATTAAAATATTTGATTTATGTTTCACATATTTTAAAATATATTAATTATTATTTAGAATTATATTGATATATTTTAAAATTTATTAAAAAAGTATTAATATTTTTTTATCTATGCAATTCTCTTTTAATTTATATAAAAACATAATATTGTATATTTTTTAATTATACTATTTATATAATTTTTTCTAATTTCTTATAATATTATATGTATAAAAAATGTAAAAAATGTTAAATATAAAAATATAATAAATATTTTATGATAAATGGAAGATGTGAATGTAATTTTTTCTAATTAAAATTATATTAAATTAAAATATATTAATTATTATTAAAGGATCGTAATTAAAATATTTAAAATAATAATAATTATTATTAATCTAACTTAAGTTAATCTAATTTAAATTAATACCAATGATTAGAATAAAAATATTTTAAAAATTGAAAGATTAATTTTAAAATTGAAAAATAAAAATAAAAATTTAATTATTTTAAAATAATTAAAAATATATTTTATTTTATTTTATTTTGTTAGATAAAATTTATTAGATGAATCACCATAATTAAATATGTTTAAAGATTAAGTTTGCTTAAACTTTATTCATAATTTCATAACCGATTTAAAACATAAATAAAGATAGATGGTTATATTAGACTCTCATGTGCTAATGTAAATCAATAAGTTTTATATGAATTACTTGTTAGAAATTTTTTAAAATATGCATTTATAATAATATATTTTTTATTTTTATTTAATTTATGTTTATTTGATAATTTTTTATTAAAAAATAAATAATAATAAAAAGAATTAATAAGACAACAAAAAAATAACTAAAAAAATCAAATATCTCAAAAATTAAGCAATAATGCAAAGATGGAGAGAAGTTTAAATATATCATTTATTCTTATGATAAAATGCTAAAAATTCTTTGAATTTACTAATTTTCCAATAAATATGGTAATGTTTACCATAAAATTTTAAACTTACCTAAGCATACAAAGGTTAATATACAAAGGTTAATAGAGAATCTCTATGGTATATGATCATGTTAACTATAATTATATTATCACATACAAATGATTTAGTAAGATACCTTGTTTTAAGCGAAGATTAACTAGTGTTATTTGAATTTCAACAAGAATATATCTTATTCTACTTAAAAAGTTTAGAAACAATAAATTTAATCTTTTTTTGGGTCTTGAATCATATCATATACCAATATAAGTTTTATTAGAATTATAGTTACCATTCAATTGACTTATTCTATAAGAAGAGACATTTAAAAAAAACTTTATAAGTATTAAATATTTTTTTTACAACTTTAGCATTGATAAGGACATTTTTCAAATATTATATTCTTACGCTAAGATTAGATCCACCTCACAATAGCTAAAGGAAGAAAAAAATAAATCATAAGACCATTTAAGAAAAGTTTTATAAGTAAATTTAAACATTCATAATAAGAAAATTATTTCATAAAAAAACATTCAATCTTATCTAAATCTTTTTTAAAGAAAGATAATCCTAAAATTTATGTAGGAGTACTTATTCTAAACTAAAGATTTTACTACATCTTAAACTAAAAGTAATGACCTTCCAATCTTATTACTAAGAAACATCTCAGGCAAGGTGAACCATATCATAACTTAAGATTTTTCATTAAATAGAATTCTCCACACTCATCTTCAAAAGGTTTCAAAGTCAAAGTTACTGAAACGATGAAGTAATTGGGAATAATAAGAAAAAATAGTATAAACACCAATGCACCATCAGTGTTTTTCTAAATGTTAAATCCAACCTCTCCGTACAAAGAACAAATAAATAAAGAGATATGAGAATCTCTTATTAAGGCCTCATGTTTAAATGCAAACTACATAATAAAGTTGATAATAATATATTGAGAAGCTAATTACATGAAAATATTTTTAAGGAAACATAATTTGACTCAACCATGGACTTTGGCTTTATGAATGAAAATGAGTGATGTTGTTCAACAAAGTCCTATACTTGTTCTATTTAAAATATAACTTGACCTGATTTGTTTATTGAAAAGATAACTTTAAATTTTTAAAAAATAAACAAATCGAGTTTAGGTTAATAAAAAAATCTTTTAAGTATGTTTAGGAGATCGAGATATATATATATATATATATATATATATATATATAATATTATAATTTACATTTATTATATTTATTAAACAAGTATTTTTCATTAGAAGGATTTAAATTTGCAAACCTTTTAGTCATTTATATATAGACTTTAGGCCTATTTAATATTTATATATATTTTTTAAATTGTATGCTTTTAAGTCATATTAACAACAACAATTGTTTATTACAGGTAATAAGTTCAAACTCAAACTTAAAAATTTTAAAATAAATTAGATTTAAACATGTAAAATCTAGTTTTATCTATTTTATTTTCACCTCTATTTGACTTGCTAGCATCATGGTCCTTCTAAAGATATAAGTAGGACAAAATGGTTGTTTGACTTCTTAATTATGTTATGACTTAAGTACGAAGAAAGCTAAATTCAAAAAACTAATTTATTAAAAGAGTCTTATGACTTAAGTATCGGATAAATTCTCTTATTTTCTTCAATGAGACGCATAATATTATTTTCCCTTTTAAAAAATTACTCTAAGGTCAAAACCAACCCCAAATCTCCAAGTAACGAGGTTCATTGAGTTGATTTTGCACTTACTATTAGCCACAAATGTATGGATAATAAGTTCAAAGTATTGACTTATTAGTTATTTTATCAAGAAGGTGAACTTTGTATCTAGAAAAAAGTTTGTTAAAACTATACATGATATATATATATATATATATATATATATATATATATATATATTGTAAAAGCTATTTATTGGAATTATAATAACAATAATCTCATCTCTTTTCTCTCTACTATTTTCTTTTGAAGGTTACTTTGATCTCAAATTAATGTGTCTTTTATTATCACATTGGATTGCATCCATGGTAAAAGCATAAGTTAGTTGTTAAGTATTACTTAATGAAGTTTTGAGCTAAGTAAAAAGGCTTGAAATGAAGATGTGACTGGCTTATGATGAGACTTGAGTTAGTGATGATGGATTTCATGATGGACCAAATAAATTAAAATTTAATATTGTAGTAAAAAAATTATAAATTATTGAACAGCTTTAATTTTGTTTATTAGAGAAAAAAAAATTAATGCAAAAAAATAACAACAATATTGGGTTTGATGACGTGATGACTGTAAAGTGTTTGCTTCAAATATTTTTCTTTTTCATTTTCCCCAACAAGTTTGGTTTCTCCTTTTATATTTTCACAATTTTTCTTTTTTCTCTGGAGTTTCTTATTTCTCTATTTTGAATCTTATTCAAAATTAAATTTTGTTTATTTCACAACCAATGTTTCTAATTCAATCTTCACTTACCATGTCCTTTGCTTTTGATTCCATCTTATTATCCTCCATTGCACTAATTTTGCATTTTTTGTTGTTGTTAATGTTATAAAGTTATTTCAATTATGGGTTTATTAATATCGATAAAGCTAAAGATGTTCTGTTACATTGGATGTTTTTTTTCTCTTGTAAGAAAACTTGATAAATGCTATGTTGATGCTTCTTAGATATTTAGATATACTAGTACTTGTAACTTTCATTCTAAATCTATTTAATAATTATTTAATTTATTACGATTAACTTTATAAAATTTATTGTATTCATATTTTGAGCTAGCTTAAAATGTTGATGATTTGAATTGATTTAACTGTATCTTTTTTTAAAATAACTTTCACGATTTCATATTTATATATTTAGGTGTACAAATGATAATTTTAATTTTATTCTATTTTTTTATTGGTAATTGTGTGATGTCTCTATATGTATTTTCATAAACGTTGTATACATGCTTCATATTTACCAAGTGCAGAAAGGAATATGTGTAAAATTATATGTTTCACTTGTTGTGTTAATAGTAAGAAAAGAGGATTAAGGTGTGTTTTTATTGCATACAAACTTGTTGTGTGTAAAGTTTTATTTACGAACAAGTACATCCATCAAAGTTATAATGGGAGTATTCGAGATACATCATATTGTCCCATAGATATTATTCCAATGCATAGAAGATTATGAATCTTATTCTTGAGCTCATTAAAAAAAAATTTTGTTTTGATTGTTAGGTTAAAATATAAATAAAAATATAAAAAAGAAAAAGAAATCTCAAGGAAAAATAGTAATCGCAAGTATGAACTCGATTATGGAAGATCATAGGAGTTTGATTTCTTTTACAACTTTATCTCACTATCATCTCCAACTCTCATATGAATACATCATATATTTCATTAAAATCTCATAACAAAAAGATTGTAAAAGATAAGTAATGAAATCCTAATTCAACAAAAGTATCCATAATTTTAATCTAGAAAACTTAAATAAGAAAATCATGTGTCGATAAGGCTTACAGTAGGATGCTCGAACTCATACAACCTTTTTACCTTAAAAAATAACACAATTATTTTGAGTTATGTAAAAAGGATGATATTTGCTTAGGTTTATTTTCTTAGTTGCAACATTAGCATGATCATACTTAGATTCGCACAATGTATTGTAATTTTAAGAGACGTTACAAGCTTGTGTAGGTTCAAAAAATCGTACTGCATAATCATAACAAAGAAATAAATGATGATGTAGACGTATGCATGTTAGCTTCCTTTAAAATCAAATTTTCTTTTTTCATCACACATTTTTCTCTTTTATGATATTTTAATTATTTTTTAATCTATTTTGTGTCATATTTTAAATTTTCTATTTTTTTATCATTTTTAAAAATTTAAAATAAATTAAATAAAATTATTAAAAAATAATTATTCTATAATTATTTATAATTTTATACAAATAAATTAACACAATAATAATTTATTACTTTTATGCTGTTTTACTTACATGTATACGTAAAAATTGGTTGATTAATTGTACTGTTAAAGTTTAAGATCTATGCAGGTTGTTGGATTAGTAATTATAATTCATGTAATCTCAAAATATAATTATGAATGAAGATAAAAAAAAAAACAAGAAATATATTCTAGATATATGAATTTTTTAATCTATACTCACCAAACTCATAAATTAAGATGAAACCGTTAATTTGAATTTTTTTTTTTAATTTATTATTAAAATTTTTATTAAGTAGTAATACTAAATTTTAACGACTTGTTTTTTTATAAATTTTATTTTTATTTTTTTATTTTTAGGCTTCGTTTTATTATCATATTTTCTTTTACTACGTTAATTTATCATGTTAAATTTTTTAATTCACTTTAAAGATGAACTAACTTAAATTAACTCATGTTTAAATTTTATCTACAATGATAATTTATTATGCTAATTTTTTTTAACTCACTTGAAAGGTAAATTAATTTAAATTAACTCATATTTAAATTTCATCCATAATAAAAAAATCTTGATGAATCGATTTGATTTATTTTGATACATAGACTAATATGTGTTTAGATTAATTTACTTAAAAAAATAATTAATTTTTTTTTAAAATTTAAAATAACTATTTTTTAAAATATAAATATTCTCAAATATATTATTATAAAAAATCTTGTTGATATTTATGAATTTTATTAGTGGCTATAATATAGCTTAGTATTTTTTATGGTTATTAACAGTAGTAAAAAAAGTTTTTGACAAGTAACATGAGTCATTATCAACAAGAAAATTGTTAATAAAATATATATTTTGAATTAAAAAATTATACTAAATTATTTATAACTTTTTTTTAATAATAGTTTTTAAAGAAAAAAAGTATTTAAACAATTTTATCGTTTAAAACAAAGTCTTCCAAGTTTAAGATATCACTTTTATAAAGGATAGGTTGCTGTGGTATTGTTGGATGACTAGTCCTTAATTAAAGAATTAAATTATTGGGGTTGAGATACATTCCTTTCGTATTTTTTTATCTCCCAGAAAAAAATTTTAAATAAAAAGTTTGAAACTTGGCAACGGCAACAATCTACTTACTCTAGATGTAAATTATCAAAATATGCTCATATGTTTTTATGTTATATTATTTATTCATAAATGTTATAATTATATATTTTAAAATATAGTATTTAAAATATAGGGTTTAATTAGGTTTTAGAATATATATATATATATATATATTATTAATTAGATTATAATTGCTTAATATTTAATTTATACTTATTATAATTTAATTTGGATTTTACAATTTATATATACTTCAATTAAATTATAATTTTTAAGATTTAATTTAAATAGTAAAAAACCTGATAAATCAATAATATATATACATATATACACTTTAATAAAATAGTAAAAAAAACTGATAAATCAATAATATATATATAATAATATTATTTAAATATTTTTATAAATTTAAAAATATATTTAAATTAATTTAATTTTAAATTTACAAATTTAATTTTTAATCATATATAATTATAATGTTAATATATATATATATATCTTATAAATAATTTAAAATAATATTTAATCAATATTCATCGGTTCTAAATAATCATAATTTGATTATTACATCATTAAATTATTATTTTAATTGATTCGATGACAAATTTGTTTTTAAAAATTTAGATTTATATAATATATAATTATTTTTAAATTTTTAAAAAATAAATTAAAAACTAATAAATTTTTTATATTAAAATTTATATATAAAATTGATAATTTTTTAAAATAAAAATATATAAATAAATTATTGAAATTAAAATACATATAATATTTATTAATATTTTATAATTATATACATTTATAAGAGTAATTATTTATTAAAATTAAATATAAAATTTAACATTTATATCCTTTTAATAATTTTTATAAAATACATCATAAAAAAGATATTTTTATTTATAATTTTAAAAGATAAATATTAATAGTTTTAAATTTTATTAAATTTTTTATAAATTATATTTATAAAAAATTATCTATTAACAAATATTTTAATAATAATCTAAACAATATAATCGTTAAAATTTAATATATTTTATATCAATTTATACATTATAAAAAATATTTATTTTTAAAATATTTTATATATTAATATAATATTTATCGATTAAATTATAATTTTAAAAAAATTATTAAATAAATTATTTATAAAATTTTATATAAAATAAAAATTAATAAATTCATAATCACATAAATCTATTTTAATAAATAATATATTATTTATATATATATATTAATTATTAAATAACATATCTATAAATATTAAAAATACTTAAAATTTTATAAAAATAATTATAAAAATTTTATTACATAATTTAATAATTTAATTAATAAATTTTATATTTCATAAAAATTATTAAACTAATAGAATGATAAATTTAATACCTAATTAATGATATTAATAATATCAAAAAGTTACTATCCATATATAAATATCAACATTACATTAAGATGTAATGATGTATAAATATTTAAAAATTTTGAGATATCAACATTACATTAAGATGTAATGATGTATAAATATTTAAAAATTTTGAGCATCCAACTTGAGCATGTTATTTATGAAAGGTTATCTTTTTGTTTTTTTTGTTTGAGATCTAATCTAATTAAAAAATTATAAAATTTACAAGTATGTGTAAATAAATTTTTTTATAAGTCTAAATTTGACTTGTTTATTAAAAAGACGTTTTAACAAATTTAAACTTATCTATTTATAAAAAAAATCAAATTAAAGTAGACTTTAAATAAACCCTTATACGTCTCTGTCCAACGACGACTTTTTCACTTACAATATCGGTTGTTGCCATAATTTTCAGATTTTTATCTTCTTCCATTAATATCATATCAAAAATATTATGCTACTTTTAAAAATAATTTATTTTATAAATAAAAAATAAGAATAGAAAATAGAAAATGTTGATAAGTAAAATTTCTAATATGATTAAAAGGGTAAATAAAAATTAATAATTTAAATAATATAAAAAAAAAATTTTATTTTTATATTTAAAATTTTGGGTCAATAATATTAATTAATAAAAGATAAAAATTATGTTTTTATTACCAAAATATAAAAATAATTTATTTTAATCCATTTACATAGTTAACAATAAAGATTAAATATAATTAAACATTAAAATAAATAATTTTTTTAAAAAAATTATATGATATACTCTTTAATTAATTAATGTCATTAATTTTAAATTGAGATGAAAATTTTTTAAATTAAATTTGATTAAAAAATTTTAAAATTTAAGTTTGAATATACTGTCTTATCCTAATCTGAATTTACAGATTTTTTAAAAAATTTATAATAAATAAATTAATAAATAAATTTAAAATTTTTATAATTAATTGATTAAAATTTCAAATTTTAAAATTAAAAAATTAATTTTTTTAAAATTTTGGTTATATAATTATAAAGCATATATATTAAATATTAAATATTAAGTATAAAAAAAATATAACGCATACATAGCACACATATGTATATTTAAATTTAAATATATATATATACAAATAAGAATAAAATATAAAATATTTATTTTAAAATTAAAGGAATATACATAATTATTATAATAAATATTATACAGTTTTATAAATATAATTTTTTAATTTAAATTTAAAATTTAATTTTTTAAAATAATATAAATATATTAATATTATATAAATATAATATATTAAAATAAATATAATAATATAGTATATAAAATTAAGTAAATTTTTAAATAAAATAAATAAGTTTTTTAATAAATTTAAGTTTAATTTATTTATTTAAAAATATATTTTAATAAATATAAATATATTTATTTATTAAATAAATTGAATTATAGATTCTTATTAAATGATCTGGTTTGCTTTAATATTTAATTTTAAATTTTAAAAAATAAAAATAATATTTTATTTTTATAGAAATTTATTTTTCTTAAAATTAGTCTCATAACTTCTTTTGACTTTTTTATAAATTATTTATTTATTTATAAAAAATATTTCTTTTCATAACTTAATTGTTTATTTATTAAAAATAATAATAATTAGGTACTAAAATTACAAATAAACTAACAAGAAAATAATGAATCATTGTTTTATATAGTATTTGTCTTTATTTCTAGCTGTTCATTATTTGTAAAATTTATTATATGCATTTTTGTATATATTAATTAAAATTCTTTTCTGTATGAATTTTACATTTTGTTATCTTGACTCCCATGAGTCAAATCCCGCTCCTGCATATCATTTAATACGCTGTGAATTCCTTTAGAAGTAACCATGAGATTGAAGTATAATTAATTGGACTTTATATTTTAAGCTATATTAATGTGATAAAGTTAATATTTTTTATGAAAAATATTAAATGTATAAGTTTTGAAAATATATTAAATATAAAATATCATTTAATAGTGATATTTTTTTAATAAAATTTATTCATTTTTAAATAAAAATATAGCTGTTAAAATTTTAAAAAGTTTTTTTTTTCTATAAAAAATATTATTTTGAACAGCATTAATGATACTTATTTAATATATCCGGAAAAAATGATATCATTAAATAATATAACATATAAAACATTAATGAAAGCATTAATTTTAATATATATATATATATATAAAGAGAAAATTATTTTCTAATAAAATATTTATAATTATTTAAAAAAAAACGATTAAAGAAACAAAACCAAAGATATATTTAAAAATCACAAAAATAGTATAACTCATGTTTTTAAGTAAAAAGGAAAGAATTTAATAAGTTCGTCACTTTCATTATAATTTTTTTATGTATGCTTAAAAATTTGCTTCTTTTAATTGGAGAAAGGACATTTTTATGTTTAATTTGACATTTATTTTTCTTATATTTTTCATATGTTTAATTTTTTATTTTTTTTTCCTTTGAAAGTGAGGGTCATTTACAATGTTAATTATATATATTTTCTTATATATAATTAGAGGATGTTAAAAGTAATATAGGTTAAATTAAAGATGACATGATAATTTTTGTTGGCAAGCGTTTATAATGTGCTTATATGTGTCAGTAGAGAGATAGCATTTCACCAAAACTTTCACCATTTCTGTCAACTTTCTCTCTTCTCCATCACCAACCACCTCATCAGCTATGACGAATAACTTTGATGGGTTATCTTTGTTGCCTGATTCTTTGCTTCTCATCATCATTTCCTTGCTTCCCTTCAATGAAGCTGTAAGGACCTACATCCTTTCCAAACGTTGGCTGCGCCTTTGGGCAAAAAGACCATCCATAGAGTTCAATGAAGGTCTTTTTGTGAAACCTAACGAATCTTTTTACAGAAGGCTGGCTCAAAGAAGTGCTTTTTTGAAATTCATGACACTTTGGCTTGATAACCGCAAAGAAGGTGTAATGGAAAAATTCTCCTTGAAATTATCAAATCCCCATGAAAATTTTCATGAGATCATAGAAAGGTGTGTTGCCTTTGTAACCAAACATGGGGTGAAAGAGCTGGAGTTAGATTTCTCTAATCCCACTTGGGACAGGGAAGATATCTTTCCAGCGAAACGTATGGCTTTGTTTAAATTGCCAACACATGTTTATGAGAATAGAACCATTGAATCTTTGAAGCTTGTTTCATGTAGTTTTCTTGAAAATAGTTTGATTAACTTGCATGCACTCAAAGAGGTTTCTTTTGGTCGGATAGAAGTTACTCTCAATGCTATCACAGCTTTGTTGTCCAATTGCAAGATGATTGAGACTTTGATTTTGAAAAAATGCTGGAACTCGACCCATTTTGAAATTGGCGATGAAGGATCGAGGCTGAAAAACCTTGTTGTTGAAGGTTGTACTTTTCAACTTGCTTTGTTCAAAGTCAATGCATTAAATCTATGTTTTTTCAAGTACACTGGATCGATGAATTTCTATGACATAAAACCCCCATTAGCACTGGAAGAGGCACATCTTGATTTCAACCATGAATTTGGTCACCTTGGACTAGGCTTTTATCTTTATGATTTGATCAAAGATCTCTCCACCGCTAGAGTTGTGACCATATGCACTTATGTGCTTCAGGTATAATCTTTTCTTCCCTTTTTTAATCCCCTTTGAATATATGTTATTTGCTTGAAATATTTGATTTACAGGATCTATTCATATATGTTTGTTTTATAATTTTGGGTAAATACGAAAAAAAAAATGTATCCAACTTTATTAAGGGGTTTTTTTTCAAGAATTTGAGAGATTTTGATTAAAGAGTTGTGATGTTAATTGCAGGTGATTTCCATAATGTTTTGTCTAGATAAAAGATTTAAGCAAATATATACGAAGTGCGCACAAATACGCAGTGAATTAATTTATTCATGTGCCAATTTTTGTTTAAAAAATAAAATAAAATTACCTGTTATCTTGTATTTCTGTTCTCTTTCATCTAAAATATATATATCAAAAAGAAAATTTCTCCTTTTTTACAAAAGATGCTTAATCAGTTTTTATTTTTGGGTTTTATTAATTTTTTTATTTAATTAAATGATAGAAAAGGGGATAACTATATATTTATTTTATAATCTTGGATAAATATGAAAGAAGTGCATATGATTTTGTTAAAGAGATTTGGTTCAAGAATTTGAAACAATATTTAACATCTATGGTTTAGATTTGATTTATTCTTATGATAATATCCCTCTTGGTTGATTTTTGTAGACAATGCCCTAAAGCCATCCCAGACTTGTTTTATGCCTTTGCATTGCAAGGCGCAGAATTAATCTCTTTCCCTTAACTTACCACATGTGTGATTTCCAAAATTTCTTTGGTTAGTTGATAGATTTAAGCAAATAAACATGATGTGCACGTTCAAAATATGGAATGTACATGAACTGCACATACACACTGTGGATTTATTCATGTGCATGCTAATTAAAGCTTCCAAAATATGGAATGAAATCATCTATTGCCTTAATTTATTTTTGTTCGCCCCAATTAAAAAATTCACATCAATAAAAAAAAATTTCTCCCTTCTGACTGAAGTTTTGTTGTCACTTTTTTTACTAACATGTCTTTCTATTTTAATTTAATAATAGAAAAAGGGATAAATAAAGGAGATAATTAGTGATTTGGATCTGAAAATGTACTATAAATTATTGTTGGATATGCATCCAATCCTTGTCCTAATTATCCAGTAAAGACATTTATTGTTTGTACATTAGTTGATCTAATTATATTCCTTTATGTAAATTATTATGATGAATTATTTTCTTCATTTACTCTAATGATTCAAAATTTTTTAAAGTTGTTTGTTTAATACATGTTTAATTTGGTGTTATATATGTCATGGGAACATAGTTGTATGCGTACTACATGTATATACACTTTATATATAATATCTGTTCTAAATTTGTGTTTGATATCCCAGACTCTTCCCATTGGTCCAAAGTTACGCACTGAATGTGACATGAATACAAGACATTTGATAATGAAAATGGACATGCTCGATGCTGAACTTCGTGGAGTCTCTTTCTGGCTCAATAGCTGCCCAATGCTAGAGAGTCTCACCTTTGAATTAGGCTTTGGAAGAATTCTGGAAGTGAGTCTCTTTCTCTTTCTATATTATATATATATATATATATATATATATATATATATATATTGGCATGAATGCTGTAACAAAATTAACATATACTTAAAAAAAAATGTTTGTTATTGGGTTTGTTCTAACATGCAGACTTTATATACGATGCATAGAATAAATCTACAATATTTATATTGACAGTTTAATTTATTTGAGAGTCTATATCTATATGAGCAAGCTGTGTGTTTATAAGTATGTATTAAGACTTCAATTGTAACATGGGTTGTTGTATGCTCCGTATAAATTACAGGGTGAAGAGTTAATGGAACTTGCAGATAACGAAGAAATGTGGATGGACAGTGTAAGTTGTCTTGATAATTAAAGAGGGTTAATTTGGTTTTTGTTTCTTATCCTAACTTTAGTTTTAATTATAAAATATTATCTTGTTTTTAATTAATTTTCTGTTTTAAAAATTTTACTTAACAAATACTGAAAATAGTTATTATTATTATTTTTACTAAAATGTTTTAAAAATAAAAAAAAATAACAATTTTTAATTAAAACTGAAAAGAAAAACAAAATAGACTCTTAAATTTTAGGTTTGTCTCAATTGGTCTATGATGTTGTGATCAATAATCAATTTTGTCTAATAAATAGAACTGCATGGTATCTATATATACATTACACGAAGTCCATACCCATATGAGCAACCCTAACAATTAACAAATTTTTTTCATCAGTAAGCACACTTTTCTTAGTATTTTGTGTGTGAGTGTATTAGTATATATATATATATATCAAGACTTAAATAAAATGTGTTGTGTACATTATATAGGATGATGAAGATTTAGTTGACAGCCGTGTTTATCAAAAAATGTGGCTGAGCACTATAAGTGTTTATGAGTGTTTGAATTCAACGTTGAAGCGGGTGGAGGTGAACAACTTCGAGGGGTGCCTTAATGGCATTCTTTTCATCTACTTCCTTATCCGTTGTGGGAGTGTCTTGCAAAGGGTTAATATCAATGTGCTCAAAGGAGAGACTGATGGTGACAATAGGAAAGTGGCATTTTACCGTGAAATTGAAGAATTTTTTATGACAACTCCAAGGGCTTCAAGTGATTTGCAAATATCATTCCGTTACTGAACTGAGAGTGTTATGTGCTATGTGTTATCTGTTATGTGTTATGTGTTATGTGTTATGTGTTATGTGTTATGTGTTATGGGATCTTTTAAGACATGGTTTGATGACATATTTTGGAAACTGCATAAATAATTTTAAGTTTGGTCTATGTTGGATTATATGCTAATTCATATCTTCATTATATATAGGTGTTATTGGTTTTTATTTACAAAAGATTTTAAACAAGGGTTGGAAAACAGAATTAGAAGAAAACTACTTTAGTTTTGTTCACTAATTTGTCCAACCTTGGGTTCCAAACAACTATAATAGAATAGTTTTTGGGCCTTTTTGTCTAGGTACAAAAAGTTTAGGGGGCAAGGAGGTTGCTGACAAAATCTTTATCTATAGCTTATTTCTTTCGGCATCATTTTTTTAATTACATCATCTTTTTATATCATTTTTAAAAATTTAATTTTAAAAGTGACTTACAAATCATTTCCAGAATTAAATTTTCTAAAAAAATGTTTAATAAATTACGCAATTAAAATTTTAGAAGTGATGTAAAATAGCGTGCTTAGTAAAAACAGATAATGCTATAAGTAAAAACCTTATCTATAATGCTCATTTTGCAATGAATTTTTTTCATTTTAGTTTTAGGTTCATGTTCCAAACTTCAGAAAAATTTTGGCTAGTTTTTAAAAAATAGAACAAATAAAGGGAGCTAAAGAGTAGCTTTTGATAGATTGGTTAAAACTGAATACAACAAGGACTTGAAGCAATGGCAATGATACTATTAAACTGAAGCTGCAATTTAAGGATAGATTAATAAGCTTATGTTGATATTTGACATAAAGTCTAAGAAGATGAAACTGAAGTAGATAGCAATGGATAGCATCTCAGTGTTCGTTGCTGTACTTGTAATCTATTTATCTCACTCATTTGCTTGCAAATAAGTCCAACTCATCAAGCCCAATTGTTTACAGTGATAGTCCATAACAGTACCAATTTGTTAAAGCATCAAACCCATATTAAGATAAACACTAACATATGAACACAAAAAATCACTATAACATGATTTGGCATGGAATTAAAATGTTTTAAGTCCTATTGAAAATCCCCTATATGCACAATCTATCACGTAAAGAGAGTAAAATATAAGAATTAAATTTTAAACCTAAAATCTAAAATTTTTTAATCTAATTTGATTAAGCTCATTAGAAAAAATCCATGAAAAAATATATAAAAAAAATAATCAAATTTTCATTAGGTTTAGACATCGTTTTGGAAATTTGAATTGAATTTAATTTTTCTCATCTTAACCTCCCAATGGACCCATCCAAATGGGATGGATAATTAATTTTGCCACATCTACTCTCATGTCCCACGAATTCTCTGTTTCCCAATGCACTTAAGTGAATAAATTACAACAAAGCTTCTTTGATCTCTTCACTAGAACAAGCAATGTTTCAAGTTTTAATAATCATATTATACTATTATTCACCTGTGCATGCAGACTACCCACCAAGATCTAATTTTTCCAAAAGCCATATCATATCTAACACATAAGATAAAACATTTTCACTATAAAAGAAAAGGCATATTCAGAAATAGTCTATGTTAATCCTAGTTTAACTCACACATGCAAATGTTTTTTGCTTGTTTTCTAAAACCATTTTCAGATCAATTGTAAATTTTAACAATTTTACATCGTATTGTGGTTTCCCTTTTTTGTTCACTCGTAAGATTAAATGAAGAATTTTTGTCTCAAAGTCATTGGATTTCCTTCCTTTTTTGTGTTGTCTTCATTTTAGTGTACAAAAATTTCACGTCACTGCTGCTGCCATTCTCGTGTTATAGTGGTTGCCACCTACCTTGTTGACATTATCGACAATTTTGATTTCTTTTCCTTATTAATATTAATATTAATATTAATATCATTATTATTATTTACCATTTATTATTATATTTAAAAGTTTATGTGAATTTGATCTTGGAAGCTTATATGATCGGAACTTATGTTAGAATAAAAAATATTTCTAAAAATACTTATAGATTATTCATCAATGAAATCACTATTTGTTGTAGAATTTGAATCAATAATCTTGTAAAACATGAATTCAATTCTTGAACAACTGACTAACTTTCGTTGCTTTTATTTTACCATTTTCCCTACTTGGTTTAATTTATTTTTTTTGGGAAGTCTAATTTTAATTTTAATAAATTCAATTGTTAAAAAACCTAATATGATATTTTGTTGTCACATCTAAATTTCCATTAAAAAACCTATATTTGCCCTATTCTTGAATTGGGTGTTTTAGTTCATTATTGGACAATATATTGTGATTTTGATACCAAAATCAATTAATCTCAATACTTACATATGTGATACGGGAGCAAATGTTGTTTGCATGATATTTTTGGATAAAATCATTTAAGAAACCTTAAGAAAGTATGCTCATAACATACTGAGATGTGCTTTTTCGGAATTTGGTTTTACAAGCTTTAAGAAGTATACTCAGAACATACTTTAACAAGCATTTTAACCTGTTATGTTTAATATTTAGATGCATTTATAATCATTTAAAAAAAAAAACCTTGTAGCTTTAATTCCTTTAATTGTACAATAATTTTACATTCTTTAATCGTTTAATTCTGATACGTTTTAGAATTGCAGCTAGTAAAAATTCAGTGGTTTTCTGAGCCATTTTGAGTGACTAATATTATACAGAGCCATATTAATTTAGCAGATAGAAAAGTTAGTGGTTCCTACAACTTATGAAGTGAAAATGGATGCATCTATGATCTGTAACATAGTTACATACTCTAAGAAACAGTCCATATTCAACTGTAATGTCACATATATCACAGTTCATAATTCACCTAATGGTACATCATAATTTAATGAAATAAAGTAGAATCATTACAGAATCAAGTTAGTTCACGGGGAAAACTTTTCCCTGTACATAATTTAGTTGATTGAGTCTTGAGACTTTAAAATAAGATCATTGTCAATCTGATCTCTGTGTTTCTCATTTTTTATTCCTTACATTAAGGATAGTGCCAAGACCTTTGAGGCAATAGACATCATATATGAAGAATATTAGCAAGACACTTTCAAACATATTTTTATAATTTGATGAAAATGCATGTATGTCCTACTAAAGTAAAATTTGCTGCATAAGGAGTGAGACCTACATCATTTAGTGGGATCCACTTATATATTTCAACTAACAATAAAGAGTGTGTTGCTACTATTTCTCCATCATACATACACTACAAATGTGAAAGCCTGAATGCCTATTTTGGCCTCAGGCACAGGTTGGAGTAGACAATAGTGAGAGAAAAACTGAGTCAATCCTTCTCACCCTTACAAGTTGAAGTCAAAATAGCCTAATGAAGATGTGTAAATTAGGTACCTAGGTGATGAACAATGAAGTGAAAGAGTGGTCAATGTGATTGCATCTTCTAGTTTTCTTTCCAATCCTTTTTCTTTGTCCTGCTATTTACATATGTATCAGAATAAGATACATTTCAGAAGTCAATTATGGGCTCTCCCACTGTCAGATTTCTTTCCACTGTCCATGGCAAGTTAAAGAGCTTGGCCATGATAAACTTGAAGATTTTGTTCACATTTATATTGTGGGTTGCACTTGAGAAGAAAAGGGAAGCTTTCATTGCCTTTGCATAAGCCCTTGCCTGTATGCACTATCACCAAGTTAAATTTTGAAAATAAAAGCCAAGGCATAAGATAGAAAGCAACACTTTTATTTAAAGTAATGAAATTTGAACATTACTAATGTAGCTTTAATCAAGTAAGTAGGCCCCAATTTTAATATGCATAGGACATAATTTGGTAAATGTCAAATGCTAAGATTCCAAAAAGACTCCAAGTCAATGAAGTCATTTTTTATTTTCACACATAAATACAGGATTATATATGCATGATTAAGAGAAGAAAGTTACCAAACATACTTTTATATAAGTTGCAGCAATAATTATCTACCTGTGTTACAATTGTCCATTGCAAATCTGGGGGAAGTCTAACAAAATCATCAAATTTAGTTCCTATTAAAATGGGAATAGCAGTCTGCAAGTGAATAACATAGACATCAGAATCTACAAAATATAAATGAGCTTTCAAATTAAGGTTATTAAAAGCTCATAAGCACATTAATGACACTCATTTGCGATTATTGCGTATAAAACAATTACTAGGCATCATGCATCAATAAAACATACTGTTCTTTACTTGGTGTTAATTAGAAATTGCCACTACCTCTTGGTCATAAATCATAAATGGTTATTAAAGCTTTTTATGAAAATAATGCATGTACCCTGTCCTGTTGTACTATTTCAAAATTTTTCCACGTGAAAAGAATTTGGAACTAACTTTAACCGGTGAAGATATTTATTAACTATCTGTACCACAGAAAATGAATCTGAGTAATTTTTTGGTACCTGATTCCACTTTCTTGCTTCACTATACCATCCAAAAACACTGCAAAAACACCCCCAAAGTAAAAAAAGAAAGAAAACAAAACAATTAGTTCAGCAATACCAGAAAAAATCCACAGAAGCTTAGCAGATAGATTTGGAAGCTAATAGCTACCTATTCAGTGTACAACGACTGGTGAGATCAAACATAACCAAAATTGCAACTGCATCTTTACAAGCCATGGGAATTTGACACTGTGATCCTGTGTCACCTACATATACCACCACAAAATAATTCAGCATCAACACTTTTTATTCAAAGCTACAAACCCAGAAAAGCCATATAAGAAAAATTATTTTTTTAAAAAGAAAAAAAAAAGATACAGAAAGGGAAAGTAAAACCAATCACCTGCAACATCCCATATACTGAATGAAATTCTAGCTCCTTGAACAAATAAAGTTTTGTCCATTAGATTAAGTCCATTCATTTGCAAGCTCCTCTTTTCTTGCTCATCCCCTACATACTTGATCTGGGAAAAAAAAAACCACATATATATAACTCTTTTAAAAAATAAAGTAGTTGAACTTGAAAGTTTAAACTAGTACTGCATGACTACATACATAAAAAAAATAAAAATACTCCAATTAAAAAAAAAAGGAACACAAATTAATAACAAAAAGAAAAAACTAATACCCATCTTAGATCAATGAAAAGTGAAAGAAATAAGTTAGACAAGTGAGAAAGGTGTTGATATCATAACTCACCACAAAACTAGTTTTTCCAATATGGCAATCACCAAGCAAGCTGATCTTGAGGTTGACCAAATCAGAGTCAGTGTCACATGAGGTGGTGGGGTGTCCATGCATGGAGCCACCATGGACGGTGGCCGGCGGCGGATGGTCATGTAGGGGCAGTCTGAGGTAAGGAGGAGGAGAAGGGGTTCCTAGAGAGCAAAGGAGGATCCTGTCCCAAATAAAATGGAAGAAACGGCCAATAAAGGATACCCTATGGAAAAGGTTACAATGGACGTTGACATGAACCATTCTTTGGCATGCTTGAGCCTTTCTTCTTTCACTCTTGCCAATGATTTTGGCCATTAAGACACTGTTTCTGACTTTCTCAATACTCATAACTCCATTGCTTGTGTTTTGTGTGTATGCCTTGGTCCCATTAAGCAGACATCAATTCTTGTGCATTCAATATGATAAAATAATCTTAACTGGTTCTTTTTTATGGTTGCAGGGAAAAATAAAGAAAAAGGAAAATAATTAAAATCTTGGGAAAGTTATTCTATCAAGGAGCCAATGTTTTCAACCTATTAAAGTGACCTGTGCATGATTAACTTATAAGATAAATTAATTCTATTATAAATTAAAAATTAACTTTACGAAAATAATAAATGTAGAAATTATCTATTAATTGAATTAAAATTTTTAATATTATAAATGATAAAAATATATTTATAAAATTTAATATTTTTACTATTAATTAAATTAATATCCCTTAACAATAACTTATTATCTTACTTGGTTGGAAAACTATAAAATAGATTTTTGATAAGATTACCAGATAAATGGAGTTTAATTATAAATTTTAATATTTTATTATGTAAATTAAATAAATATTAAAATAAGAATAATATTTTTTATATATTTTTATTAAAAACATATAAAAAGTTGTAATTATATTGATAATTATATATTATAAAGATAAAATTTAATTATTTTATTTTTTATTTTATTATTTATAATTTTTTAATAAAAATTATATTTTTAAATAACAAATTTTTTTATTTGATATTAAAAAATTATTTTTATTTTTTATAAAAAAAATAATATTTCTTAAAAAATTATTTTATTTTTAAAATTTTTATCAATAAAAATCAAATATTTTATTATAAATAATAAAAATAAAATATTTAATAATTAAATTAAATATTATACCACTAAACAATAGTATAAAATAGTATTTTATAATAAATAAAAATATAATAATAATTTTCAACCAGAAGCTGAAATTTAGAAAACTAATGTGACTAAAATTTTAAAAAAATAATTATTTCATTTAATGATGGAAAAACTATCATGCAAAACAAAATTAAAAATTTTAAAAAAAATTAACTAAATATTTTATTTTTTTTGTTTAATTAAGATATACAGCTAAATATACTCGCAGTAAATATAAATTAAAATTCCCTTTTTAAATGCATTATAATAAACTTTATAGCTTTCACCAAAATAAGAAATTGTTTGGTGTATTCTCATGTGAGTATATAAGAATCAAAGCAGAAAACGTTATATATTAACAACAACAACAAAAAGTTTAGAAGCTGTCAGTTTATTGGGTACATAGAATTTGAATTTACATGACTTTTTATCTTTATTGGTACAGTTTACAGGCTACTTTTAATAAAGGACAAACTAATTACAAAAATTAAACTCAAAATCTTCCTTATTTTAGGGTTACTCATTATATCATTTGGCATTGACGGTACTTAATTTAATTGATATATATATATATATAAATAATATGGAAAAATTATCATAAAAATTATAATTCCATAATATTACAGATATTTTAACTAATTTTACTATGTATGGAAGAAATTCTGATAAAAATTTAATTTCATAATGTTACAGAAATTTTTAGCTTAAATTAGACTAATTTCTATAAAAAAAATATATACTCGACCTAAATTAATAAAATTACCTTATTTAGCCGATTATAACTAATATAATATGAAAATAATAAAATTTTAAACCAGTTAATATTGCTATATTTTATTATCAAATTTAAGGAAAGGTAATCAAATCCATTAATTGGATTGGTCGAATCATTGTTTTTTCTCAAATTTTTACCAAGACAACTATAATTTATACTTTAAAATTAAGTCTGTAAATTCTAATTCATTTTGTTTTTATTATAAAACTATATAACATTTTTTTTATATAGCGCGTTACAGTTAGTTGACCGGTGGTTCTATGAGATTCCTAAAGGGTCCATATTGCCGGCTTAGAAGTTAGAAACTTATAATTGGGATAGTGAAGGGGTATTTTAATAAATTCAAATAGGGGTAGTTTTGGAAAAAGAATCTGACCAAAGGAGAAAAACAGGTAACGAGGAATATATACGTGTCTTTGTGGACATCCACTGAGCATCTTGTGTTGTGACATGTTTTTAAGATAACAAAAAGATTGTAAAAGAAATATAATAATAATAAAAAAAACAAAAGATGTTTCCGATAACAAGGAATTTATCCAGTGTGGATCTGGAAGGAGTGCACACACCCATTGGAATAATTTTCCCCCCCATTTTTCATATCATCATTAAATCAAACATACCAATTGTTGAGTATTATCTAATGGTATGTATCATATTATCTAGTAGAATTTATGTGCTAATATTTTAGTAAATGATAATGTTTTTGACTTTAATAGTGTGTATAAGTTAAATTCTAAGTTATTACTGTTAAAATGGTATTTATGAATAAATAGGAAAAATATGTATTGAGATGGTGAAACAATTGAAAAAATGTTCATATTTTATGATTGTTAATTTTCCTCTAAAAAATGACAAACAAACCAATAGGATTCTAGTACTTTGCTAAATTAAACATTATGAATTGTGTATGCTATTTTTTTTTTTAAAAAAATACAAACTATTAGAAAAGTAGTTTACTCTGATTGATAGATCTGACAGAGTTTATTTTTTAAAATAAAGTTATAAAGGAAAAAGGCTGCTACAACCCTGCAGTACTTCTCTCATTTCTTCTGCTATGTATGGTAAAGAACTTAAAATACAGAGAACATTGATGCTTGTCCAATTTTTATAGGCGTGCTATCAATCTTCCCCTTAAACTAACTTATATAGAACTTTATAAACGCCATTATTTGATGCACTAACCAATACATTTATGTCTTGGCTAGTTGGCTATTATTGGCCATAAAAAAGAGTCTCGTTGTCTTATGCTTGTAAGGAAAAAAGATAAAGGAAAATAAACTGGAAGAGAATGCAAGTTTTACTACCATGCCATTTGAAGGAAGTCTATGTTAGAGATGTTAAAGAATCGATTTAAATTATTTTAATATGTTAAATTGATCTAAAAAATAGAATAAGTTGTTAATTAAAAAAAATTTAAAAAATATATTTCTTATATAAATTAACCATATTAAATCTATATTTTATATTTATATAAACACTAACTTAAAATATTTTTAAAAAATATTTAATTCTTGATTTTGTAATTTAAATAATGTTAGTAATTTATAATAAAATTTAATATTTATTTATTTATATTATATATTATATATTTATATGTTTTTTAGACTATATATACTTCGATTAATTGGAATTTATTTATTTATTAACCGTAAAATAAATCATTGTACCCTTTAAAAATTTTAAAAATAAAATAACTGATCAAATTCAAACTATAAAATATTATATTGATTTGGTTTATTTGATTTTAATATTATTTTAAATTTATCCAAACCACACTATAAATTTTTTTTTATCTCAAAACTAATTTAAAATAAACCACGAACATTTCTAATCTCTATACTATCTTATAAAGTTTTATTTGTATATTATTTGTTTTTAGATACTCGATGACACTCCATGCTTATAGGTTTATTTAGAACATAAAAAATATATAATATATAATTTAGTGAAAAAAATGTTAATCAATATTCTATAAATATTAGTTAAGAAATTGAAAATAAAAATTATTAAAAATATCGTTAATACACTTTTATTATAATTTTTAATGTATTTTATGCTTTTTTTAATGGGAGAATTTCACATTAATTATAAATATAATTAAAATAATTTTATAATACTTAAATACATTTTTATTAACTTTAAAATAAATTAGGTATAATTCGTTTTAATTATAATATTATAGTTTATCTAATCTTAATATTTTATTATTTACATATATATAATTTTGTAAAATTTATACATCAAATGTTCAATCTTTAAATATAAGAAATATGTCAAGATATTTTCTAATGGTTAAAAATATAATAAAAAATTTCTTTATAAAATGTGAACAATCCTCCTTCTTTAAATTGATTTTTTTTATATAAAAAATAGATCTAGCTTATTTTAATATTTATTAATTCTTTAATTGGAATTCTTAAAACACCAATTTTATAATAAAATAATCTTGTTGAAATCAAAACTTAAAACATTGCTTAACAAAACCCTTTAATAAAATTGGATATTTCTTCGATGCCTTTTAAGGGCTCCATGTTCTCATTCTCAAAAGTTGAATTTAGTTTTGATTTTCAAAACTAGCAACATTTGGTGGCACGAGACAAGTTTGAGGAAACCAATTTCACCTCTTCTCACCTTCCCATACCATATGTCTTCATTTAATATCAAACCCATGCATTAATTTATTACGGAATCTGGTTCCAAAACATTGTTTACTAGAAAATTCCTTCTTCTTCTTTTTTCCTTCACAAACCTTAGCATCCATTTTGGTGATACTTTGTTTAAAGAGGTCAATATATATAGTTAACAAGTTTGATAGAAGGTATCTATAGTTCTACATTATGTAAATTAACTTTTTCATTTTCTTTTACATTGATTTTATCTACTAATCAATACTCTCCTTGTTTAAAAAATTGTTATTTAAAACATTTTATTTCAGTTTTATTTGTTCTTTTAAAAAATAAAAGATTAACTAATAATTAGTTTAGATAGTAATTTTTTAAAAAAAAATATTGGGTTTTAATTTTAAATTTTGAGAGAAAAATGGTTAGGGGAGCCTTTTTTTCCATCATAGGAGGGTCTTTTAAGTGATTTTAAAATTAAGCTTGTTTTTCTTTTCATTTTCTACATTTTTATCCATTCATACTTCTCTTTAGCAATGATTTGATTTTTCTTCTTTGGACAGGAGATGAAAAATGTTTTAAAATAAATTTATATGATAATATAAATTTTCATAAAATATTTTTTTTTCCAAATTATATTTTGATAATTATGTAATTATACATTTGAATTTTAAAATATTGCAAATAATATTTTTTAAAAATATCATATAATCTTATTAAATAAATTTAACCTATATATTAAAAATAAAAACTATATAATTGGGTATTAAAACTAATATTAACTTAATTATTAAATTAATTAATGAAATTTTATTTCGATCCATATTAAATGTACCTATAATTTTTTAAAATGCGTTTAGGTGGTATTTAGGTTGGTTTCTGCCCATCTTAACTATTATTGTTGCTATTTATTCTTTTTGCACTTTTAAATTGGTTACTGAAAATTTTTGTCAAATTCAATTTAGTTTCTTGAAAAAATAAAAATTATAAAATAGTTCTTAATTTGTTTAGGCATAATAATTCCTCGTTAAAAGAACCCAGTTTAATTAACAAAATATCTTTACGAAACATTAATTAGGATGATATGGCACCTATAATTTTCATTTTGTAAAATATTTTTTTAAATTTCTTTGTGAATTTTCTTAAATACTGTGTAATTATACATTCATTAATTTATAGTTAATTCAAGATAATTTAGTTTCAATTCAAGGTTTTTTTTATCAAAATTAAATTCATATTGTTTACTTTTAAATTTTAATCGTGTTGCACATGCTCATTTAGATTTATATTTCATAATATTGTTATGTCTATATACTAGTTATCTGCATGTTTTTACATTTAAAAAAGAAGATGAACAAAAAATAAATTTAGATCAACCTTTCAATGTCATCATATGCAAAAGAAGATAAATAGGATACATCACATTGTTTCCATCTTTTGTTTTCACCTGTGATTTTCATATATTATTAATAATGACATTATTTTTAACAGAAAAATAAGCTTTTAAAAAATTCATTGTGATTAACCAAGTAACATAAAATTATAAACTCAAAACTTTATCATCTTTATTGTTAAAATTTAAAAATTATTTTACAAAATAAAAATGACTGGTGTGATATTAACTGATTAATGAGCAAGACAATTTTGTTAAGTTAAACAAGAATATTTTAATAGAGAGACTAAAATGTTTCACAGAAAAAAATTTCAATGATTATTTGGTAACTTTAATTTTTTTAAGGACTAATTTGGATCTAGCAATTTTTTTTCAAAAACCAAGTTAGATGTTTACTTTTAAAAAAAAAAAGCCAGACCTCACTTATTTAAAAGTTTGACAACCAAAAACATTAAAAAAATTGAGAAGTACTAAAATCAAAATCTCATAAAAATGTACAAAGTAAATACATCTTTAAACCTATAATTATCTAAACTGCATAAGTCGGAAGATATCATATTCTGTATTAACAACCCATAAGTAGAGGGGAGTTTCATATGCAAATTGTCCACCCAATCCAAATATAACATTGTCCACACAAGCTGGATTGTAGTAACTACTTTATGGATTGCAGTTGTACAAGTTCTTAGTTAGTATGTCTTAAAGTTGAGTCATTAGTGTTTATACTGATTATTGAGATCAACTTCATGCTTATGATCAATCCAATGCATATAAACTAACATAGGTTAAAAGTTATCATAATTCATAATGTAAACAGCTATGTAGCTGATCTAGCATATAATGGTAACAAAACAAATCATGCCCTCTGCACAGAAAAATTAAGAATGAAATCTTTAATTTCATCATTAGCTCTATCCAGCGCTGTCCGTCCATCTGCATCTATTACATCATATTTTGCTCCAGCTCTCAAGAGTTCCTCAATTTTTGGCTTGTCACCTTCTGAGGCAGCTAACAGCAAAAGGATGTCCACAGGGTGGATGTTTTGGTTTAGAAGAGCCTCCATTTTGTCATATGATCCTTCAACAGCAAGCATTCCCATATAGTTGAAGTACTGCAAAAGATTATAATGTAATTATAAAGCTTGTTCACAACAGTGTTTTGAAAGAAAGCAGGACTGAACCGGCTGGTCAGATGGGGACTGGTTACCCTTCGCATCATTTAAACCACAAAACAAATCAGATAAAAACTCGGTAGCCAACCAACAGAACCACTACAAAATCAGTAGGTTGAAATGAACCAGTGAACTGGTGAAAAATCGATTTTGTATAAAATAACATTGTTTTAATTATTTTTTGCAAAAAAAAAAGGAAGAAAAACTTAATTATGTTAAATTTTATTTAGTTTTGCATGTGCAACTTGAATTTATAAACTTGAAATGAAATGTAATATTCAGTTTTTAACAATGTAAAATTGTGGTATTATATTATAATATTTTTTAATATATTATATACTATAAATATTTTAAAAATAATATTTAATTAATATTAGTTCGACCATGATTAGACTATTAACCCTTGAACCAATGCTTTAACCGGTTCAACGATGAGTTCAGATTTAAAAATCTTGGTTAATATTGATTGAACATGAAGGCATTTTCCAAACACATGCGTTTTCCCTTCCAAAGCTGAATTTCCAAATTACAATACCTAAGGACAATCTATAAAAGAATGGGAATAGGTAGAATAATAGTACTGGATCATAGTGTTCTTGAAAGCAGATTAGTTGGGGAAACTTGAAACTCAGAATACCTGGAATAAAACCAGTTAAAATGGTAGAAAATGGGGAATGTGAAATAAATACTACAAATTCAAATTTCTTCCAGAGTTGAACCAGTAGCAAGATGGGCTATGCAGGCCCTGCCAAACATTTTTTTCTCTAATGCAACATTGAATAAAATAGATACCCAATAAAGTTGCACTGTTTCAACTGAACTATACACAAATAAATTTAAAGAAACTCTTTGAAATTTGTTACTAGGGATACCCGAAGATCATAAAAAAGTGGATATATTGTAATGCAGAGAAAAATTAGGCAATATGTTTGCTTGACTTATTTGTGATAATATGTCTTGGAGTTTTCAAGATATCAAATTTATGACGAATTCATCACATTATATCAGATATGTGCAGCACAGGAAAGGGTCTAAAGTTCAGTAATTGATAACCTAGTTAGTAATTTTCCAAGTTATTTATTGCAATGCCCATTTCTTCCTATAAAGTAACTCCAGAACCTAATATAAAGTGTCATCTAACTTATGTATGGGCCTAATTATTTATATAACTTTAGGCTTTACAAATCAGGTGAAATGGAAAGAGATTGTTCCCATCTCTTCATTCAAGTATACAAACCAGTAATGCATTATAAAAAAATGAATGAACATGAATGTACTTCTGTCCATTACAATGTTAATTTTCCAGGATGCAGATGCTGCAAGAGGGGTTAGCAAGTGATTTATCATTCTTTATATAGTAAGTGAATAGATAAGAGTCGTTGATGCTAATACCTGGATGAGGGATCTCATCCTTTTACATCGTTCTATAACAATCATCTCAATAAGATGTGTTATAACGTCTTTTGTTTTAACAAAATATAGGACGAGACAATGATAGCTGAAAATTGGGCAAAGAGCTGACATATTTAAGTACTTGTTAATCACAGCAATTCCAACCCGGATCAATTTTCAAATCTACTTCCTTTTCCCTCTCCCTTCCTCTTCCCTTTCCAAGATTTTTTTAAATCTAAAAAATATACTATTATAAAATTGTGATCTTGACCCTACTATAGCATTGAAGCATGATGAATATGAACTCATGTCTTTCTTCAGCAAGTTAAACAAAATTGAAAATCATGATGAAAGTTGCTCTCACAACCCTGAAGCCACCAAGAACACATACTAATAATGCAGAAGCATAATTCATAGTTGCACAAGTTCAAAATTTCCAAAATACTAACATCATCTTAATCCTTATTAGCTGTAAACTCTTAATAGAGAAAAAAACAATAATAATGTCCTCTTTTTAACAAGATGGAGGAAGACTCAAGGTAACTTAAAGTTGGGCAAAGAGCAGAGAAATTTAAGCACATACTAAAATCATTGATACTCCAACCCAAATCAATTTTCTATCTCAATGGATGAAGTATGAAATTGTGGATTTATCTTTGATACTGCCTCTTTCCCTCTCCAATTACATTTCTGCTTCCTTTTCGCTTTTGCTTTCCATTTTTTTTATTTAAAAAGTGTTACAAAATGCTGATATTAACCCAGAGCATTGAAGCATGAATAAATTGTAGGAATCCAGGAAAGAGAAATGGAAATCAATAGAAACAAATAAGCAAACAGAGAGAATGAATAATTTTATTAAATTACTGAGAATGAGAGTAAGAGTTTTCCTCCAAGGTTTCCCCTTCACAAAGAGTTTCCCCCTTCTCACAAACTTTCTACTTCTCTGAATTTTCCATCCATCTTTAGTCCCCTATTTATCTAATTGATCCCTTCTAACAACCTAACTAACTACTCTAACAATCCCTAACTAACTTTCCCTTCCCTTCTGTCTCAGCACCTAGCGGAATATGTACTCAAGTTTCTCTTGAGCAAGTTATACTAAATTTGAAAGTCCTAACAAAAATGAAATTGTTCTCTCATCTTAAAGTCACTCCATGAACAGCATATGCCAGTAATGCATAAGCTGAATCCTTCATAGTAGCACAAGTTCAAAATTCCAAACCATAGAAGCATCATTCTCATTCCCTACTTGATGTAAACTCTAACATAAACTAAACAAATAACAATGAACTTCTATAGAAGAATCACAAGCATAAGTATGACACAATTCCATAGAATCCATGCACAAAGTTCACAAATGTGAATTGTAACATAGAGAATTTCAGTTACCAACCTGTTCAACATCATCTCTATCAAAATCATCACGGGCCTGGCTGCCATAAATGCCAGCACCTTCAGCATCAACACCATTCTTTCCAAACCTAAACCAGCATGTGATTCTGGAGCCATTGGAGGGTCCAATTTTTGAAGTGAGACTGAGCCGTCCAACTCTTCTTCTGATACCAAGAAACCGTGAAGCCAAGTTTGTGTTTGAGGCGGAAACAGGTGGTGGTGAATTGAAGGCATTGTTGGATTTAGATGTGATGGGTTGGTGGGTGAAGCATGAGATAGAAATAGATGCCATTGTTGAGTTCTTAGGAACAAACTTAGCTTGTTTGTTCCACTTTCACTTGTGTTCTATGTTCCTATCCATCCACATGTCTGAAACTGAAAGATAGATAGGGGAATGATACGATGCATGTCATTCACACTATGTGGTTGAACAGACAATAATTTGGGCCGTTCATCTGATTTAGGATCACGATTTGAGATAAGGACTCAACACTCTTGTATATGTAGGGATATAGGCGTCTCAGTTGCACCATCTTACATTCTTACTCTTATTTGTTTATGACTAAAGTTATTGGATGCTATTATGATCTATAAATAACTGTTTCGGAAGGGTTTTGATTAATCATGTAATTTTTATGTTTATGTAAGTATATTTTACTTAATTAATTGGTGGAAAATGTTATTTTTATTCGACGTGATAAAAAAAATTCATATGACTTATATCTATCCAGTCATAAATGTGACAGTAAAATTCTAATTTTTCTTAATTTATAAATGATTTTAATTCATCTCATTCTTGAATGACTATTCTCATTTTTATTTAATTTTAATGGTTTTTATATGTTAAGTGTTTATTTTTTTATTTATCATTTTTTAAAATATTATTAATTTTAACTTAATTTTTTTTTAATTTTATATATGTTATATTAAAATTATTTTCTTATCTTAACTATTAATATCTTTTATTAAAGGAACTGGTTAAGTCGAATATAGAATTATTATAGATACTACATATTCAAATTTTAAAATTTAAATTATTAGTTAAGTTGGATAGTATTGATTTACACACTCAATGATAAATAAATTAAAGATTTTTAAAAAAATAAATTTTAATATCAATATACTATTAATAATAATTTTCATTTAAATTTTAAATTTTGATACATTAAATTTATAAATGTTTAAATTTTTAAATAATTTTTATTTATTTATTTTTGAATTAAAAACACCTTTACAATTCACACAAAACTTATTAAAAATATATAAATGTTGAGTGAAGGGCCACTGTACCCTTTTACCGGCTGTAGTCAAATGCTGCGCGTTATTACCTAACAATCTGTATCACTTCGTTTTTTAATGTATGTTTTAAGATATATAATAAGAATCTAAGAAATAATAATTAATCTTAAAAATTATAATATTTTAATGTATTAATATATTAGATTTTATATTTTAATAAAATTTATTATATATAAGTTTTTATTATATATCTTAAGACATATATAAAAATAATATTACATATTCAATAAATTTTTTAGATAATTGTTATGTAAATAAAAAACATTAAAGGTCCAAGAAACAAAGAGCCATAGAGTTAGAAGAACACTAATCATATGGGAAAACAGAGAAGTTTTTATTGACTGGTGGAGAATTCCTTTTTACATTTGCATTTTTTCTATATACATTTTCTTTTAATTCTGTTATATATTATTTTCAAAATTATCCTTAAAAATTTCAAAATTTAATTTCTGGATCAATATTTCAAAAGATTATTTTGTATGTTATGAATATCAGTTTTTGAAAATATACAAAATATATATTTTATACATTTTCAGAAATTATTTTTTAAAATAAAAATGAAAAATATATTTATAAACCAAATTTTATTTAATTTTAAATAAAAGTTGTAATAAGTAAAATGAGAAGGTGTAAAAAATAAAGTTGAGACCATTGAACTCAAGAACAAAGGGCCCCTATGAATCTCGTGGTAGCCCAAGTCCAAACTATGTTCTATGTTGGATTTGGATATAGGTATTACTTTTGATTATTTTTTTTCTGTTTTGGTAAATTTTATTTTTAAAATTATTTTTCGGTAAACATATAAAATTTATTATAATATCTCTGAAATTGAAATTTTATAAATATAAAAATAAATTTTAAAATTTTTTATAAGTATAATTTTTTATAAAAAATTCAAAAATATTATTTTACATAAATACTTTCAAAATATATTTTTAAAATTTAAGTTTTAAAAATATAATTTTACATTTTTGAAATTTAAATTTTAAAATGTAAAAATATACTTCCAAAAATTTATTTTCGATGTACAGTTTCAAAAATAAAAAGAAGTAAAGGGATGCAAAAATGCTCTGGCTCAAGGGTGGAAAAAGTAACACTCTGGATATTGCGTGATAGGTAGCCCGTAATCTTTTTAAAGTCGAATTGGGTATTTAAAATGTGAAGATGTTAGTTTATACTTTAATAATTTAATTATGCTTGAACTGGTAATAATAAAAAAATATTTTTAATGTTATATATATTAAATAATTAATTAATTTCAAATTATAACAAAATAAAAAATTATTTTACATTATTATAAAAAGCTTATATTATATATTTTATAAGAAAAAATATAATAAATATTTAAATAATAATAATAATAATAATTTATATGTAATATTGTGTATATGTTTTATTTGTTTTAAAAATATTATAATAAAAATTAAAATATATTTTATTATTAAACTGATTTGATATAGTTTGAAATACTGATTTTAAATATATTTTGACCAATTCTGATCAATTTTTTACTTTTTCAGGTTTTTTTATTTCATAGATTAATAACTTTACCGATTGGTTCAATCAACCAAACCGGTATATAATCCTATTTAAAACAACTAAGATAGTGAGATTAAGGACAGTACAAACAAGTAAGCATTAAGGATAATAACCAACTTAATTCTACACCAGAGACCCCATAAATATATTTTAAGCAGGATTGTAGAACATACTTCAATGTTTAATGAATAATAAATTTATTATTTAATATATACTTTTGACACTTTTAAAATTTTTATAAGAATTTAAGTTCTCATAACTATTATTTTTTTCATTTCTTATATTTTAAAATATTAATAAATGTTCATCATTTTTTTTTCATATTACTTACCATATTTATTATTTATATTTTTCTTCGATATCGAAATTTACACACTTTAAAAAGTTTTAAAAAGTTATTTTTAACATTTATTTAAGATTATATTCTATTTCAACGATCAAACACTAATGATTATAGCTGTTTTATAATAAAAGTAAGTTCAAATTTAAATGAATAAAATGTCAATTTAAAATTTAATAAAATATTCTCCTTACGAATATTGGTCACATAAGTAATACTAATATTTTTTATTAAATGTATAAATTATATATATTACTTTATTTTCCGATCTTTTTAGCAAACTTTTTAAAAATAATACAAGAGTATTTAACTTAAAAGAAGATAAAGAGACAGATATGTTAAATGAGAATGTTTCTCTTATAATAAAGTGAAATAATTAAATATTGATTACTAAATTTTATTATGAGATTGAAATATTCAAATTATATAATTATTTAAATTATCAAATAAATTTAAAAATATTTTAATTCTAACTATTTATTATAAAATCAAATTCATTATTCTTACTTTCATCTAAAACTAATTTTTTTTTACTAAATATATCTCTAAAAAAAAAAAATACTCCAACCTATATACAAATCAAAATTTGCCAATAAGATCCTATATAAATAAAGGTTTACTTGAATTGTATTTGTGAAAAAAGATTAAAAATTATGTTATAAACTTTCAAGTGTAAATATTGTATGGAATATTCATTCAAAAACAAGTAACAGTTACAATTTTATTTAGTATTTACATGTTATAACTATTAATACTCGTACACTTTATATTAACAGTTTAGACTACTTATAAAAAATATCTTTTCATTATAATTTTAATCTTATTATTTTTCAATAATATATTTTATTTTAAAATTTAAGAATAGATTATTTTTATAATAATTCTATTGATATTTGTATTAAGTTTTTAAACTACATATATATATATATATATATATATATATATATATATATATATATGTGTGTGTGTGTAAATAAACCCTTTTGTGTATTTAATAGTTAATCTATTTATCATTAAGTGAGTGAATCAATTGTTAAAGTTGATCCCATTTAATTAATCATCTCGAATTCAAATTATAAAATTGCAGTGAGATCATTCAATTTTAGTTAATATTTTAATATAAATGATAAAATTAATAAAATCATTGAAATAAATGGTGATGAAAGAAAATACATTAAAAGATTAGATTATTTTTTAAGTTATGTATCATTTATAAAATATTATGGATAATATATAATTATTGCTATTTAAAAATAAAAAAAATTAATTTATTAAAAATGACGTTTAAATTTGACCATGTTATAAGATAAGTTGAATAATAAATTAGTCACATCATCTATAAAATATGAAATATTAAAATTACTTAATTGTGAGGCTCCATACATTTAAACCTATCTAATAAATTAATGCTCTGTGTTTCGGTTTGTTACAATTTTTTTAATAAATGATTTTATATCTTAGGAAATTAGAAAATAAAATGCAAATTAATAAATTATATATATTTTGTGGGTCATTCAACATAAATTTTGCTTTAAGACTCAACATTTTTTGGCACGACTCTGTTAGAGTAATAAAGTTTCTTCCTTCAATACTACACTAGCTACTCTAATTCGAAGAAGTTCAACCTTTCTTTTTGTTAGATTAAAAGCTTCTAAGCAAAGATAATCTGTTTTATAGCTTGTCTTAAAAAATATTGATTTACAATTTGAGTAAAAGTACCATGTTTTGCTGCTAACTTGAACGTTTAGTGGCAGGGTCACACAAATTTTAAGATTTGAAGCCCATAATTAATAAAACTATATAATGTTCCACAGGTAACAATTTGGATTCCGGATTTCCTTCATTGTTGTTATTTTATGTATAATTAACTTGGTCATCATGTTTACACAAGAGCAACGAATCTGAGACAAATCCCTCGTTGTTCAGATTTATAATCATGGTTGTCCTTTGAACAAAGTATGATACAAATTGAGTGGTGTTTGATATTGTTGATGTAGGCAAGTCATTTATTTTCTTTATTTCTTCATTTCTTCATTGGTTTGCTAAAGAAAGTTTCATAATGATAGGACCCATAGACTAGGGCAGTAACCTCCATTGCAATTGTATGCTTTGTATCCGTCCAATTCTTCTTTGCAATTCTTTGGAATGAAAAGCATGTCAATAGGTAAAAGTGTTTACAGAAATAAGAATACAGAGATACAATTTTGGTTCCTGAAACTGCAATGGATTTGACCGATTTGGTTGCTAAAGGAAGTGCCATACTTACAATTTTGGATCGGGAATTGATTCAAAGAAATAAATGAAAACAAGGTCTAACAGCAAGGATGTGTATATATACAAGATTTTCTCCACTCCTGATTATTGGAAATCATGATTGAGGTATACAAGTAGAGCTTGGAGACAAATCCCTTCTTTACATTTGGAAGTTAGAACCATGATTTATAGTTTGGACAAATAATGCTGCAACTTGAATGGTGTTTGGTATTCGTTGACACTTGGAGACGAATCTATTTGGCACCAAGAATGCTCACAGCAAACTTGCAGTATAGCCTTTGAAAACTCCAAGTTTGAATGAGTCCCACATTGAATAAGTTAGATAAAGCAATGTGGATGATGAGAGTATAAAATTAAAGCGAGGACTATTGAGCAACATACTTACCTGGACGGGGTCAATGGGTGATCTACAAGGCCCATGGCCTAGGGCAGTGACCTCCATTGCACTTAGGAGGGGTGCTGCTCTAAGGTCTGCTCAAGTAGCAGAGCCTACGTCATAATTTGTGGTAGCGGGGGCCTGCGTTCGCGCGGCCCCTTCCGTTTCAGTCATAAGCTTTCCATTAACTTTCGTGAATTAAGACATGTTGGTTTGTCCAGAACTTTTTTAGGGCCGCCTTTAGGATGTGTATGTTTGCAGAGTAGGTCAGTGCGCCAGTTGTCTTATTTATTAAACAAAATCTGTCAGTGCTTTTGGCTAATCCTGACTCAACAATCTTAGAATTGGCACCTACATTCATACCAAGCTGTAGGTGTATCTGTATTCCAAACTTCAAGCTAGCTTCCACCAACTCTTATCATTACAGAATTCAGATAAGGCCACCCAAAGCTGAGCGCCTAATATTAGGCTTTGCTAGCTCCATAAGTATTAACTCTATGGAGCTGCAGGGAGAACACCTAATGTGAATGATTTCTTATTATTTCTTATCCATCTGCGGTGGTATTAGTCCATACCTCTGTCCAGTTCCAATCTTAATATTATTAAGTCTAATTTAGATTGAAGCTGATGCAATCCTGAAGGTCTCCTGGAAAGAAATCTTATATTCACTCAGACTTGATGGGGTGGTTCAAATTGGAATAGCCAAGGTGCAATCTTGTAAGACATGAACGATGTTTTCCTCTATATGATCAGAGTGATTTCAGAAAGGATCTCCCACATCCCACTTGAATTTACATTGATTAGTCAGCGATCTGTCATGATTCATGACCAATTTGCCAAAAAAAAAAAGCTTAGTTCTCTTGGGGCTTTTGATGTTCCAAATCCTTCTCCACGAAGTATGATGAGGGGGCTGAACTATAAGCACTCAACACAGCATAGGCACTCTTAATTCTAAATGTACCTCTGGAATTACCAGGCCACGCATGGTTGTGAAATTCAAATAGCCTATCAATTTAAGTTTCAAATGATTTTTATCTATCATATCAGCCTGGGTAAGGAACACTAGTTAATTGACATTGCTGATGGAGGGTAGTTTTGTTTCTCTTTATTTCTTCACCTGTTTGTCAAAACAAAGGTTCAAAATGATGGTATAGCCATTACAACTGGAGACCAATCTTTCAACAAGAATGTTCACATGGCTGAGCCTCCAAAGCTCCCTGTTTCAATGAATCCCACACTGAAAAGGTTAGACAAAGTAGAACGAAGGATGGGGTGTAAAATCAAAGTCAGTGATCTGCAGCAACATACATACCTGGATGGGGTCAATGGGTGATCAAGAAAGCTCATGGCCTAGGCCAATAACTTCCATTGCACTTTGGAAGGGTGCTGGCCTAAGGCCTACTCAAGCGGTAGAGCCTACATCATAATTTGTGGTAGTGGGAGCTGCGTTCTCGCGGCCCCTCCGAATTTTAGTTTAAATGTTTGTAGTCGTTGCGTCAATCTCTTCATTGTATCTTAACTTCCACCAATTTTTAATTAATGCTAATTGGGGAAATAATTAAATTTTAATGATTCAGGCTTATGGAATTATAAATGACTAGAAGAAACTTTAAACAGAATGATGAAAGTATGCATAAGCCTCATTTTGGAGAAAAGATTCTTTTGCTGTGATTCCAACTTCATAGGTTAACTCTTAAAGTGTCTTTTTCAGTATGACAATGTTTTTTATATTGCCTATGGACTCGTAATTCGTTATTGGTTCCAAGGGCTTGTTTGTTTAGCTTTAGAAAAAGGATTTAAAAGTATTTATTTTTTTGTACATTTTATGAAAAGTACAAATTATTATTTGTTCAGTTACAATCATAAAAATTGAAACAAACAGGTTCTAAATTATTTTCTCGTGCTTCTTCCTAATCAGAGTATCATGGAATTAAAGGTATTGAATTCTATCCATTAATAAAAGATGAATAAACTAATCATAGTATATCTATCATTTTCTAGTACTAAGAAACGAGGTCATTTATCATTTCCCTTGGTTCAGATACTAACAGAAATTCTACCAGTTGAGTTGCCTAAAACTTTGTTCTATGAAATATTTTAAATGAAAAATCACAAATGCAGTGTGACCGGTGTTTCACAATTGTCATTTAGAAGAATATCATCTGAAGAATATAATGGAGTACTTACCTTTATTGAAAACAGTTTTAAGTACTCCACATGCCACAACTTCTCAAATTGTAAGTGACTTCCTAGTTTTGGACACATCTCTAAAATCATGCATAAAATATTGAGGAAAAATGTGTCAAATTTATATAAAAAAGAATTAATAGGCTGTCATTCATAAAAGAATAAGCAGTTGAGCTTGAATATTGAATAGGCTATTATTCTTAAAGGGTGATGACCCCAAAAAAACGATCAAGGATACGTATACCATGCAGTAATTCTAGAATAATATACAAATGGAGCATCAATTCTGGGAGACAAATCCATCCTAGATTAGATTTAGACAGCAGGTAGCAACTTTGAGATCACTTTAATAGTTATCAAAACACCCTGTTCAACTGAGTCCCACATCGAGTAACATATGTGACCTAATGTGGAGGATGACCTATAAATATAAAATGTACGGCTCTGAGCAAATTACTTACCTGGACAGGGTCAATGGATGATCATGTAGATCCATGGCCTAGGGCAGTGACCTCCATTGCACCTAGGAGGGGTGCTGCCCTAAGGTCTGCTCTAGTAGCAGAGCCTATGTCATAATTTGTGGTAGTGGGGTCTGCGTTCGCGCTATCCCTTCCATTCCAGTGTTAAAATTTTGTTTATATGTGTACTGTTGTTCCATGGTGTACTCCCTTTGATGTCTTTGTGTTGTGGCTGAAATTACAAAATTTATGTAGTTTCTATTTTATAGTCCCAAGTTCTGGCTGATTATTAAGATTCCAGCTTAAATCTAGGTTCATAAAGTGAGCAATAATCCTATGTGGGCTTAGTTCTCTTAAATTATTGGCCTTCGTTTTCAATGAGGAATGAGCAATTAATCTGCCCTATTTCTGATGTAAAATGAATCTATTTTCTTCCAGATTTCTTTGTTGCGGATCTTCACAAACGGGTGTCCTTGATTAACAGCAAGGTGGAAGTCAATAACATGGTGCTAAGGTATATAATGGACCAAGGATTCTTACAAGCAAATCCCTGTTTAGTTTTAGAACCACCGATTACTTTTCCTTTAGACAAAGCACAAGGCTGCTTCGAGATCACTTGAATAGCACTCAGTTTAAACGATGTCTACTGCAAGAGACCACGGCATTCTATGCATAATTTTTTTGCATGTATTTGCCCATTAAATGATTGAAATGTCCTAAATCACATTCATAAGTTATTAGACCACTCCAGACACATTTTTCTTTGGTATTTCTGTAAGATATTGCTCCAGTGGCTCATGGATTTCTCCTAACATCTTAAAGATGATGGAATAGAGAAAGTTAATCAATGCTACCTAAATATCAAAGTTGAACTTGTAATGTTACTAGAATAGAGTGATGCTTTGGAAGATGAAAGTAGTGAAAATTACCCCGCGAGTCCATATGGGGTGATAGAATGGAAAATGGTTGCTTTTATGGTAAAGAAATAAGAAGCCTGTATGAAAAGAAATTGTTTAGCTTAAAAAGATTATTGTTTTATGAGTGAAAAAGTGAAACTAGTGTAGTAATTAGACAAAACAATTTTGTATAGAAACAAGGAAATTGACACGAAAAACAAAAAAAAGCAAGAGATAAGAAGAGAATAATGATCTTAGTATTTTTTTTTTTTTTCTGAAATTTAATATTTGTTATATTGAAACATTTTAAATTTCATTCTCTTAATAGGGGCAGTTTGCTGCTACCAATTTTTGCAGAAGGGAACAGGTTTAGTTTTAAGCCTCATTTTGGAGAAAGAAAACAAAACTCCTGAAGAAATGATTTCTAGTGCTGTAAACCCCTTGGAGGTAAGTCCTTCCTACTTTAGATGTGGTTCCACTGATAGCTTTTTGTTAGACAAAGCACACCGTAACTTGAGATCACTTTATTAGCCATCAGAGCACTCTGTCAAATGAATCCCACATCAAACAAAATATGTCAGAGTAACATGGAGGATGACCTATAAAACTAAAATGCACAACTCTGAACTACATACTTACCTGGACGGGGTCAATGGGTGATCAAGAAGGTCCATGGCCTAGGACAGTGATCTCCATTGCACTTTGGAGGGGTGCTGTTCTAAGGTCTGCTCAAGTAGCAGAGCCTATGTCTTAATTTGTGGCAGTGGGGGCCTGCGTTCGCGCGGCCCCTTTCCATTTCAGTTTTAAAGCTTTCATTTATTCTTCTGAATGAGGGTGTGGCTTTGCTTTTGCCTTATGAAGTGTCTCGAACCATCCAACGTTTCTTTTAAACAAAACTTACCTTTTGATAGTTTAGGCTAAAGTTGCTCCATAGCTGATACTATCAGTATTATCAATTACAGAATTGACACCCACTCTTTTAATCAAGCTATAAATTTATTTATCTATCTATATTCTAAATGGCCAAACTTCATTAATGAGTTTTTGATTTTGTTTATGCAGACACCATCCAGTTTCAGCAATCCTATTGATGATGGCGCAGGTTAGGAAGCTAATAAGAAGAGTTCAGCTGTTCAGGGCTGGAATCTCCATTAAGTTTCTATAAAATCCTGTTTCTTTTATTTTATGTAGTGTGTGTTTGGCCTCCTTTTGCTGAGTTTATTTTATTCTGTCCTAAAAATTTTAAATCAGATTTTGTCTCTCATGATATACCACTAGCAAACTTTATTGTGCTTTAATTTCTTGTGATATCTGTCAATGAATATGAATGTAAGATCTCATTAAGTTGAATACATACATCTATTGTATGGACCTCTAGGGTTCATCACCTGTAAGTATTCAACTGTTATTTTTTGTGCCGTATTAGAAAAAGTTCATAAAACACTAGCTTCTACGTTATCTGATTGTCAAGTGTCAATTATCCCATTCAAATTCCTTTCTTAATGATCGGTGTTGGTCAGTTTGAAGGAGAATCATCATGAGAATATAATGGAGTACTTAAATCAGTCCTATCAAATATTGAAGTTGGACAAAGTGCTCCACATCCTCATATTGCAACATCTTAAGGTGGTGCAGTGATTTCTTTTGGACATGTTTCAAGAAACTGCATAAAAGAATGAAAAAGAATTTATCAAATTTAGGTAAGAAATAAGATTAATAGCCTACAAATCCAGGGCATATATACAAATGAAGATCCTTGGAGGCAGATCCTCCCAGTTTAGATTTAGAACCACTAACTGTTTTTCCTTTAGACAAAGAAGGCTGCAACAGGCAAATTGAAATCACTTGCATTAACCTTCAAAACACTCTGTTGAAATGGGTCCTGCATCGAACAGCATATGTCAGATTAACCTGGTGTATGACGTGTAAAAGTAAAATGTATGACTCTGAAATACATACTTACTTGGACGGGGTCAATTGCTGATCATCAAGGTCAATGGCCTAGAACAGTGACTTTCATTGCACTTTGGAAGGGTGCTCTAAGGTTTGTCCAAGTGACAGAAGCTACATCAGAATTTGTGGTAGCAGGGCCTGCATACGTGTGGGCTCTTTCCATATCTAGTTTTAAACTGATTGTATTCATGTAATGTAAGCTTGGTTGTGCCGTTTTTTTTGTGCCTGCAGAATATAAAAAGATTGTTCCTAAACCTAAAGCTCAAGAATGAATTGTTTGTAGTTGTGTGCAATACGTAAATAGAACTACAAACTCACTACATATTTTAAGAGATTCTGGGTAGTATTGTGGTTGCCTACTAAATGAGTATTTAATTTAATACTAGTAATTCTTTCCTAGCAATTATGCTCTTCCATATAACTATGTTGTAAAGCATATGAAAATACTTGTTTAGTGGGGAACAACCATGCTACCCAAAATCTATTCAAACTATGTTGTAAAGCATATGAAAATGGTACCCAAAACTGAGAAAAGCAGCACGAGCTGTGTAATATGCACCATTAAAAACCGAAGAGACAAAAGCATGTGTAAAGAATTTTAGATGCCAAACCAAGAATCTTCCCATTAAGCCACCACAATTGCAACTGGGTATCTGTAACCAGGTTCAGCAGATCCTATAATGATTCAAGTTCAAAGGAGCATTTGAAACTTGAGACCACCAGCATTAGCCTTCAAAGTACCTTGTGTAAATAAATCCCACATCGGAAATTTTAGGCAAAGTAGTGTGTAAGATGAGCTATAAAATTGAAGCTCGTAGGATTGAGCAACATACTTACCTGGATGGGGTCAATGGTTGATCAAGATGGATCATGGCCTAGGACAGTGACCTCCATTGCACTTAGGAGGGGTGCTGTTCTAAGGTCTGCCCAAGTGGCAGAGCCTACATCATAATTTGTGGTAGTGGGGGCCTGCGTTCGCGCGGCCCCTTCCAATTTTAGTTTTAATTGTTTTATTCATTCTTTTGATTAGTTGTATCCTTTCTTTAAGTTGTTTTATTGTCTTTGTAGGGATTTTGCGTTTCCACATCTATAATGTCGAGCAAAGCATTGGCAAAATAAGCTGATTAGGTTGTGATAGTGAGTTTTTATAAGCTGACTATTGGTGGTGGCAGTCTTAAAATTCTTCGGTGTAGGTAAATGCGAATGAAGTGTACTTCAGAAGTCTTAAAATTGAATGGTGCAAGAAAAGTGGGGTGGCAACAAAATCACATAGAAAACAAAAAGAGAACCCAAGGAAAGAAATGGGTTCTATAATGAAGAATTAATTAAAACATATCAAGAAGCATAATATAATAATAGTTACCAGTTAACATAAGCAAAATTGAGTGTGGGAAAAAATAAAGAATCACTCATGACTCAACTAGTCAACTTGGTTATCCCACCAACAAATCTTCAATGCTATCTTTATTTTCTTCAACCTTCTAACCATAAGCAGTGAAATTAAAAAACGTCAATCCTATATCTGAGAAAATTAACATTATCCTTGACTATAGAATGTTAAATATCCGTCCTAGGCCCCTACACAACTCAATAAAATCATTCACAGTTATTTCACTGAACCAACTAGACTCTTATGGTTCCCATTCCATTAAAAAGACACCGATATGTACACCAGTTTACTCAAGGAAGAGATTGTCCTACATTTTTCTTTCACATGAATTCCATATGTTCCAAATTACAGTGATTAGAGTTCCAAATTATTACCTGAGCTAGCATATACCTTGGACATACTAATGAAACTTAAAGTTACTACTAGATCATGAATGTAATGACCATCAACTAACTGTCCATTTACAAATGCGGATGCCATGCACTTCGTATATATAACATAAGGTTGCTGAATTTTTGTGAAACTAATGAATTGTCTTGAGAGAAGTTTTTGGAAAGGCAGAGAATGGAAAGTAAATTTATTTAAACTATATATTATTTGTGATAATAAATAAAAATTAATATATCAAATTTAAGCTAACATATGATTTTTTTTATTTTGAAAAATTCTGAAATTAAAATATATTTATTTAAAATAAAATTTTGGGTCTTCCCTCTTTACCCTCCAAAACCTTCTTTCAAAACAATTCCTAAAACTCTTCAAATCTAAGAAAATGTACTGACTATGTTTCCCACAAAAACAATACCTCAAGCCACCCCTCTTCAATCAATAGATTTACTTTCTCTTGACACCAAAAAGCAGGCATGAACACGTCATCCTTGCCATAAGCAACAACTGCATGAAATAATGAAAAAGAATTTGTCAAATTTAAGTTAAAAATAAGGCTAACAGGCCATCATCCTTTAAACAACCGGGAAATGAATATTAAGTTGGTGGGTTATAAGAATATATTTGAAAAATAATGTTCTTATTCTTTGGTAGGGATGGTCCTGTAGATTCTAACACTAATTAGGAGTATTTTTAATTCAAGCAATAATAAGAAATAAATTAGGCCAATGCAAAGGTAAACTATAAGAAGTATACTAATGGAGTACCCATTCTTGGAAGTACTTTCTTACTTCTTTCTAGTTAAATTTAATCAATCCACTAACAAAAAGGTAATGCGTAAGACCAAGTTTTTTCTTTCCTGTAACATATCATTCTTAGATAGTGTAATGTACATGTTAACCAATATGGACCTTGTCTATATCAATAAATTTTCTGTAAAAAATTAAATTGCATTCATGCAAGTTATTTCAATATTATTATGTCTTTGGTGATGATAGAGAATCCTAGTTGCAAATGAAAATCATCATGTCACCTGTCACTTATCCCCTTAGTTTCAAGAAGAATGGAATAGTATCAAATATTTTCGTCTGATTTGTTTTTAACAGAAGCATTTAAATCTTGCAAATCTGATCCCATGGAACTAGAGCTCATATATTTTCTTTTCTTGCTATGTTAGAAGGTTTAACACTGATTCGGTATAGCTCAAACTAATCATTGTTAACTCTTAATTCTGTTTAAAAAAATTGTTTTCATATTAAGTACTGACTACTGGTAAAACAACTCATTGCTGACTTACTAAAAAATAAAAGCTAAAAAAGAAAAAAGTATCGTTCTTATTATAATCCTTTGATTTGGTTTTGTTGCTTTACTTTGGCTTGGGCTTGTATTATCATTCAATACTATCTTCCTCAAGGATCAACCCTTTGTATCTTATGACTCTTCTTGCTAACTCACATAAGGCTGGAATCCAATTCTTTAGTCACTTCCAAGCAATTAATATGAAGATCTTTAAAGGCATGTATCTGTTCCAAAATAACTCAAAATTTTGAGATAAATCAGTCTCCCCTTATGATCCTATATGCCAACTTCACCCAATAGTCACCACTAGATTCCCCTTTCCAACTCCAACGATCATGTACACCATCTTTAAACTGAATCTGGTGTGCAACGGACCCCTTACCTCATCAACCTGCTACTCCTCCAATGAAAATAACTTCCAAGATTGGCATGTGTTTCTTGTGTTATCTTGCTACAAAGAACATGTTAAATTCAAAATGGACCTCTACCAATCATCACAAATAAGCAGTCAACCATTGTTCTTATAGTAGCTTGAGACTAGTTTCTTGCATATCTTGTTGTCAAGTTCAAATGCCTCCTACTTCTGATGTAAAAACACTTACAGTTTGAGATCGCTTGTTTTGGCCATCAAAGCACCTGGTCTAACCGAATCCCACATTGAGACTATTAACCAAAGTGTTATGGAAGAAGAGCTATAAAATTTAAGCGTATGACATCTTACAATTTACTTACCTGGATGGGGTCAATGGATGATCAATACGGTCTATGGCCTAGGTCAGTGACCTCCATTGCACTTTGGAGGGTGTTGCTCTAAGGTTTGCCCAAATGGCAGAGCCTACATCATAATTTGTGGTAGTCGAGGCCTGCGTTCGCGCGGCCCGTCCCATTTCTAGTTTAAACTGTTATTTTAGGTTTTCTGATAAGATTGCAGAATTCAATGTTGCTACCTTTAATGTGTAAATATTATCAAAGGTTAGATTAGATTATTTGTATTTCCAAATTGTAGTGTTTTTTAAGATTGCAAATTGTGAATATAATGTGTTTGATTCTGTTGTATTTTATTTTAGTTGGCATTGTGGTTGCATAACTAAAGCCAGACAATCCGGAAATTTAAGCAATGGAAGAACCGAAACTCCTATTGAGAATAATTGTATAAAATATTAAATCTTTCCCATATCACCACAACCTAAAATAAAATAAAATTATAATATTTGATGTGTTATTTTATTGCAACAACTAGGCAACTATTGTTCCCGTGCATCCAAGACCAAAATGTAACATTGCTCAAAGGTCAACACGGAAGAGATTTTCCTACCTCTTTTTTCACATGACATGAATTCCAGCTGGTCCCAATTACACTGAACAAAGATCCAAATAATTGCCTTAGCTAGAATGTCCCTAAGGCAAGCTGCTTACAAGGATAGTATCAATAGTTTTATACTACAAGAGCATGAATGCAATTACCATACCATCAACTAGCCCTCCAACTACACGTAAAGATTCCACGTACTTTACATAATAAAGGGGTGAATTGTGAAACTAAGTCTCTTCATACCTAAGAAAAATACCCGGCACAAGTTCCCTACTGAAATAATACCCCAAACCACCTGACTTCAATCAAAAGATTTGCTTTCTCCTTGGCACCAACAAAAAAAGCACGCATAAGCCAATCATCATCCTTGCCACTGGTTGAATATCCTCATGTAGGAATAGGCACCAGAGGTACAATTGGTCCCTTTTACTGTAAGAATTTCAATACTTTTGCCAGCTTGAATTAAATTCCTAAGACGGGTCACAGAAGAACAAGTCCCAAGTGATCAACAAGGGTTCTTTAGTTAGCACTGATTCCAGACCCAGAATTGTATGCAAAATAGGAAGTACAAAGAAAAAGCAAGGAAGTAACAAGCTCCTACCAAACATGCATTCTATGGTGGATGTATCAGACAACATCAAGCCAAATAGGACCTCTGCTTTCAGCTAAAAGAACCAGAATTCTAACACAATTTCAGCTTTAGGTGATGCTCTCAGAGAGCTTCGAGAAACCCAACTTCTTAAGAGAATTTGTTATAGGGGTAGCCCAAGCTTTATCTGCATAACCACATTTGATGTCTACAACTTCAACAATGTTAGACTTTTTCTTTTTACCATTTTTCTTCCTCCTAACTGGACTAGTGTCCAATGGAAAGTTTTGAGAACCAAGCATAGGTATCTGATGGGTATGTTTTCCATTAAGTTTTGTTTTGGGGCCAATCCCAGGGCTTATGATGTTGTTTTTGTTATTGCTGCTGCTACTGCTACCGCCGGCTTCACCAAATGATTTTCTCGGTTGCAATTGTTTAGGAGTACTACTTCCACATGTAACTGAAATTTGAGCTTTACTTGTAGAAGATACCGGCCGGTGGGAACAACAAGAGATCTGATCCAATTCCCTTGTCATCAACGAGCTGATTGTTCCTGTGGTTCCTACCATGACGGCTCCTTCTTCGCCCTTAATACCTTCCATGCTCCTCTTAGCTCCAACAAAGACACAAATATTCAAAGCTTTTGAGATGGATATTGCCAGCAAAGTTACTGAATGATCTGTTATTCATGTAAATGGTGCATTGAAATCAGGTCTTCCATTTAACAATTGATAATTGGAATATGGATGTTGCCAGCAGATTCAATCATACATGTAAATAGTGTATGCAAATCATGGTTAGTAGTAAATAGCTCTAGTTTACCATTTAACAATGAATAACAAGTGATAAGCATCGTATTATACAGCAAGCTAGAGGGATTGGAAGGGATGTAGGGAATCACAAGGTTTACAATAGAAAAGTAATAACGGTAATTCTGAAATTATTTATATTAGGCCAATTTGACTACCAAGAAATTTTTGGTGATACAAATCACAAAACAAGAAAAACCCTTCTACAGAAACACCATAATTGGCTAGGGCAAGAAGATAAAGCATGATTTATCCGGTGAATAAACATAAATTTCAATGCACATTGCCACGATATATCATGTTACCTCTCAGTCACAAGACATCAACCACACAACAAAGCTTGAGAATGTCAACTACAATCATCTTTACTCAGTTGAGAGCATAGGATAAAGGAAACAAATAAGAATAATATTTAATAATAATAATAATTTTCAACAATAAAGGAATGAAAAGGAAAAGAAACAAACCCAAAATGGTTATGATGATGCAGAACCAAATCTACACAAAAAACCATCCAACCTTAAAGGGACTCCATTTGAAGAATCCAGAGAAGGGTAGCAACATCACCAAAAAGACTTTGAAATGAAACACAAATTAGCCATCAAATTTGACAATATGAAAGAGAATGCACAAACATAATATCACAGACTATATTTTTTTTAAAAAAAAGAAAGAACTCAAAATTTAGGAGGGGAAGCACTCACAAGCAATGTAGTGCAGTCCTACAGCTCCTCAAGTTTCAGAATTGAAGATTTGAAACCGACCCAGCTAAGATTTTGACACATAAAAGAGGTGGGGGTATAAAGATAATCTTTTTGCATAGTAGAGTCACTGAAATTGAAACTTTGGCATATAGGTAAATAGGACAAAATGGTCTTTCAGACAATCATTTTTTTTCTAAGAAAAAACAGAGACAAAATCATATCTAAATCCAACTTTATGACAAAATTTTGTGTTTCTACATCGGAGTGTGTCGGATTCACTGTTGTTGATTGGACTACAATCATTGTAGGCTCCGCGGGGTTAATTTTTAAATCAAATAATTATTCTCACTTTATTTCGGTATCCTTTTCAAAAAAAAAATTGTAAATATCATACTATTTTTTAAAAAATTATAAATTTTATTTTATATTTTTATATATTATAAAATAAGTAATTAAAAACTACATGAGGTATAATAAAATTTTTGACTTTTATGTTTATTATTTTTAATATTTAATTTACAATTTTATCAGTATATAATTGAAAAAAAAATGTATGATCTTTTGAATAAGTAGAGTCAAGTTATGTAATTTCACCATTCAATTTGAAATATATCATTTATTTTAGAGAGTGAATCCTCATTTCTACTTTCTAGACAAGTGTCACTATTTTAATCTTTTTAAAAATTTCAATATCAGTTTAATTATATTATTATAAAAATAACATCAATTTATTTTTTGAAATTAGTTAACATAATTATTTTCTCAACTGTAAAAACAGTTTCAACTTATCTCTCATTCGCATAAAGTTAATATTAAATTCAGTCCTCAACTATAAAAAGTATATTAATTTAATACCATAATGTCAAAGTTGAGAAGTAGAAAGACGAAACTTTTTAAAATTAAAAGACTAAACTAATGTCAAAATTTTTTAGACAACCAAATAAAAATAGCTTAATTTATTTTTATCTTTATATATGGCACATTTTTTCATTGATAATCGTATAAAAAGGTTTTAAATTTAATTATTATATACAGAAACAATTTTTTAAGCTAACCTCTTGTGATTATAACGTTAGAAAAAGATACCAATTAAGCTTAACATTAAGTTATTATAAAGTATACGAATCATATATATATATATAGAAAGATAGAAAAAATAATAATTTACTTCAAGAATAAATTTAATATTATTTTTTTAATATATTTATTTAAACATTTAAAATTTTATTAATTTAACCATTAAATTAACAAATTTTGTTGTAAATGATATATACAAAATTTTTAAAAAATTAATATTTTTATTTTATAAACATGATTGATATATATATATATAATTTTAAAAAATTTGATATAACGTATATTAAAAAAATATATTATTTGTTAAAATAAAATAAAATAATATAATATAATATTAAATTTTTAAAATTTTTTTAAAATATAATCTATAAAATAAAATCTATTAATTTAACAGTTGAATTAATAAAAAAAATTAAAAAAATATTAAACAATAATTTATAATAAACTTATTTTTTAAAAAAGTTAACTTTTCCTTATATATATATATAACAAGGATAGATATATGTTCAGATTAAGTCATATTTGACCAAAACTAAAATTCAAATTGAGTTTGTACATTTTTAGATTAAATAAAATTTATCAATTTTTTTAACTAAAGCTGAGTCAATATTTAATTCAAATTAGAAAAAATCAAGTCATTAAATTAGTGTTCTAGTTACGAAAGATATATAAAATAAAATTATAAACATTATTTACCTTTTTAAATAATTACAAAATTTAACAAAGTATATTTAATTTTCCTTAATCAATGTAAACACTAGTTAACAGAGGCACCGATTTGTAATTAAAATGAAAATTATAGCTTTCACTCAATCTTGATCCACTTGTACGCTAGGGCTCTGCACAACGACAAGAGGCTATGGATGCGCGTGACAGCCACTTTCTTTTACTAGTCACCATGCAGAACTGTATGATTTATTTAGATGTAAAAAAATACAGATAATTTGGTTTAATTAAATAAAGTAGAAAAGAATTAACTTTAAAACATCATATCTTTTCACTTAGTTTCCTTTAATTCATATTTTAACTTTTCTTTCTCCATTTTCTATCCTCTAAAGTAAAAAGAGGGATAACAATACCTTTCTTCCTTTTATCCCTTTTCTCTAATCTTTCCAATTACGGTTAAAGCATACTATCATAATTTAATTTCCTAAATTAGCCACTGAAAACATCTTGGCCTCGGAGTTAATAAGGAGCATATTTGTCTTCCTTGTCTGAGTGAATTGATTAATCACAAGCCTACATGGTAACATTTACATAAATAATGGCGCCTTTAAAATCACGTACCACAGAAGAAGCAACAAAATTAAAGAGTTACCTGTAATAAATATTTTTCTATTGATGACATTTAAAACTCAATCTGATGCTAGGATTACAAAATTGAGCAGCTATAAATATGTGCTATCAGTCCAATAAGGATAAGAAGCAAGCTCAGGTGATACAGTAGAAACTAAAAAATGGTATTATCAGCACAAGTTATTGTTACCAGTCCCCCCCCCCCCCCGCCCCACAATGATTACACAGCCTTCGCCATGGCCACCCAATAACATCAGAGGCATTAACTGATTCACAGGCTCCCTCATTTAATCACCTCCAATATTGGTGGTATAAGAAGCATTTGACTATATGAGGTCAATAATAAGGACATGCATTGCAGGTTTATGATCCTTCTATGCACATTTATGGCAAGGATTGTTAGTCTCGCAGGCTATTTGCGCTTGTACCTGAAAAGGGAATTTGAATAAGGCTATTTGCGCATTGCATAAACAAGTGTACAATAAATGTTAACATGCATGAAATTACCAGCGCAGTTCCTTTTAAATTAAAGGGTGGGGGAACATTCTGAATTTTCACCATATTATACAACAACAATAATAATGATAAAAATTAAAGCAAAGAAATATTGGCAAACAACTAAAAACCAAACAGGAAAAATTCACAGTACAGGAAAACTGAGTATCTTCTAATATGTAGTAAAGGGTGACAAACAAGCAAAGTTGGGCGGTGTTTATTTGGCTTTCAGCATTGAACATATTGTTCCATGATATACCAACCTAAAACCCATAATCCCCAAGATGGGTCAATTACTACCAGGAATGTATCAGAGTTACAGTAAGCACCAACAACTACTAGAGAGCGATACAGAGAAATGGATTAAATGAGACAGTATCTTAATTATTTACAAAAAGAAAAGAAAATCCCTAAATTTATTGACTGTTATGTTTTGCTTTCAATTTAGAGGAATAAGAAAAACTACAAGTGCCAGCAGCTGTACAACTCCCAGGTATAAATAAATACAATTTGATTGCCAAGAAAATGAACGAGATTTGAAGTAAGAAAATCAATTGACTATATCAATATTAGTTAAGTTGGCCTCTCAAAAGCCTAAACTCCAGATCAATCCAACTTTAGAAGCAAAAGATGTTCTGATGACTCAATCAAGATAATATCAATATTATGTTAGATGTTTAAAAGCTCAGAAACATACTACTTTCAGAAATGAGGCAGGTTTTTTAGTTAATACCTTGACTTGCTTTTGAATGAACTCTTGGACTTCTTTCCTGCTCCAGCACCTCTTCTTCTTGGCTTTTTATCCTTCATGTCAGTCTGGAATAGCTCTCGCATTTCTTCTGTCCTTGAAGGAGTTTTTCTGGAAGAATTATTAAACTTCTTTTTAATCTTCTGTACAATCTTGCCAGAATCTAGAGCTTTCTTTACAGCCTTCACAGCTTTTGCCCGTCGATAAGCAAGATCAACAAGTGACATTCCACCCTTTTCTTTCTTATTTGCCCCCTTAGCCTGCAATTTTTATGCATTTCAATTTAGCTTAACAAAAGATGAGAAACAAAGTATATTCCAACCCTCAGAGCATGGAGAAAGTTAATAGGAAATGCAAGGAGTCCATACTTCTACTGGCTCGTCATCCTGCCCCTCATCCTCCAACATTTCTCTAGCCGCTTCCAACTTTCTGCGCTTCTTTCTAGGTAAATGTTTCTATACCAAAGATATTTTTTTCATCAAGAAAATACGTAACATTGAACACACAAGCTTATTTACATTACATATGTATAAAAACAAACAAATCTATATCTGAATGCATAACAAAATTGGGGAGAACACAGCTTACCTCTCGCTCTCGCTTTCTCTTTTCCTTCATTCTGAGGTCTTCAGCCTGTTCAGGACTAATTACCTCTTTTCCAGAACTCTTGTCGTTATCCTTGGATGCCTGTTACAAGTCATTTTATTTCTTAACACAAGGCAACATTTTATCCAAGAAAGAGAATTTGAATTGAAAAAACTTGTCATTTAATCATTAGTTAGACTGGCATGTCACCTTCAATCCTAAATGTAGCAAAACATGAAGGAAAATAGCAAACCTTGCTCACATGCATCATAATTGTTAGAATATCTTAGGACTAATTAATGATCATATGTTCGTGTATTTAGGATTGAACCTTTGAACTAACACATATAGCACGTTCCATTTATCTTTTTTTAGGAGAAATGATCGCTCAAAAAAACAGCAAAAGGGAAGAATGGAACGCGGGGGGGAGGGATTGATAGGCTTCTAGCCCATGCATATCAAAGAAGAGCTAGACATGAGTTTGGTAATCATGGACTTAAGGGTAGAGACAAGAATATGGGAGAAATGGAGTTGGGAAATTCTGAGGGAGGAGCCTAATTGAATGGACAGCTTGATGATGGGGATCGGCAGGGCAAAATATGGAATCATGAAAAGGGCAAATAAGAGGAGGGAGAAAAAGAGGGGGGGGGGGGGGGGGCGAGGGGAGGTAGGATGGAAATGGGGTGGTTAGGATATTTGGGCAGGGATTTCTCTCAGCTTCTTTGAGGGTCTCTTTTATTTGCCCGTAGCTTCTCTGGGTATTTCTTTTCCTTTGTTCCATTATCTGAATAGTTGTTTTCTGTTTTGGTACTGTAAGTCAGAGCTTGCTCCTTATCTTTCCCTATAAATAAAGTCCTTTCCAGTTCCTAAAAGAGACAGATCATTTTCACAAAATAAACTAACCTATTACCTAAGCATGCACTATTATATAGAGACCTTGTGTGGCTGTCCGTACACACACATTGTTCTTAGAATTCTTAAGTATAATGCTCCACTATAAACTAGGAAAATAAATGGAAGCAAATTGAGGAACATCAGCAAGAATGAACAATATTGTACCTTTGCAGCTTTTGCAGCCAGCTTTTTCTCCTTTTCTGTGACAAACCAGGTTCTTTTGGGGCGGGAAAAGATCTCTTCCCTATGTGCAATCATGTTTTCGGCCTGCCATTATTATATAAGTGCATGATTTTATTGAAGGGAAAATGTTAAGGTTGAGAAAATGAAACAATAAAAATAGGGTCCTGCACCCCGAAAATACTATACAGTAATCTTAAGACAATACAATTTTTGAAGTGATGCTACTTTGGAAAAGCTATTTTGTAAGACAATATGTGAACACATAAGCTGGACATTGTTAAATTTGTGTAATGAGGCATGCAAGGATTGAAGGAAAGTAAATCAAAAGAATAACTCATCAGTACCTTTGTAGCCTCCATTTCAGCTTTCCTTAGGGCTCTTTCTTCCCTGAATAAATTAAAAATATAATTATAGTACAATATTGAGAGAGAGAGAGAGAGAGAAACCGTAACAATTAAATGTAACCAAAACCTCTCTTCTTGAAGTACTTCAGCAATTTGATCCTCCATTTGTTCAATTATATGAGACCATTTAAGTATAGATTGCTCTGCAACAATGCGACTTTTCAGCTTTGAGCCAGCCCTCTTTGCCTAATTAATTGAAAATCAACAATCAAGAAAGATAACAGAATAGTTCATTTAAATAAACTTTCTTTTTCATTTGCATTCTCTAACTTAACACAGAATCAATAAACTTTTCAACTAAAAAATCTAAAGTACTTATAGAATTGAACATACAGAACTTTGTGAAAACAACAAAAACATCTTGGTTTCCTTATGACATATTCTATACAATCCAGACCACAGGCAAACTAAAACTCGTGGATACTAAGATACATAATGAATGGGATATTTGCTTCACACATGAATGTTTCATGTAGAAACTTTCTGATGAAATGTCAAACTTGAATAACTACTTGAGAACATTCATTAATTATTAGCAGAATCTACGTAATTGAGACCCAAAATCCAGAGCAGCTTGCATGAGTTTTATATCTTATGAGTAAAACTGTGCAAGCAAATAAACAAAGTAACATTACTACCAAGAAATAAAGCTTAAAATAGAAGCAGCAATTCTCTAAACAATACTCACAATAGCTTTTAAAAGTGACCTGTCGTTATCTGTCACAAATGTGACCGCATATCCTTCTCTGCCAGCTCTTGCAGTACGACCCACTCGATGAACATAGCTTGAGGGTTAAAAAAATATATTAAGTTATCAGGAAGCCCATAGAGAGAACCAGATAATGTTTAAGATGAGATAAACATGTAATCATGTATGATGGTTGTAACTTAAGTATCAAAGAAGGAAAGTGACAAAACAACAGGACATACAATAAAACTGTAACATGTCCAAATGTTAATCATCAAAAACAGAGATATCACCAATCTGGATCATAGAATATACCTGGTAAGATCACGTGGGCATGCAAAGTTAATAACTGTTTGAACTCCAATAATGTCAAGGCCCTATAAGTAAAATTATCGGACGAGTCAAATCTATATACAAAATGGCAGAAGAAAATCATAATATGCCACAGGTTTAATCATTGCATGTTCCCCCTTGAGCTAACACAATTTTACTATCCTAATCCTGTGTTCCCCAATAAGGAATAAAAATGGGTTGTTTGTTTGAGATAGTAATACAGTATTCAAAGTGAAAAAAGAATAAATGTCAGGAATGGATCCTTACACGAGCAGCCACATCAGTTGCAATCAAAAAATCCACTTGCTGCTTCCTAAACTGTTCCAAGGCCTAAACAAATAATCAGAACTCAGAATTGAGCAAATATTGTCACAAACACATTCAATGGAACAAAGCATTTCAACATAAAAAATAAAATGAAAACAAATCAAATCCAAGAGAGCACCATTTTGGTATCCCAATTACCAAAATGTGCTAGTAACATAACTACAAAGCCAACCAAAGCCAAAATACACAAACACACATCAATATAAGCAACATACTTCAAGGCGCTGGGCTTGGGTAAGATTTCCATGAAGCTCAGCAGCTTTTAAACCAGTCAATCCAAATATAATCTTCAACCTATGCGCTGCTTGCTTTGTTCCACTACACATCAAAATGATAGATTATTAAGCAGTTAGAGGTGGTTCAATAGTGGCAGAAAGGCATTAACAATCCAAAAGCCGTGCAAATGAAGGAAATAGACTTAAAATCTGAAACAAAAGACTAAGGATTTCAACTTATTGTGATCATGAAAGGTTCCTTGCAACTAGAGAGCTACATCGATGACCAAGCATTGGAATAAGAGGCATAGTGCATGTTTGCTTTAGAGTTTGGTAGAATTGATTTTGAACTGTTATGTAATTAAGATTGTTGAAATTAATCTAAACCACATATTTGAATTGGAACATGTATTTTTCTTTTGAAAGTGAGATAATTTGATTTTGTAAATTTAAAACAAATACAGGCATAATTAGTATGAAGATTGAACACAAGGATTGGATTAAAATCAACTTCTTTGTTATTGCCAATCAGTTTTACCAGAGTTATATAGGAGAATTCATAAACAACTCAAGAAAACAACAATCACAAACTGCATGTACAAGAATAGTAACTAATGATGAAACAAAACCTGAAGATGATCACTTTAGAAGTAAAAGTTTTGGAGCACATTGCAAGAAGAACTGCTTCCTGATTTACTTCACGCATTCTTCGTATTCTAACAACCCTGAAAAGGAAAAACAAGGTTAACAAGTCTCAAAGGATTAACTACATGGCTAAAATACCAAGCAAACTTCAAAATAATTTAGCATAATAGTTTTGCATTATTATGTTTCAAGGATAAAAAATACTCTTGATGAGCATGGAACACACTGTTCTCCATCCATTTATAAAGTTTAAAAAGTCTCCACAATATCCCACTGAAAAGTCCGCATATGTGCCCAAACATTAAAAATGTATTACTCATTGATTAATAAATTCTTTCAGATATAAATTGTGATTTTATTAATACAAAACACAGCCAATTATCAAAGCATGCAGAATAGAAGTCAATGAATTAATGATTAAGTAATTAATATGAAAGGGAAAGAAAAATAATGAAGAAATTACTCCTCAGTCAATGTTGCTGGCCGTTTTGTAGATGGATCAGCAGATAGACGCAACGGTTTTGACAGGGAAAGTTTAATGAGTTCATCAACTTCCTCAGTCATGGTTGCTGAAAACAGCATCGTCTGCCTTTTTTTGGGACACAAGCGAACCTGTTAAACAATCACACTTATTAGTGATTTTTTCCAAAAAAACTGAAATCAACATAAATTGTAATACAGGATTTTTAACTATAATGGTTTGGGCATTATAGGGTTACTAAAACTTACAAGTTCATGAATTTCAGCACTAAATCCAAGCTCCAAAAGACGATCTGCCTCATCAAGGATTAGAACAGCAAGATCATCCAAATCCACCGACATAGCATTGCGTAAATGGTCTATCATGCGTCCTGGTGTAGCCACAACAATGTCTGGCATTGACCTCAAGGCAGCCTCTTGCACCTAGTATGAGAAAAGACCATTTTAGAGCATAAATAACAAAGGAGACAATCTGCATTACCTACCAACTAGATAATGGGAGGAAACTGATAAAATGATAAAACTACAATGCATTCTCTCATTAAAAAAAATCACCTTAACATGTGATATATATCATTAATGAGATAACATTTGGTCAAAAATGGAACCACAAATTATGAAATCACCAATGAAATTTCATTTATCAAATACAATCCTTTGTACTTTCCTAGCCAATGAATTTGAAACATTTCTTCAAAAGGCTCATTTATCTAGTAAGTCATGAGAAAAGGTCCAGGTTTTAACAAAATGATTTGTTACAGTAACTCAACATTGAAAAAACTAGACACTAAATTATATACACTACTCAGGTGTCAGATTTAAATTAATACACTGCCAGTAGGATAGAAATACCATCAGTTGAAACCCAAGAATTAATTACTGGGTAAAACAGATAGATAATGAATTGACAGGACCAAAATTTATCAGAATTGTAGATGGAAATGTATAACAGACAGAACTCGGAAGAGAATATTTTCCAAGGAGGAAGCTCCAGCAGCATACTGAAAGCATTACAAGAAGCACACAAACTCTAGACTGATCCACTAGCAGATCTTCAAAATTAAGTCATCATGAAATTGAAACAGTAATCATACCTTTGTTGACAGACCCCCAACAACCAGGCAACACCTTATATCGGTAAACTGAGCAAGCTTCTCTATCATGCTATGAACTCTGCCAAAAATAATTAGGAATAAATATATTCAGAGAGAACTTTACATGAATCATCATAAAAGGACACTTCCAAAATTTTTCATCCACAACCTTCCACTGGAAGTGCTTGATTCATTGTACTATAAAAAAATGATTGATTAAAACAAAGCCTACGTCGAATTTGAGCTTCAACAGTTTTTACTTATATTTACAACAAAATCTTATTTAGTTTATTTATATACATAAGATGAAGAAAGAAATAAAACAGAGTATTGGATTAGATCCATCGAAGACAACCATGAACTGAGCCATGCATATTCATTGAAGCTCAATAGCTCAAGACTTTGCATGGATGGCACTGAAGAACATGCATGCAAAGCGAAACAAGAGTAGGCACACAGCACACATGTAAGCCACCTCTTCTAGCACAGCAAAATATTAGGAAAATTTGTACATGATAGATGTGATTCAAAGTTAATAATGAGAACAAACAAATATAAGAATACTTACTGGACTGCCAACTCTCTAGTTGGAGTAAGAATGAGGACTCTTATTGCACGCACACGTTTTGGACGGAACAACAACCTCTCTAATGTAGGTAGAGAAAACGCAGCAGTCTGCATGGAAACACAAAAGCAGGACATGAACAAGGGGGATTAAAATATAAATGAAACATCACTGCACAAAAATGCAGGAACCATACCACAGAAGCACAGTATCACAAATTTACAATCATCAAGAGAAAAGCAACAGATAGACTACCTTCCCTGACCCAGTAATGGCACTTCCACATATGTCACGACCAGTCAATGCCAACGGTATACACGCTGCCTATCAACAAAATTCAAAATCCCAATGACAAAGTGAAAATTTCAAGGCAAGGTGTCATAAGCAGCATGAAATCATATAACCAATTCCAGTGATGTTAAGACTCAAAAAGGAAAGGCAAAAGTAAAATTTTTACAGCAAAGTGTCCTACATAGCATGACATTACGTAATCAATAATGCTAAAATTAAATAAACAAAGCCAAAAAAAAAAACCTGAATTGGTGTTGGTTTAGCATACCCCAAGGCCTCACAAGCCCGGAGCAAAGGGCGAGACAAATTGAGCTGCAAGAAGGAATCAGCATGGAAAGAGGCTTCATCAGAAGGAGCAAAGAAGGACTTGCTATCTCCGCCATTACCCTCTTCGTCATCTTCTTCATCCAGTCTATAATCTTCCTAAACAAAGCCAACAAAGTAAGCTACAAAACATCAATTTTTGAAACAACCCCTTTTTCCAATCATGATTCTTGAATCAGAAAGCAACTTCTGAAACAAATAAGCACCCTAATCTTCCTAAAGAAACAAACAATTAATTAACATAAAACATTTTGAAACAAATAAGCGCCCTCCAAAAAAAAACAAATAAGCATTTTTTCTATCATGAACCATAATGCAGCTACTGAAACAAAAAAACGCTTCTTCTATAATTTTCTTAGACAGAATAATAAAAGGAAAAAAAAAGAATTTTTGAAACAAATAAGCACTTTTCCTTATCATGAATGAAAAAGCAATCGTGAAACAATTAACCAGGCATATTTTATATAATCTTCCAAACCAGAGCCCCCATAATAATTAAAAAAAAAAAAACAATCCTTGAAACAAATAAGCACTTTTTCTTCTATAGTATATCAATTAAAATCCAGAAGGGTATGTGAATGTATGAGAAAAACGAAAACCCTGTTAATACTTGTTTGTCAGGTTCGGACTCGGAGCTATCTTCGTCTTGGTCGAGAGCAGCAACGAGGGGTGTGGAACGTTGTTTGAGTGCTTTGGAAATTTTCTCGTCCACTGAGGTAGTGCTCCTGCGAGCGTGTTCCTCGGCTACTGATTCAGTGTATTTAGCGAAGTCCCATGGAGACTGTGTTTTCTTCTTCGAAACTCGCGCTTCTTTCTCTTCCTCTTCTTCTGATTCCGATGTTGACTCCGATTCTTCTTCTTCTTCGGGTTCGGAATGTTCGATTTCTTCGTCGCTCGTGGGTTCGAAGACGAAGCATGGCGACATAGTTTTGTGCAGAACGGTGGTTGCTCCTTTTGCGGCAGTAGAAGAAGCAGGTTTTAAGAAGGGTTTTTCTTCTTCTTGTTCCTCTACCGATTGCTGCAACTTCAACTAATAAAAAATGAGTAATGGACCGGATCGGGTCGGATATCTATTTGGACCCATGGCCCAATGGCTTTATCCATTGACCAGATATAGATAAAGTACCTGCATATATATTGGCCCATACATTTTCATCTTATTTTTTCTTTTCATATTTTTTTATTTTTTTATCATTCTTGTTTTATTTTTTATATATATTATAAAAAATATGTTATAAAATATATTTTTTACATTTATATATATATATATATATCATAAATTAAGTTTACAAAATATATTATATTAGAACCAATTGTAAAAAAAATAAAAGATGAAAAAAGAAAATAAAAAAATAATTTTATATTTATTTTTTCCTTTTTAACGTACCCACTTATTTTTAAAAAATTAAAAAATTATTTTAAAATTTATTTTTTTAAAAATACTATTTATAAAAATATAAATTTCATTTTAAAAAATTAATTTTTACAATTATATTTTATATATTTTCAAAAATTAATTTTTTAAAAATGTATAGAATATATTTTCAAAAATAAATTGTTGGAAATAATTTCCTTTAATAATAAACTATGATTGAGTTTTGAAACTTAATTTTTGTAAATATTTTCATTTTCATAATTATTTTAAGAATTCATTAGTTTGAAAATTTTAAGTTAAGTAAGTATTTTAAATTTTTTTACTTTATATTTGAATGAAATATTTTAACATTTTATGAAATTCAAAACTTTTGGAAATTTAAATGTTTTTAATTTAAATATTTTTATTTAACAATATATTATTTGGATAAAAAATTTAAATTTATTATATTTAAAAAAAATTATTTGGATGAAAATTTTTAAGTTTATTAATTTTCAAATTCATGTATTTTAAATTTTTTATTTAGATTACATAATTTAATTTTTATTATATATAAAATTTTATATTTAAATATTCATATGTTCTTCTTAATTTTGCTCATTTTTTTTTATTTACTAAGAAATATAAATATATAAATATTTTTATTATACAACATATTTAATTAAAATAATAATTCAATAAATGTATATAATTAAAAATAAAGTAAAATATAATTATATCATTTTATATTAAAAATATTATATAGTAAAATAAAGGAGATGAAAAGATAAAGATATCATAGAGCAATAAAGAATAACGAAAGAAAGTAGCACATTCATATAAATGAATTGAGGGATTCGAAAGAATTTAAAATTTTATCTATTTTAAAAGAATTTAAATTTTTTCCATTTTAGTTGATTAAAACATTTTTTTAAAATTTATATAATTTAAAATTTTTTATAAAATAATATTTAAACAAAATATTTCAATTGTTAAAATTTTTAATTTTCTTAAAATATCTCATCCAAATACAATTTTATTAAAATTTATCAAATAAGTTTCCAATGGTTTCACATGTCAATTTTTAAAATTAATTTTTTTTAAGTATTTTAAGTTTCATAAATATTTATTAATTTTGTTTATATTTTTTAACATGCAAAACTATTTCTAATAATATTTTTAGAAAATTAATTTTTAAAAATATATCTTATATATGTATAAATAATAGATAAATATTATTTTTTAAAAAATATTTTATACTCTTTTAGCATTTTAGAAATGCATAAAATATACATTCAATTTTTTTAAAATGTAAAAAAATATACTGTTGTCTAATAAAATTTTTTATTGAAAACCAAAATTTTAAAAAATAAGAACAGAGAAAATGTGATTAGAAAAAACACAATGTGTGAAAAGAAAAAATCTTCACTTTATTTGATTATTAAATTTAATGAAGAAAATGGTTCTTAATAAAATATTTTTGTTTGAATGATGTGATAAATAGAAAAAAAAAGTGAAAAAAAAGAAAAATATGAAAAAAAAATAAAAAATAAGAAAAAAAATTGAGTTGTTTAAATGTATTTAAATATATAAAAAATTGTTTAGATGAATAAAAAAAATAAAAAATATATTAATAATATGAAATTTAAGTTTTTATTATATTTTTTATTAATATAATATTAATTTTTTTATATTTTTAAAAATATATAAAAATTTTAACAATTTAAAATAAAAATAAATTAAATTTTTGCCAATTTAAAGAAAACAAAAATTGATGGATCATCCAAAAACTTATTCATTCCTTCTTATGTACAAACAAATAATTAAAAATAAATTTATATCTATTTTTTTATTTTCTTCTAATAAAACAAAGCATAAAGTAAAAGAAAATTATTACACAGCTGACAGAAAAAACCTTTTATACATTAAAACTACCATAGAAAAATTCTACATACTTAACATATCATGCAACTACTTTAGATGACTTAAAATTTCAATATCAATTATTAGCAATAACTAAAAATTATTTTTAAAAAATAAAAAATATTTAACTGTGTAATATATTTCCTAACCAATGATATATATATATATATATATATATATATATATATATATATATATATTATTTGAGCTTTCATCTCTGGATACCAAAATTATATTACTCGATTAGTATATATAGAGAGAGAAAAATAAATAAATATGTATGTGAGAGAGTGATATAATTAAAATTTACATGAACCAAATCATAACAAAAATAAACATAAACAAACACAAACAATAGAAACCAAAATTTTAATTCAAACAGTAAGATGTCTTTGCAAAAGAATGAGGAGCATTGAAAGATTTTATTTCACTACGTTTTCAGACTCTTTAAATTTAAGGTGTTAAAATTAACTAAATTTAGGAAACCTATGTTATTTAAAAAAAAAAAAAAACCTTAATGCGGAGAAGGGAAATGGATTAGTTAAATAAACGAATAATAGGTTTCAAAATTCATATCTAGAACTAATAATGAATTGAACCGACTCATTAATTTAAGATTTTATATGGGTTTAATTGCATTGATCAGCTACAACTTATTTTTTATTTTACCAAAGTTGACGAACATTGTATAATGATATCCGATGCTCTTGTTTATGCACGATTTATCCATTAAACACCAAGGATTAGACGAATTTCTTGGTTTTGTGCAAGTTTTCCATGTTGTACTTGATGATTTAATGCTAAGGTTACAAAAGTATGTACTTAAGGTTGCAGAAGAGTAAATGACAGAGGGACTAACTTCTGTTTAAAATCCACAAGAAAAAAAAACCAAGTTAGAACAATCCAAATATTATCTACACGAACTACAATATAAAAACGATAAATTATAAAATAAAATTTTAACAAGATGATGTATCATCCTTAAACCACAAGTCACTGATCTATTAATATCCATGCGAAAAGTCCCTAAACCCCTTAATTATGATAATATTAAAGATAATTTCTTAATATAATTAACAGGACCAATATAATGTTAAAAAAAGGTACATCAATTGGCTGTACTTTAGCATGTGACTATCATCATGATCTTATTTTAATTAAAGTATCTAATCTATTAAAATTAGCAAAAAAAAATTAAAATTTATCTCATCTTTTACAAATCAAAGAGACTGCATTACCACATACCATATCATTTATCTTATCAAAAAATGCTTCATAGAGTTTACTAAACCCCCAAGACACTTTTTTAAGTAAATTTAAATTTGTTAGAGTTCTATTCAATAGCATTGTTTATTTTTTCTATTGTTTTTCTCTGCTCCAAATTAATAAGAATAAAAAACAAACTCTTTATCTTACTCCCACATGAAGCGAGATGGAGAAAAGACTAAAATATATGTATACATTATACATATATATATATATATATATTAATGAAACGATTAAACATAAGTATATATTAGTTATTAAGAACAATAACAAATTATTTATTTGTGATTGTGTATATGTTTATATAGGATTAAGAATAATTTTATTATTTATAAAATATTTAAAACCACACAAGGTAGAGAACTATTAAAATAGGTTCGCAACTTGATCAAACTTACTCAAATATAAGGTTATATATATATATATATATATATATATATATATATTCAAATTAACTTTATCTTTTTATAACTTGACTCATTTAACATTTTTTTATTATTTAGGTTCAGGTTGACACAATTTAGTTAAGTTTAAAATATCGATTCTACCTAAATTTTAAATTCTTATTTTATGGTTAAAAAGTAATTTCTTTACCAAGGAGCTCGAAACTCAAAACCAAACAACTTAATACAGGTTAAATAACTTATTTTGATACCTTTATGAGAGTATAATTATTATTTTTTTCATTTTTAAGGATGATTTTCTCTTCTTTGTCTACAAGATTTTTTAAAATTAAAATTCTAAATGACACCATTTCCGCATAATCCTTAGATAATGAAAAAAAATAAAAAATACCATCACTATTTCACTTTTCATCCTATTTATTTTGTCTAGAACATTATGTTTTGTCTTTTTCTTTTTGTTTTTTTATTAATTAAATAAATTCACCCAACACACTGCTTTACAGATTACGGTGAGCACCGTTGCTTATTTTAAGTGTATTAGGCTTCTTTCTAATTAAAAATCAAAGTTCATCGTTTTTTTTCTATAAAGCTACAATGATTAATCAAATTCAGCAAGTCATTAAAAATGAGTTAATAACAAAGTATTAAAGATTAAAGTAGATTACATAAACTCTTATAAGTTTAAACTTCATCAATTTTTTCATCATGAAAAAAATAAAATCAACTTGAGCACTGAGTGGTTGTAATTATCATTCTAAGTAACTTTTATATTGCAATTTCTTAAAGTTTGTCTATGAATTTTAACATCATATCATTGACAATATTTTGTCGAGGCAAATTATGAAGGCACGGTGTTTGTCTTATTGTCTTGTTTGATAATAAGTATTGGCTAAGGTTCTGTTTCAATGCCTCTTTCAGGGAGAAAGTCTTCTGCTTAAGCCACCTCATATTAGAGCTGTCTGAAAGGAACATATTAAAAAGGATCGGTTTAAGAGTAAAAAATAAAATAATTCTATTAAAACACATTATTAATATATAATTACTATAAATTTTAATATATGTCAATTTATTTTTTATAATTGTTTATACTTCTACTTTCTTAACAAAAATACCATTTAACAAGATCCTTTACCAAATTCGTTCTACAAAAATTATTTTGAGTCTAAAATTTGGTTTTATTATTCATTCAACTTATCTCTTGTCTCTTTTTGTTGTTGAAAAATAAACCAATAGCCGACAATAATTTTTAATTGAACGTGGTTCGTTAAGCATTATGATTAATTTCTGTGATCATTGAGTGTTTGTTGAAATTCATTAATAATGCAAACTTTTGGCCTTGAAACTTAAACAGAACACTGGTTGGTATTCATTAACGTGACTTATGAAGAGGAATTTGGTGTAAGAAAGATGTGCCACCTATTCTTGCAAACGAATATATGAACCAATTTAAAATGTTTGACGAGCTTTCAGTGATAATTATTGCCTTTTATTTTTCAAGTACTACATCTTATTCTAGTGAATGGCTTTGGAGAATTTGGGTGGAGTTAAGACCACATGTGATTTGATTTTAAGTGTTTTTTCTTTCTTTTTCTTTTGTTAGATGAAGTGTTTGAATTGGTAGTTACCGTACAAGAAAATTAATGATAAGATTTTTTTTAGTTTTTTTTTTCTTGTAAAAGGAATGCAATTTAGATTAAAAAGTGAATCACATTTATTGTTTCAAAAGAATTTGACTGTTTGATTGAAAACATTCCTATTCCTATGAAACGCTACCTTCTATTTTTAATTTTGATTCTAACTTATTTATTTACCAAATCTTTTATTGGGTTGAAAGATTTTATACTTGGAACGTATTATTTGGATATAAAAAAAGAAATAGAAAGGAAGTTTATAATTAAAATATTTAACATTTAGTTAAAAAAAGAAAAAAAGAAAAAAAAATATAAATTTTTAAACATTTTCATTTTTTTCCATTTTTTATTTTCTACAATTTCATAATTTGTTTATCGTCTTTCTCTTAATCTTTTAATAACCCGTTCTTTTGAAATTAAACATGTCTAGCCGTTTTACGTAATATGAAATTTTAAATTTTTTTATTTAATTTATAGATATAAGTAATTATTTTTATTTTATATTTTTGCATTGTAAATTTGATGTAAGAACTTGAAGCATAAGAACAAGTTAAAAAAAATTGCTTGCATGAAAATGCCTACTACATTAATTTAATGGTAAAAGGTTTAAATAGTTTTTATAAAATATTAGGTTTAAATTTATTATTTTATTGTATATAATTTTTTGTTGGTATATGAAAATAATAAACAAACATAATATTTATAATTCTTTAATGTATCATTATTCTCTTTATGATAATTATATATATCATTAATTTTCAATTCAATTCTTATATTTTACCTATTATTATTTTAATTAAGAATGCATCAAAGACAAAATTAAAAACGATTTACTTAATTTATTTTTTCATGCAAAAATATTAAAAGATAAATCCCATATTATAATGATCAAATTATATATTTTAACTTTCTTATAAATCCCTGTACCAAAAAACAAAATCCTTACGAATCCAACTTGCCGTTCACTATTTCTCATTCAATGACTTATTGACTTAATTTGACTTTTTTTTTAAAGAAAAATAATCTGACTTAATCGTTCTTGTCATCTCTAAAACTCTTTCCCATTTCATAATAACAACTTTTTTATCCCAAAAATACTTCTTTTAAGTGTCACTAAAAAATATTAGCAAATAACTTTATATTAATATTTTAAAATGTAAATTATATTATTACAATAAATTATATTTCCTTTAATAAACTTTATATTTTATATAATATAATAAATAATTAAATCTTAATTAACATACTTAAAATATTTAATTACTCAAGACATGTTTGGATAACAATTTAAATTAGATACTTATCTAATATTTTTCCATATATAATTTTTTGTTATAAATTTAACTATAAAATTTATTAATATAGACTAAAAAATAACTTATTTTTACAAGTTATATAAAAAATTTATGAAAATAAATTTAAACAATTTATAAATTATTTTTTATAAACTTTTTATAAACTCTTTTAAATAGGTCTTATACCGTATGAAACTTTGTAAATTTCAAAGATAATTTAGCTACTCCATTTGAATATTACTGAAGAAAATTAATTTTTGGTTTCACAAATCATATAATTTCCTTCTATCCTTCCCACCTTTTTGGTCACCCTGGCCAGAAAGGATAATTCATGTTCATCTCTCTATGTATATATCTGGGTAAGAATAAAACATAGCTGTTGTATTTGTACCAAAAAGACTGTATTATTTGTATATTTCAAATATTATTATTATTATATACTATGTAGTATGGGTCCATCACCATCAGCAATGCCCCTATCCCTTGACTTACAATTCACAAAAACACACCAAAAGGAAAAAGCACATCATTTTCAATTTTCAAAAACTTGTATTCCACCCTCCTTCCCTCACTCACTTACTCTCTCCACTCACAGATCTAGCATTCCTTTCCAATCCACCACCACCCTTCAAAAATCAATTCACATTTTCCTTTCACATTACTTACACCTCTCTCTCTTTCTCTCTCTCTCTCTCTCTCTCTCTCTCTCTCTCTCTCTCTCTCTCTCTCTCTCTACAAGTGCAAACCAAACCACTCACTCTCCTTTCTCCTCTCATTCACAAAATCAGTGCCTCTCTAAGCTACACACAAAACAGGAACACAATGAAACACCCAAAACCCCAAACTCAATCAACCCTAACACCTACTTCAAGTAGTTCAAGATCTTCCTCTCTATCATCCCACCTTGCTATGGTGGAACTGAAGCAGAGGATCCTAACCTCGCTTTCAAAGCTTTCTGACCGCGACACGCACCAGATCGCCGTTGAAGACCTCGAAAAAACCATAAACGCGCTTTCCCCTGACGCCATTCCCATGCTTCTTAACTGCCTCTACGACGCTGCTACCGACCCCAAACCTGCCGTCAAAAAGGAATCCCTCCGCCTCCTCACCGTCCTCTCCGCCGCACACCCCGACGCCGCCGCACCTCACCTCCCTCGCATCATATCTCATGTCGTTCGCCGCCTCAAGGATGCTGACTCTGCCGTACGTGACGCTTGCCGCGACGCCGTTGGTGCTCTTGCCGCGCAATACTTGAATTCCGGTGGCGGTGACAATGGTGGTGGTGGTGGCGTCGGGTCGGTGGTGGCGCTGTTTGTGAAGCCTCTGTTTGAGGCGATGGGGGAGCAGAACAAGGGCGTGCAGGCTGGTGCGGCGGTTTGCATGGCGAAGATGGTGGAGTGTGCTGGTGGTAGTGGCGGTGATGTGCCGGTGCCGGCGTTCCAGAAGCTGTGTCCGAGGATCTGCAAGTTGCTTAATAGTACGAATTTTTTGGCTAAGGCGTCGATTTTGCCTGTTGTTGCTAGCTTGTCACAGGTGAAGTCAAAATGATGTTTTGATGATATGTTGACTTTGTGTGTTGGTTGGAATGAGATTGTGAAATCAAAGGTTGGTTGATGAATTGATGAGAGTTATGATGTGGTTGTGACATTGTGAAGCTTGAAGAGCTTTTTTGGGTTGTTTGAAATTTAGGGTATGTTTGGGAATTGGGTTTTGGAAGAGGAGGGATGGGATTGGGAGGTCATATTTTTTATTTATAAAAAAATCCTTTAATTTGACAAATTTTTAAAATGAAAGAAATATAATGATATAGTAGCATAAATTCAATGTGTAATCTTTTGTTTATTTTTATAAGCATTATATATCACTCTTAATTTATTTTAAAATAAAATACTTGCCCCTTTATTTTTTTCTTCCCCTCCAAAATCCTATTCCCAAATATAGCCTTAGGTACCCTTTGGTGCATGAATAGAAGAGTATGAAACTGTTTCATCTCTTTTAGAGTAACAACCAACATGCGTTGCTTTTTAACCTTATCTTAGGCCATGTTCTATTTTAAGAATGCACCAAGATGGAACTGAGCTGTTGATGTTGGAGCTGGGAATTCAGCAATTGACTAAAAATTATGTTTGGATGATGAATGACTGAAAATGTAGCATTTGTTTATTGTAGTTGATTCATTAGGATTATGAGAAAATGAGATTTAATTAGACCTGTTGATGTTAAAGCTGTGACATTTTGAAGATTCAATTTAACATGGCTTGTGTAATGAGAATGATGTTTGAAAGTGGTTTTTTAAATTGCAGAGGCTAATTATAATAATGTTGGAGATTACAGTTGAAAATTTGGCATATTTTTTGATTTTTTTGTGACAGGTCCATATTCTTTTATTTTGATTCTGTTAACTTGTTGTGTTTGTCTAATTTGACAGACCTCTGTTAGTGTTTTCATTGATCAATAACTTACCATTTTATGATAGAAAAGAACTAGTACAAAAATTCCAAAGATTTAATTAAGTATTGATTGCAGGTTGGAGCTATTGCACCACAAAGCTTGGAAAATTTGCTGCCTAGCATTCATGAATGCCTTACCAGTACTGATTGGGCAACACGTAAAGCAGCAGCTGAGGCATTAAGTTCTTTGGCATTGCATTCAAGCAGTTTGGTTACTGATAGAGCGGCACCCACACTGACAGTACTTGAGACTTGCCGGTTTGACAAGGTAGCATTTGCAATGAGATTTCATAATCATATTTTGTTAAATTCCCAAGCCATTTTTCTTTCTTGTTTCTCTCTTTTCAAAGGCCACAAGGTCTTACAATTTCTCACAATTCTTATTTTTATTAAAATGTCCTGTTTCTTGAAGGGAATTAGTTCAATACAAATAAGGACATAGTCAAAACATTTTTGTTTTGACTTTGTTGCTTGCATTCGAATGTACCTCTTTTAAAGAGCACTGAAAATGTTATGTGCCTGCAGAAAGTTGATAGTACATTTTTTGTGGTTGATCTAGCAGGCATCTATGATAATAGTATCACATGTACTGTTCTCTCATTAAGTCCTGGCTCACATTATTTGTCCTAGTACGGCAGATTTCTAATTTGTTGAGACTTCATTACTGGACAACTGTTTCTTTTCTTTTTAGTCATCTAGTTTTATTAAACCTATTTTATTACTACTTTCAGATAAAACCTGTGAGAGATAGCATGACAGAGGCATTGCAATTATGGAAAAAGGTTGCAGGGAAAGGAGATGGATCTCCTGATGATTCAAAGCCATCATCTGGTAGGCATATTTGACATGTCTGTTGTAATCTATTGTCAACCAGTTTGTCCTAGTTTATGCCAGTGGTATTTATTTATTTATTATTTATTATTTATTTTATGCTTTAGATAATAGGAATCCTGAAACAGCTAGTTTGTCAGAAACAAGCGACCTGAAAAAAGTAAATCTTGATGAGAAGAAGACTGACACATTGGTAAAGGATTCATCAACTGGTTCTTCAAACATGGACTCAACTGCTAGGGCCAAAGCAACTGGCATCTCAGAGAAGGCAGTTGTAATATTGAAAAAGAAAGCACCAGCATTAACTGATAAAGAACTAAATCCAGAATTTTTCCAAAAACTTGAAAGAAGGGGTTCGGATGATTTACCAGTGGAAGTAGTTGTTCCTCGGAGATTCCTTAATTCTTCAAACTCAAACAATGAGGAAGGATCAGAGGCAAGCGCTAAAGATTCAAAAGAGAGAATAACTTCTGTTGGAAACATCCCTAGTGATGATTTTCATGGATCTGCCAGTAATAAATATCGCCTCTTTGAGAGAGGCTTTGATGGAAGTTCCAAACAAAGGAATTATGATGATTTTGCCCTTGACAGATACTCTGAAAAGAGAGTGAATGCAAAAGAGCTGAGGACAAAAGCATGTGATACTGATGATAGGACTGAAATTGATCAGAGGGAGGGTTCTGCCAATCTTGGAGGTTTTTCTAAGAATGATGGACAATCAGAGGTACCCTTCTCCAATAACAACAGAGGAAACTGGTTGGCCATCCAGAGGCAGTTGCTGCAGCTGGAAAGACAACAGGTTCATCTGATGAACATGCTGCAGGTATGGTCAAGTATGGCACAAAACATTATTTCTGGTATATGTTCTTCATAAGTGATCGATGTTTTAATGATTTTGCAGGATTTCATGGGTGGGTCTCACAATAGCATGGTGACTCTGGAAAATAGAGTGAGAGGTCTTGAGAGAATTGTTGAAGACATGTCACGAGATTTATCCATATCATCAGGTCGTAGAGGTGGTAACTTTACAGGATTTGAGGGATCATCTAGTAGGGCTTCTGGCAAGTATAATGGTTTTAATGACTACTCTGGTTCCAAGTATGGAAGAGGAGGTGATGGGCGAATCCCATTTGGTGAAAGATTTTCCCAAGATGGAAATGCTTTGGGAATGAGGGGAAGAGGACCATCTTGGAGATCTGACATGTCTGACGGATGGGATTTTCCTGGGTATGGTACTTCTAGAAGTGGCCAGATTTCTTCAAGGAGGGCCTTTGGTGGTAGTTCTGCTGACGGAAGGTCACCAAAATCAGCACATGAGGGTGATCAAGGGGGCAACAGGAGAGCTTGGGATAAAGCAGCAATGCCTGTCCGGCTTGGTGAGGGGCCCTCTGCAAGAAGTGTCTGGCAAGCTTCTAAAGATGAAGCTACCTTGGAAGCGATTCGGGTTGCTGGGGAGGACAATGGAACATCTCGAGCAACAAGAGTAGCTATCCCTGAAATGACTGCAGAAGCTCTGGCTGATGACAATGTTGGACAGGAGAGGGATGCCATTTGGACTTCTTGGAGTAATGCAATGGATGCCCTTCAAGTTGGTGACATAGATTCGGCCTTTGCAGAAGTATTGTCCACTGGTGATGATGTCTTGCTTGTAAAGATAATGGATAGAACGGGCCCTGTAATTGACCAACTTTCAAGTGAGGTTGGATGTGAAATTGTGAATGCCATTGCACAATTCTTACTGGAGCAGAACCTGTATGACATCTGTTTGTCTTGGATTCAACAGGTATGGCTTGGATTCAACATCTGTTTAAATTTCATTTCAAGCCAGAGTATGTAGATTCTCGTTTTATGAGTCTTGTCACATCAAAAAATTATAAATAACACTTCCCACATGTTTCATCAAAATTACAAATAGTTCCTACCACATCCCAAATATAATAGGATAAACGATATTGTTATTTCTCTATGTTATTTTACAAGAGTCAAAACTTGTGTAGTTTGGGACCTCTGGAATAAATCTTCATCAAGAAAAAAATGACTTCAAATTTTGAAGGGTTTTAGTGACTTCCGCGCATAATTATTTTAGAAACCAGACATTCCTGTGTCTCAATTTGGCTTTTGAATTACTACAATATCATATATCCTAAGGATTTTAAGTGAAAGAACTCAAGCTGTGGCATGATGGCATCTATTAATATTTTCTTGAGTCATGTTTAGTTGGAAGACATGCTTACATTCTGTTTCTCTTTATAATTATCAACTAAACAATTTGCTATGTTCAATGACATAGATCCCTTGCCTATTTATCTAGGGTAGAGGCCATAATTTATTGCTGTTTAGGTCGTCATTGTGGTATTGTGCTGGACTATTAAATATTTATTTCTGGGAAGTAGTGTCCCTGACTAGATTGGCTTGATGACTCAATATAGCTGTGGTCAATCTGTCTCTGACTGACAAGCACTCCTGTTTTGTTCGTACATGGCCTTAAAGCATTTTTTTTGTGTAATGCAATTCTAAAGTGACCAAGAATGGATGCAGTCACTGTTGATTTAATATAGGGGATGTTTGGTAGGGAAATTCTTTTAAGTTTTCCAGGAATCTTAACTCAGAAAAATGAATTTCTTGTGTTTGGTATCAATATTTTAAAAGATATTCCTAAGAAACTAAAGGAGGCATGGTTTGCGAAAACATGTTCTGTTTTCATTTTCATTTACACAAATGTTATCTTATTTTTAATTTGTTTTCTGTTTTCAAAGTTTTATACAAAACAGAAAACATTTTTGCAAATCCAACAGCTCCTAACATTCTCTGAATTTTTTTGACTATTTTCCACTAAAATATTCTTGTGGGAGGGGATGGAAATCTGATAGATCTCAGAGAAGCACAGCGAAATTATCCGCACACCAATTCTCAGCCCTCCTACTCAGCAATACACACCCACACTGAACATATATTTTTGGCTTTTCTCATTATTTCCTTCTGAATTCACAAAAACAAACAGCCTTACAAAAGAAGATAAATGAAAGATTGCTTAATGAAAATTAGTCATCAGAGTCTCAGACCCTGTCTACCCACCACCACTTGCTCCAATTTTGACCCCCCTCCCCCTCTGGACCCCCTTCCCTCCTTTTATTTTCTCATTTCCTGTTGATCATGCAAGGAATCCCTCTCTTCCACTCCCACATTGCCACCTGTAATTCTGTTGTTTTCCTCCTTTTTCCTCAACAACCTTGCCACCTGGAATTCTGTTCTTTCCTCAACAGCCTTCTTTTTAGTCCCATCCTTACCCTCCTGTTCTTCTCCCTCATTTGTTATGCTTTTTCCCTTTTTTACTCCTTTGGGAATACACATGGACTAAATGCCCATCAGAATCCAAGTTTCTCATAAAGCTTGGAAAGTTCTAACTATATCCATTATAACATTCCTATGAATCTTTTAAATAATACTAAACACATTTATAACATTCTCAACAATTATGACCGAGGAAACATGATTTCTAGGAATGAAAAATAGTTTCTGTATACCAAAAACTAACCCCTTAAAACTTAAGGGTGGATGCTAGAGATACGTCTTTAATTGCTCACTTTAGAGACTAGCTCTACCTTTTAGAGTTGCTTTCTTCCTCTTCCCAATAATATTAAGAACAGTTTAGATTAGTTGAATCTAATATTTTGGAATTCCATCTCCTGTGATTAATACAATCTTAGGGATGTTTGGTTTGAAAAAATGTTTTCTATTTTTTCACTTTATTTTCCATTTGTTGTAGTTTGTATAGAATGGTTGAAAACAATAAAAAGTCATTTTCATTGTTTTCTATATAAATTTTTGAAAACAGAAAATATAATGAAAATAATGCTATATTTTTGTAATTTGAAGTAAAAAAAAATGAAAACATTTTCCAGATCAAATGATCCCTAACTTTCTGTCTTCAAGATGTATTTGATAAGTCTGGTTCAGAAAACTATTGGTTATATAATTTAATGCATATTCAATAATACATTCATTCCTTGGACTTGTAATTCTGCATTGGGATCACGAGCAAATAATTTGTTCTGCAATTGGTTCATACTCTACCTTGTACTTTACTTTCCTTTTGCCTGCTTATATCTTTCATCTGAGGCTTAAAATATGAATTTATGGTCATAATGCTCAGTTGCTGGAGATAGTATTGGAAAATGGCCCTGATACCTTTGGCATTCCCATGGAAGTGAAGAAAGAGCTCCTGCTCAATTTACATGATGCTTCAACAGATACAGCTGATGACTGGGAGGGTGTATCACCAGATCAACTTTTATTGCAGTTAGCATCAGCCTGGGAAATTGATCTACAACAGCATGACAAATAGCTCTCAGAAAACAAACTATGCTGGTATTGAGATTGTGTCATATCTTTCGAATTGGGGTGATATCCTAGATAGTTCTAATTTTCAACATGGATGGTAAGGAGCGTAAGATTTGAAATACATATACTGTTCAAGTTTTGGGCCTCCACATCACAATTACAAAGGCACAAATTTATGCTCCATTTTTTTCTGTACCTTGGTGAACTTTGGCTGATCCTATACCGGTCAGAGCAAAGTTTGACCGTTTAAAAGATGGTGTCTGGTTGTCAGCAAGCGCCCAATTAGGCTGCTTAAAAACAATGTATAAATTGAGACGAATGAACAAATCTTCCATGTAATTATTATGTGTAATTTGTTCTTCATATTCGCCACATTGATTTGTATCTTGTACCATTTTCTCATTTTATGTTTATTAAAATGTAAAGGATAATGATGCCTGATAGGATTCCAGAGATAAGAACACTACATTATTCATATTGACAAGCATGTCGTACCACTTATATTCTTTGTTAGAAAGTGGAACTTCATATTTGGAAAAAGGGAAGAGTGAAAACTTAATGGATTGTTTGGTTCATAGTAAAAGAGTGAAAGGGAGAGATGGGAAAAGTTCTGCCTACTATTGAAGGAAGGATTTGTGCTCTTACGTTTTTTTAACCTACATTTTCTAATCAAATAATATATCTTACTAAAATTCCCTTTTTAATATCTGAATAAAATGGGATTTCTAATAAAATTTTGTTCGCTCTATTTTCTTTCAATTAAAAACATTATATAAGATTATTTGCTGACTAGGAGTAGAGATGCTAAAATAGCTGAAAGATGGATCAACTTCTAACTTACTACAAATTATTGGGTTTATCTTGAGTTTATCTAAAGCATGATGTCTTTTATTCTAATGTCTTTTTTATGGGGCTTAGCGGTATTGCTCTTTTGGAATTTAAGATCCCCATTGCAAGTGTTATTCGGCTAGCCTTTGGGTTAATCAGATAATTTTCGGTCGTAAGAGTTAAAAAAAGCAAGTCCCAGACCAAAATAGAAAAAATAATGCAAGTCTTCTTTGGTCTAACAAATCGTAAAACATTTAAGAAGAGCGAGCCAGTGGGTTGGCTTGCAGGGCTAGGCTAAGTTAAGAAAATTTTCGATGGTTTTTTCTTTCACATTTTTTCTTTTTTTAGCTTTTCTCGCTCCCCATTTCCTTTTTTTACCCTAGGGAAACAATTTCTATTGCAAAATTAGTTCAGAAATATTGTATACAATGAGAAAATTAGTTCAGAAATATTATTTGCTCAAATATAAAATACACTTCCAAAGATTAATTTTCAATAATATTATTTGCATGTATAAAATTTTTTTAGAAGTGTGTAGAATATATTTTTGAAACTGCAATATAACTGCACTCAACAAGAGCATATGAATTTGTAACTTCCGGAATTGAAGTGAGCAAAAGTTCCTAACATAAATACGCATTTGTCCAAATAGGAGCCAAGGATGATGGAGAGAAGATGGTTGGCGTGGGAGCAATGTGAAGCTAATTGATTTTGATTGGAGTGGCCAAATTAATAAAAAAAATTAATTCAACTTAATCTGTAACCTCAAATTCAGATTCTAATGTATAACTGTTAAATATTCGAAAAATATTTCGACTTAAACTTTTTTATCTCAAGTAGAATTACTTCCTCCTGCAGTCATCAACAAAAAAACAAGAAATAATCTTCCATGTGAAATCACGGAAACACATGATCACACACGCAAGTGCATGTGCACTCATTAATTGAATATCCATATATATGTTCACACACGTTCACACACTAACAAAATATCCACATACACCTCTAATCGAATATCCTACCTTTCCCGCAAGCACATCAATATTTAATGTCTAGACAATCTATTAGCACGAACATTGTCAATGTTTAAGACATCCATCCAATGAAACACTTTGGTTTTAAAAAACAAGATCATAATTCTTGAGAATCCTACTGAACAAATTGTACAGAAAAATAAGTTTGCAACCAGGCGTGTGTGTGTTGACAAAACGCCATACAAATTCAGCAAATTTCATTTTATATACAATACAAAATGATACAGGTGAATCAGGCAAAGAGACCGTGATGGTACACCATGCAAGGAATGACACTTGTGTATACATTAAAAATTATAGGGAGAACAGCCAAAAATGCAATCAACTGATAACAATAGTGACTTTGGCCCTTTGTGCTTCTTCCTTCAGAGTTAAAAAAGCTATGCTTACAGAAACATCACATAGAGCAACTTGTCTCAGGATGTCAAAATACCTCTCTAGAAATCAAGGAGGATATGGCAAGGGCATTAGAGCTACCACTCCCATGAAAATTGAAGGCACCCTTTAGCAGCCTCTTTTGATTATAGTCACCAAGGGTACTGTGTAACCAAGGGAATCTTAACGACAAAACATCTCTCCCAAATTCAGCCACGGCCTTTGTATGAAACCAAGAGTGTAAAATGAACCCGCCACAGTAATTCACAGGCTTTCATACTGCATCACCAACTATTTATTTTGCGGCGTACCAGGTTTGAGCACACTTGGCATCCACAGAGAGGCCAACTTTAAGAAAATTCTTGCCATTAAAGGGTTTTGACATGCACTCAACAACTATGGCCTTTGCAACCTCAGCTGACTCTGTTGGCCCTTCCAATATGACTTCATCATGAACCTGCTTTGCCACATTAAAAAATCTTAGCTAACATGTAGGAAGTATTTATCTAACTAGCATTTCAAAACATTCAGATTTGACACGTCAATAACAATCAGTGTTAGAATGCAGTGATTGAGTAACAGTCAATAGCAATCGCAAAAACTATGGTACTGGTATCTTCTAATAGTTTATGATTCATGAAAGCATATCAACCGTTTTTTGTACCTGTATGAGGGAATAATCCACTGGAGCTAGGATATATGTAATGCAACTGTTGTTGGACTTGGAATGAGGTATGAAAACAACACAATTGGGATGATGTCATGAGTAAATTGAAAAGGGAGGACTTAGAGATGTATCATTTAAATAATCCAAACCATTCATGATTAGAAAGTTGGGTACTCATCACATTCACATCAAATATCAGAAAACGAGGAGATTTAAGAGCAAAACGGGAAGAGAAAATGTCAAAGCAAAAATCAGCATATAAACTGGAATATTATGAAGAATGCCATGAATCATATTTATTTCAAAACAAGTGTAAACAGTGTAACTTTTCAATCAACAGACAGCTGCTGAACAAGACTATTAATTTCCTTGATCAAGAGAATAGATAAATGAAGTTTTCTTCATGACCTAGCAAGCCCATAATACTATACATGTCAGCCATGCTTTCTTTCATGTACTACTCATCCCTGCCCCATTCCCCCTAAAGTGAATAAATATATTACTGAAATCAAAACCCAAGTAAATGAAATTATAGAAATACTTGAACTTGACAAAGTGATCATAGAAATCAAAAAAGGGGAAAATTGTAGACATCAATATTAACCTGTAGAAGTAACTTCCATCCAAGCTTCTTCAACTTCTTATTATTGGATATTTGTAACATGGCACACATAGCAACATCTGCCGCACTACCCTGTTGCATTTGACAAATCAGAAAATCAAATAAGAAAAGGCTGAAGGTGGGGATGGATCACAAATTTTATGGAACGTTAGAGGAAGGGGGAAGAATATAAATCTTTTACTCATAAAAAATACCATGTATCAGTTACTCTCCAAAACCATTTTCTAAATAGGTTAACTTTAAAAAGGCATGGTGATAGATAATAAAAGACCGAGTCCCTGAATGGAATTCCATTTACACAAAAACACATAATGCCCTGATATGCATAAATGATATGTCCAGATAGAATACGGTTTATTATTATTATTATTTTGAAAAGCAAAAGTAATATTACTGAATTAATGAAAGCAAGAGTCAGAAGAGTACAAGAACTCGGTCTACAGTGAGAATACAGTTTATAAATGAGAATGAGAGGTAAATCTTGATCTTTGGATCTTGCAGTAATGACTATGATTAAATGAAAGCAACAATTTTAAGTCATGTATGCAACTTTTGACATGGTCATGTTACCACAAGTGATCCTTTAATCCTCCAATAATTGGGATTTTCTCCACTCACTATATGTTAGCCCAGTTGCACCTGCCTCATTGATAGAGCAAGAGATAAAGACTTGATGCACTTAGACCATTTAAAAAGTTCTACAAGAATGAACCATTGAATAATGAACAACTAAGATGTTGTCTTAAATGCCAATTATAGATAAATTAGACATTTCTAAGTGTTTAATCCAGTAGTAGATGATTGCTTATATTTTTCAAATTATATGTTTTTACATCTATACTGGATGTATAATGAAATAAAGATTGTTATGTAAATGCTATGATTTTCTGTGGTCATAATATATGCAATACAAATAGTTAATCCAAAAGTTGATTTTGTGAAATAAGATTTCTATAAACTGTTATTAAAGGTTATTAAGAATTAAGAAAAATATACATATTAATCTATTCTAACAACACCAAACACACACTGAGTGTAATTGATTATATTGTGGGCCCACTCTAGTAAGAACTAGTCACACTTTTTTATATGGTGGGATTAGGATAAGGAAGTCAGTATATTTTATATTTATTATAAGTAACCATCAAACTCGAGTGTAGTGACATATAGCCGTAGCATGGCAAACTATTGTATTAGCATAGTTGGAAGAATCAAGGACCTGCACTGGAGTATTAATAGCAGCTCGCTCAATATGACCTTTCTGATAACTGTGAGCTGGGTCAATTTTAGGAAATCGTCGGGCTCGCCCTAGCAAAGTGTGAACACGTTGCGATTTACATGCTTCTTTTTTACGTTCCTCTTGCCATTTCAGCACTTCTTTTCTATCATTGTACCAAAGATCAACAGTTCTCTTAGCTTCTTTCACAGAAACCTGACAGAAAAATATATGCACTGCAACCATGAGTTTATATACCAAGGGCAACCCTCAGGTTGAGTTAGGCCCAAGCCTAATTTTCAACAATAAGTAACCTTGTTAGGATAACCAAATCAATAATCAAGGGGAGCTAGCAACCTATTTAAGCCCTCCACAATAAGTAATAGAGTTCAGGGTACCTTCCAATCCTTTGAAAGCCCAACTGGTGTCTTTCCATATGCAATTGAGAAGTTAAGCATTTTGGCTTTCCTTCTTTCAGAAGCAAAGGCATCCTGAAATGAAAGAGAAGAGTTAAAAATTGATATGAAATACTATTCACAGTTTAACCGATCAACTATGGCACAGCAGGTTATATTTTAGCAAATTTCTCTATAAAATATATTCTCTTCATATAATTCTTCATGCATACTCTTAATTCCTATGGAATGTTCTCCTACCTTTCTTTGAAGGTTTATATTTCAGGTTATTTGAGGGTCACTTTCTATGTTAATACTTCATTGGTTCCCTTTCCTAAGATAAATTACTTAGCACACAAAATGGAAAAAAAAAAAAATATAGCCTTTAAATTTATTATCTTAATTGTAATTACAATCAAGGGGACCATGTTTCAACGTGAACAAAATGCTGTGTGCTTATAAGTGACATACAATGAGCTATGGGATAACCAAACAAACAAGATATACCTGTGCATCTCAGAGCAAGGTGATTTACTATCTAACCATAAGTTGATCAGAAGACAATATACAATTACCTTCAGGAGAGGAACTGGGGGTTTGTCTTCACCAGGCTGAGGATGCCACTCAAGAAGCACTTCCTTTTTCTCAACTGCTTCACGAATATAAGGGTACATATTCATCGCAGTTCTTGAGTGAAAATCTCCACCAGCTTCAAAGGCTTCCAACATGCTCTTACAATTAGCAAGATGTGCAAGAATCCTCAGTTCCAACTGTAACAATGTGTAACTCCATCAACAGAATGAAATTTCTTACAGCTAGTTCAATCACATAGATAAGTAAATTGCTAACCTGTCCATAATCAGCAACTATAAGAGAATTCCCAGGAGCAGCTATGAATGCTTGGCGGATTTTGTACCGGTCCTTTTCCAAAGCAGGTTGATTCTAATTTATGAATTATATATGTTAGCTTAGATCTGTAACTTTTTGAAAGCCAAGGATTGATCTAGTCCATGCAATACCCATATTTGAATTACAGTGTTCAAATTAAAAATTACTTAGATTTTGATAGGAACTGAAATCCGCTATAGGAATTAAAGAGAAAATTCAGAGAACAGATCTCTGATTGCAGCAAAGAAAATGCAGAAAAAGGTAAATAAAAGAAAATATTAGAGAAGGTATTCATCTTGCCCTACACCAAGACTACCACAATTGATAGCATGCCCTCTTCCCTATCTCTCTCCCTTTTATCCCTCCTCTAACCATTTCCCTCTCCCTCTCCCTCCTAACCTCCTTGCCACATAAGCAATGTTGTTACAACCAAAATCCCTCATTTTGCAACTAAAATCCCTCTTCTGCCCCTAACTCATATTTCCCATGTGGTCTGGTACATGAATGCCAAACAGATTCATAATGAAGTGTAACTAACATTAAGCTAAAATCATTGTAAAAAAATTGAGATGTTTCATCAAGACCATGTAGACAGTATAGAAAAAGCGAATGCTTCTGATAGGACGTTCGACGTAAATATTTCTACACCCAACCTTCTTCCAAATCCAAAATTAAATGACTACATTATTCTGGACGAGGAAGGAGAGGCTGTGATTATTACAAAAAAACAAACAAGTTTAACAAATTGTCTTTTCTTTTTTAATACAATTGTTAGTGTATAAAACCATTCATGTGTCTTCAACTAAAAGTTTGAGCTTTTGAGATGGTTCAAGACGTGATATGAGAGCCATTATAACCAAGTAGTCAAGAGTTCAACCCTTACCATCCTCATTCTTCTAATAAAAAGTTGAATTTCAGTACAAGGTGGGCCTATGCATTTTCCATGCTTCAAGCCCAAATGGCTCTTGTATGAGGGTGTGCATGCATAAAACAATTTGTGTATCTTCATTTAATAGCTTAAACTTTTGGAATTATTGATTCAAAACAAAAATTTTTAATAGAAAAAAAAGATAATGTACATCTGCAGGGAGGATAAAGAAATTCTCCTAAAGTGAGAAACAAGTCATGAACTAAACTTAAGTCAAAAGGCTAAATATTGGCACATGTTATTATCTAAAACAATAAGATTAAATTAACATTTTGTTTCATACAAGTAATAGTTGTACAGATGTTCAATCTTTTATCAATAAACAAGTCCGCCTACAATTATTATCATAAAATCTTTTTAGTACGTTAAGAATTTAGCATTGTCAAGAACAAATTCTTCTAAAAGCTTAAGCTATTAGGTGATGATGGCACATGAATAATTTTATATCTAATTTGACCTGTCATATAAAAGTCCTCTGAGCTTGAAGCTTGGACAATGCACAGACCAACCTACCTAGTGCTAAAAAAGAAAGTTTTAGGGTTAAATATGTTTTTAAATTGTAATCCCTCCAAAATTTTAAAATTTTGGTTTTAGTCCCTCATTTTTAAAATGAAAGATTTTGGTCCCTCATTTTTTAAAATAACTGTTTTTAGTCCCTAAAGTAATCAATGTTTGACACATGACATATATTAATGTTTGACACATCAATGATGAAGGACTAAAAGCAATCTATTTTAAAAAATGTGGGACTACAACCAATCATTTTAAAAATAAGGGATTAAAATCAAAATTTCAGAATTTTATAGAAACTAAAAACATATTTAACCCAAAGTTTTATTTAGAAGAGTAGGAGCAACAATGAACAAACTCTTGATACTTGGTCATAGAGGCTTTGATATCATATCAAAAATCAACTTTCCTAAAAGCTTCAGTTATCAAGTGAAAGCACACAAATAGCTTTATATCTAACAAACATGGAAAGATGGAATCATACCACCATCAGTAATTATACATATACAGATGAGGGATAGAAAAATATGGCATTTAAAAAATTGAGTTAACCAACAGCTAATAAGTCTTGCAAGTTAGAAGAACCTGCAGATTAGGCCTTCTAGCTGACAAGCGTCCAGTCTCTGTGTTGATATTTATGGAACAATGAACACGGCAGTCCTTACCTGATATATTATGTCCCTGCCATTGAGAACAGATCACTAACACAGCATACGCAAAAAACCAAATTATTACAAACTTAAATATATACACATAATCTATATTATACCAACAACCTCCTTTTAAGTTCATACAGCCATTGGATTAATCAAGTGCTCCCAATCCCATCCTCTCTCTTGCACACAAACAAAAACTAACCTTGACTATGTTTATATTGCACTTATGACAAACATGACTAAATGCCAATCACACTGGACAAGCAAAGTTTACACGGGTAACATGAAATCAGAAAACACAGCCATAGTCCAAAATTAAAAAAAGATTATAGAAGAAAAATTACCTGCAGAGGAAGGATGAAATTAGAGATCAAAGAGTCTATTGAACAGACTTCACATAAAGCGGCAATTGCATGGCAAGCTTCTCTCCCTTCTTCCTCTGTTGGAAAAGCTGAAAAAGCTGTTCCATAAGCAGATTTGTCTATTTCTACAGGTACAACTTCATTTTGTGAAGGATTTCCATCTTCCTCATCAAGAGACAGGTTACAAGCCTCATTAAAATCATATTCAGCAGAAACTTTGCCAGCCAGGGTCTTTAAAGCATCACCACTAACTGAGGGCCAGCCACTTGTTGTGTACATCTCAACATTCAGGTTATAGCCAATGCTATTCAACTTAACATCACGGAATTTTGAGGGAGCCTTCTTGCCTTCTTCAATCACTTTATCAACATTGAGAATTTTGAAAATCCTCTCAGTTGGAATTGCCTCATCAGGGTTTTTTCTGTAATGAATAAGGAAGTAAGAGCAAATGAAGGTTTTACTTCATCTATATACTTGAGCAACTTCATCATAAACAGCAGAGAATAATGTTTCGTAACTGGAATTGTAACCCCCTCCCCTCCCCTTTCTCTGCTTCATGAATTCAGCCAGAACAGGATACAAAATTATCAAAGAAAGGGATAACAATCCTGGATACATTATACTAATGATTCTCACATAGATACAACTAGAATAGGCCCTACCCCTACCCCTAACCCTAGAGTACATAATTCCTCATCCAACCAGCTGAATGGGTTAACCAGATCAACGTCAGCCACATCATGATTGACGCTGAATAAAAACATCGAATTCTTTAGAAAAGAAAAGGCTAAAAAATTCTGACAACATTGTATTGAGTAAAATTGTATGACAAGTATCTTGATATGTCACAGTTAAGCAATAAAAAACTCAAAGTTAAGGACTATTTTTTTCCTATGGATTACTTTATAGTGATGAAAAGAATATAACAAAATGATATGGCCATCACAGCTCCACAACAATAACAAATTAAATTAGACTTTACAGAGTGCTGAAGAACTGGCACTCCAAGTCTAACAGTGGAATTGTTTCAACATATCATATAAAAATGCAGTTAACACACTAAATGACAGAAGATTTGATATAACAGCCTAAACTTTAAAACCTAAGTGCATTGATAAACAATAATGGCATGAGCATAAAGATCTCTATTTTTTTTACGAAGTATATTTCAGTAAAACTCAGATTTCATGGGTATCTACTTCAACTCAAAATTATCAACTTATTAAGGTAGAAACAAAAGGTCCACACAAGATTTAATCATGTCCACCTGTTCACAGTACCACCAAAGAGCAGCACACGCAACTGCGCATCACTTCCAACATTCATATACTTGGCATCAGGGCAATACTTAGATGCCCATTTTCGAAATCTATAAACAGCTGCCTCTTGCTCAGCTTTGGCCACCTTTTCTATACCTTTAAGATATAACTGATCAACTAGCATTCCCTGCGATTCCATTTTGACTAGAAGCTCACCAAATGGTCGCCAATATTCCAGGTAGAAATCATACATGTTTTTGTTTAAAACAGGTCTTCCATCAAGTTTCCAGCACATATCTGACAGATGACTCTTTAGGCTCTCATAAAGCTTCAGAGTGCTTCTAGCATCTAAGACAGAATAACATATCCAGGGTATACGTTCATCTCGTTGCAGCACTTCAACAGGAGCAATGGTAATCATTTTACCCTCAGATCCATCTTTCTTCACCTTTTTCTGACCAAAAATAGTAGTCATTGACACCTTACCAATCAAATCCTTTTCATGGTCCAGCTTAGCCCCAGACATGACCCCTCTGTCACCTGTAAGTGCTTCAAGAGAATAACCACCAACCCAGCGTCTTGATGAATCCCATAGTCGTGCCATGTGCATTGTATCGGCATGAAATCCAGAAACCTTAAATCCATAGTTTTGTACAACATGACAGTCAAAGCTATAGTTATGCCAGACCTGCAGAATGAACCAGTGACTTTTTTTATTTCTATTTTAGGATTACAGAGAGGATTTATAGGTTTCTATTATGGGGAAAAAATATAAGAGCATGCAAAAGTCACAAACTAAAGAATGCACAGGAAAGCACTGATCATACTAAGTTTGGAGGTACTGAATGGAACTGTAAGACAAGTCAACATTTTAACCATTATGTGTTTGAGTTAGTGTGACCGAGAGAGGAATGAAGCAAAGAAACTGATGGAGTAAACATTCACAAGTGAATCATCCAATGCTAACGATATTGTTGTCATTTTACAGAATTCCAAGGGTCTTGTTCACTCCCTCAGAGAGAGCTGTAACAGCCCATCTCTCTCAATTTTTGCTCACATATTTACTGGTATTTACCCTGTGTGGGACCTATGAGGATTATCCTAGCATCTTCCAATCCTCCCTTTGTGTAATTTCTAAACTTCTGATGGACCTCACAAAATAAAATCAAAATAAATATGCCAGGTTGGTACATATTGCATTGGAAGCTGACTTTAGATACAAGAGACTAGAGCTAGGCAGAGACAATATGTGACACTCTGAAAAAAGTGGTACTCTTCCCTGTTTAAGTTGCAACAAAATGAGATAAGAACATCAAATGGCCCATAATCAAATTTATCAAATATTGTAAATTCTTTGTTCTGAACATAGAACACATACCAACTATTTTCCAACAGGTAAACATTAATTTCCAGTTTCAACACTGATTGCAATCAATTATTAATATTACAGGACAACACAAATGAAACTATTCATTGTACTTCTGAACATATTGCAAAGGAATTCGTTTGTCTTCATAATGTACAACTTCATACATCTACATGATACAATGATAATTTTATACTGACAAGTAGCTAATTAGTGACGACGTCATGTTTGCTATGGTATTAGTCAAGGACCAACCCAAAAGTTCAGCTAATAAGTACTCATTGGTACATGCAATAGCCTTTTTGAGCTTGAAGCAAGGTGCACAGGACTGTTTTATTTTGTGCTGAAATTTAATTTAATTCAGAAGAGTGAAAGCTGAAAGGATTGCAGTCTTGATTAGTAGATCATAGAGGCTTGATATTTGGTCATGGGCCAACTTTTGTTAAAACTTTAGCCATGCAGAAGCATGAATGATTTATATCTTTGAAATCATAATTCATGCTACCGAAATCATGTAATTGAGTTAGTGCTTGTTTGAATATGACCAAATGGCAATTTACATCCAAAAAAATCAATTTGTACAGTAACATGTTTATTTAAGACTTTGGATTCTCAATTCTCAAAATCAATCAAGCAAGTAGAATTGATTTTGAAAGAAGTGAAGCTTTAAAATTTTTTCATTTAATAGAATTAATTTTAGGCATGGAACCCCTCAAAGCCTTTTAAAGCATACATGTATTTACATTTGAAAATTGATTCTACAGCTCCATCTGAATAAACTCAATTCTTCTAAACTTTTAAAATATTATTCCCAAACACGAAACAATTTTTTTAACAACAATTCTTTTAAAATCAAATTCATCAAATCTAAACCAAACAGACCCATAAGGGGCACAGCAAGAGGTGTAATAGGATTTACAACATATAAAAGGTCAGAAGAAAGAGAAGGTTACCTTTTTTATGGAAGAATCTTGAAAAAATTCAGCAAACTTATTTAAGATCTCTTTGCCTCCACCATCAAGAACATCTACCCAGATACAGGACTTTCCACCTCCAAAATCAGCTTCTGGACCCGAATAAATACTAAAGCATATTATCTCCCCATGATCTACTGGTGTCTCTTGTTTGACATCTATCTTTGACACCTTTTAGACATTAAAATTTTGCACATATTACACTTCAACATCTAAGAAATACAAATAGCCAAGAGATTTAAATTGATACAGTGGTCGATGTGCATGCAATGGAAGAAAGGGTTTACAAGAAGAATATACCATTTCAAGTTGTATGAGTTAATGACAAATCCACTGAACTCATGTCCAAAGTATACACATTAGAAAAAGAATCTAGTCATATACAATGTTGCAATCAAGGCACAACCATAATAAAAATTTGACGTTAGCACAGTCAAGAATTATACCTCAGTATCACATGCATGAATTAGATGCCTGTAATTTACTGTAAGCATCTTAGCAACTTCCTCTGCAAGAGAAATATTATTAACAACCAATATGTCTTCATAGATACTACAAAGCCTTCCCCGAAGTTTTGATTGTTCCCTACTACGAGCCTTTTTAACAGATGTAGCATTAATAGCATTGTTTGCAGCTGTATCCAAACCATGATTACCATTAACTCTATCAACTTTCTCTTTGCAGATCTCTAATGAAGGTACATTTAACTGGGTACCCAACCTTTCAGAGTCTATCAACACCTTTGACTTGTTTAATATAGAATGTTCAACAGAAGATAAGGCAGGTTCACCAAGATCATGCTGCACAAGATTGTGTCCCCCATTCACAGAAACAGCAAGTTCCTGACCAGTGGAAGTAGTTGCATTAGATGCAACCCTGAACCTATTCAGAGCACGTAATTTCTTTTTTATTTCATACAAATTACAGCTTTCATTAATCCAGTCTCTTTCATCCCCATGTTTTCTATTACCAGGGGTTCTGGACAATCTGGAATTCCGAGGAGTCCAACTCACCATCCTAACTTGTCTATTACAGGAATGTAAAGAACTCGGCTCTTCATGAGTCGCTCCCTCCAACGTGGCATATGACATGTTTGAAAATTTCATAACTGAATTATGTACCGGAGATTTATGACTATACTCATCGTTACATTTATTCAACCCAAACGATGTTCTCTTTAGACAGTATGAACCTTCTCTGAATTGAAGAGAATTACTAGACAATGCGCTATGTCGAAGGACATTGTTGGCAGTCTGGACTGATTTGATTTTTCTTCTGCTGTTCATATTATGCAAAAAAAATTTAGAAGAAATAGAAAGCTCCCAATCAATAGAATGCAATTTAATAGCATATTTTAACTTTTCACTTTAGCATGTAGAAGAGGCAACACAAGAACAATCACCTAGGTGAAACAAGGCTATGCAGCCATGCACTAGTCAAAGAAAAAAACTTCCATAGGTATATGAGCTAAAAGAATACATATTTTGATTTTTGAAACGTCATGAATAATAATAGAATATTTCCAATATCCAGTATATCATTTGTTCCACCGTACTCCATATTTACATATAGTTAATCCCAGGATACCATGATATCCCCCGTGGCCAGCTTTACATATTTTACCAGTACTTGTTAGTAACTAATAATAATTTACAATAGTAATAATTTATGTGAGGAGTTGCAATTGAAAATTATGGGATTGAGGTCACCAATGTCAAGCTTTTGAAACCAGGGAGGTACATGGAACTTTGGTCCATAAAAGTCAACAATTAATGCAAAATAATTCAGCCTAGCCTTTGTTTGATGAGTAATACAAAATAATTAATTCCAGATAAAAATAACAAAATGTAGGGAAGAGAAAATAATAGAAGGACCATAGAACCTCGGTAATATCATTTACATACCCCTTCATGATTTAGAACCTACCCTTCAATTTTCAGTAACTTGCCATTCAATGTTGATATTTTTTTAAAAAAGAATTAATCACCACTGAAAGTTAAGCAAAAAACAAATTTGAGAACTATTATTAACATATAGATCAAGCCACTAGCAACATACAGCTGTGAGAAAATTTACACAGTGACACCACTTTTGTGGTGTGCAGTCCAACAATTTCTATAATCCCTTTTAGATTCGTATTTTTTTTCCTTTTGCTTAAATCCATAAGCCCTTTAGAGTTCAAAACTAGCTCAAACCCTGGCAATACCGGAACCATAGTGAACATTCACTATTACAAAGTTACAATGCACGGCCTTCAGAGAAACCACCTAAAAAGACCACAAGCAAAATGCTTTAAAGAACTTGTTTTCTGAACACACACAAATACACTTGAGGCAAAACCCTTTAACACTTTCACCATCAAAACAAACTGCTTCTATGCCCTTACTCAATACCTCTCTCAACCCCTCTCCCCTCCAGAAAAAGCAGTAGAAATTAGAGACTCCAGTAAATGCCAGAAAAAAATAAATAACACCATAACAAATATTTCAAATTTCATCTCTTGAAATGCATTATTCCACAATATTAAAAGTTCAAATATAAAGAGAACCCAAAGCTAGCAAAGAACAAGATAGTCCAGCTTAACCATAGTCCACAGTATATCAAATTCTTCAAGCCATTTAACAAAGTCACTAAAACAAAAACACAGTGAGCAAACACACGGTAACAACAAACAACTCAACACTCCACCCAAACCCCTCCAATAGCACACCAAAGACCTTTTTTCAGTTATCATGAAAGGAAAGGAATAAAAAACAAGGGCAAGCTGAAACCAACACCCACTGAAGAAAAGATGAGAAATTTGAAAGAAAATGAACCTGGGGTGGTGTGGTGGCAAAAGGGACCAAGAAGAGAGAGCAATACGGAAACAAGAAGGGCAATAGTGAGAAGGTCTGAAAGGGAAAGGGGTGGTCGGAGAAGAGACCCCCATGGCCACAAGTCTCCCCAGTTTTGTGTGTGCCAGAGTTGGTTGAGAAAGCAAAGGGTAAATAAGAGATGTTAGAAATGGCTCTTATTTATCTTCAGAGCCATATTTGAGTGACTCTGTGAGTGAAGCAGTGCAAAGTGAGGTCATTGGAGAAAGGAATTTGGAGTTGAAGAGAGCCCTTAAACCCTGGCGCTTTGAATATTCATGCAAGTACAAAACAGAGAATGAAGAGGAACCAAAAAATATTAAAAAAAAAAAAACAAACAATAACATAGGAAATAACCAAAGGAAATTGCTTTTTGAATTTTTTTTTAAAATTTTGGTATTTCTATTTTATTTTTTTAATGTATATTTTATAAATTAATTTACGAAATATAAAAAATATATTCTGTAAACTAATTTATAAAATATATTTTTTATATTTCATAAATTAATTTATAAAATATATTTATTAAAAAATATAATAAAAAAATTAAAAAAATACAAAGAGATGCGAAAAAAAACGGAAAATACAAAAAGCAATTTCCTAACCAAAGGGGCAAAGTCTTTTGTGATGTTTTTTTAATAGAAATTATTTGATTTGAGGGACAAAAACGTGAGGGTTAGGTTAGTGCTGAGTTATATTTTGTCTGGTCTGTATGTAAAGCCTTGTTATTGCGAAATTTGGGCTTGGGCATTTTTATTAAGTTTGGAAGACAGCAAGAACAACGAAAGTGAAAAAAAAATATTGACCAAATAAATAAATAAGTAAAAATAAAAGTAACAAAATAAAAATATTTTTATTAAGATGAATGAAAAATTAAATTAAATAAATAAATAATATGAAAATTTTTTATATTAATTAAAATTTTAAATTTAACTTAAACATAATTTGATCAAATTTTTCTTTCAATTTTTTTTATTATAGATATGTCCTTAAAGTGAATTTAATATCTCTAAATAAATTGGATCAATTCTTATTAGTTGATCTAAATATTTAATAGTTGACAATTAAATATTAAATATTAAATCTTAAATTATATAAAAAAATTTATAAGCATGAGTGATATGATAAATGTATCATCCTGTAAAAAAAATAACCATATCCCATTTTTAAGCTGGACTTTAATATTTTATTTACACAAATAAAAAAGTTATAATTATAAGTTGATTGGAATAAGATTTTTTTTATTAATAAGTTTTAACATAATTAATCTTTTACCAGCTAAGATTCAATTTTGAACTGTACATATGTAAAAATTGATACGAAAAATAAAATTTAATTCAATAATGTGTATATTTTAAAAATAATTATATTTTTTTTAAAAAAATTATTTTTATGATAATTTTAAAAGATAAGTAGTAATCATTTTAATTTATTAATTCTTGTTTTGATAAATTTATATTCGTCAGAAATTATTATAAAAATTTAATAATGATTTAAATTATATAATTATTATAATTTAATATATTTAATATTAATTTATATAATCATAAAAATATTAAAAAATTAATTTTTTTGAAATGATGTATTAATTAAAAATGAAAAAAATAATAAAATAAAATAAATATTTTTAAATTCATTATAAATTAAGTTAAATATATTTTAATCTAAGACTATTTATTTTTAAATATTTTATTAGTTAACATATATTGATTAAAAATATTAAGTTAAAGTAACCACCACCAACTAAGGTACATGCTTGGTATAGTAGGATTTTGTTTAAGGTTTGAAAATATTGACCTTAAAAAAAATTTCAATTATTAAATATAAATATAAATGTAAAAAAGTATAGAAGACATTATTTTAGATCTTAACATAATTTTCATTAATATATTAATATCATAATTTGATAAAAAAAATTATTTTAAAATTAAATATTATAAATTTCTTAATTTATTTCAAATTGAAGATCGATTAATTTTAACATCAGTGTAATGCCCATTAAATATAACTAATAAGATACATTGACCTAATATCAGCAAATATTGTAAATTTTGTTGTTTCTTATTTATTTATTATTTTAAATAAATGCTAGCTAATATTTTTAATATACTGGTTAAAAATAAAAATAAAAGTTATTAAAAAATGATATTACTCTCTTTAAAGCTTTTATCCGAAATATTTCTTATCTCTATATTTGTTTGTGATGTGAATGGTAAAGGTTTTTTTTTATTTATCCAAGAGCTAGTAGGTGAAAAAATATGGAAGCCTATACAAACTAGAAATAGCTCTTCCATTTTCACTTTTTTTTTTTGCACATAACGATTTTCTACCAATTTCTCAGATTTTGGAACTTTTCTATAAAGTCTTTAACTTGACAATTAATCTTCGAAAATTTAGAGCAATGTATTCTAAAAGTGTGCTTTACCATAAAAGAAACATGATTAAGGCAATTTTGTTGACTCAAAATGTTGGTAACCTTTTTCGGTTGACCAAAAAAGGAGATGTATGATTATCAGGTTGAGAAGGTCGAAAGGCAAGGCTTTTCAATAGAACATGCACCAATGATAATAAATCTAATATCCATTAAATACGTGTAAAAAATACTTATAACAAGAAAGATAACTATTCACTTTATAAGTTTGGATATAAATATAGATAAATACTTCTAAAATTTAATGGATACTGTAATCCTCGTATCCATTTACCTAATATATATATATATATATATATATATATATATATATATATATATATATATAATCAACATTAAAACTAAAGTTTATATTTTTCCAATTAAAATAATTTTAAAATTAATTTGAAATAGTGAAAATATAGACCTACGGTTTTAATGAATATTTTTATTTTATAACAATATTTATATTTTGTTAGTTTATAAGAAAAGTGTTAGTAAAAAAATAGGAGATTATATATTTCAATTAACTAAGTTGCAGGTAATAAGGATGAGTAGGAGATTAGATACTAGGAATTATGAAGATAGGAACAAATGTTATTATCTGCAATATGTGGATAGATATGGATAATTTAATAAAATAAGGATATGAGGTTAGAGAAGTGTTTGGACCAAAAAGACATGACCTTAATTCAAATTCCATTTGTACAGTAGATAAGGTTATTGACATTGAAGCTACATGGTGCACAACATTTTTTTTTTTTTGAAAGATATCAAAAGGTTCTAGAATTTCAAATCACAGGATATATTCTATTCTAATTCTAAGTTTTTTTATTATAAGATTTTCTTGTGCATTTACAATAGATTATAGTAGGAGCTTTGATATTTTTATATTTTATTTTAAAATGTATGAAATGATAAAGATGAAAAACATAAAAAATAAAATTAAATGTAATATATGTTATGATAAAAAAAAAGATATAAAAAATATATTATAATGTAAATAATTTTAATATATATGATGATGATATAGATAATTTCGATAATAATAGATGTTGGCCCTCAAAAATCAAAATACACCCTCAATTGAGTGAAATTCGGTTAAAGTAAGGTGTCTTCAACATTGGTCTTTCTTTTAAAGGTCTTTAGCCTTTTACTCCAAAGCAGATTTAGACTTATCTTTTCTGCAACACTCTGATATGCTACTAAGCTATAGTTCATATTTTATAGAAATTGGGACAATGATTTGGTCAGAAATTTTTTTTTAACTTTTATTTATATATATAAATTTAAAATTTAAATAAAGACTAGTAAAATAAAAACATTATTTTTATTGCTTTATATATAAATTTTTAAAATTAATAATAAAATAATTATAATATTTTTATAATTAAAATAAATATAAAAAATATTTCTTAGCATACACTCCCTTAGCTTCTGCCATGTTGGTAGAGAGAGAGAAACACACTTGCTGAGAATGTTTTGGTCATTTGGGATACCCATCACATCTAGTTGAATCTTTATTATTTACTTTTCTTTTGTTATTTTCTGTAGCATAAAAAATAAATTTAAATTCTCTATTTAAGTTATTAAATAATATAATATGATAAAAATATATTTTTATTAAATTTAATTAATAGATTTTTATCTAATAAAAATTATGTTTTTTTAATATAACGCATTGTAATAATATGAGAAATTAAAATTAATATCAAATTCAAAAATGTTCATTTTTTTTCATATTAAAAAGAAATGATATACTTACACATCAACCGAAAGAATCTATCCCTACACTTGCAATGCGACCGTTGAATTTTTTTTAAAAAAATATAACTAAATATAAGTTACGGTAATATATATATATATATATATATATATATATATATATATATATATATATATATATATATATATGGAAGAGAATGTTTTCTATATTAAATCTATTCAAATATTTAACAAGTTTCAATTATTCATCTATTTTTTGCATATTTTGTCTTTATTTTTTAAATTATCAAAATTGATTAGATCGTGCTTTTATTTTGCAAAGCACGGAATATGTAGTTAGAATTAATGTGATTTAGTTAGTTAAAAAATTATATCATTTTTTATAATTAATTATATAAAATAAATTTTATATTTTGATATTGATATGATTTATATTAGAAATTTTATCTAATCATAATACTTTAAAAGATGGTGGAAAAGATCGATCTTATTTGAAAAGTAAAAGTAGTAATATGTGCTATTTACAATAATAATTCAATGCTTAAATTAATTTTTATCATAACAATATAAAAATTATGTGTTATTTTTATTGTGATATAAATTCTATTTATGAAAGATGAATGTGTGGATGCAAATATTTAAAAAAGGGTGATTTTCTTAAAATATTTTTTATTATTGTAAGATTTTCTTCTTATTATAAATAGGAAATATTCTCATGTTGTTTGAACTTTAAAAGGATGAATTGTGCAAATTGATTCTTTTGTAGTAATGGTAAAGGAGTTTTGTTTTATTGCTTAAAAGGTAAATTGAATTCTAATTGAGAAGGAATAAGGATCATGAGTAAGTGAATATGATCTAGAACAATATATTAAATAAAAAGTGATTTTAAAATATCTTGTTTTGATTATATAGAACAATTACTTTTTTTTATAGTAGAATTATAAAAATTGATATGGAGTTATTTGTAATAATTTTTTTATTTAAAACAATTGATTATATATAATAAAATGAAAAAAAAAGTTAACTAGAACATAAATTGATAACTTTTAATCATAAATTTTATGTTTTAAAATTTTGCTTATCTTAAATAAGTTATTTCATTTATTAAAAAATAATAAATTATAAAATAATTTTTTATATTTATCAAATAAAATTAAAAATAGTATTTTTTCACTTTTTTAAATAATAATTTTCAAACATATTTTTTTCATTTTATCCCATTCTATTCAAGACTTTTCTTCAATTCATATATTAATATATAGAAATTTATACACATACTATAATAAAAAATATTCGCTGTGCACATACAAAAATTTCTATTCCCCAACAAAATAAGTTTGGAAATGTAAGTATTATCTGATTTTATATTGACACTACTTAGAATCTAACTATAACAAGAATTTAATTATATTGAACTGCTGGTATAAAAGGTGATTTCTAATTATTTAATAATGTAAATATTTTGCATTTATAGTTTATTAAAATTAAGCTCTTATAATTTATAAAATTAAACTAAAATATTTGCACTATAGTTTAATATATTTTATGCATTGTTTGATTATGATAAATTCTGGGATCAATTCATCTAAATTTTACTATACCAACAAAAAAATATCTTTAATATGTAGTAAAGAGTAATTGGTTCAAATAACATATGCTGATTTTCTTTGATTAAGGCCTCTGATTCTTCTGGAAATTCATTCAACTTGTGAAATAAACAATCATACAATTGAATGGCATGTTGTCAATTATGATTGACATGCAGTTGTTGAAATTTGAAATTGAGTTAATAGGCATGCATGGTTTCTTTTTCCTTGTCAACCCCTTGTTGGACACAGTGTGAGTTCAATAATGTTCTATACCATATGAGGAAAACTTCCTCTACCTTCCATTGGCAGAGGAAAATGAAGGTAAAATCATTTGAAGTAACATTTCCATTCACAGTGCTTTCTTGTTGATATCAACATAATTCTTATCATTCTCTTCCTCATCATCATTCTTTTCTTCCTCCTCCTCATCCTCATCCTCATCCTCATCTTCATCCTCATCATCTTCATCACAATCATCATCATCATAATCATTGTCATCATCATTATTGTTGTCAATATATACCACATTAAATTTATTATGTTCACTTCTATCTCCTTCCGGAGAAAAAGTCTCTTCTGTATATTGTTGATTATCCACTTCTACTTTCTTCCTTGCTAAAAACTCAAGAGCTGTAACTACATCACTGATCAAAGGTCTTGTTTCAGCTTCTTCTTGGAGACACATTGCTGCTACTGCCAGAGCTTGGTATAGACTCTTTGTGGGGTAGTTTTCTTCAAGCAATGGATCAGCCATTTCTGTAAATTTCCTTCTGTCTTTGAGAAGTGGTTGTGCCTGAAAAGAACAAAATTCCGGCTTATTTTGCATCACTTTTTTTTTTTAAGATACTCTTCGCGTCCCTTGTAAGTGTATACATCTTGGTAGAAAAAAGATAAAGAAGAAAAGAAGAAAAAGTAACTAAAAAATGTGAAAAAAGATATGATAATATAAGAAGGTGTGAAAATTAAGATAAAAAATGTGTTAAGTTATTTTAGAGAAATGATAGTTTAATTTTACTTGTTTTCTGAATTTTTAAAAAATAAATGAGTATTTTGTTAAAATAATCATTGGCACACATGCTATAAGTTGATCTTTATTTATATCTGAACAATAATAAACGTAAACATACGCTTGTTTTATCTATTTTTTATATCTTTCTTTCTTCTTCATCACATCATTTATCATATTTCTTATCTCTTCACTGTTGTATTTTTTTGTTGGATATTCCTATTTGAATGTACATCATATAATCCATTTACACCTATCTTCTCTTACATTCATTTAAAAATTATCTCTTATTCTCTCTTTTCTCTCTCTGTTAAATGATTTGACATTCTCCAAAAGGTGAGAATGAAGTATACCAAAAAGTGATGTAAAATAAACATTTTTTACTCTAGAGAAATGCCATGAGTTTGGTTAGATAAGAAAGGTTAGAAGACATACCCAAATGACTAAATTTTGCTCTTCTGATGGTCTTGTATTGTCAATTACTCTTCTTCCTGTGATCATCTCCAAAAACACCACTCCATAACTGTACACATCTGATCTTGTAGTCAATTGCCCTGTTAATGCATACTCAGGAGCACAATAGCCATATGTTCCCATCACTCTGGTGGACACATGAGTGCAATCTCCAGTAGGACCAACCTTTGCAAGTCCAAAATCAGAGAGTTTTGGATTGAAGTTTTCATCTAGCAGTATGTTTGATGCTTTGAAATCGCGGTATATCACTGGGGGGTCTGCTATTTCATGCAAATATTCAAGTCCTTTTGCTGCACCTTCTGCAATTTTCATTCTAGTATGCCAGTCCAAAGGATTGCTATCCGAAGACAATTCTGAAAATCATTTTGTTGTTGGTTAGAGAACAATTGCATTCTAATTAGTAAATAATGATATGAGAAGTGGTGCAAACATTTTTTTCTTTCTGTTTTCACTATTTTCTATACACATTTTTGAAAATAGAAAATGTAGTAAAAGTAAGATGATATTTTGTAATTACTTTGACAATATGAAACAAAAACAGAAAATATTTTTTCAAAGCAGATGGGTTGTAAACTACCCATCATAATGATCCATTGAAGTCATTTGGTCATATTGCTCCTCATCTTAGTTTAGTCATTCCATTTATTCAAATTGCATACTTAAATTGGATATCATTCTAGATTTTAGTTGTTTAACATTGTGGACCAGGACATTGTATAAGAAGTACATTTACTTACCAAGTAAATGATCTTCTAAAGAACCATTGGCCATGTATTCATATACCAAAAGCCTTTGATCACCTTCAGCACAATATCCTACCAAATTGACAAGGTTAGGGTGGTGCAAAAGACTCAAAATCAAAACCTCTACAAGAAATTCCCTGTTTCCTTGAAATCCATTCCTGTCAAGTTGCTTCACAGCAACAAGCTGCATGTAACACAACATTTAGAAGTTAGAAGGTTACTTACAACCTGAATAAGCTTCTTCCTTAAACATAGTTTTCAAAAGAGATGTTGAAGTAGTACTTGATCTGTGCATTTAAGGCGTCCTTTGTATACCCTCCCAAAGCCTCCTTCACCAATCATATTGACAGGGTGAAAGTTTTGAGTTGCAACACATAGCTCATGGTATGAAAAAATCTTAGTGGTAGTATTTCCTTTTCCAAGCTTTGCTATTTCTTCTGTTATGAACCTTCTCTTGCCACTATCTACAAGATAAAATTTGTTCAATTTTTCAGCACTGGTATTTATCTTTGACAAAGTTTAGTACTTCAGAAGGCTCAGATCCACATTACACCCTCAACTTTGCAATCTTTTACTCTAAGGTTAACAAAGTAAATCTTTAAGGTCTGAATTCTAGCATTTTTCTCCCTTCTCATTTCATACTAGTTGTTATAAGACCTATTGATGAAGTTTATGAAACATATGTACCAAGAAAAAGAAGTTGATGATTTTGAAACTGATTGTGATTGTACTCTATGTTAGATATATTTCCATTTTAGACCTCAATATACAGAGAATTTGAATAGTACTTGCAAATTATTATAAGCAAAATAGTTATGTTATTTGAACAATCAAAATTAATGTTATATATAATATTTTTCATCTCTCATTTTTTTAAAATCTTTTTTTCTAAATACACACCTCCAAAATTACACTACAAAGGTAAAAAGGACAACTAAAAGTTATCCTCCAAGATTGTACACAACATTTTTCATAACAGACACATTAAACTCAAGGCATGATACGTTAAATTGCAGCATTGTAGCCTATAAATCATACAATTCAATGATGAGGAACCTGCAATTCAGAACCCCACATTCAAAATAGGAATAGGAGACATAATGGTGAATCCCCATCCCAAAGAAGAGAAAAAGCATTGTGCAATGATGAGGAAGATTAGCATATAGAAATTTGAAAAATTTACCAGTTTTAAGAGAGATCCTGGAAAATGAGGCTACATTTTCGTCTTCATGGTATTTCTTAATTCTCTTCCTGAATGACTTCTTGTTGATCTTATTTTGAGATGTACAACATGGAAAGCAATTCATTTTCCTTTCCCACAATATTATCTGATCATAACCCACATCAACAAATTTTCAAAACATCTTCAATTGGCTTTCTAAATCCTTTTCTGACCATGCAAATGTTACTCAATAATCCAATGTTCTAGCAAAACCTTGAATACAGGTTCACAAGGGCCTTAAAACCTTGTTTAGATGTTGTTAATTCAAACCTTGTCCCTGCAGAATACCACTTTGGATTTCTAGATTCTGCGAATCTTTGAAATCTCTGATGATTCCTTTGCTTCTTCCTCTTAATTCTCCAAGGCCTATGAGCTCGGAATGGGGGTGAAGACTTGGTCAAATTTACTAAACCAAAAATAGCCAAAGTGAATCATTATCGATTAATTACAGCTCTTATTGCCTAAAATTTATGTTACAACAGTGTAGGATTTCGTACATATGTGATTCCACCTAATAGAAAAAATAATGCTAACTATGTTATACAGTTGAGCATATGTATACATAATTTTAATGTGAAAATGAAAATGATAAATTTGGATCTTACAACTATACACCAATGGTTAAAATTAAAAAAATTTAAAATCACATAATCATTTCTTAATTATGAACAAAGTTGATCTGTTAGTATTAATTTAATTTTTATGGGTGTATGAATTTATCCTCCAACAAACTTACAACAATTAGCTGTAAATAGAAGCTGGTTGCGCAATTGATTTAACCAATTTGTTAAATCGAATTTGCTTTCGTTCAACACCTCATGGACTTCAAATAAAATCTAGAGAAATATTTTAACAACCCCCTCAAAAAATAAAGAAAAATTATTTTATAAAATATTTTTTTAAAACTAAAAAACACATTAAAAATCGGGGCGTCTCTAGTTTTATGTGAATAGTAGATATGTATTCTAGATTGGATGAAATTGCGAATTTGACAAAAATCACCTTATTATACCATCTAAAGCCTTCACAGCTTAGTTTTAATGCATTAACTTAAACAATATCATTTTAAATATAACAATTTTATAACATAAATATTTGTGTAACTATTTAATATAAAGTCATTATATGCAATTATAAATTAATTTAACCTACTCAACATACATAAACAAAATTTAATTTTTTTCTCCTAAATTCCTAATTCTAAAATTCTCTTGGAAGGAAATACCCCTCCTTTCTATTTTTTCCCTTTTCATTCCTTATAATATGCTCTAAGACGGAAATACCTTTACAGGCAAAAAAATTTCCTCACAATGGCTCCATGTTGTAAAAGGTAAGACGGCACAAACAAATGCTGGCAAAAAGCAATATATGATATAATGATCGATGAATGAAATGGTTTTCACGCACTATTTTGTTACCTTTTTCTTACTTTGGAAGAACGAAAACTTTAAGATGTATGAAATGTATATTAAAAAATGTGTTTTCTTATTTTCAATCTAGGAAGAAGTGTAATTAAAATGATATATCAAAAATAGTGAGAAAACTTTAAGATTCCTTTCTGGATTAAGGTTAGAGCAACGTGCGAATCCATTTATGATTGTTTGAAGAATAAAAAAGAATGCGTGTATAATGTCTGCATTATAGATATGATTGCAACAAAGTTTAATGCATAAAATTTTAAAAATATGGAGACCCGAATGGGTAATCAATTCTTGAACTATTAAAATTATAAACCTAAGTTATTAAATAGTAAGTATATCTTATGATTTTTATATATAATATAATGTGACACATGGTGTATTACTATGTTTTACTTTTTGAAATAATTATCAAATTATTAATTATTTAAAAAATGTTCTTTTCATCTTAATATTTCAAAATTTTAAATTTAGCTTTACTTTTAAAATTTTCTTTTATATTAAAATTTCTTTTAACCTTTAATCTTAATTACCCATATTATAAATTAATTCTTTTCAAACTTCTAAAGATTTTGCTTTTTCATCCCTACGTCTAACCTATTTTTTATTCCAACTCAAATTAAAAAGTATTCATGTACATTACATGGAATACTTTCAAACTTTTAAAAACAAAACTGCTTAGTGGTATGAAAACTTTTCGTGTGAAAGGATTGATGACTAATCAATCGTGTAATTATTTTATTGTTTAGATAATAAATTTAAAAATGAAAAAGATAGAGAATTGGTGGAAATCAAGCTGATTTATTTGTAAGTACAATTTTTTTCATCACTTTTTGTTCAATACGATTCGGAATTTCTTTTTTATAAATTTTAAAAAATTATGTAAATATTGTTATTCTATTATTCAATGAGATAATATTTTTGTGCCTTCATAGTTTATTAAATATATATTGTGAGTATCTCCTTTCTTGGTGATGTCATGAATTTTTACAACAAAGAAATAACCAGAATACCAATTTCTGTAGCAGGTATATTTACTATTGGAATCTGAAGTAACTTGCATATTTATCTTCATCTAACAGGCACTCATGGTGGACACTAAACAAAACACTACCAAACCATTACCAAAGTACTCACTTTTCATTTTATGAGGCAACAATGATCATTTCAAAATCAACTTTACTTAATGAGATTCAAAAGATAGATCAAAACTATAGAAGCTTCAAGACTTGAGTCCAAAAGCCCTTCCCCCAAAGTCCACAAAATCTCCATGCACCTATTGAAAGGCTGCAAGTAACCATTCCAAGCAAAGAAAAAAACAAAAGTTCCCTCTAAATTATAAATCATATTCTGAAATTCAAAAGCAAATAATGGAACTATACATGGAAATGGAGGATTTTTTTACACCAAATACCCATAATGTGCAGAAATCTTGCATAGAATGGCAGCTTTGAATGATGCAGTGACAAAAATCATGTGTAGGGATCAAGGAGAAACATTATAGTTTCTTGCAATTCCCAATATGATCATTATGTTATCTAATTTAAAAGGCTTGGCAGAGAAGAAAAGGATCAGTCTGCTACCCCCTCAATCACCAAGTGATCCATTGTTGGCTTACAGGCTGCATTCTGGCACAAATTTTCTTATTTTGACATTATTTAAGGTATAGTTGCAACCTTTCTACCTTAGTGTGGTCCCCCACAGTACATCATTTACACCCTTGACTTAGTTATTTTAGTTAAAACCAAGTATTACTTGGCACATTTAAACTTGGTCATCACCTGCAACTGTTTAGTTTGGACTGTATAGTAGAATTTAATTAGAGAAGTGAAATAAAAATGAAAAAGAAAAGATTGTGGTTGTTCATTGAATGCAAGAACCCAAAATAACCAGGAACAGGAGATGCTCAAGGAGAGCTGCGAGTTAAACTGAATCAGGAAGTGAGATTTATATTCCAAATGAGTCCAATTAGAAAGAAACGCTCATCTAAACCAACAAAGTTTAAAAGTATTTTCTAAAAGTATAATTCCAAAAATTCATTGCACCTTTAAAGTATTTTTTTTGGAAGTCTATAAATGAAAACAATCTGCCCTGCTTAAATTTGCAGTATAAGCATTATAATAGCAACAACAGCTAAAAATGAATTATAGAAGCATAAACCCAATCAGAAATCATTCTCTTGTAAATTTTGCTGCTTATTATGAGAGAAAAATGAGGACCAGAAGAAGATCATACATAACCTTTAGATAAGACCACCAATTGTATCTTTCTCCCTTTCTCACCTCCTTACATTACTTTCCCTCCATTCTCCCACAGCACGAGGACATGGCTAAACTCAAAACAATGCAATATGTAATTTGGTATGTTCACAGTTGCCACAAGTAGCTTGTAACATAGATAATCCTTTTCCTTATATGATGCTTAGAACAAAAATAAAAAAAATAAAAAAATGAAGAGGAAATGAACTTGAATTTGAAATTACTTTCAATGCCAAAATTTATTAGTTTACTTCAGTGTATAAATTTGGTAAATGCTCAAGCTTATTTTTGTCCATCCTGTTCCATATACGACAACACAAAAATAGAATTTGCTTCTGAATTAAAAGTTGAAACACAAGTTTCAAAGAACATAGTTACTTTGATCAAGAGAAAAGTCAATGGATAGATATAAAGTTTGATATCTCACCTTGACATAACCTCCTGCGAGTTTCCAAGTACAAATAAAGCTACCACAGGATGTGCCAAAAAAAAGGGACCAGCACATGGGTGCCAATACACAGCAAGTTAGCAATCTACTTATTCTATACTATTACTTAGATTTAGGAAGTTGATTCCCTATTAGAAAAAAAGGATTCATGGTCTGAATTTACAAATCAAGGAGTACTATGGCTTTGTTTTGGCTCCGATATTTTGAACTTTACGGCCAAGTTTTGCTGATTTAATCTTAGCAATCACTCTTTCAAGCTTCCAAATCCGGTTTTCAAGATTAGATGCTATTTCTGCCGCACAAGTACTGGCAATGGCATCTTCCTGTTCCATGTGATTGACACCATTTACATCACAACATGAATTCTTGACTTTGACTCCATTCCCATCATCCTCAGAACTTCTTGCTCCTTCAACACTTGGTGATGGAAAAGCACAAGATTGAGGACTACTCAAAGTCTTTCCATTTGCAACTTGATCATCAAAACATCTACCTTTGCTAGAAGAACTGGATAATTCAACAATTGACAACTTATCCTCTTTATCAAAATCCTGTACTTGATCTCTCTTAAACTTGGAAGTAAAACCAGGTGGTGGGCCAAAGGATCCTTCACCCTTTACTTTCCCAGATAAAACTGTTGGTAACAAATGTTCTGAGCTACTTATCAAACTACATTCATATGCATCTCCTTCCTTGATTGGATTTGATTGCTTCCACCAATGATAGTACCTAAAAGTAACATTTGGCTGGTGGCTGGCACACAATGCAGTGTACAAATCTGTATCTATCACTACTTGGCCATAACTTATCCGAGGATTCTCATTGTAACTCACTACCATACCAGGAATGTCTTGATCCATACCAAATTGCATGGCAACACGATTTGGCCAGTACTGTTCTATACAATCCGTACCTGCCAACTCTGAGACCCTCAAGCAGCGAGCATAGGATTGAAATTCATAATCTAAATTGGGATTATTGCATATCCACATATCCTTTTTATTGTAAAGCTTAAAGGGTGGAGAATTCTCGTAGGGGCGCCACAGAAAGCCTTTTCTAGCTCCAGAAGAGTCCAGAGCCAATTTCAAATTTATATCTTTCTTCATTTTCACTCTGTGCCATCTAGCCATTGGTTGGCCTTTTTCAATTGCATGAGGATGGGGGTGCAGTGTTGGAAATCTCTCCAAAGCCCAAACTTGGACCAACTGTAAAGGAGCCCATAAAATAACTCCCAACTTCGCTGTTGTGGCACTCCTGATTTTGTTATTTAACAAACTCAAATCCCTATAAATGCTTGCTAAAACAGCAGGTGCAAGAGCTATTTGAGTCCCTCTAGCTAAATGTATGGCCACAGGGAAAACACTTTTCAAAATGGACCGATAAGATGTAGCTGGGAAAACAAACCTTGACAACCACAAAGACAAGAACCCTTCATGCTCCACTTGGCTTTCTCCCTTCATGAAATGCTTCATCCATGGAGTATGGTCTGCCCTTTTGAGTTTAGACTTGAAAAACATTCTGCTCACTGCAATCAGTTCTTCTTCTATTTTCCTTTCTTCATCACTCACCAGAGAGCTACAAACATTTGCTCCCATAACTGAGTAACCCCAACAAACTTTCATATCCTCCAATGTTATAGTTGCTTCTCCCCATGGAAATATGAAAGTGTTGGTCTTTGGGCACCACCTTTGTGCAAGCTCAAGAATCAACTCATCATTCCTATGGATTTGATAAGTAGAAGCTTTGATTGCTTGGTCTATCCCAGCTTTTATCCACAAATATTCATACCTGTGTTGCATTTTTTGGACCCATGTTTTCCATTCTTCATGTGGGAATAGCCATCCATTGTATCTTACTCCTAGGGGAAGCTTTGAAGGGTTGGAAATGAAAGTGGAAGTTCTAGAAGATAACATGGAATGAGGAAGGAGAAAGTGATCACGTGCTGACTCTTCCATGCAAGGTTTTAGAAAATATGCAGTTCTATGAGTTGGGTTCTCACCAGATAATGGGGAAACCATGGATTCTTTTTTAACCTGAATAATGGTGTCTTGTGATGGCTTCATTGTAGGAAGAGTTGCTGAATGGAAGAAAGTGAAGAGGGTTTGGTGAACTGAAGAGTTAGTGCATGAAAAATGCAAAAAGAAAAGTTGGTGAGAGAGAGAACTGAGATGGAAATTGCTATCCACACGTGTGAGACACACGTGCGGAATTTGAAGCGTTCACTGTACTTGGCTAATTAGAGGTGGAGTTGAAACATCTCACCTTTCAGTTCTTGCTCCAAAGATGGGAGATAAGAATTTTTATTTGGATAAGATTAAAAAGGAATTATTTTAAAATAAAAAATAAATAAATAACATGTCAATTCAAAAAATAACCAAGCAAATAAAGTAAACAAATCAACAGAGTATGGAACTCTAATCAAACTAATAAGAATAACAAATTTTAATTAAATTATTTTATAACAAATTTTTATTTTTTGATATTTATTATTATTATTTTTACTTTTGTTATCATTTGAGTTTTTTTTCTTTATTTTTAATTTTTTTTTGGTATTATCTTATGTCAAACACAAAAGATAAACTACAATAAAATTGTCTTGAAGAAGTAATGCAAACTTTAAAAAACATAACATAAGGAGCACAAACTCAATTCACTACACTTGGTCTATTTTTAAAAAAATTATCAGATAAGTTAATTGAAAATTAAAAATTTAATTACAAAATAAAATAACAGAATAAATTTAAAATATTTGATAAAATTAGTTTTTAAATTAAATAATTAATATATAATGATAAAGAAAATTATATTTAATTACTATAACTAGAAATTTATAAATTATATTTATTTTTAAATAATTATAATTTTTTAATTATTTTTTAAAATTTTAGATAATATTTTTTACTTTCATTTTTAAAAATTTTGTTATGCATTTTTATCATTTCAACCAAAAGTATGTTATAATTAAATTAAATATACTTATATTTCATTAAAAATGTTACTATTTATTTATTAGTTTTAAATGATATTATTTTAAAAATAATTATCTTTTCTTTGTAATTTTGAATTTGTTAATAAAAATAAATATTTTATTTAAAATTAATTAAATAGTGTAAGTTTTCAAAAAATAATTCAAAAAAGTGGTAGCCTACAGTAATTAATCATTATGATATAAAATAGAGTTATCACTTTGGAAATTGAAATAGTTAGTGAACTACACTCTCAATTAACATCTTTTCATATTTTCTCTTTCTTTTATGAAATGTGATTTCTATACATAACATATAAGAGTGAGTTTTTGCCCAATATCATATTTTTATTTTATTTTTAAAACAATTATTATTTATATAATTCAAATTCAAATGTTGAAACATATTAATATATTCATTTTAAATTTAAACCAATTATTTTTTAATATCTATAATCTTCTAGTAATATTAAAACATTTTTAATTAATATAATAAAACATTTATTGTTAATATTGAAAAATCTACTATTCCATTTAATTTTATATTTATAAATTTTATTTAAATTTAAAATATTTGTACAATGCATGCACAACTTACTTGTAAACAAAAAAAATATATATCATTTAATATCTTACCATCAAAGATTTGTAAAATAAATTAGAAAAAAAGAAATTATGACAAGATAGTGAAAGGAAAAGACAATGAGTTTAAAATGTTACAAACTCTTAGATGCACATACAAACTTACAAACTCCAATACTTAGGTGCACATATAAACTTACAAAAATAGCTTTTTCTTTTTGTTAGAATATTGTTTGAATCGCAGTGAGCCAGCCAAACAATATATGATCATCAGCATCAACATCAGGATTTACTAGTAAAAGACACACTTCAGTTGTTGATAGCAGTATATGTACATTGTAAATCAGACATCAAAAGTTTTACTTAGGGGTACCATATAGTTAAATCCAAGTTTTTTGGATACCAGAATCATGAAGCTTTTCACTAAAATCAAAGATCTTTGTCATTTGGGAATTCAAGGCTCACTGCAACCCACTTATTGTCACTAATAGGTAGAACTATAATTCCCTCAGGAAATGGAATATTTGGGAAACATGTATACACCTTGTATCTGTTACAAAGCAGGTAACCATTTGTTGTGTGAGATTTTGCCTTGCTGGACTCAGAAATTGACACACAAGAGGCATCAAGTTGTGAAAATGGAGATGATTTTGGTGAAGAATTGGATCCTGGTTCACAAGATGAAGTACTTCTGTTGTTCATCATGTCTTTCTCGGGTGGCTGTATATAAGATGGATTGTGCATCTCATTGTTGACTTTGACATTAGCAGGTAATATCTCATTTAAGTCCAAAAGTTCATCTGTTAGAACAGAATGCCATTAATATAGCCTATGGTTAGTGTCTTGGGCCTTAACAACTTAAAAAAAGTTCCATAATGATTCAAAGAAGGGCTTGGTAAGTGAGATATGTTGTGATTTGAGTTAGGATGAAAGAAACAGACCTTCGAGTTTGAGATTCTGCTTGCATTTAATGATATCTGAACTATGGATTGGTTCTACTGCATTATTTTCTATGTGAGAGGGAGAAAAATCAGTGTACATGTTAACTCCACCTGTACAGGACATAAATATTATAAAATTATAATTATATTCATGGATATTCTGGTATATAGTACCGGAACTCTCTAAGATATTGGTAAATTGATTAGGACATTGAGAATATACTATTTTCTCTCTCCATGAACCATAACAATTCCATGTAATTTTTAGTCAGAAAGCATAATTAAAGATTTAGTCTGAGAAATATCAAGCTTCACATGGAGAGCAAAAGGAGTTATAATTTTTTAATCAAACATTTTTAGCATACCAATATGATTATGCAAGGACTTAGATGAAATGAAAAACCTCTATTCTCTACGAAGAGGTTCCTCTGCTAACTTGGAAATCATGAACCCATAATCATAGGGCCTTCAACAAACTAGATCGCAGGTTAAGTTTGTATTAGCTTCTAGCTTACAAGAGTTTTTTCTAATTATAAAACCTTACTGTTAAGACATTCATAAGGCAAGAATGTTGAGTTTTGTCAAGTTTTAGGTGATTATACAGAAATTAGATGAGGGAGATTTTAAAAAAGTAGAGGTGCACAAGTTGATTATAATTTATGTGAGAAGTTTGATTTATTTTACCTCCTTAATTCATTTTATTTTCTTCTCCTATAAGTACTTGTTAAGAAGTTTTTCCAAAGTAGCTCATCATATGTTGATGTTCTCTTTCATTCACAAGTAATTAGCTTAATACAATGCTCAAAAAGCAGAATTAAAAATATTGCAGAACTCCTGAGGATGTGTACAGACATACAAGGATAGGAAAGACAAAATGTTGAAGTCATTGTAGATACACAAGAATAGGGGTCAAATATATGGTAATGCATCAAAATGTCCTCAAAGTGGTTCTTATGCATGAAAGCAAAATTGAAGATGTGCACCATTGAAGAGGGACAATCAACTTACACTCCTTCAAGGCAATGTAAGCAATCTTGGCAGCATCCTGTTCTGCCTGTTTCTTGGATCTACCTCCCTTTCCGTGAAATTCCATGCTCTCTACTTCCACAGTAGAAAAGAAAGTAGGCATATGAAGAGAACCAGATTGTATAGTTTTATATGTTGGTTTGCATAAGCCTTCTCTCTGAGTTAATTTCAGCAGTAAAGTCTTGAATGGACCATAATGACCCTGAATAAGCAGGATACAAATCCAAATTAAATTATAACATTTTTGAATGCAAACAGAACACACCAAACATACAAGTAAACACAAATATTTTTCCCTTTAATTGCAGTTGATCTACTATTTCTATTACTGATAAAGCAGGTTATCATCTATTAAAAATCTAAATCTTCTTTACAACTTTGCTTTATACCAAATAATAAGTAAACACTGAAATAATATATAACATAAAAATTAATAAATATTCTTAAACTGAAAGAATTGTATATACAAACATTATATATGAGATAAGAAAAAGAAACTTACTGTCATATTCCACAATATTTTTCCTGGAAAACATCAGGCAATTAAGGATATAAACATTTGGTTTAAGAACTGGGATACTGACTTAACTAATGCTAGATCTCACTTCTTTAATCACTTATGCTACACATTTTGTTTGTAACAATAATTTCTTTGTTGTGTGAGGTCGAAATTAAATAGAACTCCTTAATGGCACTTGACCAATCTACAGTCCTCAGAAATTTTTTCTCTAACATTCTACACCTAGCTGGACTTGATGATCATAAAGCATCAAACAATGTTATTTAGGAATCAAGTCAGAAATTAAAGGACACTTGCCTTCTGAAAGATGTCAAGTGACAATGACATCAAAGAAACTTTTGCAGCAGCCTGCTCTGCCTCTTTTATAGTGTTGAAAAATGAAGGACTTTCAAAAGATTGCCCATTAACTAGGACTGTGGCCTTAAAGTGAGCAGTATGAGGCGGCCCCTCAGTTTTACATGTAAAAACAGGTGGATCAAGATTGTTCTTTTGAGCATAGTTCTGCAGCTGTTTTTTGCACAAACGATCCATATCTGGAGGAATGAGTCGATTGATGTTGTTAGATAGATGTTGAAATGGAAAGGGAAATAGGTCACTTGCAACAATCATAGATTTGCAAACACAGTAGTGAATAAAATCAACAAAAGTTGACAATCTTTCCTGAAGATTCCACCAGAAGACAATAAATGTGTTATATTGTATGTAAGTTCATAAATAGTTGCTTTGTATATATGCAGAAACTGTTGTCATAGTTAATGGTTCTGAAAATTTGGGAATGTGTTTGTTCATTGATATTGATACAAAGATAATAACTTTTGACATACCCGAAATTTGGATGAACCTAGGTGAATTGCCGTAGAAATACTCACATAGACAAAAACTCATTGCATACTTTTGATATTTGATGGAAGAAAAAGATCCTAACACAGTTGTATCCTTAGACTTTGATTTGGAAAGATGAGATCTAACATGATCAGGTGCAATAGGGAACAGTGAATAGAACTACAATTTCTAAATGATCTGGGATGTATATGACACCTTGTAACTTTTCTAGTTTACATGTCTAGAGTGATTCCAGACAGCTTTAATGATCATATTCTACTGACAAGAGGAATCAATTGGACATTTGAGGTGGTTGATTAAAATATATTGTCCATTAGCAATGGAACCTGATGGAAATTAAAACTATCAATTTTCTTTATTAAAACACATCCTCCTGATATAGTAAACAAAAGTGAAATCTTCTAAATTTTGTGGCCAAGGTAGAAGATATAGCAAAGCTTGCAGACAATGTTCAAAAAGTAAGGAGGAAAGAAATTCTTCACCATCTATAATATCCGGAAATTGCCCTGGAATTGTAATGTCCTTTGGTTTTGCTGCTCCAATTTGATCTTTTATATCATAATCAGCTGTTGACGTAGAAGAACCTAGACGTTCACAAAGCACAAAATATTAATTGTACAAATATAGGGCAATAACTTGGACCCAACGATATGAAGTGGGTGTAACATTACTAGTTTCTACCATCTTATTGTGTTTTGCATATTTTTGTCATTTCAAGGCATGCAAGAACTTTTTTTAATAGAATTGATTTAAATGATGTGATTCTAAAACACAAGATATGATTCGAAATTTCATATCAGAGTTCCAGTTTGTCAATTATGAATTGTCGAATTCAATGAAGATTAGCAAGAAAATGCCATTACCAGTACTAATTTAAGGACTAAAAACAAAAAATTTCAACACCAACACATCAAATCATCCTCTACTGATCAAACAACTAGTGGTTTCTCAAACAGTTTCGCTAAACAAAGTGATCATTTCCAACCAAAAATCTCCACTTAATAACTACATAATTAGTTTTTTTATTCAGATAACAATCCCAATCAGCTGACCCTATATGAACACAATACAACAATCCCAGGGATCAAATAGAGAACTATTCACCAAACAAGAATTCCCAACCTCAATACCATCATCCCCACCAAGAAAAAAACAGCAAAGAAAGCAACTTTACATGGAAACAAACACAACCCAGAGAGGGAAAAATGTGAGACTACCAGAAGAGAAACTGAGGAAAGCAAGCATAGCAGCTTGGTTGTGAGCTTCTTTAGATGAACTGAAGGCACCAGAAGAAGTAAAGGTGACACCATTGACAAAAACAGAAGCCTTGAAGCTTGGCATGTGATCTGGCCCATCTTTCAATGCAGAGTATCTTGGCAAACCCCACCTTCTCTGGTGGCACAGTTCCTGCAACTTTGTCTTGTACATTTTCACCTTCACACACACACAACAAAGTAAGCACTCGCCAAACATTATATACATGAGACATTATATACATGAGAAGGACTAATGTAAATGATTAGAATAATTTTTAGTATAAAATCAATCTCAAACATCCATGCATAATTATATGATAGATAAATAATTATATGATCAAAATTAACTCTTCTTTCACGTACCACTACCACTTAATATATATGTGATGAACTAATGTAAATGCTTAGATTAATTTTAAGTGAAATCAATATGAAACATCCACTAATTATATGATCAATATATAATTATATGGTCAAGATTAAATCTTCTTTCACACACCACTTAATATATATGAGATGAACTAATGTAAGTAATAAGATCAATTTTTTAGTAAAATTAATCTTGAACGTTAATATATGATTATATGATAAAGATGAACTCTTCTTCTCCTGCGTCCTTTAATATATGGGTAGTTATATTGTGGCTAAGTTTGGATTCTATGGAGAGAAGGATTCTATGGAGAGAATGCTTCCCGCATGAAGAGAACGGTTATGAAAAAATGAGTGTGGTGGCATTTGTTGCTTCCACTCTTGGTTTGTGTGGAAGCCATAGATGGTACTTGTGTATATCAAATCATGTGGAGTTTATGGTCTTTTTCTGAAGCTGAATTTGAAACCACTCTTGGTTTCAAATTTCTTTGTTTCTTGTTTTCTTGTTTATCGAGAATCCACAGCCAAAATGGAGACATGCGGATTTTGCATTGCAAATTTGGAATGGAAGAAAAGGAGTAAATACATCATACTAATTATTTAAATAATGAATGTTGATCAATTTAGTATTTTAAATTATAACAATACTATTTTAGTTTTTTGAAACTGTCAAATATTAATTTTTAGTCCTAATTTTATTAATTATATTAATAGTTTGTTTGATCATTTTAAAGATTGCAATTACCTTTTTTTATTTCAAAAACTAAAATAACATAACTGTCATTTATAATTCTAGGGACTAATTTTACTGTATTATTCTAAAAAACTCTATGATTCAAAAAGATATAAAAAATAATAGAGTAAATTATATCTCTTTTTATTTTGGGATAGTTTTAAATTGTAGTAGTCTTTTTAATTTTAACAATTACCTTTTTTTTTTGGAATGAAAAACATTACTGTATAATCGTTTTAACAAGTAGACTTTTAATGAATAATTTATTAACTTGTCAATGAAGCTCAACATTTTTTCTCTTCATGCAATTCTTAAGGTAATTGATAGTTCACTTTAAATACTTTATGAATAATTTTAAAAGAAACAATATTTTAAACACTTTTAATTTTAATTTTGTAAGCTTCAGAAAAAACTCTTTTAACTTTTCAAAATTAATAATAAAAATTCCAAACAAGTAATGATTTGCAATCAAAACTCACACAAAAGCAACCATCCTATGCTATCCATATTTTATAGCAATGTATGGTATGTAGGTCAATTTTCAACGGGTTAGGCGGTTCATTAGCCGGGAATTGCTAAATACACCTTCCAATACAAATAGTGTTATCTAGGTATGAATATTTTTTATTCAATGTTGATAAATTTTTAAAATAAAAAATAAAAAAATAAATATAGCTTTCATATAAATATTTGTATGTTTATTATTTGTATATGTGATAAGTTTTTTTTCCTTTCACACCTTTTACAATGATCAATCTATCTTATTTATTTTTTATTTTGTTAATAATGTATTCTGAAATTTTAATTTTAAAATATAAAAAATATTTTTAAAAATTTTAATTTTAGAATATATCTTTTTTGTTCTGAAATTTTAATTTCAAAAAGTATTTTTTGCATTCTAAAATTAACATTCCTTAAGATAAAAGATATTAATTTCAAAATTCTGAGTCTGAAATATATTTTTATATTTTAAAATTATAATTTTAAAGGACATATATTTTTTATTTTTTGAAATTAAAAAATATGTATTATTATTTTCTGAAAATAAAATTTTGAAACGTAAAAATACATTCCAGAATTTTAGGTGATGTTTGATTTAAAAAAATATTTTTTATTTTTTATTTTAAAAATTTTGTACAGAAAACTGTAAAAAGAAAAAAATAATCATTTTTTATTTTTGCTTAAAATGAAAATAAGATGATATTTTAGTAAATAAAAATAAAAATAAAAAATATTTTTTTCAAACCAAACAGTTTCTTATTTTCATAACGTAAAAATGTATTTCAAAATTTTAATTTCGTAATGTCAGAATTAAATAAATTTTTTAAAAAAAGAGGAAGTGTAGAAACTAAAAAGGATGGAGTACATTACAAGCCCCCATTGACTATGACTTTTGTTTTGCTATCCCAGGCAATGACCTCCCCAAGCATTACTGCTATACTTTTAATAAAAAGATATTGCTAATAATATACTATTTTAAACATACTTTTTCACATAATTTTAGTAATTTATTCATTTTAAAAAAGCAAAATAAAAAGTGATCAATTTATAAAATGAGGACTTCAAATTTTTTAAAAAAATTACCAATAACAAAAAAAATGTTAAAAAAGTATATAACTAGCATTTTTTTAATCTCCAATAAAATATATAATTCAGATCAATTAATCTTAAAAACATTTAACGATCTAAAATTAGTTTTATTTAACTTTATGAAAATTGAACTATTTTTAAAAGGCAAGTTTTATAACTTTTTGAGACAGAACAATTATTGTATTTTAAGTAACATTGAGGCAAGATCACTCCTTACATGTTTCTCCCTTCTCACCTTATATAACCTTATAGTACAGCTCTCTTGCAGTTTTTTTTTCTATGATAATTTTTTTTTAATGTTAAAAAATAGATCAAGAAAAAAATAACCATATAAAATAGATATTACTATTTTAAGTAGTGGAGTATATATTCCAATGGGGTCGAAAAAAAGTTCCTCCCAAGACGAAAAAAAGACAGAAAAATTTCAAAACAATGAAATATGAGATTTGAAATATGAGATTTGGTATAATGATGACAGTTAGGAACAAATTGCTAGTTAATCCCGGTACTTGTTTGAAAATGGCTATCTACATTTGAGAAAAAAGTGATGCTATTTTGTTCAAAATTCATTTCTTTCAAAAAAAAAAAAGCCCCAAGGTGAAAGTTTCCATCTGTCATCAAATAAGCTGCATAATTGTTTTCTTATATGAACTAGCATGACAGTTCTATTTATGTGAAACAAAACTCCAATTGAAGTGGCAATATGGGAGAAGTTAGAGTCACATGTAGTGAACCAAGAAAGTGATTGATGAAAAAAAAATATTTTATGAAAGAAGCAAAAATTAAATGAATCAAAAGCAAAAAACTTTTAAAATGTCTTCAATATAAAAAAAAATTCAACAGCAAAACATGTAACCATGTATTAGATGGAGAAGTAACATGCATAAAATTCATACTTATTCACAATCAATGTTATTGGTAACGGATAACGAAGAGAGATGGAAATAAATGAGGATGTCCAATAAAAATCTAAAATTATATAGTCAAACTTAAAAGTCTTTAATTTGGTTGGTGGTTAAGGTTTAAATATTTTTAATCAATTATTTAGATAATTTTTAAATCTATTAATTAATCTTTTTTATATTGTAAATTTTTAAATAGACTTATAAACCTTATACTTTTAGAACAAGTCAGACCTTGAAAATAAAATAAAGAAACCTATCATAAATAAACGCCTTGAATTCATATCTCAAATTCTTTAAATAAGTCAGACTTAAACATTCGAAATCTAATTTTCAACTTAGCATATTTTCATCTTAGTAATGGATAAGTAACTTTTCTGATAGTAACATGCAAAACAGACCAAAGGTAAGTAAAATGCATAATAGATTATGCTTATTCAGTTTACATCTAATTATGGTCTTGTTAAAATAATCACGGAAGTCATAAATTCAAAAATCATTAGTAACTACGCACACATGTACATGATCCTGATCATACTCAACGGAAAATACCTATCCCATACGCACACATGTATGAGTAATAAGTATAATTAGAAACATGATTGTACTACAGGTTACGGAAATTTAGACAACAAAACTGAAACTACAATTTACTGAAAATTAGAGAATAAAACTGAAATTACAGTTCAATCAATTTCAAAATAACAAGGTAGTAATCCTTGATCTGAACAACAAGCCACTGATTCCAGTTGATCAATACACAAAACAGTATAAGAAAAGCTAGTGAAGGCATAATTTCAGATTAAAAGAACCCAGAAGTGAGAGAAGGCAACGGAAAAATATGTAGTATCAGAAATGAAAATGTGAGAAACCACAGATGCAAGAAGCAAAGTGACAAAGGAGGAGAATATGATGCCATGTCAGATACCGGCATCCCATTGACATCAAGCAAAAACGAAAAGGCCAGAGAAAATGGAATAGCAAGAAAAATTACAGTTGAGAAGCATTAAAAATTGGACAAAGTCGCTGGAAAAGCAACAAACTTCTTGCTTTCTCCAAGAATAGGTGTTGGCAATAGATCCCACTTGAGAGAGGGTGAAATGCAGAACCAAACAAACTTAAAATAGGCCAAAATCTCATTCAAAATTACATATACATGTTTGAAGCAAACTAAATTTCAAATACACACTTGATCGATTTTCGCATGAATTTCACTCAATAATATAATATGGAAAAAAGTGTTGCTAGCATCCTTCAAACCTACACAAGCAAAGATCCAAATAGCTAGCTATATTTCTACGAACTAGCCACCAATTGATAAACATGCTTCTAAATAATGCAGGGAAGCCAAAACAATGTACCAGCACTATGATCCTGAAAGATCAAGTTCTATTTGAATTTTGGAATATCAGCGTCATGTAATTTAGCTAGTATAAGAAACAAGTAAAACATATAAACAAGTGGTAAGGTTTTAGTTTGATAAGCTAACTAATATTTTTTTCAACTGTGGCTAAACCTTGCTATCTTTAATTTTGTAGTTACTCTCTCGAGTCTGCTAATTCTCTGTTCAAGTTCCATTAATTTTATTCCAGATGCACAACTATAGCTTTCACCCTGAGATAGGCTTATTTTGTCATTAGACAGTCTTGATTTTTTGCTCCCATTGGCATCTTCAGAATCTTCCCCCAGACCCCCTATTGAAGGTTCAATGGTATCCTTTGTAACTGGTTTTGTCAGTGGCAATATCCTTATAACATCTCCATAATATGCAGCAGAGGCTGAAGAACTTTGGTTGGACAAATTCATACATTCTTCAGTTTTTACTTTAACTAAACTGTGAGACATGCCACCATACTTATTTTCTTCTAAGACAGGCTTACAATTCACAGCAGAAATGCAAGGAGTCACAGTGTCATGTTTTGGAGGAAAACTTGTTGGAGCATCTGCATCAATATTTTCATTAGCTTTCAAACCATCTGGAACAGAATTTCCAGAAGGAACAGTTTCCAAACGTTTAAGATTTTCCCCTTTACTTGCATTTGAAACATCATCACAAGATTTTCCATAAAACACAGTGCTAACAAGTTTAGGAGGAAAACCAGGTGGAACATCAGCATCATTACCATTCTTGTTTGCTTTTGATACACGAGGCCCACGATTTGATGACCCTGCACTTCTTTTTCGCCGTACAATATTCTTGGCAAAATCTTGAGGACTCAGTACTGATTGCTTCCACCACCTATCATAACGTGTGCTAACGTCTGCCTCAAAAAGCCTTGATGGAAAATATAAATACCTATCAGATATAGGCCTGCAGTAATTTTTCCAAGCAATGGCTTTAGTTGTGTTGAATCTAGGCACACAACCTGGAACATCTTGATCCATTCCAAATTGCATAGCAACTCTATGCGGTAGGTACTGCTCTATAATAGACTCAACTCCGACAAGTTCAGAAACTCTCAAGCATGTAACAAAAGAGACTTGGTCTTTATTCCAATCTGTCTCAAACGGTACCCAAGTTTCATTTTCTGGATAAAACACCCTGCAGTTACCAGCATATTTAACATAAGGGCGCCAAAGAAAATCCTCCATAGCTGAGTCTAGTTCCACTCTCACATTTTCAATTGTCAAGGCCTTAACCCGGTGCCACCTAAATAATATGGGGTCTCCATTATTGATCAAGTTGGGCTGTGGTTGCAAATTTTTGAACCTCTCCCACACCCAAATTTGAACCAAGTAAAAGGGCGACCGAAGAGTTACCTCCAATTCACAAACGTTTAGATATTTTGTGAAACCAACTATTGTTTTCTTCAACACACCCAAATCCTTATAAATGCTGGCCAAAACTGCAGGTGCCAAAGCAATGGAATTCCCTCTAGCAAGATGAATGGCAATAGGGAAAACAAACTCTCTCACCAAGCCATTGCGAGAGAAAACAAACATTGACAACCAAGTTGCAAGGAAAGCTTCATGCTCAATTTCACTACCACTATTGACAAAAAGATCCATCCATGCAGTTGTGGTAGCCTTACCTTTTTTGCTCTTCCAAGGTTCTTGTCTTGCAAGAAGCAATTTTTTTTCCACCCCTCTCATTTCCTCATTCTGAAGAGGCATAAAAACAGGATCACCGACAACAGGGTAACCCCCCAACACCATCACATCCTCCAACGTTATTGTTGCCTCACCCCATGGAAACAAGAACGTGTTTGTCCTTGAACACCACTTCTCTGCAACCCCAAAAGCCAAGTTTTGATTTTTCATAATGACACACTTAGTGCTCATGATGGCTTCAAAGATACCAACTTTCTTCCACACTGGTTCATACCTGAGTTGGAGTGTGTCCACCCATTCAAACCATTTCAGTTTTCGATGGCCCCACCCACTGAAGCGAATCACCAAAGGCCACTCCTTTGGCTCAAACACATGTGGAACACTCACAGAAGATGAAAGAACCTCAGAAACTGATCCATCAGTGGAGTTTGCAATTGGTTTAAGAAAATGGGCAGTTCTCAAAGTTGGTTCACTATCACCAACAGGTGAAACCATGACATCTTCCCTCTCCTCCATGATGCTCTCCGATGATTCATTCATATTGGGAATTTGACTCCAAAGCTATAGTCCTTAGTTGTTCAACTAGAAAACAAGGATACCTAGTAACAATGGGGGTGCTTAGATAAAAAATTTGGAGGAGCGAAAATAAGAATTTTATTTATAGATTAAAACTTTCCTAATCAACAAAAATGAAACAGCTGAATTCTCATACACAACAAGCAAGCAAATAGAATCCAAGAAAAATGACTATTCTTCAAAAATCTACTCATAAAAAAGCTACAAGTAATTAGTAAATGTCAAAGGTCACTTGCCAGGAATTAAGTTAAAGTAATTGAAATAAATTCCAAGATAAGCTACACACTTTTTTACTAGTAGATTCAAAATAGTCTGCCAATACAGATAGTGATCAATACTTTTCATCATTATTTTTATGAGATAAATCCATCACAAATATATAACTGGAATTTGCATATATGAATTCAATAGAACAGGAATGTAGGAATAATAGAATATAATGTCCAATTAAAATAAGTGATTTTATTTATTTGAAGAGAAGGAAAAAAATACCCAGAAATGTTAATAATACAAGCTTCTAAGTAAAAACCTCTACAAGGAAGTGCTTGGCAGTGACGAGAGACAGCTTGTTAGCTTTGAGAAGGAACCATACTTACATACAATTTGGAAGAGAAACGAAAGTTGAGCTCGGTAGCTGCGGAGCCCAAAAATGAAACTTGGACGGGAAGTTTGAACATTTTCTAAAAATGTAAAATATTGATTGTTGACCAAAACATATATATATATATATATATATATATATATATATATATATATATATTATTTTTATAACATTTTCTCCTAGTAATATTTTTTAATTTTTTCTATCACATTCATAATGTATTATATATTTTTCTCTCTTTTTTTATTTATTCTTATATAGTATTTTATTTTACAAAAGAATAATTGTGATAGTTGATACACACAATACATCTATTTATAAACAATTTCGTTGATAACTACAATAGTTTTAACCTTTACAAATAATTATTTATTTATAAATATTTTATCTTTTATTAATTATTATTAATAGTTAAAATTATCAGAAAATGTAATTGGTGTAGGTATTGATAATTATTACCCTTTGCAAACTTGTTAGGATACATCTTTCTGTTCAGTCTCACCAAAAAAAGAAAAAAAATTCTTACAGAGGAAACCTGTGTAAGGTGAGAGAAGACCTAAAATTAGCCTCTCTTCGTGTTATGTTAAGGGTTAGTTTGTGAATCTGATCTTCGAATTTTGATAAGTGCCCACTAGAATTGAAACAAAACTCTCTCTCTCTCTCTCGTTTGTTGGTATCTCATTTTTTTTTCTCCCCTTTCGACTATTTTTGAAATAAAATTTAAAATTTTAAAGCAAATTATGTACTTATAATAATGGCAGAAAAATATATTACAAAAGCATAAAATAATTCATACAATGAAGAAAAAAAAGAAAAAGTATAAAACATAACAGATAATATGATAAAAATATATATTATATAAATTTATTATACAAATAACGCATTTCTTAATGCAAGAAAAGAAGGCATGAAGAGAATTGGGAAAATCCCAAACGTAAATGAGAGACACTGATTGTCGCATTGAGTACAAGTGGCAAGTGGGCCATTCAAAAATATTGGTAAAATTCAAAGACAAATATTTAAAAATAAAAAATATACATATTTGTTTTGGTAAAATAGCAAAGGTATAAATTAAAAAAGAATAAAACATATGAAATTATTTTGTAAAATTTCAATTAATTATTTACAATAATAAAAATTAAAGATAAGGTGTGTCAAATTTTAAGGACAGTATTTGATCTAATTTATTTTCTCTTTATTAACAAAGAATTCTGACAAATACAACTTTAAAAAAAACTCCGACCGTAAAAGTAAACATTTCAAAGAAAAAAAAAATAGAGAGGTTTTTCTAGTCCATGATTAAAATAGAACTTTTAAAAAAATTAATTAAGAGTTTTGTTTCCGAAGATGGAGAAATATCAATAGTAAAAGTTAGAAAAAGCGCTGAGTACATCATTATTAGAAATGGTAATTGTACTCAGATCAATAATGAATATGTGTAAAAAAATATCTTCAAAATATATAGAATGGTTATGGATTAAATTAGCATGATTCATGTTCAGATCATTTTTAATAAAAAATATAATGATAGATAATTTAGTATTTATTTTATTTTATATTTATATATTTAAAAATATAAAATTAATATTATATTTATTAAAATTTGATACACAATTTTTAATAATAAATACTAAAAAAAAATACCTAAACAACGAGAGAGATGAAGAGTGATTTTGGATAGAGAAGTTATTTTGATGTATTTAACCTAATCTAATCTTAATCACGTGTAAGTTAAAATTAAAAATATTTATAAATCTATATAATTTATATTTATTTTATTTAACTTGAGGGTCACATAACTTGAAATTTAAAAATTTTATTTTAAATAAATTATAAAATAAAAAAATAAAAAAAGTTAAATAAATTGATTCATAAATTAATCACATTAAATTTATTTAAATAAGAGTTATACGAATTAGAACTGAATAAATTTTACTTTTAAATGGACTACATAAAATATAAAAAAAAAATTAAAATCAAATGAAGTAACTCATATATTATGTGTCAATTTAATTTTAAATATAAACTATATAATGTAAAGGATAAAATTTAAGATGAAATAAACCTAGATACATAAATTAATTTAATAGCTCTAATTCCAAAAAAGCATATAGAAGAAAGACTTTAAGAGGAGTTAGTGAGCACGAGAACTTTGTAAGAGTGGTTGCTCTTTGGTTTTTCAGTGATGAGAGACCGAAAATATGGGAATGGGAAGCATAAGGAAGAATGGTTATCATCCTTGTGTTGGTTTCTAATGGGAGTTATATGAGCTGTTTTTGTTTTTAGTGAGGAGAGAACTCTTTTGTTCCATCTAGAAAATGAGAGTGTTGTCATTTTTTTATAGAGTAAGAGAGAGAGGTTGGTGAACTTTTCAGTAAGGATGCATGGATGGATGAGAGAATGAGGAGAGTGCGGAAGAGATATCTAAACTTGTTATGACCATAGTCATATGCTTCTATCTACACTTGAGAATTTGTTTCTTCTAAATTTCTCAACAAAAACTAACATCTTTGTATTATGTTAAGGGTTTGTTATGTGAATTATACCAATTTTTCGGAATTTCAACCAATGTATCTCTACACTTTAGTCTTCTTGCTGAAGGGAAGCATAATACTTTCCTCATCTGAGTAATATTGGAACTTTTCTTTCTCCTTTATATACAACCAAAAAACCACACTCTTAATCTTAAAATTAAATACCCGACAAAAATCAGAGCATTACTTCAATATAGTGTGCTTTCAAGAAAAGGACTCAAATATGATAATGATCACAAGAAAGGCGCCAAGATACGAAGCCTTATCTTTGGTTGATGCCAAAATAAATAGATTATTCCATTATTTATTTATTTTTTTAATTTTAATGTATGAATATATTAAAAATAAATAGATTTTAATATATAATAAACTAATAACATAATTAGAAAACAATTTTCGCATTTAAAATTATTATAAATGTAAACTAGAAATTTATATAATGCAAGAGCGACAAACATTATTATGATGCACAACCCAACTTTTTTTTTTATCTAAACCACGAATATATTTTTTTACAAAAGAAAAATCTTATTCAAATTGGGAGTATTTATAGTTTGATGAAACTATGGTTAATAAAGATATTTTTATATATAAATTTAAACTTCAAATTTTACTTAAGAAAAATCAAACCGTTACCACTTGAGCTAATTCTCATTGGTAAATGACTCAACTATTTAATAAATATAGGAAAAATAATAAAAAATAGGAATAGATACCGAGTTCCAATTGAGTGGAAGATTGAATAAGAAGTGTGGGATTGGGATTTGGGAGAGGTTTGGTATATAAAGGTTACAGCAACACCTATTTCCCATTTCACGTCCATCGTCATTCTTCGTTTCAACCTTGCAAAATGAATAATACACTTGGTAAGTCCAAAATGGAATGTCTTTCACAACATTTACAAATTAACTTTCTAACATTTCCACATTCTCCTTAGACTTAGGTTACTATGGCTTGATATTCAATTTCGTTGACATTTTCTTGATTTATATATATACATATCTTGTTATATAACTTTTGACTGAACAAGTTATTTGCAGGATTGCAATTTTTATTTATTTATTTATTTATTTATCTAAGTATCTTTAAAATCTAAGATATTTCTTGGAAAAAAAAAAGAAGAAATTCAAACTTTTGAATGAATAATATCATAATCTTAATTTCGGAGTAGTTTTTTGTTAGAAATATAACATAAAATAGTGTGTTATGGTCTAATTGTTTAAGCTTTCTAGAAATTCTGATTTATGATATTAGAACCAGCTCCTCTAAAGAGAAAAGATGCATTTTAAAAGATAAAATATATTTATAACAATTAAAATATTAATTATATATATATATATATATATATATATATATATATATATATAAAACATGCTCTAACCGATGATATTAACAAAGATATTCACAATCAAGTGATAAAGTTTGCTCCTTGTCACCTTAAAAATACACTATAAAATTACTAAACTCATCTTTAACGTTTAAATTTAGTATAATAGCAATTGATTCTTAATTTATTTTTTTATTGATTATATTAATTTCCAATTTTATTTTTTGGTCTATCACATTAGTCTTCATTATTTGTTATTATGTTTAGAGGCTAATTTGACAAGTGATTATAAATATTGAGGACGAATTTGAGGGATCACTCTTATGGTTTTGGTATGGTTGGATTTATCAAAATTTCTCTAATCCTATGTTTTCATGATCTTAATTTAAACAATTTGAAACCACATTGGGACATTGTGATTCCATTCTTACACACAAATCCTCCATTTGTGATGAAACCAACAGTAATTGGTGGATCGGAAGTTGATAATGAGGTTCAGTTCTCAGTGTTCAGAAGGGCAGTATTGGAAGGAAGATGGGATTATGCTTATCCAGCATATAAAAATAACAGTGTCTTTCACACAATAAGAATTAATGAAAGCAGAGGAACTGCACTTCACATGGCAGTGAATGATGGGAAAGCTGAACTTGTGAATAGTCTTATAGGTGCAATCATAGAGCATGAAGGAATAGAAGGTGTGAGGCATGAGAGTGCACTAAGATCAACTAATGAAAGAGGAGACACTCCTTTGCACATTGCAGCCACAAGAGGGTTCACTAATATATGTAAATGCATCATTGGAGAAAATGGAGAAAGGAAGGATTTGATTAAGGTTATGAACAAAAGGGGTGAGACTCCTCTATTCCGTGCTGTCCTCACATGCCAAACACAAACCTTTGTTTATCTCTATCATGTTTCCAAAGACATTGCTGTTCCACTTAGAAATAATGATGGTGATACCATTCTTCATGGTGCCATTTCGAGAGAATTCTTGGGTAAGCAACCTTTTCATTCCATCTTCATTTTTTTTATTACTTGTACAAACTCTTTTTACATGTGCCAAGTCCAAATCCAAAACCTCTTTTATCACCCTGTTTTCCTATTCCTTATATTGTTAAACAATGATAAATAAAATGGATTAAACTTTTTAATATCTCTCCTTATCCAAATCCTTGTTTGAATACTATTAGACAAGTATTACACTTTTAATTAATTTAAAATGGGGGAATTTTAACTCTTAAATTTAAAATATTAAGAGTTGAGATAGTGAACTAATATGCTTGTATAACATGTTGAATTTAATTGAAATATATTAATTATCATAATAATTATTTTTAAGAATTTTTAATCAACAATTATAAACTTTGTACTTTATTCTCTAAAATACTCTTATTTGAATTACATATTTGAAATTGTTTTGTTTAATTTAAATTTTAAAGTTTAGGTGATAATCAGCATATCAGTATTTTATATTTAGAATAACCATGCAATGTATAGACTTAGGAAAAAAAATTGTGTGAAATGTTATAGCTTATTCTATACAAACTATGATTGCATAACATTACTCATTAATAATATGTGATTAACAGATTTGGCAATTATAATAACCTATTGCTATCCTCAACTTATCGACCTACATAATAAAGATGGGGTCACTCCTCTCAAAGTTCTTGCAAGTAGGCCTTCAGCCTTCAAGAGTGGAACCAATCTTTCATGGTGGAAGCAAATTATATACTATGGTAAGTGTTACATGGAGACAAAGCACATAAGATATTCATTATTTTTTTTTTTAAAAATGAAACTATATTTTATCATAGGTGCAAAACCATTTCATTTTTTTAAATAAAGAAAATTTTCATTTTTCATTTCAAATACGATTAATTGCTTCCACAATTCAGGATCCTGTGTTTTAATTTTTGACTCAATATAATAGTTGTCGGTTAAGCTTTTTTTTTTTTAGATTTAGTAGGGGAACGTAGACAAAATTTATCCTGAACTCATCTAATTAATCCTATGAAAACAAAATTAATGAAGAATTAGTCCTGAAGTCATCTAACTAATCCTAGCCATGAAAACAAAATTGATGAAAATTAAATTAGTGTTAATTGACTATTTTTTTTTTTGGTATTTATCTGGTGTAATTTTTAAAAGATCCATGAACTAGAACTGAATCTCGAATATGTTGTGAAAGCTACAACTTTATTAGAAAATGTTGGACAAATAATAAGGGTATTTGCAATAACATTTCAACCTTTAAATTAGTGTGAATTTAAAATAACAATATATGAAATAGTGTATGTTTGTACAATACAGATACATTTTTTATATAGAAGGAGACACAATTCAGGTAGGTTACACCAAAAGCCAGATAACTTATCCACCTAGAACATCTTGGAGAGCAATAGAGTCATTAACTCCTAAATATTTTGAATCTTGTAATGTCAATGACGTAAACCTGAAGCATTGATTCTACATATGACAGCATATGAAATATGTCTTTATAAGTGAAAACTTAATTTAACCTAGGATGGAACTAGTCCAAGTGTTTTGACAAGTATATACAAATTAGATATGGATCCGCTAATCCAAAGCAAGAACAAATATATGATTGATTAAATTAAAAGTCAACCACCAATTTTAATGTGATAAGTATGGTCTTATATAATAAATGATAAAAATATTTAAATTTATCTCATTAATTTTTTAATCAACAATTCTAATTTTTCATTTAAAACATGAATCCAAATTTTCACTTAAAATTTTTAATGACTAACTTACTTGTGATTTAAACTCAAAACCTAACCTTAGAATGCATTGCTCCACATTACAAACTTTTGTCTTGAAAAAAAAAAAGGGAAATGATCTCATGAAACTTATAATATTGTTTGGAAGACCTAAAAGTAACACTTATTTGAACCATTTTATTTATGACAAAAGCCATTAAAGCACAGTTCTAAGATTCTTTCTATTATTTTCATGCCAAAGGTATGCTCGTAGAAAGTATAGATGCTGAGAAAGCTATAAGATCAAATATGGAGAAAATCGATAAATCTGTGGACCATGACATCAAAGGTAAACTTCCTACGACCTATCTCAAATGTTATGATTAACTTTCCTGTTGCTTTTATAATTTATTTTCCATTTTATTCTTATGATTATTAATTACCTTTTAAAAAAACTATATCAATTTTCTTAGTCAATAGTAAAAGTATTAATCCTTTAATTTTGTGAGATTAATTTTGCACAACAATTGTGGTTTTCTGTATTATTATGTATTTGGTTTATTATCATTTCCTTCTATTTTTTATAAATAAAAATAGTAATTAATTTTTATATTTTTCAAACTAACATAACTAACTTCATAATTTTCAAGAACTAGAACAATGGTTTGATCAATTTAAGTATATTTTGTTGCCAAATGTTTTGAATGAATTAGGATAACTACATAGGATTATAAATCATCAAATTAAATCTTGATAATTTAACTTTTTAAATAATTAATTAATAATTAATTAAGAAATAATATTCTTTAGAAGAATGTGACTAAAAAAAATAAATCAATCCTCTCAAAAGAAAATGAAGTTATCAAAATTCAATTAAATAATTTATAATTGCACCTAATAAACCCATTCCACTATATGGTTAGTTCATATTGTTACATTAGTTGAATTGTATTTTTGCAGTCACAATACACTTAAAAAATGAAACGAAGAGAGCACATACTATTATTCCACAAAAGTATACAGCCTCTGTTCGATTTATAAAGAGCACTGTTCGGTTAGCATTCAAAGGTCTTAGCTTCTCAGGATTGGGCGTCACTCCACAGGGTATGTATGTAGCTCTCTCTTCCCAATCAATTTCATAATATGTATATATATATATATATATATATTATGTATAAATATTGCTTCCTAGCTTTTTTGTTACATGATTCAAACATGGATATTGATCTTTAACAAATCAAATTAATTGGTTTAAATTTGCTTAATTTTGAAGACTTGAAAGAAATAAAGAAGATAAGGCAGAAGCACAGATGGAGCCGTCAATTGTTGAGTATTTTTATGAAAACACCTTATGAGTCCTACATGGGAATTACCGGATCCGGAGGTCAACCATTTGTGAAGTTTGAAGGTGAGGAAGACCCAGACATAGCACAACCCTTTATTACCCAAGAACAGTTACAAAGTAAGCAATCAACACTTCACTTTATATAATTATTTTACAAGTTTGAGATAATATTTATTATATTCTTATATTTTATAAGGATATTAACTGATAACAAAATTTTTACACTGAACACAACATTTATTACTCTCAAATAGAGCTAAAAAGCATAATGACATTTATCCTATAATTCCAAAAAGGAATTGTAAGTTATTCCACAAACAATTATGTATATTTTGAAGGTATTCAGCCGAAGGAAATGACTGGCACAACACAGAGGCCACAAGAAAATAGTAAAAATGAAGTTGCAACAAAAAATGATGAAAAAGAGACATTTGTGACTGTGGCAAAAGCTGGCATGGTTGAAATTGTGAATGAGCTTCAAACTAAAATACCAAGGGCCCTGCATGCTACTACCCCTGACAAGGAAAACTTACTACTTGTGGCAATGAAGAACATCAAATCCAAATCAGTAGAACATATTGACAAACAGGAGACACCATTTTTGGCTGCAGCAAAAAATGGCATAGTTGAAATTGTATTTGCAATTCAATCCAAAATACCAAGTGCTGTCCATGAAACTAACTCCAACAATGAAAATGTGCTGCTAGTGGCAGTAAAGAATAGGCAAACCCATGTTGTTGAGGTGTTGAGGAAGCATTTAGACAAAGAACTCTTTGATAACCTAATTTTAGAAGCTGATAACAAGGAGAACACTGTGCTACACTTGGCAGCAGGTACAACAAGCAGTGGTGAAAGGACTTGGCAAATAGCTGGTGCTGCCATGCAAATGATGTGGGATATCAAGTGGTATCAGGTATGAATATTTACAATTAATATCAACATGACCCTGTCTGCTACATGCATATTATGTGGCATGAGAATTATTTAATTTTATATGGCCTTATGATTTTCTTTCAAACTCTACTAAATATTTTAGCAGGTTTTACTTTCCAAAACTCACTAAATTTTAACATGTTGACACAATCTTCAAATTTTGTGTCTATCTTACCTTGATAAATATTAAATAAATATTCACTTGGCTAATATCTAGCTATTAGAAGAGAGATAAATACATGTGAAGCATAATTTGTTATATACATGACAAGATTTATGTTTTTGGTTAACAATACACATTGTTTAGTTATGAACTCATTGATTAACAAAAATATTTACATTACTAGTTAATATATATTTGTTCATTCCAAAAGATAAATGAATCCTCACGTATTGTATTTTCTTATGACTTTATTAAACAAGATTATGTGCATATCTCCAAAAACATCCACTGCTATAGTAACAAAAAACAAAACACTGATATTCATAAACTTGTACAAGAAGAGCATATATAAAGGAAGCATTTCCCATATTTAGCATTGCAAATTGTAATTGATTTCTGCCTATGATTAATTTCATGTATGTACACAAACATTAATGTTTTGATTGTAACATGGAGCAGTACGTCAAAGAACTAGTGCCAGAGCATTTTGCTTTCAGAAACAACAAAGATGAGAAAACTGCAGGAGAAATCTTCAAGCAAAAACACAAAGATCTGGTGAAAGAGAGTTCAGAGTGGCTAAAGGACACATCAAATTCTTGTTCAGTTGTGGCAGCTCTCATTGCTGGTGTTTCCTTTGCAACATCCAGCACAGTTCCCGGCGGCACTGATAAAGGAAAACCTACTTTTGAAGGCCAATCTGCATTTGATATATTTGCCATTGCTTCACTAATTGGACTTTGTTTCTCAGTCACAGCACTCATAATGTTCCTTGCTATACTCACTTCACGAAAACAAGCAGAAGATTTTCGCAAAAATTTGCCATTGAAGCTTCTTTTTGGGTTAAGTTCTCTGTTTGTGTCCATTGCTTCAATGCTTATTTCTTTTTGTGCTGCTCATTTTTTTGTGCTTAAGGACAAATACAAGCACATACTATTCCCTGTTTACATTGCCACTTGCTTGCCTGTGACTTTCTATGCAGTAGTGCAATTTCCATTATATGCAGATCTACTTAAAGCTATTTTCAAGAAGGTGCCACAACCAAGTATCAATAGCAACCATTTGTAGAGCCACATTTTTTGTCTTATTAAGATTCTTCTTCTTCTCAATTTCATCAATTAGGTTCCTAATTTCTACCTCTAAACATGGATATCATTGCATCACTCAACTTCACTGGTGTTATGCAGATTGATCTGTGCTCTATTTGTTAAGTATTTCTCATACTCTGTTAATATATATATTTTTTTGCTTATAAAGAAAATGGTAATTTGTAACTTAATAATTTATGTCTTCTACTCTGTTACCAATGCAACATTATATAAACATTTCATATTTTGGTTTTGTAATTAGCTATGGCAATGCTTGAAGGTTCAATTCAAAACTGATATGGATAGTGCTAATTTTATGTATATATGTATAGAACTTGTATTTTAAACCGTGAAATACATGGAATATACATTCATTTTAATATTATTAATTCAAAATTAGTAAATTAAATTATAATCTAAATATTATTTTTGTGACATCTTCTAATTTTTTAAACTATAATTATATATTTAGTTCAAATAATTTATTAATTTAATGATTATTATAAGATTTTTACAATTTTTTAATATTTAAAAGAAAGTTCCTATTTGTTAAATTTTTGGAAGGTAAAAAAAAACTATTACAGTGACAAATATAGTTCTAGCCTTAAAAGTAAGGAAACAATGTAAATGATTCAAAAAAATTATATGGCTATTTAGTGTATGTTTTGAAAAAATAAATGAATGCATTGAAATTGTATTTATTATGAATTCATAATAAGTTTTTCTTAAAAATTAATAAAAGGTCATTTTTTATTGATTGTGTAAATTTGTAGTAAATTCAAAATTATTTATTTTACCCCAAAATAAAAATAAAATAATGTTTTAGGATTAATATAAATAAATAAAAAATTTAATTTAACTTGACAATTTGAATTTCATTATAAAAAATTTTAAAATCATATAATTTTTTTATATAAAAGTTAAATATATTTTTAATCCTTGTAAATATTATGAGTTTTGTTTTAATTCATGTGAAAAAAATTCTTTTATTTTTATTTTTATTTTTAATTTTTTAAAATTTTTATTTTATCTCTTTCATTATCTCGTATTGAAATATTTGCAAATTTAATAAATAAATTTTTCACTAAACTTTAATACATATATTAACTTATTCTATATATTAAAAAAAGTCAAGTAAACAATTGATGTGAGTGAGATATAAAATAACTTTTTATATGACTCAACGATAAAAAATTATAATTTAAATTATTTATGTAAATTTTTTAATATATACAATAAATTAATACATATGATAAAATTTAGTTAAACATTTATAAGCTAATTCAGTAGATATCTAACAACAGCTTAGTAACATGAATTAGATAAAAGTTTGTAAAAGTTAAAGATAAAAACAAAAGAAAAAAATAGGATTTAACAATGGAAAAATAGAGAGAGGGAAGGAAGAGTAGTTGTTGAGGTGTAGCTCATGGTGGTTCCAACTACTACAATTGCAGTAGCATTCTACAAACATGACCATAGTTGTAAGTTGAACCAGAAGTTCAAGCTTAGAGGTAATATTTATAATAATTTAATCCTTTATATAACATATTTATGACATTTGGTTGATCTTAATTAAAAGAAATATCACTTAAATTCAAGATCATCAAATTCTTATGACCCATATCTGAGACTAAAATATAAGATTAACAAAAATATATGCGCATAAGGGTCAAGAAGTGAATGAATTGAAGCAAGTCTCTCTCTTTTTCTCTCTTTTCACTAATTCCCACACACATTTTTGTTTCTCTACCCTTTCAATTATCAACATCCATCTCTACGCTTCTTTCATACGCCAATATCACCTTAATTTGACCAACATTTTTTAATATGAAACTGCTGCATGCTTAATGAGAGGAGTATAAAAAATATTAAGATTAAGAGCATAAATGTCATTTTTTATCCTATTATAAAATCGAAAAACTTCAGAGGAAAAAGGGGTCAAGTTTTTTATGTTAATATATTATTGGTTATCCATTTAACTTGGGTTAAGAAAACAATATTCTTATTAGAATATTCTGGTAGAATGTTACTAGCTCTTGAATGGAGGATGATAATGATTTTTTTAGGTTAAATATTTTTTAATTATTTTAAATTTTAAATTTTAAATTTTTTGTTTTTAAATATTAATATTTTATTTTTTAAAATAAACTACTTTTATCCTTCATTATTAATGTATGACATATTGATATGTATTACATATCAAATATTGATTATTTTAAAAATTAAAAATAAAATATTTAAAAAATAAAAAACAAATTAATTATTTTAAAAAAATAGTTAAAATTAAAAATTTTAAAACATTAAAAATATATTTAATCCAATTTCTTTTAAGTCACCGATATCTTCCATTAAAAATAATTTTGTTCCAAGCGGAAGGATTGGACGATAAAACTTTGGAGGAGAGCTTCATAAAAAATAAAGTTATATATCATTTAGTAAAAAAATTTAATTAAATATATTAACATTTTAAATATTTTTTACATCATCATTTAATTGTTGATTGATATATAAGTAAAAATTATTGATTTTTATGGTAATTATTGTAAAAATTATATCTAAAATAATTTTTAATTAGTTTATAATATATTTTATAATAACTATATTTTAAAATTAAATTTTTAATTATATTTAAAATTTCAACCAAACATTTAATATATAAGTCTTCTCGTTAAAATGAAGAATAATTCTTTTCTCTCTATATAATATTGTAACTTTTCTTTCGTCTTTAAGTTTTATATTGATAACAAAGAATAATTTTTTTACATATAAATAATATTATCTATTTACTTAAATTTTTTATTCAATAATTAATAAATTTTTAAATAAAAAATAAAACAAATTCAACTAGATGAATGCATAGTACTTTATATATATGTATAACAAATTTTTTCTTATAAAAATAATGATTCTTTACCCAACAAATCCGAACATTATTTCAATAGTGTACTTTCAAGAAAAGGACTGAAATATTATATTTTTAAAAAAAAAAAGAAAGCACAATAAAAAAGGAAGATACGAAACCTTATCTCTGGTTAACGTCAAATTAAAAAAATAGAAAAGACAGCACCTTTGGTTTTGCTTGTGGTTGCGTTTTACTCTCAACATGGATGTGCATTTGCGCTTGTTAGCAATAAAGTTCCCTGAATTCCAATAGATGGAAATATAATTTAAAATAAAATTATAAGTTAAATATAGAAGAAACTAATAATACAATTACAAAATAGTTTTCATATTTAAAATTATTATAACTATAAACTATACTTTTTTAATATGATTCAATTATTTAATAAGTAGTACAATAAAAAAAAAACTTAATTAGAAAGGAATAATAGAACAAATAAAAAAATGTACCAGACACTCCCTTCCAATTCATTAGAAGAATGAGTAGGAAATGTGGGATTCGGAGCTTTGGTGTATAAAGGAATGGTTGCGTTCCTACCACTATTTTACAGCATCATCCATTTCCCATTTCACATCCATCATCATCATCATTCTTTTCAAGCTTGCAAAATGAGTATATTTGGTAAGTCCAAAATGGAATGTAGATGTAGATGATAACATTTGTACACTACTTTCTAATATTTCCAAATTCTCGTTATACTTAAGTTATGATTGGTATTAAATTCTGTTGAAATTTCTTCATCATCTTGTTATCTAACTTTGAATAAACGTGTTATTTTCAGCATTTTTATCAATTTACCTTTAAATTATTATCAGAGATGAAGCTTGACTCAATGCATCTTTAACAACTTTTGAATGAATTTTATCAAAAATTTTATTAAAGATATAATTAATCAGTTTAATCATTAGCTTAAGCAGTTTAGTTGGATATATAATTAATTGATAACATTAATTAGAGTCTCAATTTAGTGGAAGAGTTTTATTTTTTGATGTCCAATTAAGATAATAAAATTTAACTATCTAACTGTAAAGTTTGGTCCTTAAGCATCTAAAGATATAATATGAAATCATGAATTTACTTGATAATTTCTCCTTTGGTTCACATATTTGATAGGATCAACAACAATTGAAGGAGCTGAAGTAGACAATGAGGATCAGTTTTCAGTGTTCAGAGTGTGTGTATTGGAAGGAAGATGGGATTATGCTTACCCAGCATATAAAAATAACAGTGTCTTCCACAAAATAAAAATCAATGAAAGCAGAGGAACTGCACTTCACATGGCAGTGAATGATGGAAAAGCAGAACTTGTGAATAGTCTTGTAAATGCAATCTTAGCACATGAAGGAAGGGAAGGAGTGAGGGGTGAGAGTGCACTAAGATCAACCAATGAAAAAGGGGACACTCCTTTGCACCTTGCAGCTTCTAGAGGGTTCATTAATATGTGTAAATGTATCATAGGAGAAAATGGAGAAAGGAAGGATTTGATCAAGGTTATGAACAAAAGGGGTGAGACTCCCCTGTTCCGTTCTGTGCTCACATGTCAAACACAAACCTTTCTCTACCTTCATCATGTTTCCAAGGGCATGGATGTTTCACTTAGAAACAATGATGATGATACCATCCTTCATTGTGCCATTTGGAGAGAGTTCTTGGGTAAGCAACCTTTCCATTCCACACTCATCTTTTTGGGCTGTATTATTTACACATTATATTTTTACAATATTTTAGATGATATATGTGTTTTATTTATTAATTATATCATAGTTTTTTTTTTATCTCTTTATTGTTTTGTATGAATTGTTGTGAAAAATAGGATACAACTATCATTTTTCTGTTTTTATTATCAATACAAACTATTTTTATATGTTGGTAAATTTAAAAGTACATTTGATAAAATTAATGTAAAGATAAGTCATGAAAGTTAAAACTAATAAGTTAAATGATTGAATTAAGGGTAAAATTAATTGCTGAATTAGTTAATAAATGTAAAATGACATAAAATAATACATATTTAATTTTTTAAATTAAAAGTATTCTTTTGATCATAATTATAAAAAATATAAAATTATTTTTAGATATATTAATTGTTAATTTTTTATATCCTTAATTTATTGTAAGACTTATATTAACGAGACACTTATTTGGTTTCTATCTCACAAATTCTAAATATTATAATTTTTAAATAAACTTAAATATATAATATATTATTTTCTTAACTTCTTTTTATTATTTTTGATAAATTATTTATTTATTCTTTACAAAATAATAAAAATAAAATTTCCAAATAATTATTACTTTTCATATTTTCCTAACTTATGTGAAGGGATATCAAAATTATGATTGTATGACAATAATATTGTAAAAAATTTAAGTTATATTACTTAAATAATATTTTTATAATTCTATTTTTATCACATCATCTATTTATTTTTAAATTTTTAATTTTTTTTATTTCTTTTGTTATATAAAAAATTGTATAAATTTGTTACACAAAATACAATTTGTGGTAATTTGTATGTATGATTTGGCAGATTTGGCAATTATAATAATTCATTGCTATCCGCAACTTTTGGATAAACGAAACAAAGACGGAGTGACTCCTCTTAAAGTTCTTGCAAGTAGGCCTTCAGCTTTCAAGAGTGGAACCAATCTCTCATGGTGGAAGCAAATTCTATATCATTGTAAGTGTTCAATGGTGAGACACCATATAAGATTTTTAAAATAATAATAAAATCAAACTTTATCGGATCCAAAACCATTTTTTTTTCTCACTTTAAGCAACATTTCATTCTTCATTTGAGAAGTTAAAATAAAATTCTTAAAGTTAGAAAAAGTGAAACATCAACTCAATCTCTAAAATTTTAATTCTTAAAATTATTAAAAATTTTAATTTTTAAAATTAGGATGAATCATCGAAGTTTAATAAAATTTTATACAATATCTTTTATTAAATATCCTTTTTTATTAACATATATTTATCCTAATATCTTATATAATTGAATAAAAGTATATTATTAAATAATTTTTATACATATAGTAAATTTTGTTTACAATTATGTAAATTTTAAAAAAAGAATGAAAGACAATCTTATGAAAATTTTGGAAGACCAAAATAGCATTTATTTGAATTATGTTATTTATGTCAAAGGTCATCAAGGCACACTTCTAAGGTTCTTTCCATTATTTTCATGCCAAAGGTATACTCGTAGAAACTCTAGACGCTGGAAAAGCAATAAGATCATATAAGGAGAAAATTGATAAATCTGATGTTGACCATGAACACAAAGGTAAACTTATAATGAACTATCTCAATTGTCACAAATGCATGTTGGTGTTACACATGTTAAACCCATTTCTTCTTATGCGATATCTTAAGATTATTTTTTGAGATCAATTTAATATTTAAAAATTTTGAATACTTTTTTTAGTAAAAAAAATAATACTTATCTTTTTATATTTTAATTGGTTGCTTCATATTGTGACATTTAATAAATAGAGTGTATTATTCCAGTGACAATACCATTAGAAAATGAAGCCAAGAAAGTGAGTACTTTTATTCGACCAAAGTATACTAGCTCTGTTCGATTTGTAAAGAGCACAGTTCGGTTAGCATTCGAAGTTCTTAGCCTCTCAGGATTAGGTGTCTCTGCACAGGGTATGTATCTAAGTCTCTCTCTTCCCAATTTATTAATATAACTTGCTTTTGGTACATCAATCAAATAAAGATCATATTAAGCCATTACAAATTGTTTGATGATAAAAAATTAAAATAGTTTATATAAAATTTGGGTTTAAATATTATTTTTATTATATATTAAGATCAATATTGATGAGGAGCAAAACAAGTTGGTTTAATTGTCCTGTCACACTTTCTCTTGGTTAATTTTGAAGATTTGAAAGCAATAAAGAAGATAAAGCAGAAGCAGAAATGGGGTCGTCAATTGTTGAATATTTTTATGAAAACACCTTATGAGTCTTACATGGGAATTACCGGACCTCTACAGTTTTTGAAGTTTGATGGAGAGGAAGACAAAGACTTGGCGCAACCCATTATTACCCAACAAGTAGAAAGTAAGCAATAACTTTTTTATTAATTCAAATATTATTGTATTTTCTGTTATCAAAATCTTATATAAAAAATACAAAGTAAAAATAACTTTTTTATTTTCATTAATTTTTATATAAAACTTGTATTTACCATGTATATATACATAAAAGGAATAATCATTAGTCAACACTATTCACATACACTTGTATTTGTATATATTTGTAGGTGTCCAGCCAGAATTTACAAGGGAAACGGCTATATCAGCACAGAAGGCACAAAAGAATAGCAAAAAGGAGTTTGCTGCAAAAGGTGATGAAAAGGAGACAACATTTGTGGCTGTGGCAAAAGCTGGCATTGTTGAAATTGTGAATGAGCTTCAAACTAAAGTTCCAGGCACCCTACATGGCACTACCCCTGACAAGGAAAGCTTGGTGGTTGTGGCAATGAAGAACATCAAATACAAATCAGTAGAAAGTATTGACAAACAGGAGACAGCATTTTTGGCTGCAGCCAAAAATGGCATAGTTGAAATTGTGTTTGCACTTCAATCTAAAATACCAAGTGCAGTCCATGAAACTAACTCTAACAATGAAAATGTGCTGCTGGTGGCAGTAAAGAATAGGCAAACCCATGTTGTTGAGGTGTTGAGGAAGAATTTGGATAAGGAACTCTTTCATAGCCTAATTTTAGAAGTTGATAACAAGGAGAACACTTTGTTACACTTGGCAGCAGGTACAACAAGCAGTGGTGAAAGGACTTGGGAAATAGCTGGTGCTGCCATGCAAATGATGTGGGATATCAAGTGGTATCAGGTATGAATATTTACAATATCAACATAACCATATATGCTACATCAACATTATGTGCCATGAGAATCTAATTTGATATATAATATGAATGTTTGTCTAGATACACTATAATTGATTTTATCCCATGAATTTCTTTTGAACAATACTAAATATTTTTGCAGTTCTCTTAAGCTTATATCTAGTTTCCAAAGCTCACACTAAATATTGACATGGCATTATAATGTATGTTCAATTTCATCTTCAAATTTTGCGTCTGTGTCTATCCTCCTAAATATTAAATAGGTACCATCTTAGTTAATATTTATTAGAAGATAGATGAAAACAAATTAAACATAATTTGTCATGTATAGGAGAAGATTTAATCCTTTTAATAACTGATGAATCAATCATTGGTTACCAATACATGTTATACGGTTAATAAACTAAATTTATGTAACATATGTATACCATACATACACTCATATATTGATCCCTTGATTCTACCATGGAGCAGTACATCAGAGAGCTAGTGCCAGAGCATTTCATTTTTAGAAACAACAAAGAAGATAAAACTGCAGGGGAAATATTCAAGCAAAAACACAAAGATCTTGTGAAAGAAAGTTCTGAGTGGCTAAAGGAAACATCAGAATCTTGCTCAGTTGTGGCAGCTCTTATTGCCGGCGTTTCCTTTGCAACATCTAGCACCGTCCCTGGCGGCACTGATAATGGAAAACCTGAATTGGAAGGCCAACCTCCATTTGATGTATTTGCTATTGCTTCACTAATTGGACTTTGCTTCTCAGTCACTGCACTCATAATGTTCCTTGCTATACTCACTTCTCGAAAACAAGCAGAAGACTTTCGCAAAAGTTTGCCACTGAAGCTTCTTTTTGGATTAAGTTCTTTGTTTGTGTCCATTGCTTCAATGCTTGTTTCTTTTTGTGCTGCTCATTTTTTTGTTCTTAAGGACAAATACAAGCACATACTATTTCCTGTTTACATTGCCACTTGCTTGCCTGTGACTTTCTATGCAGTGGTGCAATTTCCATTGTATGTTGATCTTGTCAAAGCTATTTTCAAGAGGGTGCCACAACCAAGTATTATGAGCAACTATTTGTAGATCTGCTTCTTTTGTTTTGCTGCTTCATCTTCCTGATAAGGCTGAATTGAAGCTCATGAGTTTGGTGTATATGTATCCGAATACAGTATACATACATGAAGTTTGATTTATTTTGTAATGTGTGTGTCTATACCATCATTTGCTATAACAATACTTATGGTTAACCATACGATGTTGAATGAAAGGAGAGTGCTGCTTTATGTACATATAAAATGGAGCAGTAATACTTACACCAAACAATTACAAATATTAAACCTTAAAATTGCATCATCACCATTCCTATATGATATTTCTTCTTCTCTTTCTTATATTCAGAGAATGGGAAAGGAAAAACCAACCTTGTATTAACTCAGTTGAAATTTACATGTACCATATGAATGGGCTCATTATAATAGCTTAAAGCACAACTTTCTAAATGTATAATGATAAAAATATATAAAATTATCCTAACTTTTTAGTGGTTAAATTTACATTTAGTATTTAAAAAATTATATTTAATTTATAATATTATAATATAATTTTATATTATATATTTTTATAATATAAAAATATTATTATAATAATATGTAAAAGTATCTATATTGTATATTGATTATCAAATAACATATAAAATATAAAATTGTATAATTATATAATATTTTTTATATTATAATTATTATAATTTTTATAATTAATTTTATTATAATAATAATATATTTTTTATTTTTATTATTTTAAAAAATTAACTTTTTGTTATTTTTTATTTATCTAATTTTTGTATATTAACAATAAAATAAATAATATTATTTAACATATATAAATTATATTAAATTTATAATATTATAATATTTATATATTATTTTATATAAATAAATATTAAATATTATAATAATAACATATAAAATTATTTATTTTATATATTAATTATAAAAATTTATATAATTATATAATATTTTTTATATTATAACCATCAAACTACTATCATTATCTTGCATACATTACTATTACTATCATTATTACCATAATAATAATAATAATAATAATAATAATAATAAAATTTATTATTTTTTTATTGTAGTGATTATCAATATCCTAAATTAAAATTATTCTTAATCATAAAATTAAATATTAGGTCAACATATATATGAGCATAACTTCAATAGAGTTTACATTAAATAAAACGAGGCTGAAATATGATAAAGATCACAAGAAACACGAGGAGATATCAAAGTATGAGTCGAATTTTAGAGAAAAAAGAAAAGGTACCACATATTTTGCTTAAGCTTGTATTTTATTCGGCTTGGAACAAGCATCCCTCTTGCTTTGTCACATTTTAGACCGTTAAAGCAAAAGAAGAAAGAAAAAAACAAAAAGAGTCAAAGTGGAATGTGATGTGTACCTTTCTTTCTCTAACCACTATATATTTAATATTTTGGCAAAAGAGGAAATAAACAGGATAAAGACAAAAGGTGAGATAGGTATGAATTACTTATATAGTAGTATAAATCTTACTTATATAGTAATTTTTCCTAAGAGTCAATATATTTGTGATAGTATTAAAAATATTTGTGTCAATTTTAGACACTTTGTAACAACTAATAATCGTCAGAAAAATATTATAAACCTTCAGAAATTTTTTACGTATAAAAAAAGACTAAAACTCATTTTATGAGTGTGACTTACATTATTTTAAAAATTATACTAATTTGATAAATTCTAAGGAAATTACCACCATATGAGGAAAAAAGCCGGCAAACACAATATTAAAATATACAAAGGCATTTGTACCAAGGCAGAGAAAAGTGATATAGATGGAATAATTACGGTGACTTGTAATTAAGGTTTTCAAAATTGAATAAATTAGTAAGTCAATTAAGGTATTAATTTAAAATTTGATAGTTGAATCATAGTTAAATTATGATTGAATTAGATATAATTAAATATTAATAACATAATAATAAAATATTATAATTTTTATATTTAAAAATTAAAAATTAAAAATTATTTTAATTTTTTAAATTTATATTATACATATAAAACTAAATAAGATATAATCTAAATAAAACGATATAATTTTATATAAAAATTAAATTTTAACTAATTTCACTGATTTATTACAATTTATTAGTTTTTTTTTATCAATTCTATCAGTTTGATATTAAGTTCTTATTTAAACAATTTTGTTATTGAAATAATTTAAAAGAATACCCAATTCTTGATCTCATCATCCCGCGAGGATGGATTTTTTAAACTATGCTTATACCTTACCCTCTTTGTACTTTTCTTTTATATATATAATAATCCTCAAAAGGTATATACTGGAAAATAAATAAATAATAATAAGCATACAGGAATAGGATATAAACATTCATTCTAATTCATTAGAACTCACCAAGAAGTTAACTGTAAGAGATTCAGAACTTCATCTCTGGTTGATCCTATTCCTTCTTTTCTTATTGGCGAATATGAGCATTGTAAGAGGCAACCAAGAACTGCCAAGTAGAGAAGTGCAATTTCCAATGCCAGGTACTGGGGAATTAATATTCATATATTAGATTTTTTATTTGTCTGACAAAACTAATATTTTGATTAAGTTAGGACTTTTAATTTAATTTTATTTAAATTAGTTTTATATTTTTAAAAATTTTAAATTTTATTTCAGATTTTAAATTTATCCTTTATTTTTATTTTTGTCTTATGCTAGTTCTTTCATTATGTTAAAAATTGTTATATATATTGACTTATTTAATTCTGTATTTATAAAACAGGAAGTACTATAAAATTTTAACCTTAAGATTGGAAATTCATAAAAAAAACTCTAAAAAATGTTAGCATTTGTTATTTAAAATGGGAAAATTTTATATTTAAAGTAAAATAAATTATGTAAAAAGATCTAATTTAATCTCTTATTTTAACCAATAAAATTGTATAAAATTTTAATATGTTTATTATAATTAAATATTTAGAAAAAATTCAATAGTTTTAATAATTATTAAAAGAAAAGAAAATTAGGGTTTTGATCAAAATAGGTATCGATATTTACATTTAAGTTTTTTGTTTTAGCTTATAAAATTATACAAAATTTTGATATGTTGATTGAAATTTATTGTATACAAATATATTAATCAACATTAATAATTATTGAAAAAATTATTTTTTACGAAATTTATAAAATTTATCTTCGTTATTAAAAGAATGATTAACATATTTAATATAAAAATAGAAGTTAGAAGACTAATTTAAATATAAAAAAATTTAAAACATAAAATATAATTTTAAAATTTATTTTCAACTTACATAGCAATAATTTGTCTATTTTCTCCCTTATGTTTGTTTAGTAATTCTTTGTATTGAACTTAATTTTTTAAAGCAAGTACTTTATTATTTTATTCTTAAACAAAGGAGTGGTCTTTTTAACTAATTCATCAATGAGTTATAAACGTTTTCTATCAAACATTTTTTAATAAAATTAAAATATATTATTATAGGTGTTTTTAGTATTATTTTTAATTAAATTAAAATTTTATCTAAGTATCTAATGTTATATGGTTGATATTGATTATTAAAATAAAATTTTTATGTTAATTACAGAATAACATCATAATATTATATATATATATATATATTACCATTTCATAAATTAATTTTTTAATAACAATCTAATTTTTATTCAAAAAAATTCTTTCAAATCATTTTAGTTTTTTTAAAGTATTATGAAATAGTTTCTCAAAGTTAAAATCCATTAAAATTAACCCAATAATAAAAATTGAAAAGTTTAAATAATTTGTTTAAGATCCTAATTTTAAACCTTATTATCCTCCACTCTATAAAAGAAAGATAATTATTCTATCTATTAAATTTAAAAATAAGAATGTCACAGTTATAATTTCCGCATTGCAGACGTTATTTTTAATATTTGTAAAATGCTTATTATAAAAAATAACTTTTTTACAAAACACATTTCTAATACTTGTAAATGTAATAAAAAAAATTATTTTTGATCTTTTATTTATTTAATCATTATAAAATTTAAAATTTTTTAAAATAATTTATTATCATTGATTAAGTAACATATATTCCTAAAAAATTGCTAACCTTAAATTGTTAAATACACGAATTATTTCAAAAATATAAATATTTTTAAATTTTTATATAAATATTTTTTATAAATAAAAAATTACAATTTAAACGTAAAAATTTATATAAATTATCTTAATTTTTCATAATTAGATAAAAAAATAATTCTTAAGAGAAATGTATATTCTATAATAACTGTTCCCCAGACGGGCATATGTTTATTGTTTAACAGAAATAGAAAGAAATAAAAGCATGAGTGTGAGCAAGGAACAGTTCAGGCGGTTGGTACTGGACAGTAAATGGAAGGATGTTATTGCTGCGTACGAAAGTGACATAAAGTATCACAAGATCAAGGTTAACATAAGCACTGGAGGCACTGCCCTACACGTGGCGGTTAAAGTTGGAGCAGACTTAGAAACTGTCATTAAGCCTCTTGTTGGAGCAATTGAAATGCACGAAGCTGAGAATCATGTGAGAGAGAGTGAGAGCGCGTTAAGAGTGAGGAACTTGTTAGGGAGCACGCCTCTGCACATTGCAGCCTCCAGAGGGTTCTTGGGTATGTGCAAGTGCTTCATCGGAGAAATGAGGGAAAGGAAGGCTTTGATTGAAGAAGAGAACAACAATGGCGAGACGCCACTTTTCATTTGTGTACTCACGCGCCAAACGCATGTCTTCGTGTACTTGAGTCATGTTTCTCACAGAGATATCGGTGATCCAATCAGAAATAATAATGGAGATAGCATCCTTCACTACGCCATTCGCCGAGAATCTTTTGGTAACCATGCTCACCGTGTTACCTTTCAATTTCATACTTCACAGATCAAAATTTTTATTTTTATTTTTAAATATTTTTACAGAAAATAATAAAAATTATTTTTATAAAATTTAAAAATAAATAAAAAGAATTAATATTCCAAGCATTACTCATGAATAATTGGTGTGTGGTACAACAGATTTGGCAATTTTAATAATTCAATGCTATCCTAAGCTTATGGACATGCCGAACAATCGTGGAATCACTCCTCTCGGTGTTCTTGCCACTAGGCATTCAGCCTTCCAAAGTGGTAACAATTTCTCATGGTGGAAGCAAATTATATACCGTTGTAAGTGTGTTAATGGTGAAAAAACGCATCAAACTTTTTCTTTTTGCAATAAAATAAGGCTTAATAAAATTTTTAATTTCTTATTTTATATTTAATTTTAATTTTAATTTCTATCATATATTTTTTATTTTTTATCTTTTAATTTTACTGTTAAATTTTTTAACTTAAATATAATGTTATTTGAATAAATACATAATTTAGTTTTAAAAGTTATGTTTTATATATTTTTAGTTCTTGAAGATGTTATGTGTTAGTTTGGTTATACTTTACTTTTTTTTATATAAAATTATGAATATAATATTAATAAAATAACATATTTAAATATTAAAATATGATTAAGTAAATGTATTAAAAAATTAAACCGTATCCAATGATACTTTTAGAAACTCAAACTATAAATAATTTTATTAGTAAAGATGAAAAATTAATAATTTTTATAAAATAAAATATTAAAATTATAAAAATGTATGTTAAAATTAAGAATTAATGTAAAAAAAGAATTGAAAGTTGGATTAAATCCTAAATAAAATAATTTTGTTATAATATAGAACTATTTCACTTTTTTAATTTAAAGAGAAAACATTTTTAAATTTTTAAAATTTTTAATTCTTTATTATTGAATTAAATTTAGTAACTCTCCTAAAGAGATAACTTATAATTAACCCTTTAGTTAAAAAGGAATGAGAAAGAACAAAAATTATTTTTAGAGTTGGATAAATTTTATTTTTTATTTATTTGTATTCATTTTTATTAAAGGTTAAAATTAAATTTCAAAAAATTCATAGAAAAGATTTTTGTCTCGTTAGATAAAAAAAATAGAAAACAAGATGTTTTATTTCTTATTTATTTTAAATTATTAAATATTTTTAAAAATAAAAATTATAATAAATCATATTTTCAATAATTAAAATTTTTAAAAAATTATTTTTTACAATTAAAACATATTTCATATAGCACACTGTGCTCATCTTTTACTTAGTATCCTTTGTCCCCATCCTCGCACAACCTTCACTCTTTTATGGGTATTAAAAACAAGAATAAATCGCATTATTCGTGAAAGTTTCTAGCTTATACTAAATGTAGATCATGTTATGTTTAATTATTAAACAAGTTAGATTAAGATTTTTTCAAAACTTATTTAGTTGAAAAGATTACTTTTTGAGCTGTCTAAACTAGATCTTCCTATTTAAGTAAATATAAATAAAATATTATTATTATTATTATATAAACTTATTATTATTTTTAATATATTATCTTAAAATTATATATTTATTTCCATGCCAAAGGTATATACGTGGAACGTCTGAATGCTAAAAAGGAAATTGATTCATATTTGAAGAAAGTTTATAACTCTCGCAGCCTGGAACAAAAAGGTAAGTTTCCAATTAACTACTTTAAATGTTATGAATAGTAAAGTTGCTAGCTGGATAGTCACACATGTTGATGTTAGACAGGGTAAATGACTTTCATCTAATGCTACATTTATTTGTTGGTAGGGTTTAGGGTTTATATTTTTTAATAATTTTTTATAATTTTTAATAATTTGTATTTTTTCTAAAAATATATTTTTAATAATATATCTTAGTTAGATAAAAAATAAAACTAACCCAAATTTTTTAAAACTATTTTAACTTTATTTATCATGTTAGCTATTTCTTATGATTAGTAACATTTGTTTTTACTTTTACTAACGTTTAAATTTTAATTATTAATATTTAATTTAGCTTAAAATTATTATTTTGTTTCTATTTTTGATATATTTTGATAATATTTTACTTTTTAATAAAATATTTTTTTATTATTTTACAGTATCTAATTTAATTGTTAAATATTTTATTTAAATATTTATAATAAATTTTTTAATTTTTATTGATAAATATTTTTAAAATAAAAATAAATACTCTTTTTATATAAATAATATTTAAAGTTTATTTATATAATTAAAAAATAAATATTTTTTAAGTTTAAACAAAACTTATTTATTTAAAAACATAATTTTTTATTAAAAAAATATTATTAATAATAAAATAAATAGATGAATAAAATTATCAAACTCTTAATTTTATAATATATAATCATCAAAATAATTATAAATTTATTTATATAATATTAAATAATATATATATATAAATTAGAATAAATTAAATAAATAATGTTTTCATTTTAATATAATAATTTAATTTAAATAATAAAATATTAAAATTTATAATCAATAAAAAATTACAATAAAACTTTAATCTGTTAATCATATCATTATTTATTATTTTATTTTTATTATATAATTTAATAGTTAGCTTTATTAAACATATTTTTTAGATTAAATATATTTTTAATTTTTCTAAAATAATTAAATTTTAGTTTTAATTTTTTATTTATATTTTTTTAAAAATATTTTAATTAAAATTTTTATGTTAACTTAAATAAAATAAAATAAAATTAGATTAATTATTATTAAATTTTTTTATCATTTTATAAAATTTTTTAATCATGATTAATATATTTTAATTTAATATAATTTAAATTAACATTAGGAACTATAATAAATATAAAACTAAAAGTTTTAAAATTATAAAAAAAACTAAAATTTAAATATTATAAAAAATTAAAAATAATTTTATAAAAAGTAAATTTTTCAACTTTCAATTCTTACTTAATTTTTTTAATTTTTACTTATATTTTCTATTTTTAACTTCATTTTTTAATTTTTAACTAATTTATCTATTAACTTTACTAAATATATCCCAAATATAATATAAGTGATCAAATTTAAATATTTTAAAAATTATGGCAATATTTGAAATCTTAGAGTTGGACAAGTTAATTAAAAAAAAGGATGAATTCTGTAATTATATTTCACGATGAGTAACGATGGAATATCCAAAATCATAGAGGAGATATTGATTTCTTATTTTATAAAATATGGCCATGAATAAATCATGATTTCATTATATTTTTTCTTCCTAACAAATATGGGAATCCGTATTCCATTGAAAAGAGCACGGAAGGAAATTATCATTAAAAAAAAAAAGATTTTTGTTTTTGATAAAACTGAATCGTTCTTACTTTTTTTTTTCTTTGAACACAGCAAAATTAATAAAATTTTATTGCATGGGTACCAGAGCTAGGTACACAGTATTATTACACAGACAATTAACCCTCAATGCTGCACTTAAAGATTCTACTATACTTCCTTATGATTTATGAAGCACCAATACTCCAAAATATTTAACTATGTGTAGCGTATTCGTATCCGATATATTTGCGTGTGTAATATTTTTGCTCGTGTCCTAGACGTACCCATTGTTATCTTTTTTTTTTTTCTAAATTAAAAAATAAATTTAAATTGTGTTCCAATACATTTTATGATAATTGCTTTATTTAATTATTGCTATAATAATTTTTATATTTCATAGGATATTTTTAGATTTTTTTTTATTTTTAGGGATTTTTATTAGTATTTTATAAAATTGTATATTTAACTTAGTTTTTGATCAAATTTATTATAAAATTTCAATTACATACTTAAATATAAATTTATTTCACATAATATATATTGTTGTATTCATATTCTAATGTTTTCAAAAATTACCGTATTTATATATCGTATTGTATCATATCCAATACTTATACCTATATCTGTGAAAAATAATTCCTTCATATGAAGTTTACTTGTGCGGTATATTCAACATTTCTCATCTGTATAAGATTATATTTTGTTTTTCCAATTTTATCTCAACAAAATACGGCTAAAAACAGATTCCAGCTTTTGTATTAGTAATTTTTTAAAATTGATATTTCGTTAGTTTCTTTTTATATATAGTTTAAGCTGTTTTATATAAATTAAATAAGTTAGTTAATATTTTTATTTACGTTAAAAAAGTTATATAATTTTTTATTATATTGTCAATCTTTCATGTAGTTTATTTCTCTTATCAATTAATGAGAGAAGTAAACTAAGAACTTAAAAATAATAAATATTATTTTAAAATTTTAAGATAATAAAAAAGAATATTTTTTTAAAATAGTGATAAATAAAAAATATGGAAAAAGTATTATTTTATAGGGACTCAATAATAATATTTGTATCCTCAATGATCAATATGGTTGAATACTTAAAGTTTATATATATATATATATATATATATATATATATGTAAATAATAAAAACAATAAGATTTAAATTCAAATTTTCATATAAGTTATCCTAATTACTTTCAATTAAAAGAAGAAAGAAACATGAATTAAATTCTATACGTTTTTGTTATCAATCAAATGATAATATGTGAATATACTTACTTATATTAGATAGCTTCCACGAAATATAAGTTACCGATAAGAATAAACAATTTGATCCAAGTGTTGTCCTTAAACAAAAGTATGTGTGTCTAATTGAGAGAAATTTTTGAGGAACCCTAGCTTCCCCATTGCAGAGAAAGGGAAAGATAAGAGTCAGATATCAATACAGCTACCAGACCTTCAACCCTCTCTGGTATCAGAAAAAGTGGATAAAGAATCACCATGTATTTGTATCCCACAAATTTGTGCTACATTTTTTAAGTTTGTATACACTTCTCTTGGCCTCTGCCTCTCACAATTGGGTATCTCAAGAGTGGGTATGTGCTTCTATCCCCCAAATTATGTGCAGTTTAATTTTTAAAAATATTTTTTTATAAATTAAATAATTTTTTAATTTTTAAAAATTTTAATTTTAATCACTCATATTAAAAATACATTTAAATTTTTTTATTTTCTATTTTATAAATTTTTTATAGAAAATAATAAAAATAAAAAATTTGTTTTCTTTATTTTATATATAAAACTTTCATAACAAAAGATAAAATAATAATTTTATAAATAAAAAAAGTATTTCTACAAACCAAACCATCCATTTACCTGAATATTTAATTGTCACATTTACTCTTGCAATTGGTGTGTACCAAATTTTTAAGATATAAAGGCAATAAAGAGTACGAAGGAGACGAACGTATGGGGTGTTCAGCTCTTGGAAGAATTTATGAAAAAACCTTATGAATCGTACTTGGGATCTGGGGGTCGACCACATGATGAAGACACTGATGATGATGCAGATCCTTTTATTACCCTAAAACAAATGGAGGAAGGTGAGTAACAAGTTTTATCATGCTCTGATTTCACCGCTAGCATGGGGTAATTAGAGAAGGGGATAGACTCACCAGTTTTTTGAGATCGGAAAAGTGTTAGTACATATACCAAGATAGGTAAATACATTCATAAAATATTCAAATATAAAGGAAATGCAATAAATGATTTGATAAAAAAATTAAGAAGACAAAAAATTGAAATGGGTGAGATCCACAAAACTCATGTATCATTCTCTCTCTCGACGAATGCAACTCTTGAAAAATATTTAAAGTCATAAAAATATTTTTTTTTCTATTTATACTTATAAATAAATTATATTTTTAAAGTTTTGTATAAAAAATATTTTTATTTTTTATTTTTAGTTTTTAACAAATTTTTTAAAATATAAAATAAAATAACAAATATCTTTTTTATAAATAAATCTTAAAATTAAAAAATAAAAAAAAATATTTTTACAATCAAATGACAACTTAAAATTCTTAACTTGTGTTATAAGATAAAAAAAATTAGATAAAAAAAAAGAATTTTAATGAAAAAAATTTACCGAATTTGAATCTCACATTACAAAATTATTAGCCACAAGTTTGCAATATTTATATATATAAAAAACTCAAAATGTAATAAACAAAAGCTATAACAAAAATCTAATACGAAAGTTTAACCGACTCATCGACAAATATAATTAATTTTAACAAATTTATTAAAATGCTACTAATATACAGAAATTTATATTTCTAACATTGCTTTTTGAAACTTTAAATTTGTTGAATAAAAATTGAATAACTAATTATTTTAAATTTACTTATAAATAAAATAAAAGATAGTGATGTTTAAAACTTTTGTTAGAATATGAATAATTTAATTTGTTGTAGGAATATGATTGATATATAAATTTTTGTTGAATACATATTTTTGATAAAGTGAAGATCAAAATACTCGTATTGTTATATATACGATAAGATTGTTATATATGGTAATATTAATTTATGTAGGAATTTGTAATTTTTATAGTAATATCTGAATTAAAATATTTCAATTATGATCATTGTTGGGCTAGGGTACTTAACTTCAACATTGGACTTAACTACTAGTTTTTGTTTTCATGACTACCAAGAAATCAAGTTAGGATTAAAGTAGATACATGAACTTGAGGGGGATCTACAATTATCAATATCAAAGGTCCAATTAGCACCACAAAGATGTGAATAATAAGATCTTGAGTGGACATTATAGGGTGAAGTTGAAGTCCATAAAAAATCATGTCACATATATATATATAAAAGAATGCGTTTTACCAACTTCCAATGACTTTCAAGGGGTTAGGAAAGGAATTAGAAAATTTTGTTAACATCAACATATTATCACCTTGTTACAGTCATATATTGAAGAAGTTCTACAATAAATATACAATAGGAAGAGTCTGATATATAATCTGATCTAAATTTAAAAAGTTTGATGTTACTTACCATAGGTGTAGGTAAGTCTTTTAAAGTGGTCATATTAGATTTTTGAAGGAAATAAAAAATTTATTTTTGTTGCAAGAGTAGGATACATTCATTGGAGAGATATTTTACTTCTATGTTAACAAAATAGTTAAGAGGATCTAATTGTTTAAGTTCAAAAATGGAGTTAAATTTTATGATTAAAAATTGAGAAAGCTGTAGGCAATTCCTTGTTAATAAAATGTCATAAACATATACTAAGAGGTATGTGCATGTAGTAGAGATAGTGCATGTGAACAACAATGAATCATAACAAGTTTTAATCCCAAATTGATAGAGAATGACAATAAATTTTTGTATCAAGCTCGGGATGTTTGTTTGAATCTATAAAGTGATTTTTGAAGCTTACAAACAATGTAGTTACCCTTAACTTCAAAGTCTAGAGGTTAAGTCATATAGATTTCTTCCGTTGATGTTTTACTTAAGAAGGCATCACTGATGTCTAGATATTGGATGACCTTCTTATGTGTTAGTGTAAGAGTAAAAATGGTTCAAATAATGATTGGTTTTACTAATGGAAAAAATATTTTGATGTAGTCAAAACCATATCTATAATAGAAACCTTTTGTAACAAGTTGTGCCTTGTATTTATTGTTAGAACCATCCAATTTTTCCTTTCGAAACACTTATTTGCATCCAATAACACTACGGTCTAAATGAAGAGAAACAAGAGACCAAGTTTGATTGGTCAAAAGAGCATTGGATTCAACTTGCATTACTAAATACTAATTTAGATTAGTTAAGGCTTGAAAGATAAAGGAAGGTTCAATATGAGACAACAACAAGGTAGGTTAAATTTTAGGATAAACAAAACTTGAATTGGAATGAGTTTGCATAGGATTTGCAGATTGTGATTTAGAAGGAGGTCTTGTTGAGTGAAAGATAAATATCTAAAGAAGGGGAAGAAGTTGTTATTGCTTGTGGAGATGATTCACTAATAAGAAGAATATAGGTGTTGGTTAAGTTTTACTTACTAGCAAATGTATCCATCCAAATTTATAAAGGAAATATTTGAAACCCTCGGTATTGTCCTATAAAGACTATCTTAAGAATTAAAAGATTGATTAAAACTTGGCGAACTATAAAAATAGTGTTGTTTTGTGAATTATAACTAAGATAAAAACAAAATAGGAAAACATAGGAAAGAAAATTTAAGAACAAACGAACCATGCATAAATAGAAATTTAATTATGAAAAAGTTTAGAATTTAGACTTTCCTTTTACTCTACCCAAAATCATCCTCTTATTTTTCTTATAAATATTAAATTAATTGTTAATTGCATGTTTTAATTCTATTATTATTTAATAATTTTATAATAATAATATTTTTTTTCTTTAATTATCATATTCAATGATCTTGCAAGGAAATTAACCAAGAGAAGTATAAAAAAATATGTATTTATTAATTTAATAACCAATTAAAAACTAAGATATGATTATCTTCCAAAACCTTAGGTTCATTTTATCATATAGTTTTATTAATTAAGCAATGATATGATAATCTATTTTTTAATTAATTATAATTTAACAAAAAATATCAATTTTTATTAATTAATTAAATATAATTGAAGAAAAAAATTCAATTATTTACATCAATAAGATCCATTAAAATTTTATGACAATCAAATTAATTATATATAACAATAGAAAGTAAATAAGCAAACTTTAATCTTATAAGTGAATTTTTAATCCTATTCTAAAAAATTTTGATGTTTTTTTCTTGGAACATATTTCTTCACTGGTATTCTATAAGTACTTGTCAACATTCACCTTAAGAAAAAATAGAAAAGGTTGAGTGCATTACCATCCATGTATATAATTCAATTCGCTCTTAAATATTAAGTTAGAAAGAATATCAACGCTATATATCTTATCATAAAGAAATAATATAATTTCCAACATAGTGTGCACACATCGTCTTACATTTGTATTGTTTTATCATTTAATTATAGCCAGTCTAATGTAGTTTTTTTCTTTTTTTTTGTATTGTAGTAATGAAAGAAAAATTAGCCATTTCAGCAGAAGATAACATGCAACAGGCACAGGAAGAAAACACACAAAAACCTGCAGTGGAGACACCAATTTTGGTTGCAGCTAAAAATGGCATAGTTGAAATTGTGGTTATGCTTCAATCTAAAATACAAAGTGCGATCCATGATACAACCTCTGACAATGAAAACATATTGCTTGTGGCAGTGAAGAACAGGCAACCACGTGTCATTGAAGTATTGCAAAAAAAATTGCACAAGCATCACTTTGATGCCCTGATTTTAGGGTTGGATAAAAAGGAGAACACCATGTTACACTTGGCTGCGGATATATCAAGCAAAAGCCAACAAACATGGAAAATAGCTGGTGCTGCCATGCAAATGATGTGGGATATCAAGTGGTATGAGGTATATATCTATCTATCTATATAGATTTTTATGATATTGGAATGAGTTTGTGCTCATTTTATGCACATAATAATCTCTATTTTTTAATATATAAAAAGGATTTTATTTAGATACATTCAAAATTGTTCCACACCCATGAATCTCTTGGTACACTAAATATTGAACTCCTTTCTTATGTCTAGAGTTAGCTACTAACGAGTAATCAACCATTATTAAACAGCATTTGTTATTTTGTTAATGAATTGTAATAACTTGTTAATTCATCAACCAAATGATAATAAGCTTGTTGATAACCTGAGGCGAACATATAGATTGATCCATTGATTGTACCATGGAGCAGTACATCATGGATCTGGTGCCAGATCATTTCAGCTTTAGAAACAATGAGGAAGATCAAACACCAGGGGAAATCTTCAAGGAAAAACATGAACAACTTGTAAAAGATGGTTCTGATTGGTTGAAGGAAACATCAGAGTCTTGCTCAGTTGTGGCAGCACTCATTGCTGGTGTTTCCTTTGCAACTTCAAGCTCTGTCCCTGGGGGTACTGAGGAAACAGGACAACCTGCATTAGAAGGCCAACCTGCATTTGATGCATTTGCTATTAGTTCACTAGTTGGACTTTTCTTCTCTGTCACCGCACTCATAATGTTCCTTTCTATACTCACTTCTCGAAAACAGGCTGAAGATTTCCGTAGAAGTTTACCATTGAAACTTCTTTTTGGCTTAAGTTCTCTCTTCATATCCATTGCTTCAATGCTTATTTCTTTCTGTGCTGGCCATTTCTTTGTGCTTAAAGACAAATACAAGCATATCCTATTCCCTATTTATGTTGCAACTAGCTTGCCTATCACTTTCTATGCGGTGGTACAATTTCCATTGTACATTGATCTTGTTAAAGCTATTTTCAAAAAGGTGCCACAGTCAAGTATTAAAGGTCTCCTTCTTTGAGCCCCTTCTCTTACAATTCATCACTTTGGATTGTACTTCAATAATATCTTGTCTCCTACTATATTAGCTTGGAATACTACATAATTTTGCATGTAATTTGATTTTGTTTCGTTGTAATTTACTTTAATTTCTTACAAATCATCACCTTGGAGTGTATTTCAATAATATATTCTCTCCTACTATATACATTTTGCATGTAATATGATTTTGTTTCCTTGTAATTTACTTCAATTTCTTTAACAATGTGTATAATTGAAATCGCTATGTGAAGTTGATTTTTCTTTTCCAGAACTTCAGTTATGATCATATCTAAGAATGTTTCAAATCTTCAGTTTAAGTCACTGACCGTAAGATATATCCTTCATCTCTTTTTATCAGCTTAATACTATCAAGTGCCATTACTTTCCTCGCTTGTTTCAAGTGAACTTTCACCAACCACATCAATAGAATATTTTAACCAAAGTATACTTGTCTAAGCATGAAGAGGAGTATAGGCACAATTCTCAGGTAGCAGATGCACTTATCTTGTGGGTTCTTCTGCTCATCATTGTCTTGTATATCATCCTCATTTGCCGAGTTTCAGAAGTGCTTCATCTTATTTTTCAATTGTAATTAACTCATTTTTCTTTCGACCAAGTTACAAAAGGTGGACCATAATTTTTTTAAGAGGTTCCTTGGCTGGTGAGGATGATATGCAAGACAAAAATAGAGGGAGAGAAAAGCATGGAACCCATCTGTACTATATGCGTTGGAGAGGAGAAAGGGAGAAAGTATAGTGGGACAAAGATTTGCTTTAGAAGGTTAAATTACAAATTAAACAAAGTTCGCTTCAGTTATGATTTTAACTTTTTGGAAATGTTCTTTTCGATCCCCATAATAAATTTCAGTTAAAAATGCAAATCATGCATTATAAATGTTAATCATGCTAACTTCAATTTTTTAATTGAGGCAAAATATTGATTACTTTTATTAGAATAACAAAATAATTATTTTACTTTAATTTTTTAAGTGTAATTACAAGTTAGAATATCGTACATATTCATATAACTATTTCTAGAACAAATAATACTTAAAACAAATAAAATACAAAAATAAATATAAATAAAACCAATCAAAATTACCAAGACACATGAGCCAATATCCCATTAATCTATAGTTTTATCAAAACTATCAATCCTTTCCAAGCAATTGGTAATCTGGAACAGAAGATAAAGTAACGTTGTTTTTCTTACAAAATTGAAGATGTTTTATCTGCCCCCATCTACAAAAAACGAATATGCAGGGGACTGCTATGTCTCAAACAAATTCAACTTTGTTATGTTTCGTTGGTAAGAGAGCTTTGTTTCCTTTCATACAACATGGGGACAGAAATAGTTTTGTTAAGGTATTCAAGCTGAAATGCGTTTGAGAACTCTTCAATCAAGGACTTGTGTGTAATATGAATCAGATTGGCATCATCCAAACAATGCAAATCAGTTGTTCCATGACCAATACATGGCTTAACTTCTCTCAACAACCCCTTAATGCTTCCCACTTGGCGGTCACGTATTCCACATGGGATGATCCATTTAAAGGGAGACAAATCAGTTGCAACATTAAGTGCTAAGCCATGATAGGTTATCCAGTGAGACACCCGTATACCAATAGCTGCTAGTTTCTCATTTCCTGGAATAAATTACTGTGCAGAGTAAGGAAAAATAACATGATTTTGGACTCTTTCTAAATATCAAGAAACTTGAATCATGACAAACTCACAAGCATAATTGATTGTGTTTTACAATTTTATTGCACATCAATAGAGTGAGGTAAATAAAGACAATAGTAGTTTTTGCCTTAAATCAACGTAGAATATAAAAAGGGTTAAAATCTGACACCACTTCTAAGTATATGGCAGCGGATGCACAAAGTTTTTGAGTTGTGTCAATCAATCCAATTTGGTGGATTATGTTAGCACCAAGAAATCAATCTTAGACACTTCGAGCAATCTCCTAATGGGGATCAATACGTATTAATGAATCATTGCAGTTTTTGAAGTTCTTAGTTAAACTACTTGTTTTTGTCTGTCATGAATATCTAGGGCTTAGGCCACACCATGCAAATTAAAATACTAAATATGACCAAGACTCTCAAAGTAGGACTAGAAATTTATCCAACCTACTTTCAACTATGCAGAATATAAATAATAGTAATACCTCTTATCAGAAAAGAACTCAAATTTTGTAACTAAGAATGGAAGTTCATTTTGATCGATATTTGATAATAGTTTGATTAAAACTACATAAATCCAATGTAGTATAATTATTAAATATTAATGTGGACAATAACCAAGGTATTTGGAACCGGAGAAGGAACAAGTGAAGAACAAAAAAACCATCAAACTACATGTACGTGTGTTACATAAGATTTAGAGACCTACCAACCCAAACACCAGTTAAACCTTCCAGCCTAGAAGCCTGAATTGAAAATGTTGAAGAAAGGACACGAATGACAACCTCTTCAAGAGTCCTAAGGTACCAATGAAGATCCATTTTGTGTCTTCGGAGGTTGATAATAGGGTACATAACTAGCTGTAATGCAAAATGCAGTTAACTGTTATGAAACACTATTCAAATTGCATCATAAATAGGTTGTTTCAAAATTGTAGCAAGTGATTTAGAGTCAGCACCTGGCCAGGGCCATGGTATGTAACTTCTCCACCTCGCTCGGTGCGATGAATGTGAAAGGGGGCATTTTTCAGGTCAAACTTGAGGTTCTCCTCAGTGCTTGAGGTACCCAACGTGTAAACAGAAGGGTGTTGCAGAATTATTAGGGTGTCTGTGCAATCTCCTTCATTTTCAATCTGTGCCTTCTTGTCCCTGACAATCTCTTTTTGCCAAGCCCATGCCACTTCGTAAGGGACTTGATCCTGGTGCAAGTCAAAGAGTTCACAGCTGCAAAATTTCCTTTTATGGTTAGATTTTCGGAGTTAGAATTAGAAAGTGGGATGTCAATGGAAATAGATGCGTGGATCATTACATTCTTCCATGGCCATTGATTACAAGAGAGGCAAAATTGGATGGTTTGGGATATAGGAGTGGCTTATGCAGGCTAATGCGGGACCTTTGAGGTAGAGAAGGGCATACTGATGCTGTTGATGGGACAGTGCTGAAAGAAAATGCACCCAACAAAATCATGTCTTTGCTATAACTAACTTTCTCTGAAATGGTACATAGTGTATGAGTAATGTGCAAAAAGCAGAACAATCAAGGAAAATTGGAGAGTAAGGTGATCAAAGTGCTCAACCCAAAATCCAAAAGTGTGAACATTGGCACCTCAGTTGGTATTAACACAAAACATGAGCCTGCAAACAGAACAGGAAAAGGGAGGGGGATGATCATTTTTAACCCTTCAAACTAATTTAGTGAATTTATAAACTTATTTCATAGTATAAAGATTAACAAGTCAGATATATCATTATGCCTCAAAATTTGAGTTCAGAAAGGATTCATCAACCTTGACTTTTGTATTTTCAACTAAAACAGAATTATTAAAAACAGGCAAAGCAAACCACCAACAAGCCATCAAGTTACAAGCCAACACAAAATATGAAAATAAGATATATATGTGTTCCCACTTGATAATTGAGACATTAATCAAGCACCAGAGAAACTGAACTCCTATTAGTTAAATCTTATGAAGGCAAGAAGCCATTTACCATAGAGATCAACAATAATAGGATTGAAAGTAACAGGTCCAAAGGTAAAAAGGGTCTATGCCTCATTAATATATGAATCAAGTGGGAGAGAGCCAAAGAGGAGGACCCCAAAGGAGAACCCTAATGGGAAACCTCCATCACTGGTAAGTTGATTTTGCACAGCTATGACTCAAAACGCTTCCATTGTTGATAAGGAAGGCGATCTTAAGGGCCGTGCTTATACATGCTATAACAGTTCATGACACATATGAAACTAAACTGCTTATGAGACAAAACAATTTACAAGAATTAACAATTGAAGCAGTAGAAAGTTATGCAATTTGTTCACACACTGTATGTTAGGATCTCAGAATGAAACTACATGGCACAATACTTCAACAAAATGCAGAAGACCAACAATAGTAACAGATTCAAACATCCCTCAGATTTCATTTCTCTTCAAGGGAATTCAGTCCACTACTTTCAAAATTATAAATCATCATAGGGAAAGTAATTCATAAAATGAAAGGGCAATTGTGCTCGGCCAACTATAACTGCATTATTAATTGAATGCAATGAAAACTTAATACTATATATATTGCCATAGCTAGAAGCATCCCACTGTACCCTAAATTCCTGAATAAAAAAGGACAAATGTAAAAGTTTACCATCCCTCACCTACAAAATTAATATACAAAAAAAATAATAAAAATTCAGAACATCCTCCTTTGAAAAATACTTTAAAGCTCACCATCAAACACAATTTTTTACATCTTAAATTCTAAACCATCAAACCGAGAAAAAAGGAAACAATATTTTTCCCATCACAGATACTATTCCAAATTAAATAAATAAATAATTTTAAAAAAACACTGATGAAAACCAATCAGGTAAGATAACAAGTTACGTTAAGCTCGTTCATTACTCCAGACACAGTTCATTTTCCAATCTTCAGAAACCAACCAGTGGAAAAAAAATTGAACTTTTTAGCATGCAATACGCAAACAACAAAAATTATCAACACATGGAAAAACAGAAACTGTTTCTCTACAACCAAACACACAACAACCTACCATTCCGTCCACGTAACCTTTTCAAAGCGGCACAACACAAACATTAAAACCAGGGTTTGGTTAGTATTTATAAGAAAGAGATTAGGGTGATTTTCCAAGCTAGTCCCTGAACATTTTTAAAATGACGCTTCAGCCCCTACCAAACAGTAGGGTTGGGTTGACTCGTTCGTTGGACTCGGTGACTCAGCTATCGTGTCGGTGGAAAAAACAATGCACTGTCAGCACCTTCAGGAGCATAACGAAACCAACAACGGCCCCATAAACCCAAAAGCAGAGTTCTCTGTGGAAGGTGCCATTTTTTTATTTTATTTTTCTTGATTTCAACCATGGAAGGGAAGAAGAAGCCGAAGATGGTGATGTTTATGATTCTGTTGTCATTCTTGGTTTTGGGGGTGAGTGCTTGGACTGGTGAAATCCATGGAAGAGTTGTTTGTGATGTTTGTGGGGATTCTTCTCTTGGACCTGAAGACCATGTTCTTGAAGGTTTTTCTCCTTCTCTCTCTTCAATTGGCTTTTTTTGTTTCGATTTCATGTCGTTTTGATAGAGTTTTTGAAATGGGATTATTCCTTTTTTCATCAAAGTTTCCACCAATTGTTCAACTTGGCTTAGCACTTATGTGTGTTGGTATCCGTTTGTTAGTTACTGGTTAATGTTTTAATCGTTCAGCGCTTCAATTTATTGCTTGATTTTTATTTTGTTTGATCGGTGGAGGAAGGTTGACATATAGCACTTAACTGTGCGCTGGATTGTTATAGTCATTAGCCTGTTAAAATTTGTGGTACATGTGATGGAACAAGGAACATTGTTTTGTGTGTTGTGTAAGTTGATCTATGCTTGTGGTTGTGGTCATGCATGCATATAATGGTCATGCTAATTCTTGGAATTTGAAAATTACTTGTATGGATTGATGTATCAATATTAGAATGTTGTTGATGATACAGAGAGTAAAAAGTTGAAATTATTGCCACGTACAGTCACAATAATGTAGGAATTATGTTTCAGCTAAGTTATACATCTCAGATCAACTAATGCTGCAATTGAAGTTTCAGCCTTCTCCATTTTCTTAGTTGATTTCAGTCACAAACAAATAATTTCAATCGTAAAATTTTTTTTTGAAGTTACCTTGTTCTAAATGCATGAATATATTCCTCACCAGAAGATCAACCAGTGGGTAACTTGGTTTTTCATGCTAGGCCGTGAGAAGTATTTGATAACCTGATTAAAGATTGTTGCTTTGTTCACTTACCTGAAATTTTTGCAACCAGGCTCAGTTAACAGATTCACTTTACCTCTTGCCTCATGTTTTAATTGATGTCCAAGGATGGCTTGCATTGCAATATGGAAGTAGAGTTTATTCATGTTATTATGGCCTTCTTGAACAACACAAAACCATTCAAACAAATTATAAATCATACTTTTTTTCTTTTCATTTGAGCCATATGATGACTCATCATTATTTCTTCACATTATTTGGAACAAGTAAAACATGGCAGATTGGAACAGGGATTTCAGTGAATTAGGTATCAGCATGTTGTTCACAAAATAAATACTAAATTAATCAAAAGAGATTCAATGTATTTATTATTTGTTATAACCACATCCCTTTATTAGGTTAAATAAAGCTAAAAAAGATTGACATATTTTTTTACCATACTTATCCTATGATGACAATATTTTACTCCCTAAGTGTTCTTCTAGTGTTGGAAGGTGTTCTTCTAACTCCTAGTGTTTTTGCAATTTGCAACTGCCTTCATGAGAGAATTAGTATTGCTGTCGTTGCAGTACTTGATAGTAATGAAGACCAAACTTGCCAGAGAGTATGTTAATCAAGAAAAGTGTTTTTGCAAGTTGTCTTGGCAGGAGATAGGCATCTCTTAAACTAAATCTCCCAAAAGGTTTGATATCTATTGAGATGAAATTTTCCTTTCTTCTCTGTTCTTTTTTCTGTTCCCTTGTTATTTAAAATAACTTTTCATTCTATTTGCATAAACTGTTGAGAACCCTATGTTGTTGAAAAGTTTACCTCACAATTGGCCGAATATTTTCTTTTGCCCAACAATTGGTGAAAAACTGGGCAAACAATTTGAAGCTCTCTAGTTTCATTTTTTATCTCAAAGATTCATCTATATACCTGCAATGTCTTAAGTCTGTCCTTCCAATTTTGTTATGACAACATTTAATATTGGTTCTGTGACAAACTAATTTAATGTGTTACTCTCTAGTCTCTATCATTCATAGTTTCATAACATCATTTCATGCTTTTGGGTAGGGAATGAGCTTAAAATTTAACAATAACACAACAACCTGAACAAAGGACATGTAACTGTGATCTACTGATCATTCTCTGTACTTTGAAGCTGAACTATTCCTGCACATAACCCTTTTGCTAGTGCATTTCAAAATCTTATTCCCAGAATGCAGTTTCCATAGAGTGATTGATGTTAACATAACCATACACATTGCCAGACTATTGTTGTCTTTTCTTAACAAAACAAAAGTGATTTTGAATGGTTTGATGCAGGCGCTGAGGTTGCTGTTCTTTGCATCACCAAGTCTGGGGAGGTTCTAAATTATCAGGCATTCACAGATGCTAAGGGGATATATGCAGTGGCAGAGACAATGCCTGAGAGTGATCGTTGGGATGCGTGTCTTGCCCGACCCATCAGTAGTTTCCACGAGCACTGCACTCAACTTGGTGAGGGCAGTTTGGGGGTGAAATTCAGTTACAGTCACCCATCAGGGTATTCTCACACTGTCAGGACCTTTGTTTATCGACCTGTCAGTGTTCCAACTTACTGCATTTGATATATGGTTGTGCCTATGCTTTGTTGAACTGAATTACAATAAAAGTAATGAGTTTATGAGCATATTTTCTTTATACTATGTGTGTGTGGTGGTGTCCGGTATGTATTTTTATAAAGCTTAGTCAAAGAATAGCATGAAACTGTTATTTAAACAATTGTATATGACAATTTTCATAGAGAGTAAATGGCATAATCGTTGATAGCAGTGCAAGTATGATGTTTTTCATACTCTCTTTTTTTATTCTTCTCACCTTGAATATATGTGTTGAGGAACTAAGTGGTCAAGTATGATGCTTCTATCCCAGAGCATCTATCTCAAAACAAATGTTGTTTTCAAATTTTGATTTCAAAACTAAAAACTAAAAATTCATAACTACCAAACTAGTAGGTGGTTCGTATCAGATTTTTACAAGTCTGATCAAAATTAATATTAAATTAATAATTATATAACTATAACATGTTATATCATTAGAAACAAAATTAATATCAATATTAAAAATTTAAAATTATCACAAAATTATATTTAAAAATATAAAATACAATCAACATACAAGGAGATATAAAACATACTTAAAATACAATCAACATAAAAAGAAATGTTTTGGATTTTTTTTTCACTTTTTTAAACTTCAATTGATACTTGAATTTCAATCATAAAATTAACATCCAAGTTTCAATCTCAATCATAAATTACAACAAGCAACAGATAACAACATCCAAATAAAAATTAAGTGGATTGTTGAATTCGACGAGTGTATTTTACATTACAGACATATATATAGGACAAGCAATTAGTGCATTATTTGGAAAAGAAGAGGGTGAGTAGTAGTAACAGGGGAAATAAGTCTCAATGGTATAGTATCGGAGGAAGGTAGCAGGGTGGGGAGAAAAGATGATTAGGTGGGATTCAACTTTGCAAAGCTCTTGTAATGGCATACATTTTAATAATATTTTTATTTTTTGTATTTTCTTCTTATTATATGTATACATATTTTTATATTATTTTCATCCTATTTCACCTATTTATAGGATCAAATGCATTTATAGGTAGGTAGTAAGTTGGCTTTGTCATTTGGTTGTGGTGAAGTAAGAGAAGGGAAATTTGAATGGAGTGAGATAGAAAACAAATGAAGTAAGAGATTATGAATAAAAGGTAGTGTTTGAATTATTTAAGCAATCATCCTTTGACATGGAAAATAAATCTAATTCCAATAACAAATGTAAGTGTAAGTGGGAGTCCATCAAGAAAGTGAAAAGGGTTATGATTCTGCACACACCTCTTCCTTCACCAACAACTAGCCATCCAAGTTAAGAATTGGTTCTCCCAATCCATTGCCAACTAGTCCATCTACTTCAACCATCAACATGTTCCCCCTTCAGGCCATCCAATTATCCCATTCCATTTCATATTTTTGTTTTTGCATTCAATGAAGACTGCATCCCCTTCCTACTCCATCTACTTTGGACTTTGGAGAGAACCATTGTTTAACATTCCTGCTTGAAATCCCTTTCAATCTCACCTTCATATTTTTCTCAATGTTTTTGTGGTCGTTAAGCTTAAACTTCAGATACCACATCAAAATTAATGTGTTAACCTTATGTTGGAGCCTCAAACAAGAGACACGTGTCTAATGGTTCTCATAATCAAAATTATTAAGGACCAACTATATATCTTCCAAGAAATCATTTGATTTGTTCATTTTCTTTTTCAAATGTCATGTCCATGGATACAATTAAATAGACCATGAATGAACAAAACTAAATTCTACACATATCAATGCCCTAAAATAGAAAAAAAAAAGTCAATTCAATTATTCAAACAAACATAAAAAATAATTTAATAAAATAAAAGTTAAAATATAAATTTAATTTCCATGTGTTACTTAATTCTAATTTGGGTTGTAGAGATATTTTTTAATTTAATTTTGTATGCATAAATTTTTTTATTAAGGTTTGTTGTAATATTTTTTTACTTTTTATGTGATTAACGATTATTGATATGATAATTATATTTTTTATTAAATATATATTTTTTCCTTATTTGTGTCACATAATTTTAATTTAATCCTTATATGTGTTATACAATTTCAATTAAGTAATTACATTTTTTAATTTAATTTTAAATTAAGCAAAAGTATTTAAAATTCAACAAATTAATTTCTAAAATAAAAAATATATTCAATAGATCTTAGTATTTATTGTTTTACTTGACATTTAATATTTATATATGATATAAATCATAAACTACTTTAATGTATAATTTGATAAAATACATTAAATATTTTTAATCTATCAATAACTAAAGTTGATTTTTATATTACCAAAATAAAAATATGTGAATGAAAAATGAACAAGCAATAATTTACTTTCTTTTAAAGCGATTTATTTCCTTGATCAGTGTGGCTAATAATATAAATAGTATTTAGAAAAGGTAATAATTTATTTTTTAATCACTATTTCTATTATTTATTTATATTTTTTTAATAATATATAAATTAACTTTTACTATTAATGTACTTAAACTATTTAACGATAAATAATATTTATTTATTTTTGTCAAAATGATAAATTAAAATATGTTGTAGACCTATATTTTATAAATATTAAGTATTAAATGAAGTATTAAGTATAAATATATGTTGAATATAATTTTTATTGTAACAATCAATTTCTCGAGTTTTAAATACTTTTGTTCAATTTAAAACTATATTAATTTTTTTATATGTATTGAGATTAAATTAAATATATATATATATATATAAATTTAATTAACAGATTAAATTAAAACTATGCGATACATATAAAAATAAAAATATATTTAAATAAAAAATATAATTGTCATGTTAGTAATTTTTAACTGCAACACAAAAAAAAACATTATAACTTGAGAAAATATTTATAAGTCTAAAAATTAAATTAAATTTTTTATCTTAAAAAACAAATTGAAATCGTGTGATGTATATAAGGATTGAATTTATATTTTAACCTAAAATAAAAGAGTAAATTTTCAGATTAATTCTTTAGATTAAATGGACAGTATATTTTAACCTTTTAAAATTTAAAAAGTTTTTATTAATTTTTTACTTTATGAAAGTAACATTTATTTTATTATTTTATATTTAAAATGATAATAAAAATAAAATAAAAAAATACTGTTTTATAAAATTAAATAACTATTTTCTTTTAATTTTAAAGACAAAAATGTTTAAAAAGTTTGAAGGCACCCTATCTGGAGATTCTGTAGCCGTCCTTGTGTAGCTGTGCTCCCTGCTCTTCTCAAACAACCATACCCTTCAAATCCCTCAAGATTACAGCTTGCCCTTTTATTCTCTTGCTTCTTCCAATCATCCCTTTCATTCATTCTCAGACCCCACCGCTGTTCTTCCATGGAAGACCGCGATTCCGGTTCGGTCCAATCTCAGCGACCCGATTCATTTGGCCGGTTCGGTCGGTTCGGCGGTAAGTATGTCCCTGAAACTCTAATGAGCGCTCTCTTCGAGCTAGAGACTGCGTTCCATTCCCTCGCTTCCGACCAAGACTTTCAGGTTCCTTTCTATTCTCTTCTCTTCTTTCATCTTTCTCCTTCTGCATTGTTTTGTCCCAGCTGAACCCCAAGACCCACTTGAACTTTCCACCTTTTTTTTTTTTTTGAAGAAAACGCAAATGGGTATCTCAGAAACCAAAAAAGATTCTGACTTTTGCAGAGAGAGCTTGGTGGGGTTTTGAGGGACTACGTGGGTCGTGAGAGCCCCCTTTACTTCGCTGAGAGGCTCACGGAGCATTACAAGCGTGGCGATTATGGTGGAGGGCCTCAGGTTTATCTGAAGAGAGAGGATCTTAACCACACGGGTGCTCACAAGATCAACAATGCTGTTGCTCAGGCCTTGCTTGCTAAGAGGTTGGGGAAGAAAAGGGTCATTGCTGAGACTGGTGCTGGTCAACATGGGGTTGCAACTGCCACTGTTTGTGCTCGGTTTGGGTTGGACTGTGTTGTTTATATGGGTGCTCATGATATGGAAAGACAGGACCTTAATGTATTCAGGATGCGCCTTCTTGGTGCTGAGGTGTGTTCGCCACTTGGTTGCTGGTATTTTGTGTTGGTGTTACTGTTTTGTTCCGGACAAAACTTAGGTTCCGTGCTATAGGTGTTTTTGGTGCATTTCTCCAATTAAAAATAGAGTTTCACCTCGGTAAATAGGTAATAAAGGTTGACATTTAAGGTTGTTGTACGATACTGAAGGGAAACCACCATTCTGATTGGAGAAGACCAAAAACATTTTTGGTACTGCACTTAAATTTTGTCCTTCATTTTGTTAGTATGCTACATTCTATGTAGAATGAGAATGAGAAATTAGTGAGAAAATGCTCTTATGTTAATAACTTTGATATTACTTGTTCTTGAGGATGAATGAATTATTGTCTTCTATGTGCCTTAGCATGATGGGCAATATTTCTCTCCATTTCTCTTTCTCTCTATCTCTTTCTATATTTTTCTCTCTCTTGCATTCCAGGTTCCACATGCATACACTTAATTTCTTTCTTTCACCTACTGGACCTCACCATTTACTAGAGAGAGGATCTGGACTCTAGCATGATGGCTATTCAGTTAATATTTTATAATGGTATGTAAGATAAAAAAAAATTATGATTAATTGTTCTTATGTTGGATACTACTTTTTCATGTGAATTATTATCTATGACTGATCCTGATGGGCATGGCTATCAAGTGTCAACGGTTAGTTATTTAGTATTCTAGACTAAGTTTAAAGTATTGAAATTGGAAATAGACACGGTAAAATTGGGAAAGGCACCTTACTGTGAATGCATGCTGTATCCATTGCAAGACATTGACTTAAAATGGTTTGTTTGACAACTTTAAGTCTTTAACATTAATTTGGTTTCCCATAGATAGTGGCTCCTTGATCTGTGTAATTGAACTTGCACAATGGGATAAAGCTTGATTATTGTTTGACAAGTTCATCAATGTTCTTTTTTAATGGACTAGGTAATTTTGTGATGCAGGTAAGAGCAGTCCATTCTGGGACTGCTACGCTAAAGGATGCTACATCAGAAGCTATAAGGGATTGGGTGACTAATGTTGAGACGACACATTATATTTTGGGTTCTGTTGCTGGGCCACATCCATATCCAATGATGGTAAGAGAGTTTCAAGCTGTGATTGGCAAGGAAACAAGAAGGCAAGCATTGGAAAAGTGGGGAGGGAAGCCTGATGTTCTGGTAGCATGTGTTGGTGGTGGTTCAAATGCTATGGGACTTTTCCATGAATTTATCAATGACAAAGATGTTAGGCTGATTGGTGTAGAGGCTGCTGGGTTGGGCCTAGAAAGTGGTAAGCACGCTGCTACATTAACAAAAGGAGAAATTGGGGTTTTGCATGGAGCTATGAGCTATCTTTTGCAGGATGACGATGGGCAAATAATTGAGCCTCACTCCATTAGTGCAGGGTAATTCATTGAGTTAGTATTTGGTTACCCTTTTTCTTGTCTATCCAGATTTTGTTCACTCCAGTTTTTGTTTCATGTTTTCATTATATAGGTTGGACTACCCTGGGGTTGGACCAGAGCATAGTTTCCTGAAAGATGTAGGGCGTGCTGAATACTACAGTGTTACTGATGAAGAAGCACTGGAAGGTTGAACTACTTATTGCTTTGCCGAATGTATAATGATATCTTTGGTTGAAAATGAGTCTTACTCTTGCATTTTATTTGTCATGGTTTATTTTCTCTTGCTTTTCTTTGCTTTTGTGTCACTTTACATTGTCTTTATAATTTCCAAATACACAAAGTAAGGATGTAACTAAAACAAAATGGAGAGAAGCGAGAAGGAGAGAATGAAATGTCCAGGAAAAAGTTACAATAAGTGATCACTTGTAAAGAACATACTGTTTCCACCTTTATTATAGTGGCTTATTGTTAGCCCAGATAGTAATATATGTTAATGGTGACTGTTGTTGTGAATCACAATTCCATGTTCAACATTCATTTCGTTTTCCCATTGCATCATTCTTAATCTGGTGTTTCCTTTGTGTTTGATTTGCTATATAATTAGCATTGGGATCCATATGAGCTGTTGCTGTTTGAGAAGATATTATGCTGTTATGTTGTTAGCACATTTGCATGTGTATTAATTTGTTGTTTCAGAACATTTGAGTGAGACAAATCTTGAAGGTGAACACCTTATCAAGCATTATTATCAGTTATCTGTTCAAAAACAAAATGATATACTCTGGAATAAATTCTTTAACGATCAAGTTTTACTATGTTAGCCACCATTTACGGCCGCAAAACTAGACCATATGGCTTTGTCAAAATTGCAGACTGACTATCAGAGTTTTTTAGTTTATGTCCGGGCTATTTCTTCTTGTCTTTTAGCTGTGTGTATGCTTGTATTACTCAAAATAATAAAAAAATCATTTTGATCCTGGCGAAAATTTTAATTGATTTGCAAAGCAAGTTGGCTATCAACAGATGGTTTATGCAACAAGCAATTTATTATCATATAGGGCTATTAGCACACATGATATATTCTTATGCTTTCCAATATCAGAAGTTGAAGACACTTTTTATTCCTTGTTTCTTTGCCTCATATGTTGGCATGCTTTTTTATCTGCAGCTTTTAAGAGAGTATCTCGGTTGGAAGGTATAATTCCAGCTTTGGAGACATCTCATGCTCTGGCTTATTTAGAGAAACTCTGCCCTACCCTTCCAAATGGAACTAAGGTTGTGGTTAACTGCAGTGGCAGAGGGGATAAGGATGTTCAAACTGCTCTCAAGTACTTGAAAGTTTGAAAGCAGGGGTATCCTATTCTACTAGATTTGCTACATTGCTATAAACATGCTTGAGTTTCCTGCATAGCTCAGGTTGGCTCTTGAATGGCTTTCTTTCTTTTTGAGATTGCTATGAAATTCTTGTATTGAGGTGGACTACTTGTGAAAGAATTGTTTTGGGAATTAGTTCACTTTGTGAAAACCAACATGTAATTTAGAAATTTTTAATGTTACAAGGAATTGAAGGATTACAGAAAAGAAGAAAATTGGTTGGATTATGCAGTCAAATTATGTGTAATATAAGAATAACAGATATACTTTTGTCTGAATCAAACATGGACCTATGGCTAATTCAGTTTTGTTAGGGTCTATGTTGTTAAATCTACTTTGAAGTATCATCAAAACAAGTATAAAATCAGGAGTTACATGTGGAGAAGTAATATTAAGGACTTGTTCTTTTGTATATTTGTTTGAGGAAAATAAGTGCCAATTTTCCTATAATTGTTATTCAAGTTACAGTTGGGTTGGGCAAAGGATGATTTCTAATTGATACATTGAAACAAGGTTCAAAGTTATTTATTTATTTTATAAATAAAACCATGCTTATCCGCATCACAGAAGAGTGGCCATGTAAAGTGGAATGAAAAGTGATGCGCACAAAGGGATAGAGAAAAGAAAGAAAGCAAGTCACCAACTGTCAAACTCAAAAATAGATGCATAATTTGATAGGTAGATATAAAACAATATGGAATTTTACTTGTTTAAATAGGTAAAATGGAAAGAAAAAATAAATAGTTTATATAAAATAGTTTTTTCCATAATAATAACCCAAAAAGGTTTAAACTTATGTTATTATATAAAAATCATTTAGCAATAAAATAAATCAAAACATAAATATAAAACATCGCATATTCCATTTTCCTCACAATTGCATCCCTGAAGGTGAGAAAATGTAATGGCGGGCTTCAAATTATTGTTTTCTCTGCCTCCACCATCGGACAAGGTGTCCCATACAAGCGAAAAAAGTTACTTATATTATATCTGGTAAATCACCGCTCCCATTTTCTTTCTGGGTAAATAAGTTGAAATAAATAAAACATTAGTGTCCTATGATAATTGATGTAAGTTGATAATATTCAAAATAAATTTCTAAGATTAATTCATGATACGTCCATTTTTCTTTTCCTTGGCTTCCATTTATACTTCATTACCTAGGAGGAACAATTGAATACATCATTAAAGTGAGATTCATAATAAATCCATAACAGTTATCTTCCTCATAAATTAGAACATAAAAGTTGTATTCTTGGCTCTTCTAGTTTTGCGCAAGTTCAAAGTATCATATGTATCATGCCTGTGTGAGTGCCTTTTCAACTTATTTATTATAAATACAATATTTTGTGAACAGCACATAAAAAAAGAAATTTATAAAAGTGTTATTATACATTAACTATCAAATTTTTTCACATACCTAAATTATAGCTAAAGTGGAACAAATATTTCTTTAAGATAACTTGCTTTTATTTTATATTCTCATTCGGTTCTTTGTAATAAAAAATTTTGATGCAATGTTGCACAAACATGTGATAATGAAAGTAAGGCCGTTTCTCTTGAAACATATATTTTATATTTTATATATTTTGTGTTTTGTATTTTTAAATCAAAACATATTTTTTTATTTTTTTTTATTTTCAAAGACTAATATAAGAAACAATGAAAAAATATTTTTTTATTTTCTGTACAAACATTAAAAAATAGAAAACAAGACATGTTCTTATAATTAAAAAAATAAATATTTTTTTTTAAAACCAAACGATCTTTTAAAATTTTAATTGATTTATTTGTTTTATGCCGGTGGAATTTTGTTAGTACAATGTGAAAAATGAGAACTAAATTCCAGACATATTAAATTACTTTAATTTTTAATTTTTTACTATTGAATTAATTCTAATAATTTTTGTTTCAATAAATTTGTGAAAGAATAATGATAGACTTACATAATATCTATAAAAGAACCCATTTTTTACATCTCTCATTCATGATTAGAATTATATAACCATTGTATGTAGGAGATCTTTTCCGTTTATGAAATTAACAAAAAATAAAAAATCAATTAAAAAACTTGGACTAGTCAAAGTCGTCATTTTAAGAAAAGTCAAACGGTCACAGCATCTATTATAAGTGGGCCCTCTTGGCCTACGTGGCGAAATATAGTTCGATTATGGACGTGTCAGCTACACAGAGCACAATGACGTAAATAACCTTCATTGCGGTGGAACTTCATGGGCGAACAGAGGAGGGATAGAACCGTCAAAAAAGAATAACTCCCACTCTATCGAAACCGTTGGGAGGGAAAACGGAAATCGTTGTTCCTTCTCCAAAAGCAACACTGGAAGTCTGGAATCAGCATCTTCGTAGTGAGAACTCAGAACAGAGAGAGAGACAGGTTTTGTATCGAAAATGATCGAATGGACGAAGCAGTTGAATGCTGCATTTGGGGCTTCGTTTCTTTGGCTGATTTGCTTGATTTACTTCACTCAGGTTTCAATTCTGCATATTTCTTTCATTTTCATTTAAATTTTTTAATTAAATCTTTTCATGGAATCGATGGTTTTCTTTTTCTCTTTTAAGATCTGATAGTTACTTCTTGGTTTTATCACATATGTGATGCGGTATTTGGTCAAATCATTTGGTTAGTCCTTTTTTATACGTAAAATTGCTCTGTAATCTGAATGGGTAGTTTTTTTGTTTCTTTAATTTATTTTTTTTACTTTCTGAAAACTGATGATTTATAAGTTTATCAGCTGATATTAGATAGCTTAGGTGACAGGTTAAAGATAACGTTTTATAATCATAATCGATACCTTGTCTTTTGTTTGTGTGTTTTCAATTAATTAACTCGATTAATGCAGGGTTTTAGGTCTTTCGTGTGGACAGCAATTTCGTACCAGCTCAAAGATAATCTCAAGTTGTCACCCTCAGCTTCCCAATTTGTGTTTTCAGTAGCATTTTTCCCATGGAGCATTAAGCCATTATATGGGTATGGATCATTCATTGATTTTTTTTCTTTTCTTTTCTTCTTTTATAGATTATTCATATGAAGAAACACTTAACATACGCAGGGAGATTTGTGCTTGCATACAAAGTACAAAACTAATATATCTATATCTTAAGGTAGATTTGCCAATTATATTGATGTGAATAATTCCATTGCGATGCTTTTCTGTGCTTTTGATTTTGAATAATGGAAACGGGAAAGGACAAGGAAAAACTTGAGTTCAAATTAAATTATATATACCACTAGCTGTTCATAGTGTCTGTAAAAATTATTTTTCATTGTCATTAAATCATGCAGGTGAGGTTTTTAAAATGACATAGATATTCCCATCATATGGGAAAAGAAAAGTGACAGAAATGCATAAGAGAGAGAATGCAAGATGCAAATGAATTAGTATGGTTTTAATTCTGCATGAAAAGCAGATGCATAAAGAGAATTTTATTAATACTTTTCAATATCTCTCCAAACTACAGAACTGTGTTGACTAGTGAAAGCTGCAGCTTAATTTGTGCTGCTTTTGTGCATGTGTATCTGTTTGTTTAATAAAAGAATTTTATACTACCTCCTTGCAATCTGATTTGGTTACTGGTGCACAGAATACTTTCTGATTGTATTCCAATTAAAGGAAGAAAACGGATTCCCTACTTAGTGATTGCAACTGTGCTCTCCCTAGTGCCATGGTTTATTTTAGGCATAAATTCAACCTTGAGGGATTCAACATGGCATCTGACGGTATTGTTGACTGTGCAAAACTTGGGCTCAGCCATGGCGGATGTTGTTGTTGACGCAATGATAGCTGAGGCAGTAAGATATGATCGGTATGCTTGCATCAGAAGTTCCTTATTCTCATTTTCTGCAGACAAACTGCATATTGAATAGTATTCTTGCAAATAGATACTGCTATTTGTTAATAATGCAAAAACATGGGATAGCAATGAAAAAAATCTGAAAAGAAATATTAAGAAAAAAAATACACAAAACATTAGAATTGTAGTTTCATTTTTTGAGCCTATTTGGATTTTCTTTATCTTGAGAACTGGGACTGAAGGTGAAATATAAAACTGGATGGTCAATTGTGCGCATGTTAATTCTTGATCACTGAAAAGCAAAGGAATGCAAATTTGAAAAAGGATGGGGAATGAAAGCAGCATGAGTTCTTAATATCAAACAATTTCCTTCTGTTATTTTGGTTTCTTAGGTTTATATTTTGTGAGATTCCTTTCTAATTGTTTTATATCCTGTTCAAGTTTGCATTTACAAGACTTTGTGAAATGTATATATATTCTCTTTGCATAAGATATTTTTTGTTTCAGTTTGATACTATTATGCCATACTTCTCACTAGATAATTGAATTCAATAGAATTTCTTGCTATGATAAACAAACTTCCGACATCTGAATATAATGGATTAATGAAGGTGCTCCCAAGACTGAGTTAGTTAATTTGTAACTTTTATCCATAACCTTTTAATTTAGCCTTATTTTGGTTATTATACCCATAGATAAGGTTTGACCTTGAGGAATTTCCCTTTTTGAATCTTAATGCTGGGTAGTCTATATCTTGTATCTTTGTCTAACCTTTGGTGTGACTGTGGACCATGTACTTTGTTCATGTAATCTTTGCTGATGCTTTTCTTACACTCTGTGATTAATTACTTGTATTATTGCTCAGGGCCTCGTTTGCAGGAGATCTCCAGTCGATATCTTGGTCTGCAATGGCTATGGGAGGAATATGTGGGAGTTTGTTAGGAGGATATGCGTTATCTGATTTACGGATAGATGCTATTTTTCTTCTGTTTTCTGTACTACCATGCATACAATTATTATCATGCTGTTTTGTTGAGGAGAACCCTGTAAATAGCAAAGTTTTACCAGAGGACTCAATTGTAAGGGATTCACATATTAATGGTAGTACTCTAGATGAAGATACTCCTTTAACCCAAAAGTCCCGTAGCAGCACAAGAAGAAGGAAGAAGGGAAAAAAGAATGCAAAAAGTAGAGCGGTAATTACCAGCAAATCAAAAATTTTTGAGAAAGGAGACTCCCTGACATCAAAGTGGTTCCGTTCTTTGAAAGAAGCAACTTATGATTTGTGTCGTGCATTTAGACAGCCAATGATTTTGAGGTAATTTAAGTAACATTTAAGTTTTTGCACTTTGTAGATATTTTCAATTTTAATTGTATACTTTTAAGATTTTGGACAATTCTTATCTATTGTAAGTCCCACATTGTCTAAAAGGAAGGTTAACCATAAGTATATATACCAAGGACAATTCTTACTTTTGGGTTGAGTTAGGCACATTTAATTTTCAACATTGTATCAGAGCCTATCCTAGATTGGGAGCTAGCTTTTGAGTTGAGTTAGGTCTTAACCTAATTTTCAACACTATCAAAAAAACATCTTCTATTTGAAAGTAAATCTGTATCCTCAAGCCCCCTACTTCTTCCTTAAAGATGGTATTTTGGCTGCTAAGCATGGTCCCCCTAGTTACTAGAACTCTGAAACCATATAGACATGAAAGGTTTATTAGCAAAAATGTATCCAATTGAAAAGATTTATCTCCATCTTTCTTCTCATGATAGCCCTTAAATGTTTGGAAGAAACCAATCACAAACCCAAAAATATAGCTTATCTTGAGAGATGCTACCTTCAAAATCATTCTTTGCAGTGGTTCAGAACAGTGAAGGAATTAATTTGGGTGAATGGTGCGGTGAAAAATGCTGGTCATCTGATATCATATTTATGCTGAATCTCTATGAAGTACAATAATTAGGTACCGTAATGAATGAAAAAGAATCTAGGAAATAGAAATGAACCTAATAACTATACTATATCTGATGAACCTAGTAATTTGTAGCTAATTCATTTTTTGCATATGCTATAAAATGGCCATTGACTATCAATAATTTTGTTTTATGTTCGTGAGAGCAGGCCTATGTCTTGGTTTTTCCTTGCCCACATTACCGTTCCCAATCTTTCAACTGTCATCTTTTACTACGAAACTGAGGTTCTAAATCTGGAAGCATCTTTCCTTGGGACAGCACGGGTTGTTGGGTGGTTAGGACTTATGCTGGGCACCTTCATTTATAATCGCCACCTCAAGTATATGACCCTACGAAGAATTCTCATGTAAGCAACTACAAATTATTTTTTGTTGGTGGATGATTAACTCATGTATATTTAATTCACCGATATGTTCTCATCCTGATTACAGGTGTGCCCAGATTGGGTTGGCCTTCTTGAATCTTCTGCAGATTGCTGTAGTGTCTAGGAAAAATATTGCGTTAGGAGTACCAGACAAGATTATGGTGCTCTTTGGCTCTGCTCTTGCTGATGGAATCAATCAGTTCAAGTTTGTCACTGCTTCTATTTTCAGTCTTTTTTATTAATGTCCAGTTTGAATAAACTTCTTAATAAGTACTCGTAGGAATAGAAAATACTAAGGTAAAATAAATCAAACTTCTCTCATAAGTTGAAATCAATAGATGCACATTAATTTTTTTAGATGTTTTTTCATCTAAATAAACCAAAAGTTTATAAGCATAAATAATTCATTTTACCTCCTTATTTTTTCCCTTATAAGTGCTTGTTGAGATGTTTATTCTAGTTGGGCTTAAGTATTTTTAATTGAAAATGTGCATGGAAGGATAGGTGAAAAATATTTCCAAGAAAAAATAAAATAAGCATGAAAAACATGTTATTTTATTAAATATCGACTCCATCATCATCTCAAAATAGAGACAAAAACATTTAATAATCTCTTTATTTTTGTTACATTTATTATTACAAATTCAAACTTTTCCATTCCTTTCGTTAACACTGCCCCCGATTCATCTCTACCAAGCACATCAAAATAGGCATTAGATGATTAGAAGGTCTTTTACGATGGTGCCTATCTATTTTCCTGTGCATTTTGATTTGTCACATGTGCATCTGCATTATTGCATGAGTTTTTGTTGCAGTAAGTGTAATAATTTGAACCATTTTTGTTTACATCCTTAGTTCCAATTCTTATCCATTTTTTTTCTTCGGAAAAATTGCAGGTTTATGCCTTTCCTGATCTTGTCTGGACAACTATGTCCTCCAGGAATTGAAGGGACATTATTTGCCCTTTTCATGTCAATAAACAATTTGGGAACAACACTGGGGTCTTTTGTGGGTGCTGGGTTGGCTTCCGTGTTGAACATTGATTCTGGATCATTTGACAATCTTCTCCTGGGCATCATGATTCATGCCTTGTGCAATTTCATTCCAATTGCTTTTCTGTTTCTGATACCAAAGGAAGCCAGAGGTTTATCAGCATAGATTACGACTACCGTTGGGATTGGCTTTACTTCATTAGTTTTTCTAGGATACGACAGGTTGATATTTTACACTTGTAAGCGGGAAAGAATTATAGGAAATGAGCAGGATATTAACCTAATTTATACAATTTTTGTTGAGAACAACATTGATTATACTGATTGTATATACTCTTGTAAACAATTTTGGTTGGATATGAAAAATAGGAAAAGTGGTTGACATATTTTCTTTAGTTTTTTTTTAAAGCTTCCTTTTAAATGAGTTTAGGTTTGGCTAATAAATAACTTGTCAAAATGTTTTAGTGCTCCTGAATGCATCTTTTGAAACAACTATTCACCTTGATCAAAGGTGTAGTGTAATCGTAATGTTGCTCCAGCAGTAAGCTTTCTCATTTTTTTGAAGCCAAGAACTTGTGCTTTTATAGTACAAAAAACAATTTTTTCTTTCCAAAAAAACCCTGTTACAGCAAATTCAAACTGAGTCTAATGAATGAATCAAAACTTACCTTCAAGTGATAGCCAATGCCCTTGAAACACTAGGGTAAAAAATGTAACGCTGTAGTTGGACTATAAATTAAAGAAACAGACACCGAGTTTCATATAGGGAAGGTAAGAAAGTCTTCCACAAATACACAAAGAAGCTTATTTTTTCACTAAAGTCAGGTTTCTAATCAGGGACCCGTAGATTAGGAGCCCACAATGCTCGAGTATAACTTTTTTCTTTCCTTCTTTATTTTTTTTTCTTTCTATTTTCTATTTTCTCTATCTCTATATATAATCTTCTTTATGTTGCATACATATTATTGCACAGATATTAAGACTTACACATCCATGCTTATCTCTACTTTTTTGAAAAATGGATCAGTCCAATAATGCAGAGGATCCATGATTAACCATATTTCCCCGCCAGCAGAAGTCCACTGACAATATATATATAAAAGATGAAATTATTTTACTTAATAATTATTTTAAATATTTAAATATCTAATTGTTAAATTAATAAATTTTATTACGTAGATTATGTTATAAAATTTTATAATTTTTTTAAAATTGATATTTAATTAAATAAATTTAAATTATATAATTAAATATTAAATTATTTTTAAATAAAATTATATAATAAAGTATAAATTTTTTAAAATTTTATAATCAATAGATGAATTAAAGATAAATTATTTTATAATAAAATTATTTTGTTTAATTTAGTTTTTAAACTGTTAAATTTTATCAATTTAATTATAAAATTAAAAAATTATATATTTAATTATATAAATATTATTTTAATAAATAATATATTTTATCTTATAAATTTATTTAATAAACTATTAAATTTTTGAAAAATTTATTAAATTTTATAAATACAATGTTTATAATATTATATTTTGTTTTAAAAAATTAATAAGTTGAACAATTTTAATATATATATACATGCAATCAAATATGTTGATACGTTATGTAAAATTTAAATATTTATATCAATTTAATGATTTTATATAAATAAAAAATTTAAAAATAGATAAATATATTATTTAACTATTAATATTTATATATTTAAATAATATAAAAATTATTAAAATAAAATATAAAATATTTATTAAGTTTTATTTTATCTAAAATTTTATATGAATATATAAGTCAATATAAATGTTAAAATTTGATATTAATAAATATATATATATATATATATATTATAGACAAAACAAGCAGTCTCGCATGGCACCTACTCCCAACGCATAAGGGGACACATTCATCGAAATTCGAAAGTTTGAAACTCTTTCATCTACTCATTACAGTCGTTCCAAGTTACCTCACTCACCTCCAACTCGGTTCTGTATCTGCAGTATCCGCATAACCTTAGTGGTTGCGAATCTGGGTTACACCCAAGATATCAGCTTCCACCAGGTACCGTCACAAATTCGCAATGTTCAAATTTCGCATTTTTTCCCCTTCTGGGTCGGTGTACGGTTGCTCATAAAATATGGGAAACAAGAAAAATTATTATTTTTTATTTGATTTTCTGGTTGTAAATGCTATTCTGATGCGTGTTGTTCAGTTTGTGTACCATCATTGCTAATTAACGGAATCGTTGAGTGAGAGTCTGAGATCATTGACCAATTCAATTCCTTGACATCGGATTTTCCTCCCCACCCCTTTTGTTTTGAGTCATACATGATTATTTACAAAATTCTACAAAATTGCCATATAAATAAATCATTTTGTTCTCGATCAATGATATTCTTACCTACCAAAATTGGTTTATACCTTCCTACACCCTTACTTTAACGTCTGAGCATTTTTAAAAATAAAAAAGAAATCCAACCGTAACCGAGTGTAAACAAGCCACGTTTGGTATGTGGAAGAAACTTTTTCCTTTTGTTCTTTTATATCATCAACAAAATTCCCAGTGATTCAGGGTTTTAGAAATTCTCTATACTTTCAGATTCCCAGTTTTTTATACTCATTATTTTTAAAATTCTGTGGTTTTATATCCAAACAAGTCAATTTTTTATCCTTAAATTATTTTAATTCCTCTCAGCAGAAGACGTCACTTTATTTAAATTTTGATCAACGAAAGCACCATCCCAAGAAAACCCAATTTGCCACAAACTTATAAAATCCGAATAAGGATTTGGCGAAGGTAAAAACAAGATGAGAAGAAGGCCTGGAATTGGAGGGTTGCAGACAGCTGCTGCTGCAAGGGATCAATACCGTTTGCTGGGTGAGAATGTTGCAAAGATCAGAACCGATTTGATGAAGGAGCAACTTGCCACATTTCGCTCCCAGCTTGAAGATTTTGCTCGCAAACACAAGGTTGATATTTTTTTTCCTTCTCTTCATACCCTTTTGTCTTTGTGCTTGGTTTTTACTGTGGAAACCAGGTTTGTGGTGCTATAAAGAGTTGATTTTTATTTCTGCGGTGTTGGAAAAAACTCAATTGGGTTTTCAGAATTTTATGTTTTGAATACAAAAGGAGTTGTTTGATGATTGTTGGCAAGTGGGTTTGGCTGTTTTTAAGTGAAAATTAATGAAAGTTTTTTACTTTCGAGATGGGTTTGGTTTTGGGATTCTCACAAACCACAGTGCGGTTGGGCACCGATGTTAAGGTTAATGGTAGAATCCATGGTTGACTGGTTGTAAATATTGCTGTTTCTGGTAGTTAACAATGAGATTGCTATCATAGCTTGCAAATAGGATGAATTTGATGTATTTGTAACTATGATGCTGTTTGCTGCATGATGGAGTAGCTAAAATGTTTAGGAGGTTATTATCAACTTTTGTATGTCTGGAGAGTTTGGTTCAGGGGTGTGCTTTACCAATTTGATGGTCTTAAAACTTCAGAGCATGGTTGACTAACAGCTCACATAAGTGGCATTTTTCTTGTCTTCTGCTATTGGCCTTCTAAATCAATCTCACTTTAATTATAAAACTTTTTGCTGATGGTTGATATCACTGGTTCAGAATGACATCCGCAAGAACCCTGCATTCAGATCACAGTTCCATGAAATGTGTGCTAAAGTTGGAGTGGATCCATTGGCCTCAAATAAGGGTTTCTGGGCAGAGCTATTAGGAATTGGTGACTTCTATTATGAACTTGGTTAGTAATATCTTTATTAACCTTGTTTGAAATGAGTTTCTTATGCATACATGGATCTTTTATGCACTAATATTCATGTGCTATTATGATAATTAATGTGGAATACCTGAGAGTAAAATTTAGGAAAAAAGACAAGCAATACTGGAGTTTGTAGTGTCTATGGTATACAAGATAATCCTATTCAGAATTTGAGCAATAGGAATGTGGCTGGATTTATAGTACTGTGGGTTTTTCTTAGGTAAATAAGAATAACACTTGCAATCCAGAGAGGAGGTATAGTAGAATTAATCATCCTATTTTATTGGGCACACTTTTAGGGAAGAATACTTGACTTCAGGAAGACTTTTTAAGAAATATGGAAACTTGAGGCTGATACGCATGGATATCATGGTAGTTTATGTTTATAAAGGTAATACTTGCCTCAGTTATTGGGGTGCAATTTATATACCTGTTAGGCAACTTTGCTTAATGCCAGTTGGTTTTAAGATGCAAACTAGCATGGTATCAGAACCTACATCCCATTTCTGTTGTTTCCATGTTTGTGGAGGGGATCTCCATCATTTTGGTAGTTTTTTCTGTATATTTCTGGGTTCAGCAGGCATTTGTGGAGGGGATGTTGCAAAGTCCCACATTATTTGCCTCAATTACTGTGGTGCAGTATATATACCTATTAGGTAACTTCACATAATGGTAATGGGTTTTAAGATGGAACCTAACACCAGAAATATTGTTAAAATAGCCATGGTTTGTGGAAAATCAGAGAGTGGAACAGAAGTAATCTTAATGTTATGAAAAACTTATACACCCTTACAAATTAAAATAACTAATCTGACATTCTATTTTTAATTAAATCTATGACTGTCGAAGCTTGATATTCTATTATGAACTTGGCTTTTATCCTCTTGGATATGATGTTCCTTATGAACATGGTGGTCTCTTTATGGTTTTATTCACATTACATAATCCATTATGTCTCAAACTTATAATTGCTAAATATTTATCTTTTTTATTTAATAAATCATCCCTGATTTATATGTTTAATTAAATCCAAGCTGCTTGTTTTCACTACTTTCTTAGCATGTATGCTAAAGATGAGATGCTTGGCTAGACAGGAGTTCAAATAGTGGATATTTGCTTGGCCACTAGAGCCCACAATGGAGGACTGATCAACCTGCAGGAACTTTGCCATCTCCTTCGTCAGAGACGAAAAAGTGATCGTGGAGTTGTTTCTGAGGATGATTGCCTGCGTGCTATTAGTAAGCTGAAGGTCTTGTGATTTAAGTTGCCCATAAACGAGAATATAACTATTACTGTTTGGGAATGTAATATAGATAATGTATGCTTGTCGCTAGAAATCTGATATAAATGCTAAAGGTCAAATAAATGTGTATAATGGTTCCATTTTTCCTTATGTTTGACATCATTGCATTTTTCAATGTAAATGTTCTACTACTTTTAGAGTTTGCTTTTGACACTTTCCCACCAATTAATCCTGCTCTGGGAATGACCATAACTGAGCAGCAATATCTCTTTCTTTGCAACCCCATTACATGGAATTCATGATTTCCTTTGACTGATGTACACCTTACAAGCATTTGGGATTTGGAATGGGAAATTTTATGCTTCCCAGGATTTACTTGATGAGATGATGGTATGAGCAAAGATCATGAATGGTAATGTCCAAAAATGTTTATCATACAAACATAAGAAACTAGATAATATTCAATTAAAGGGGAAAATTGGGATGTGAAAGGGTTGATTGTGGAGGACTCTGCTTCATTGGACAATTTTGGACTTGCTCTGAAATGTGGCCTTAGTTGTAGGAATGACCTTCAATTTTCTGAAAGTAAATGGGGGAATTTGAGAGGACAAAAACTTCCTTAATCTATATAGAAGATACAGCAACCATTATCTATAAATTTTTTTGTTTTAAAGTTTATATGAATAAATTTTTTTTGAAGAAAGAAAAACACTATATCAACAGGATGTTAGCCTCTGTGCTACTGCACTAATTATTGAATTTCAAATAACAGATCATAGTTCTTATCTAAAGATGCTAGTATTATGATTAACCAGTATTTATCTTTATTGCATCCTTTTTTGCAAAAAAATGCCTACTTTTCATTGGTTGGATTAAATAAATTACCTATGATGAACCCAACTTGCATGTGTATGTTGCCAGAGCATGTGGAGTGTGGAGTGCATGTGTGTGTGAGTAGTATGTTTTCCTTTTGTTCTAATTTTTCTTTTTGGAACATACATCTTCCATCTCTTCACTTGCTGAGAGATTTGTTCCATGCGTCCTTGTTGACCCTGTGGTGTTTCATACCAACATGTAACTACAATTTCAGGTTCTGGGTAGTGGTTTTGAAGTTATTTCTGTTGGAAAGAGAAAACTTGTCCGATCGGTTCCAACTGAGTTGAATAAAGACCACAATGAAATTCTAGAACTTGCCCAGGTATCAACAGTTTCATAATTTTTGTATATGCTAATACATGTGTGGTGTTTCATCGGATCTCTGAGTATGACCTAAGTTTAAGGTATCACTACTCACTAATGTTTACATGCTCATTTCACTTTTCTGCTTTCTAAAGAGTCATGGGCTTGTGAACTTGAGCCTGTGCTTTAATTGCTTGTTGAGGATAAATCAATATTTTAAGAGACATTAATTGATCCAAAAAGGATGATAGAAATCTAGTTGATTAATGTTCTCTTTTTGGCTTACGAAAGAGATTGTTTCTTATTGACTTCATCTTTTTAGTCTATCCAGTAGCATGCAAATGTCTGTGGCTTACTGTCTTGTATATATTATTAGAAGGAAAAATTGTCATGCCGCAGATGTAGGTTGAGTTCTCAATGATTTATATATGATCCATTATTTCAATCTTCAATGTGTGTTTTTAACGGTGACATGATTTAATTGTAAATCTGTTCCTTCAATTCCTCAAATAATTAGGAAACCCTTACACTTCTTCCTAATGGCTCAGAGGCATTAAAATGAAAATCTGAATGCAGAAAGCTTCTTCATCCATGGTATAGTTTAATCTGATTGACAGTAGTTAGAACTTAGAGCCTTGTTGTGAAGAAAAGATTTACTCTGTCCGCTTATCCAGTGTAGCAAAAGTATTCACTCAGTTTGCTACTTGTAAAGGATTTGTCTTTTCACATTTACATTACATTTTCTTCTCTGCAGGCTCAAGGATTTGTGACTGTCAATGAGGTAGAGAGGCGGTTATCTTGGACTTCTGGTCGTGCCATTGATGCTCTTGATACATTACTCGATGTAAGATAACTAAATTCTTTTTTAGAAAAATCCGATTCTTTCTCCTTAGCTGATCAACACACATCAGTCTCAAATCACATATAATAATGAAACACTGTTGGCTCTTGCAGGAAGGGCTTGCAATGATTGATGATGGCCATAGAGATGGTAAACGACGGTACTGGTTTCCTTGTGTGTCTCCTATCTCATCTTCAATAGGAGTTGATTCCTAGTAATTTTAGTAGAAAGGAAACTAAGGTCTGACTTTTGAAGGCTTATATTTAGGTTGTTGCGAACTTGAAATTTATTATTCCTTTTTGATTTCTTGAATTCTTGCCCTAAAATATGTTATTAGTTTTCTGTTTATCTAGTGTACACTAGTGTATGGTGATGTGGAACTTGAAATACATACTTCATTTTATGCAAGTGGTGTTTGCATAAAGTAATGTGATTATTTGGACCTTGTTCAGTTTTTTTCCCTTATGTACTGTTCTTTTCTTTCTTATTCAAAAAATCATGTGCTTAACTAGATTTGATACCAGCATAAGATTTGTTGGCGCAGCAGGTTGATGCCAAGCCAGTAATTTGAAACTGGAAATAGCTCATCGTTTTCTTGTGTGTTTTTTTCCCTCTCCTCAACCAAATATTAGAAGATATTGGGTTTGGTGCGAAGAGAACATGGATTCAAACAGAAAATTCTTCTGCTAAATGACTTAAATCCTCCTCCTAATTTCAAAGTATCAAAGTGATGTTGATTAATTTTTGTCTGATATATTTTTACTTTGATCACGATTAATAATTTATTGCTTGTTTCAAAAGATAGGCGAAGTTTATTTTTTTATTAAGGATGTTGCTGTCTATAATAAGAAACATGTCTAACTAAATTGTGCCTTGATACTGCATTGAAACTGCTTCTGATCGAGAATGTTGCTATCCTTGAGAAAAAAAATAAATTATAGTAAAACATTCTTGATTATTGGGTAAATTTTATATGGGATTCACTAGATGAATACCCTGTTTTGGTAAGTTTCATTACCTCTTTCGTGAGTTTAACATAAATTTTATCCAATATTAGTGTCTGAAGAAATGTATTGGTAAGTTGATAGCATTCTTCATGATAAGAAATGTTAAACTAGACCATGTTTTCATGCAACATCGAAGCTATACAAAACTTTAGGGTTTATTTAGTTTGAAGAAATATTGTTTCTTTTCGTTTGATATTTAATTCAAAAATCATATATTACTTATACTGTTTCTTATTTATAAAATCATATAATAAATAGTGAAAATAAAATTATGTTGTTTTCATTATTTTTATATTAATATTTTAAAAAAATATGATCAAAATAAAATAATACTTGTCAATCATTTATAAAAGTAAGAAATGAAAATAGAATCATTTTCTAAAACAAAAATATTCTTAAGTTTCAATAAAAAATAATGTTGTGATTGGAAATTGCATACATAGAAATAATAATAATAATAATAATCTAATTTTGATTCATTAATATAAAAAAAAAAAACTTGCATACAATAATGTATCGTCAAGTAGTTAATAATTCCCCCCTCTTGAGATCCTTCAAGTGTTGAATAGCTAAACATCAAGCCTAAAGAACAGTGAAGATTTCATCTTATATTTAATCTTCCAAACACAATTTAAATCCCGTATAATCCATAGGTTAAAAGCTACTGGTTTTTAATATGTCAATCTACTTGTATATCCACACCACATGCTAACAAATGCTTTTCTGAGAAAACAAATTCATTTTTTTTATGACAAAGAAACAGAGAGGGAACATCCATATACTCACAGTTGTGTGCAATAAATCATTTAAAATAAAAAGGAAAAGAAAATGAAGATCATTGGGCTTGGATTTGAGAAGGGGTCTGAATCTCTTCAATCCACTCAGAGGCAGGCTCACTCCATGACCTGGGCCTAACTCCTAGTCTAAAATACAACATCATCTCCATCACTTCAAACACTTTATATTTATCCAAATACTTATTCCATACTCCACTTACTATACAATAATTATTGTTATATGGTGCCCGGTGGTGGGCAGCATGTTGCGGCCGTGACACGAGCACGCCGGCCTCTTGCAATGCCACCACTAGGGGCGGAAGGCGGCTCTTTGTCCCATGTGCCCATGCATGAAATTGCTGGCTAAACATAATGCAACCAGAGCCCACCCCAACAAATCCTTGGACAACAGGGTCATGGCAAACAATGGCTATAGGAAGCACTGTGAAGGTCACTGCACGTGCCAATGCATATAAATTGTTAGCAAATTGACGCCTAGTAATGATCCATGGCCACTTATGGTGCCCTTGAAAGGCTTCAATTTGGGCTCCAACAATTGGGGTTGAGCCATCCCCATAATTATCAATGGCCCAATGATAAACCCCAGATCCAAGATCAGCCATAATGTAACCAACCCAACCTGCCAAAATGGGCTCAGCCCATAAGTGCATATCAATTGCACCCTTTATGGACTCTCCCAATGAAATGAGCAAAGTTGTGCACCCTGCCACCACCCATGCTCTATGAGACCATGTTGATTGCCAACTTGGGTCATTGTCCATGGGATGGTGGTTTGTGGCGATAACCACCTTTGGTGGTGGCGGCACAAACCGAGGCTCAATAACTAATTGCTTAGCATTGGGCTTGGGCTTAGAGGAGGTGGTAGTTGTGATTGTGGTGGAACAATACACCCTAGCCGGGTGAAGGGATGGGTATGTCTTGCAAATTTGGTGGTGGAAACTTGGTGTAGACTTATGATAGGCTAAAAAAGACATTGGAGGTGTTGAACAATGAAGAGGAATCAAATTCTTGTATGAGAAAGAGGTAGATATACAAAATTTGGAGCTACTCAATAGTGGTTGTGGGAAGAAATGCTAATTTTGTGGAAGCAGGGAAAAGCAATATGGTGTGGTGAGAAACAAGAATGCGTGGTGTTATTGAATTCTCAAAGAACCTTGAAAAGGATTTATTTGTATTCAATTCGTGTCACATATTTGATTATAGATTTCTTTCTATGGGCCAAAAAAGGGTCGTGGAGCAATTTGGATAGTTTACTTGGACCAAAACAATTGCTACTTTCAATGGTCCCCTAAAGCATGATGTACTTGAGGATGTTGTGGCTTCTTATATATCATAAGCAACGAATGGAAATAGAAGCATATATGTTATCTAGTATCACTTTTTCTGTCCATTTATCAAACTTTTCATGACACACCTAACATAGAGATGGAGATAGATATGTATGGATGTGTTTCTTCCACAAATAGCCACTTGCCGAAACAGCTTCAACAAGTAATTAATCAAAGAAAAAAATATAGTAGCAATTTACTTACGAATATTCCATCCTTCAAAGCATCTAATAGAGCCTTGATTTCGGTCCACTAATTTAGTGGTTCATAACTAATTCAAACTGTGCTAATATACACAAAATTAAAAATAAAAAGATCATCGATCAAATCGTTTGTTGAAATAATGGAAAATTGAAAAACTAATTTTTAGTTTGGTTCAGTTTGATTTTCAATTTTCATATGTAAAATCAAATTGAATTAAATCAAATTTATACATCTCTTACTATGCTTTATATAACCTGGCTTGTTCAATGGTTTTTTTCTATATTTGTTTTGGCCATTCTTTATTGTATAAGTATGGGGTTTCACGCAACAAACAATTAATAATATAATGCATACATTGAATATGAACGGTAACGTGATATTATTATAGAGAAATTAGAAATTTAATTGATGTTGTTGATCAATCAATTTTTGTCTCCTAAACTTCGTAAATTTTCTATGACCCTTTACTTTTTCCTTTTATTTAAGTTTAGTTAACACATGCGTAGTTTCTAAAAGAAATTAATAAAGTGAATACTTTCATATCGTTAATAGTCGTATTTAATTAAATTAAAATTAATGTTATTTTTAAAATAATCCAAAATTATACTAAATTTTATGTCTTGATATATAGCTTTTAATTCTATCTAAAAAACATTCAAATTAAACTGCAAAACACTCATAAAAATTAAACACATGATTTGTAATTCTTTCGTTAATACATTATGCGGGAAAATGTCTTGTTGTTAGTACACCATTTAATTTGATATGTGCACGACTGGGTTTACATGTGCTTTGATGATAAATTGTGTCATACATTTTCATTTATTATTTTTTCAAAAAACACATGATTTGTAATTCATCAGTTAATACCTTATGCAAAGAATAGTGTCTTGTAGTTTGGACACCATTTAATTTGATATTTGTAATTTCATATCGATTAGTTTGATATGAATGATAATTATAAGTAATTGAGAATATGTGGTGCGGGTACAAGAGAAAACATGTTATTGATTTAATGAAAAAACAAAAAACAACCAACACACCAATGCATTAGCATATAGTAAACCATAGATAGTTCTTTATCCTTATATCCAACTTGTATTCATTCTTATTTTGGATGGATGAAATGATGTATATACAATAGTGTAAATAGCATTGCACTTGAAATAACATATATGGATATATTTTTAACATAAAAGTACTTTGACTTCACTCTTCTATGGTCCATTCAGAGTCTTCATGATTCAGGACCTTTAGTTTTTGCACATACCTCAATGAAGGAAACAACTTATGCAATCTCCAGTTTTCAATTTGAAGATGATTTAAGTACTTGAGAAGCAAAATTTGTACACGCCACTTGTGACATATTTCACCATGATCCAAGGATTTGAGTTTCCCTCCCTTTATATATAGCTTTTTCAACTCATCAGGTAACTTGCTAGGCTTCAACCATTCTGGAATTCTCTCACCAGGAAAGCCTTCAAGGTCCAATTTTTCCAAATTTGATGGCAAACTGAATTCCATATCAGTGTACCTTGTGGCAGACACACCCCATGATATTTTGAGACACTTAAGTTTTGACAAATTTTCCAAGCTTCCAAACTCATTATCTTGGATCACAGCCTCACTTCCTATATGTATGCTGAGGCGTTTGAGTTGTGTCAAATTTGCAAGATGTGATATTCTACAGGGTGTTTTGTTGAGACTACCTATTACAAATCCTTTGAGTACTTGGAGTTTAGTGAGCTTATCAATCCCTTTGGGCATGCTATCCAACAAGTAACATTGGGATACATCTAGATGTGTAAGGTTTCTCAATGATGCAATATCATCAGGTAATGTTTCCAAATTATGGCAAGCTTTAAGGTCAAGAATTTCTAGACTCTCAAGTTGAGTAATGGAGGGTGGTATCTTAGATATTCTTGATATCCCACGAAGACTAATATATTTCAATTGTTTTTTATTCTTCAACTCTTTCAAAAACTCTTCACTTTCCACCTCAATGTGATGGGAAGCTAACTCTTTCCAACGACCAAGTTGAAGCACTTGTAATGACTTCATTTTGTCCACAATTTGAGATTCAATATTAAGATAACTAGCACCAACATTGAAAATAGTTGTGGAAGAGAAAATATTCAAATAATCAACATCACCAAGGTTAACTTTTTGTCGCTCAAGTGGCAAACAACTATGAGAAATCCGGTTTGATGGAAGATGAATTGTAGGAATAGTTTTAGGATCCATTGAAGTCTCTACAATGGAGGACCATGGTGGCCCTGGCTCAACAGGGATGCGAGGATGAATTTCAAATCTATTGACAACAGGGCACTTACTATAACCATGTGGAACAATCAAATTAAGTTTCAAAAGCTTTTCAATCACATCCTCACCTACTTCCTCTGCTGTTTTCTCTGTTTTCTCTTTAACAAGACCCTCTCCAATCCACCAATATATTGTATGCCTTTTCTTTATAACCGCACCTTCAGGAAAAATTGAGAGAGACAAGAAGCAATCTTTTGTTTCACCTTGGACATGGTTATCTATAATCTTCTTCCACTCTTTACCGTTTGATTTATTCTTGTGTTGGCTTGAAGAGGGATTTGACTCCACTTTTTCTCTCTTGTTAGCTTCAGATGTTGCTCCGGATGAGTCAAGAGCTTTTCATATGGTCAATATACACAAATCAATGCAAAAACTATAACTTTAATTAACAAAAATACTACAAAAAGATGAAATATGAAAATCATTGATGTGTATATTCCATAAGAAAACAAAAAGTAAATAAATTTTATATCTTATTTGTAACTTTTGTTTTATCTCTTTTGTAAAGAAAATGTTGGGTTAATAAATTAAGTCAACTTGGAAATAAAATTTATCTATTATAAATTAAGTGAACATGGGTAAATCAAATTTCAAGTAAAATCCAAACCTTTTTTCCTCATAATTACCACTAGTATAATTTATAATTTCTTTTAAAAAAACATAACTTGTAAAAAATAAAAATTTAAATTTCTAGTTTACAATCATGCACTTTTTTGTATTGAGTGACGACAAATAACTAGTTATACCAAATCTAAGAACATTGATTTTGTTGGTATGTATGAAATATTAAAAACAAATTATAAACATGATTGAATAAACATTCTTTTCTTTTTAGAAATACTAGTTCATTTTTTAATTTATTGATTCTTTTTCATTACAATAAAAAAGACATCCATGTTTGCAAAAAATAAATAAATTAGAAAATGAATTATAATATGTAATGTTTTACCTTGATTGGTGTCCTTTGGCAGCAATTTTTGAGTTGATTCCCTGATTCTTTCGCAAATATTTTTTATATCTTTCAACTTGTTCTTGTCTAAGTTGCGAAGATGGTTATCCACTAAAGTTAATGTGTCAAGGAGTTCTTCTTCATTTTCCTTCAATATGGAAAATAAATTCTTTATTTTTTCTAGCTCGACTATCAAACTTTTTAACTTCTCCTCAGTTGATGCATCTATTGTCTTTGTTTTTGTCATTTTCAAGCGTTTCAGCAACGAAGGTATTGCTTTCATAGGATTCGTTCGAATGGACATTTTCCTACAATGAAATAGGAAAACAAATTGTTGCTAGATTGTGTAGCTTCAAAATGATGTTGAGTATATAGCTTGAAAGGAAGAGAAAAAGTTATAAGTATAAAAAAATAATGATTATAATCTATGCGGTGTTTGCATAATAAAAAATAGAAGAAAAGAGAAAGAAACATAGTCTATGATAAATAATATGATAGAATAAAAAAAAAGAGAGGTTAAAAGCATTTATAAGTATATTAAAATTAAAATTCTTAATATAAATAATGGTGTAATAGGAAAAGGAGAAAAAGATGTAATAAGTTGATGTATTAGAAGAAAACTACAATTGTTTTAGCTTTATGAGGAACTAATGAAAAAAAAATTGAAAAAAGGAAGATAAATATATACATATGATTTTGTTAGTTATGGTATCAATTTAATACAATTGTAAGGAAGGAATCAAATAAAAGTTTCACGTCATTCTCTGATTCCAATTTAAACTCAGAATCCAATTCTTGATCGTAATTACCAACAAGAGGAGGAACAGGTACAAGTATTATGCTCTTCATGTTCTTTATATTAGAGAATAAATTTGGTGTAAGAGATGGAGGGATGCCAAGAAAACTGGTTACGATCTTCATAATGCTGAATTTGGTAATTACTTGATATTGAATATTAAATTTTGGAATGTAGTAATAATGCAGGGAGGAATCTTTTCCGCTTTAGAAACTGATTGAAGAATGGCATATATATCTGGTTTGGTGTAAGTTGGGCATTAAATTATACTAGTTGACAATGGCAAGCAAAGAACCTAAGCATGAAATCATTCTTTTCTTCCATGAAAAGTTGCAATGATCTTCTATCCTTTCTTTCACAAGTGGAATTCACTAAAAAAATATATATATTTTAGTGAAAAAAATCTTATTCTAAATATTTATTTGTGTATTATATGAGTGTTATAAAATTATAGAAGTTATAACTTTAAGCATGTAGTAAATCATTTACTAATATGTTATTAAAGTGAAAATTTATACTATTACTTACTCATTTTATGCATTGAGCTTGTCTATATCATTGTTATGTTTTCAGTCTTCTAAAATAAAGGCTTCATCTAGAGAAATTAGTTTTAAGGAAAACAATGACGTCGAGTAATTTATATAGCTGACCTCATAAAATAAGATAAATTTATTATTATTATTATTATTAACACTATTTATATTTTTTAAAATTTAAAACTAATTGCAAAATATATAAATAATTTAAAGAGTAAATTGTATCATTTTAACAAAAAAAAGCACCGACATATATATATATATATAAAGTTTGATAATACGTGAATTTATAGTTTTTAATTTTAAAATTAAAATTTAATTTAAAAACAAAACTTTTTTCATAAAAAAAATAAAATTACTTTAAATATTTTTATAACAGTTTTAAGTAAACTTTTACTGTGTATTTGATCAGATGTTTTAGTTAGTAAATTATTAACTAAAAAATTTGTTGAAATTTTTACTAAAGTAATTTATTTTAATAATTTTTAGTATTTTTTACATAATTAATAATGTTTTTAAAAAATTTATTTTAAGTAATTTTTATATTTTTTAATTTTTAATTTAAATATTTTATGTATTTTTATTCTTAATATAATTTATAATTTAATTATTTATTTATTTATTTAATTTTATAGGTTTAATATTATTTTATAATAATATTATTAATTTTGATAAATTTGTTTATATATTATTTTAAAATATTATAAATGTGTTTGATAAGATATTCCAGCTAACTTGAAAATTTGTTAAACTCAATTTGATAAAATAATTTATTTTAATAATTACTATTGTTTTAGAATATAATTAATATTTTAAAAAAAACTATTTTGAATAATTTTTAGGTAAATATTTTTTATATTTATCTTTAACATATTTTTATAATTTAATCTTTTATTTATTTATTTGTATAAATTTAATATTACTTAATTTTTTATAATAATACTAATAATTTTGATAGATTTATTTTTATATAATCATAAAATATATTTTAAATTACTTTTATAATACATACTATTTATTTTAATTATTATATTATTTATTTTATTTTATTAAAAATATTACTGTTAAAAATCATTTGAATTTTATTTATATAAAAATTAAAAATAAATATTTCTATTAAAAAATTATTTAATTAAATTTTAATATACTTTTTATTAAAAATATAACATACTTATCATGTTTTAATTTATTATTTAATTATATCTTTATTTATCATTTTAATATTTATTTCAACACTTAATTTTATCAAATATTTTTTATTTAAATAGAAGTTTATCAACTTTTAACTTTCAATTACCTTTTCAGCTTTCAGTTAATTTATCCATTAATTTATCAAGCACACAGTATATTTTAAATTATTATTTTAATTACTATATTATTTTTTTTATTAAAAATATTAAATTTTAGATAAAAATTTAAAGTTATAAAAATAACTACTTTTGAATAAAAAATTATTTAAAATTTATTTATATATAAATTAAAAGAAATAAATTTTTAAAAAATAAATTTTATATAATTAATATTTTAATATATTTTTGTTAATAATGTATATCATATTTATCATGTTTTAATTTATTTTTAACTATATTTTTATTTTATTTATTTATTTAATTCAACAATTGAGTTTTACAAAACATCTTTAATTTAATTAATAGTTTATCAACTTTCAGTTGGTTTATTTTTTAATTTTATCAAACACACCCTTAAAATAAAAATAAAAATTTAATTATTATTTTTAATTTTAAAATATTTTCATTCTTAACTTTACTAAATCACTATCTCTAAACTATCAACTCAATATCGTCTCATCGTGCTCACTCACTACCTTCCACCATTGCCACCTTCAAACCATTTCCAAAATCATCACCATCATCATTGTATCACAATTATTATCATTATCATTGTCACCGTCAAAATCAACATGTTATACTCACCATAACTACTATATTAATAATAATAATAATATTACTTTTATTATTTTTTATATTTATATTTTTATTATATTAAAAAATTTATTTATTTATTAACTTCTTTTATCTACTTTTTATAAATTTACAATAAAATAAGTAATACTCTTTCATATATAAAAATTATATTTAATTTGTAGTATTATAATATAATTTTATATTATATAAATTTTTATAATATAATATTATATATTATTTCGTATAAATAACTATTTAATTATAAAAAAATATAATAATAATATATAAAATTATTTATTTTATATATTATTTATCAAATAATATATAAAATATAAAATTAAATAAATAAATAATATTTTTTATATTATAACTATCACACTACTATCATTATTTCATAAATACTATTGTCACAATTACCATTATTACCATTGTCACCACCATCGTAATAATAATAATATTGTAATTTTTATTATTTTAAATAAATTTATTTTTTTAAATTAATATTTAGTTTTTGTAAAATCATAATAAAATGATACAATATCATAATTTATTCATTTTTAAAATAATTTTTAAAACCAAAAATTAAAATTAAATTAATTTTAAAAAAAATTAAATTTAAAAATTAAAACTTAAATATTTATCCGAACAAAACTAAATAATGATATTATATTATTGACTTTGTTATTATTTTAGTTAATATGCAAGGAGAACTACTACCAACTCAACCCTTATGAATTGATAAAAACTATGCAATAACATGAGACTTTTCAGGATTGCATACTATTGTAAAAGTAATATGGCTCGGTTCATTTAATATTAATAACGCAAGTTGAGAATACAGGACGAGTAGATGATGATATTTTATTCTCATAAAAAATTATAATTAATTGAAAAATAGTATATATACAATTTTTAAAGTGATTAATCATTTTATTAAAAAAATCAATTTTATAGCAAAATATTTAGATATATAAAAATAAGAAATATATTAAATGAAAATAATCTTTTTATATAAAATATAAGAATAAATTTTTACTATTAGATCTTATAATGAGTGATTCAGATTAAAGCATAAATCATACAATTATTTTATAAAATAATTACAGAATTTTTTAAATAATTATATAATTTATAAATTTAATTGAACTTTTTATATATGATTATACAATATATATTTATTATTTTAAAAAAATTCATAAATGAGGATCCTCACTAAATGCATCTCTAATAAAGACATTTGTATATTTTTATTTAAAAAAATTGTACTATAATGTGTAAATAGCATTGTCATAGAGATTACAAATATATATATATATATATATATGAAGCATTTGATGGCATGGATTTATTTTGCCTCTCTCTTTAATAACACTCGTTTCAAATGAATGGTTTTGGATTTGTTTTATTTCTTCATAGTCAACCTAGGAAAGAATTTAAGAAAATTTGGTAAGTCAAGTTGCAAATGCTTGAGGTACCTCACACACAAGATTTCCAAAGACAACCTGCAGCCCATATGTTTTATATTGTTCAAAGTTTTGAGTTTTCCTCCCGTTATGTATAACATTCTCAAAGTCGAGAATTCACGTATATGTCGCGGGATTGATTGGATTGATTCTTCAGATGAATCAGATCCAAATTGCAGCAAATTTGGAATTTGCTCTCCAGGACATCCTTCAAGATGCAACTTCTCCAAACTTGAAGGTAACATCATCAAAATGTCATTGTACCTTGTGCTAGACGCGCCCCATGATATTTTCAGACACTTGAGTTTTGACAACATTCGAAAGCTTTCAACCTTGTTTTCATAGATCATAGCCCCCGTTCCTATACATATGCTAAGTCGCTCTAGTTGTTTCAATTGTGCAAGATCTGAAATTGCACTCGGAATAGAGCTTCCTATCAAAAATCCTTTAAGTACTTTGAGCTTGGTCAGCTTCTCAATCCCCTTCGGAAAACTATCCAATAGGTAGCACTGTGACACATTCAGGTACCTTAGGTTTTTCAAAGATACAATACCATTCGGTATTGTTTCTAGATTGTGACAAGCCTTGAGATCAAGATTTTCTAGGCTCTCTAGTTGAAAAATCGAAGGTGGCAACTTGGATAATCTTGATACCCCTCGAAGACTAAGAAACTTCAAATACTTTTGATTCCTAAGTTCATTTAAGAATTCTTCACTCTCCACTTCAATGTGGTGTGAAGTTGAATCTTGCCAACGACCAAGATGAAGCATCTCCAAATTCTTCATTTTAGCCATCCATTGAGGTTCAAAATTAAGATAACTAGCACCAATGTTAAAAACAGCTTTCCAATGTTTAGATTTAAAACCAACATCATCACTTAATTTAACTTGTCGTTGATCAAGTGCTAAACAATCATGGTTGACATCTTCGTATTGAGAAGAGGCTCTTATTTGTGAATAAATTCCATAAACATGATCATATTTTAGTAACTCACGACCAAACCAATGGTTAATTTTGAATTTATTCACATTGGGACAAATGTCATTACCATGTGGTACAATTAGTTTACGAATCTGAAGGTCATTAAAGATATCTTCACCTTGTTTTTCTACTTCTTCTAGCCGCTTTGTATTTTCTAGTAAACCCACTCCAATCCACCAATAAATTACATGCATCTTCTTTACAACAACATTTTCAGGGAAAACTAAGAGAGACACTAAGCAACGTTTTGGAAGAGGATCAAGAGTGTCATAACAAACCTTAAAGCTTTCCAAGTCCCAAAGCTGGCTTGAAGAGAGTGGTGGATGCATGTTTTCTCTTTTGCCTGATGACTCAGCAGCTTCTACTGTACTTTGAGGAGCACTAAGTGGTAGCAACTTTTGAGTTGAATTCCTTATTCTTTTGCATATGTCTTCCTTCTCTTCCAACAACTTAGGTATGTTAAAGTTGCGAAGATAACCATACACAAGTGCCAATGTGTCAAGAAGTTCTTCTTCATTTTTCTTTACTATGGAAAACAAGTCCTTTATCTTCTCAAGCTCCGATTTCAAATCATCCAAATGACCATCTTTTTCTATGCTCGCCAAACGCCTCAGCAACATAGTCACTGCTTGGGTGGGGTTTGTTCGAATAGACATTTTTCAATAATAAAATTGGTGACAAAGTGTTGTGAGGTTCTGTAGCTTTATGAGACATAGATATAAGAAAAAGAAAGAATGCTATTCGTATATATATTTGGTACCTTATAGAATAAGTTCTTGATTCATTTACTCAATCTATTTCAACTCAAAGTAAGGTACTAAATAATGGCAAGTTTTCAAGTCATTCTTTTGGAGTTGAAAGAAAGGAATCCAAATGTTGACATTGATTTTAAATTTGTAAATATTTAATATTAGAGATTAAATAAAATTAAAAAATTTAATAATTTATCTGTATAATATTATTAAAGAACACCTTATGACAATAATTAATAGTAAAAATACATAAAATAAAATCATATTTTGGTAATGAATAGTAATAGAATAAAGTAAAATAAAATAGATCAGATAATAAGATAAAATGTTTTCTATACTATCTGGTGAGTACAAAACAGAATGACATGTTCCGGATCTTTTACGTTAAGAGTTTATCAATTAGTAAAATAATGTTACACTCAGTTACATATATATCCTTGTTCTGATTAATGCTTGGTTGAATAAAAAACTTACATTTATCCAAATAAAACTTTTTTTCAAATATGCTAATTTATGAATACTATATGTATGAATTTTTTAAATTTAAATTTTTTTATTAAAAATAATAAATAATAATAATAAATATTTTTATTATTAATAATACATATTATATTATATTAAAATTAAAATTATATTAAATTAAATTAAATATTCCATCCTAATATTTTATATCTAGATGGAGGTAAATATTATATTTGATATAATATATATATATATATATATATATATATATATATAAGTTAGATCTATTTATATTAAATTTAAAATTTAATTTTTATATTAATTTAATAATTTTTTTATAGATTAAAAAATTTATTGATCTAACTGTTTAATTATATTATAATATTTTTATAATTATATGTATTAAATTTTAAATAATTTAAATATTTATAAGTATATATTTAATTATTAATATTTATATATATTTAAATAATATGTTAAAAATTAAAATAAATTTATATGATAAAATATATATTAATTTTATTTTATATAATATTTTATAATTATAATATATTTAATAAAAAACTTTTAGAGTAATGTTAGATTGATAAATATGATATTCTATAAAAAAAATTATTAACTTAGTATATATATTAAATTTAACATTTAGTGTCATTTTATTTTTATATATTATTCAAAAAATTGAGATAATTATTTTTTGATATTGTATAAATTATAAAAAATTATTAATTTAACAAAAATTTTACGTTTATTTTAATAATTATATCATCTAAATCATTATTAAAATATTTTATAATGGATAATTTTTGACAAATATTATTTTATCAGAAAAATATTTAATAAAATTTAAAATTATTATTATTTATTTTTTAAAATTTTTATTAAAAATAAATTATTTTTAAATATATATATATATAAGTTAAATATATTTTTTATTCTTTTAAAATTTAAAAATATTGATTTTAGTTTTTGATTTTTAAAATTTTTGGTTTTGATCTTTTATTTTTAAAATAGATTAATTTTAATTTTTATTATTAAATGTATCATATATCAAACATTAGTGTATGTCATGAGTTATTTTAGAAATCAAAATCAGTATATTTTAAAAAATGAGATTAAAACTAAAAATTTTAAAAATAAGAGGCTAAAGTTAAATTTTAAAAATTTTAAAAAATAAAAATATATTTAATCATATATATTTAGTTTTTTTTTATGAAATGTTTAATTTAATTAGAAGATTTAGATAAAATAATGTACATTAAAAAAAGACAAGTTTAATATATATTTTTAAGTTTCAAATATAGTATAATTCTCGACATATATTAGATTTAAGTTTATTATAATTATTTAATATCGAAGACTAAATTAGAGTTGACTTTTTGTAATCTGTTTAGATTAGTTGTCGTATCAAATTAAACTCAACATCAGAATAAAAGAATCAAAGGGAAACCTTAGAGTTATTCTTTTGAAATAGAAACAATAGAATCCACTGTTGATATTGATTTAAAATTTGTATTTATATAATATCAAAAGTTAAATTACATATATATATATATATATATATATATATATATATATATGCATATATCCTTATTCTATATAATGTTTTGTTGATTGTTGAAAATTTCACAAATTAGAATTTGAAGACTTCTTCATATGCTACTTTTTTTGTATGTATTGTATAATAATTTTTTTTCAAAATTAGCAAGATATGTATACATTGTACGACTATTTCTAACATAAATAAATTTAAAGATAAAGTAACAAATGTAATAGTAAGTATTTTTATTATTAATAATAAATATTATATTATTTTATTTTAAAATTAATATTCCATTATATTGTATTAAATATTTTTTCTCTTTTTATTTTTCTCTTTATATATATATAGTACGAGTATTTCTAAATTTAAATAAAATAATCAATGATAATAGTAAATATTTTTATTAATAATAATAATTTTGTGTATTAAAAATAATATTGCATTGTATTGTATTAAATATTCTTTCTCTCTTTATATATATATATATATATATATATATATATATATATATATATATATATATATATATATATATATATATATATATATATATATATATATATATATATATATATATATATATATATATATCCTTCAGTGCAATATTGAGTCTAATTAGAAGGTTTAGATAAATTATAGTTTAACCATAGAATCAATTTTTGACACGTTGATTTAAGTTTTAATAACTACTCAATATTGAAGGTTAAATTAAAGTTGATTTTTCCGTAACTGTTTAGATAAATTGTAGCATTAAATTAAACTTAACATCACAAGAAAAGGAATCGAATGACAAGTCATTCTTTTCAAGTCGCAAGAATAGAATCTAATTGTTAACATTATTGATTTTAAATTCGTCATTGCTTAATATAGAAGATTGAGCTAAAGTATTATTTTAAATAATTTGTTTGAATAATATTATTAAAAAAACACCTTATGGTAATATTTGGTAACTAAATAAAACAGAATAAATTAAAATAGAAAAATAAAGTATAACTAGACAATAATATCTTAGATAATAGGTACTATTAAAATAGAGTAAAACCTAATAGACATGAACGAAATAGAATGTTTGGTAGCTACTGAACAGAATTACATCTTCTGCATGTTTGCTTTTGAAGCTTAAACAAAATAGAATATTATGTTCAATTATATGTATATATACTAATTCCTTAAGTGTTTGGGTAGAGTTCATCACCTTTTTTTTCCACCAGCGTAAGCAAAATCAGGAACTTCACCAACTTCCCAATCCTCCTTTGATATTAGAACCATTCCTCATTTTGAATGTGACAACCGTGTAGCCAATTTTGTTAATGTTCTAAACCTCTTCCACAAGTAAGACGCCAAACCATAATTGTTTTACAGTTTGGTTTGTAATTTTTTGTTTACAAAATCAAATCTAATACTGCATCCATTATATATGTTATCAACTTTATCCTTACTTTAGTAGCCTTTAAGTATGAAACTCCACTTCAAAACATGTATAGTTTTATTTTAATATAAATCTTCTTATTCTTAGTTATAAATTATGAATGTTTTTTTTTTTCTATATTTTACTTTTACCATAAATTTGAACATGCCATTCTACATTCGTTTGACGGTATTCTTGTAATTAATTTTTTAATAAAATTAAAAAATAAAATAACTAAACAAAATCAAATCACCAAAAATTGATTTAGTTTTCATAATGTATTTCAAAAGAACCAAACCAAACCACAGGTAATTTTATAAGTTTAGAGATAGTTTTTTTCTTCTAAAACTAAATCAAAGTGCACCTTAAGCATCCCAACCCAGGACTCACAAGTCAATACCATCAACTGCAAAGAGAGTATGAGACAACCAGCCTTATACTGAATTTATAGACTACGTATTTAGATTTTAGATTAAATACAAGATACAGCAAAGCAATGGAATATCACAATTTATCACTCCAACAACACAAGGTCAATCCACTCAAGCTGGCTATTTTAGTGCTATATATACTAATATGAGGAATTGTCTCATGATTAACATAGAAGACCAAACTCTGGCTAATATGTTGTTGAGGAATGACAAGATCAGAAGATTTAAGGGAGTCATAAGTTTATTCTTGAGTTCATTTCTGATCAACACATTCTGAGCTGGCCAAAGAGGTTATCCAGATATCATCAGATTTTACCGGCTCATCATCATCATTTCTGTGCCAACTCCAGAAAGCATGCGTAGAGTTTACAATCTTCAGTTCGCCATGACCAAAACTGGCTTCACGGAATTCTGACCACTTTGGCTGTGGATTTATATACCTGTCAGCAAACAATTATGTGACCATGTAAATGACAAGAATGATATAAGAGCAAATTCAACCAGCATGTGTGTTGAGAAATTGTAAATTAGAAAACAACCTCAATGTCCATTTTTTGGGATAATAAATGGTTCAGAGAACATATTTACTTGAAATGTTCAGGGCAGAATCAAACTTACTTAGGAGCTAAACCTTCTTTGTTTCCTCCATCACCAATGGTTATATGGACTGCACCACAAGTATCAAGTCTTCCATTGTATACACGTTTCTGTCAATCAAGCGAGGAACTGTTTAAGATCCTATTACAATTAAAGAATACTTAAAAGAAATGGAACACTAAACCACATAGGCTTACTGAGCGTTCATAAGCATGCACATGACCAGCAAGAACCAAATCGACACCGGCAGCATAAAGCAGTGGCTCCATAGCTGCCATCATATCATTCCCTTCACCTTGGTGAGCTGTGTTACTGTTATACCATGGCACATGAAACAACGCTAGCAACCAAGGTGTCCTTTTCCTGTCCACCTTTGATAGATCTTCCTGTAGATCATATACAAGAACATTAACCCTGAGTGCATAAAAAAAATTGAGAGAAAAGCCATAGACAAGGGGCCTTGTATTCTGATTTTGGGGCTATTGAGAGGAAGTATGCAAGTGAAATTGTTAAATGTCATGCATATATTCATGGTTGACAGGTAAAGAATGAATGAAGATATTCAAATTATTATAAGCGGAAGTTAAAAAGAATATTTTTAGCAAAACACCTAACTTCACTGTGTGTCTCACTCTTCTCCTTATACATACGTATCTATTGTGTAACTATGTATAGTGGAGGATATTTCAACATCAGATGAGATCTCCAATATATGAGTTCAAGACCTGATTCCTGTTCTGGTCGTATTTAGGTTTCTAATAATTAAATACATTGTTCACCTGAGACATACCCAAGTGCAATGCATGGTTCATCACCAAGGATTTTGCACTTTAATATGTGATAGTAGGCATCATGTATAACTGTAAAAGACATATCTAAGAAGAAAGAAGCAGTTCTGTCTTCTAGATTCTTCATAATTTCTAAATGTTTCAAGATGGAAGAAATAAGGATGCTAATCATAGCTCATGTTAAGTCATTGCAACTAATAACAAGACACGAAAACTAAGCCTTATCTAAGTAGATGGAACCGGCTATATGAAACAATTTATTTCATTGCGAACATCTATAACAAGACAAATGATGAAAAAAATATGGAAACAATGACATTGTAAAAGTCGAAAAGAAATATAATGTATCAACATATGAAGGCATTTAGAATACAGGGTAAACAACCTTCGTTTTTGTTTGCTTTTTTAAACTCTAGTTGGCAGGTAATTACCATTGTTTATAACCAATAGCAATCTCTGGGCATCAAGTAAAATAGAATTTCCAATGCAATATTCTCTTTGGAAAAATACTTGAAAGCTAACACAGTTTAAAATTTCAAAGCAACGATCCTTCTCATTGGCCATGATGAATCATGCATTAAATATCCCAAGAGTCTAAGACTGCCGCAGAGATCAAATTTAATTTTCCCTTATGGATGTGAGACATACTACTCCTAATAGTCAAATTATTATGTCTTTCTAACCATTACCAAGAATGCTTTTCAACTAAGATGTGTAAGATAAAACACAAAATTTAAAATTGAAATCTAACGCAGAAGAAGCTTTTGTCTTCCATATTCATTATCTCGACATGTACTTACTAGATAGAGATGGCAATAGATCCAATAACACTCACTAGTCTGAATTTAGTAACACCTAGTCAATTGAAACAACCAACTTACCTTTAGCCAACTATATTGTTCTGAGTACTCATCATAATCAGCATAGGACCCAAGCATGATAATGTGAACCCCTGCAACTTCAAATGAATAATAGAGATTTGAATTTGATCCGCTTTCCTCAAATGGCATTTTCCATCTGGAATTATAAGACACAAACCCATCCTTTAACAAGGGTATGTTCTCCTCTTCATGGTTCCCTTGTGTAACCATCCATGGTCTTGCACTAGCAAGTGGCTGCACTAGCCTACCAAATGTGTCCCAGCGATGCTGGATATAATCAGCATATGAAAGGTCTCCTGGAAGCAGGTGAACATCATATTTACATTGGTCAATGTGATCTAATGTTGATTTAGTCCAACCAGTTTGACCCAGATCCCCAGCCACAGCAAAAGTGATTGGAAATTGAGCTGGAGGAGTTCTGAGCTGGAACTCAGGACCTTGTCCACCACATCGGTAATAGTACACAGAATTATGCTCCAAAGGCCCAATTACAGTATGGTGTATCTTCCCTGAGCTATAGAATAGATAACTATAAGAGGCAGTCTCTCCTTGGGCCACAGACTCATGTCTCCCTGGCAATGTTCCATATTCTACAATTGAAGGAGCAGACTTATCATCGGTAATCCAGGTAACTCTCATGTGCCGGTCTCCTGCCAAAGAAATGTGTACCTGGAATACACACTTTGCACATTAGAATTGATACTACTTGGTAATATAAAGTAACAAACTTAAAAAGTTGATATGCTCATTTAAACTAAGAGCCATGGTTCACACTTCACAGACTAATTGTCCTGAAACTGGCATATAATTCACCAAAGTGAAGGAGGCTGTTTAAGTTTAATAAGAAACATTTAAATGAAAGTATTTGTCTCAGTATAAGCATTACACCAAACAACCAATCATTACAAATATATATATCATTTCAAGATGCCTGACGAGACAAAAAAATAAGCATTATAACCCTAAAATCTTAGGGACTGAAAATATTTTAAGGATAAGGATTGAATATCATCCACAATGTAGTGCCAACCTCTTGAAATAATTGTCATCACAATCAAGAACAAACATGAGACTACAATGACAAAAATGCTGAAACCATAGGAATTAAAAAGCTGTTCCCAAATTGTGCAAGGCGAATACAATAGTACTATCACCAACTAATCCACTGTCATGTGTCTCAAATCTCAACCAAATACTCACAGCTCCATAAATCACAATTTCTATTAGCCAAACTCCATAATGGAAAACGAAAATCAGAGAAAACATTATTACAGAAGGGAGGCAGAAACTGAAAAAGAACAAAAGTAGCACTCAATGAGGGCAAACAAAGAAAACCATTTTTCACACATTCAATTTGCAAAGTAAAGAGAAAACTCTCTAAACTAAGATACACGAGAAGAAACATAAACAGGGGAATTTTATTTTTTAAAACAAGAAAGAAAGAACACAGATTCAGAAGCAAAAACACAATAAAATAAAATAAAATGGGAAAGTGTAACATTGATGGATTAGTAAATGAAAAAGGTGATTTTGTTGGAGAATGTGATGATGAGATAAAGAGTGAGACCTGTTGAGGGTAAGAGGAGGGTTTTGAATCCCATGGGAGATGCAAGGCTTTTCGAGGCTGAGGACGAGTGTAATCAGCTGTAGCAGTTGCAAACACAACCATTAAAACCGTTAGAATCAGTTTGGGTTCCATTTTTGTATCAACAAAAACCTCTGCAAGCTTTGGATGAGCACGACAACAATGTACTTGAGGAATCTATCACCAGCACACCATGATTGATGTTGGTGGATTTTGTTAATTGTACATCACCTTTTTGTCACTGTGTCACTGATTTGTTTTATAATGTCATATAAAACAGTCAAGATTCCTGAACAAAAAGTCGGTATTAATAATTTGAAAATACAATAATTATATATAATCTCAGATTCGTTAAATACGATGAATAATGAAAATATACTGTTCTGAAATAATCGAATTTTTAATCATTTAATTTATACTTTCTGGAACGCGTGTTCTATAAAACATATAATTAAAGTGATGTAAAATAAAAAATAATTTATTTTGTGAAAAATCAAAAAAAAAAAAAAAAGTAAATCACTTTAGTCAACAAACATTGTGTGTTATTATATTAATTTTTAGTATACTTTGCATTAAATCAGTGTTATTAAAAAAATGTACTTTTCTATATTAATTATCAATTATTAGTATGGTGTTTTATATTTATTATTAAATTAATGTTTTAAAAATATAAAATATTACTGTATTTATCTTTATAAAAAAACAAAAGAAGTAGTATATAAAAGGATAATTTTGATAACCGATTTTTTGTTTAAAAAGATTAATTCAATGACAAAATTTTTAAAAGAATAAGACTGGTAGCATGTTAAATTTTAAGAAACCAATTTAACCATAAAAATATTTAAAAAAAAATAATGTAATGACCCATTTATTACAATCATTTCACTATTCAATAATAAAATATGTTAAAGAATTGGTCTTTATTATAAATAATTAAATTTTAAAAAGAAAAAGGTTTGGAATGATCAGTATCATCATTCTTTTTTCTTAGGTTGATTTATCCGTTTCTTTTCGATTAAAAAAATAATGAAATGGGCTTTTTCCCGTTATCTCTCCGCATAACGTGGAAAGACAAAAGCTTCATTCAAGGCCCATAGATTCCTGCTACCATATTTGTGCTACAGCCTCTCTCACTTACACATGAAGCCATTGATGATTACGTAATCCCACACTACTCACAAGTTCCACTTTTTGAGTTGAGGCCAGCTTTAGCTCTCCTTCAATATTCTTTTTAAGAATGGATAAAAATATAAATTAAGAAAATAGGGAAGAAAAAAAATAGAAATATAAAAATATTTTTTGGTATTTAAATATACATGAAAATAAAATAAAAAAATATTTTTACAGGATTTATTTAAAATTTATCTTTAAATAGCAAGAATAAATGGGAGGAAAAGTTTAAACTTTTTATATTTAATATTTTAATTATTAAATCATTAATTTAAAATAAAAATGTTATGTTAATAAAAAATAATACAATAAAAATTAAAATATTTTAAGTTTAATTTAAATTTATTTATATAATATGAAATAAAATATAGGTATTTATTTGAAAATTTAGTAGAAGGAGAATTCTCAAAGTACAGGTCTACCACGATTTTATCAAAGAAAATAAATTTAACTGTAATATTATGAATTTTTTATGTGTCTCTTTGATTAAAAAAAAATGTCACTCTTTACTATATTATTATATTAAAATTAAAATTTTAATTTTAAATAAAGAACAATACAAAAATATTTATAAAATTGTACTTAAGTTTACTAAAAAAAATTCAGTTATTGTAAAATGAAGTTGTAATATAAAAACAGGTGCATGTACAAGTTTGAAGAAAACAGAGGGACTTTTATATGTGAATTTCTTCCGTTTTTTATATATGAATTAAAAAAAGGGAAAAAAAATTATTTGTTTATTTTATTTTTTTTTAAATATCAATTATTTTTATACATATTTTTTATATTTATTTAGTTATTATTAACTAAAATAAATGCAAAAATAAAAATTAGATTTTATATATAAAAAATAAATTAGAATAAATAAATTTTTAAAATTAATAATTTAATTTATATTTTTTAATATTCATGTTTCTTTTCTTTTTAAACAGAAAAAATTAAAATAAAAGAAGTAACATTTAAGAAAAAGTCAAAACAAGCGACGACCCAAGCTTTGTTATTTATTTCACGTTTTTAACAAATTATTCTTTAGGATAAAATATTTTTTGAAATATTTTATTTAAATAAAATTTAAATTTTTTATATTTGGATAATAAATTTTAAAATTATAATTTAAATAAAATAATTTAATTTTTATTATATACATTCTACTTTTAAATATTTATGAGTTTTTTATTTTTTATTCATATATTTTTTTTATTTTTAAATTTTAAATTTTTTATTTAAATATTAAATAAATGTTTAAATAAAATAGCAATTCAGAAACTATACAAAATAAAATATAATAAAATCTAATTAAATCTAATAATTAAAATATTGTATGCTTAGATAAGAGAGAAATATGAAATAAAATTTAAGAAAACAAAAAAAATAAAGGAGAAAAAATAAGAAAAAAACAATAAAATTTTATCTATTTTAAAAAAATTTAAATTATTTTATTTTAGTTTACTAATTTTTTTAAAAATATAAATTTTTTTAAGAAAATATTCAAACAAAAATTTTTAATATTTAATTTTTTTTAATTAATTTTATTTCTTAAAATAACTCATCCAAATAAAAAATTAATAAATTTTTTAATATGTATAAAAGGTAGATATTGAAAAGTTAATAAAGAGTAATTTTTATTAAAAATATATTTAATATTATTAATATATAATTTTTATTTTTTTATAAAATTTATTTGATATAAATTTCTATTAAATATTTTAAACCTATTAAAATAACTATTAGTTTAATCACAAGAACTTGGGTGAACTTAGATTCTATTATTGAAAGAAGGGAAATCACATAAAGTGTTAATATGATATTATTTGTTTTTTAGTTAGAGAAATACTTTTCTTACTTTTGAAAAAATATGTTTTCTCATAAAAATATATAACTCAAATTAATTTATATATAAATTGTAAAAATATTTAATAATTGAAAATTAATTCAGTTTAACTTTAAATCAAAGGCACGCATAAGTGTCTAAAGGGGAAAAAGGAATGATGCTTTGTAGCAACCGTTTTAAAATGATACCTTCCTCTGTTGTGTTGGTTTATTCACTCATAAATTAGTTTTTTTTCACTTTAATTTATATAGCTTATATTGTTGAACACCCTCCAGTGACATATGAGACCCAATTACTTCAATCACAAAAAAATAGAACAATTTTTTTTCTATTTTAAATATAAATTCTGTACTTGGAAGACAGGCAAGAAATAAATAAGATAGAAAGAATAAACGGATATATATTAATAAATTCTTTCGAAAAAATGAACTGAAAGTTTCTTGGGTACTATATATATTTTTAATCTATGTAAAATTTAAAAACAAAATTATAGTACGATACATTTTTAATGTCAAAAATGAAGAATTAATTTGATTAGATAAAAAATATTGATAATAGAGATTTTAAATTATATAATAACTTGCAAATTTATATGAAAATTCAAATAATTTTATTCAGATAAATCTTTGTCTAACTATATATAGATAGTTTATATTAAAAAAATTAAGTTATATAATAATTTAAGAATAATATGAATTTTTAAAAATTTAATTTAATTTATATTTTTAATCTTTATCATTTATGATAAAATATAACAGTAAAAATTGGTTGTCATATTCCCATATAAAAAATATTTTTATTTAATCTATTACTTTTATATAATATATATATATATATATATATATATATATACCTTTGATAATTATTATAAATATTAAATTTTATCAACTTAACCTAATATAATTCTAATATATATATATATATATATATATATTAAATTTGAGATAATTTAATTAATATTTAAAAATATATAAATAAACAGTATGTTGATTTTCATTTATTTTAAATAATAATCATATAAGTTAGTAGATTAATCTAGTAACGACAAACTTGAAATTAAAATAGTTCTATATAAATATTCTGAATCCAAATATCATTTTTATATTGTATAAAAAAATTAAATATTAAAAATAAAATGATGTTATGAATAAATTTAAAATTATATAAAAAAATCTATATACTTGATTAATTTACTTCATGTAGTTGACATATGTAAAAAGTTATAAAAACTGTATATTTATTGAGTAACATTTGCTGTCAATATCTGATTTGTGTTAGTATTTAGCAATTACTAATGTATACTAATTTTCTTATTTCTAACACTTAACAAATGGTTATAAACGAAAACAAAATGAGAGTGTAATTTATTTTAAAAAATGTAAAAGACAAAAGGGAGAATAGATAGAAAAGTGAAGGATAACGTGAAACTTTTGTCATTTGGTTCCTTCCTTACATTGCGTGTATGTTTAATTTGTTGTGATTGTTTATCTAAACTTTTTACCTACAAATATCTTTCTATCTTGAATTTCTCATAAAGCCACAAAATTTGCCACCACTCTATCTCCAAATAGAAAAATGTCTATACGAACAAACCCCTTGAAAGCAGTGCCTTTGTTACAAAAGCGCTTGATAAGAGCTAAGATGACGGAAAAGATACCAGTAGTTGAAAAATTGGAGAATTTGATGGTGGAGCTAAACAACATAAAGGATTTGTTTTCCACAGTAGAAAGAAACAAAGAAGAACTCCTTGACACGTTAACATCCGTGGATGACCTTCTCCGCAACTTCAGCACTCAAAAATTCCGTGAGATTTCCCTTCGCATTTTGCACTCATCATCAGATGCAACAAAAGCCAATCAACACAAGGGTGAGAGCTTCCAAGCACCAATGCCTCTGTTTGCTTTTAATTTGTCTCTTAAATGTTTGATATTGGTATTTATATATTTTCTTAATTTACTGATGTTCAAATACGGAATGGGATTGATAGCAATGATAGTAGGGATCACAATTTAATTTGTTACCGACCGGTCCGGATTTTGATGGGGAAAATCCGAGTTGACAAAAATCGGGGCGGAGAAAGCTGAATTTTGAAAACGGGAACGGGAACGTGTATGGAAATATTTATATCTACCCCGCCTTTAAAATTATTAAAATATTTTTATTATTTTAAAATATTATATAAAATTAATAAGGTTATAAAAATAATAAATTATATAAATTTTAAAAAATATATAATAATTTAATAAATTATAAAAAAATTAAAATTAAAATAAGAATAATACCGGGTACGAGTACAGGGTGGATTTTTGAACCTGAACAAGTACGAGATCGGATTTAATATTTTAAACCTGACAGGGCCGGGGACGGGGATGGAAATGGGCATGAGGTGTCAGAGACGGGGAATGTGAAACCCAACTCGTCCCGTTACCATATTTATTTTAAAGATCTTAGTTTATACTATTTATTTTGATTTGATGTTGAAATTCAATATATGTATAAAACTGCTTTAATGTAAAACCAATTTTAATTACTTTTTATTTTTATTTTAATTTCATTCAACACTTAATTTTGATTTGCAATTATATATTTATAAATTATAAAACTATCATGTTTTTTAAACACACCAATATAAAAAAATTATTTATTAACAAACAAAAAATTTATCAAGTATTAAAATAATTTTGTTAGTATAGATTTTATCTAAAACAAAAACTAAATTTTTTAATATAAAATTTTAAACATTATACTAATAGATAATATAGTATACTAATATTTAATATATTAATAAAAGATATACTGTTCGTATAAAGTCATAATATCTGCATTAAAAATTTTATTTTTTAGATAAATCTACATTAATTAATAAAAGTTAATACAACTTTAAAATGCTAATAAATAATTTTTTTTATTTATGTCATTGTAATATGTATCCCATTTGATACACGTATTGCATATGTGCATCATAGGTATTGAGAAGACATCTTCAAGCCAGGAGACACAAGATAGGAAGAGTGAGGAAAAAGAAGTACCAATTGATGTGAAGTTGGAGAGTTTGAAGTCTGAGTTGGAAAACATGAAGGCACAATTTTCAACAGCAAAGAAAAATGAAGAACTCTATGGCACATTAAGAGCTGTGGAAGACCTTCTTCGGAACTTCAATGCAAAAAATTTCAGTGACATAGTCAAATCTGCAGAAGATGCTAATCAAAGTGAAACAAATTCTTCAAACCTGTCAAGCCAAGCATCAAAGAGTGAGGTGTTGGATCAAGTCTTGAAAACCATTTCCAAAAACATCAAGGACTCTACTCAAAAGCTGCAGCCTGTTGGTGTTAGTCAAAGCAAAGCAAAAGCTTATGACTCGTTAGGCCAAACATCCAAAACAGGGCAAAAATACCCCATATTGTCTTTAAGTGAACACAATAATGAGAAGGTGGATCTAGTTTTGAAAAGAATTCAGGTTAGTTATGATGCTCTTAATCTTCACTCAAGAATTTGCTTGTTGTCTCTCTCAATTTTTCCTGAAAATGAGGTTATAAAGAAAAGGCATACAATTTATTGGTGGATTGGAGAAGGTTTTGTCAGAAATTCAAGAGGGAAAACAGCAGAGGAAGAAGGTGAGGAAATTTTTGATGAGCTTCTGAGTTGTAATCTAATTGTACCACATGGTAATAACAAGTGTCCCATTGTGAATAAATTTAAAATTAATCCTTGGATCCGTCACATGTTGTTGTCATCGGTGTTAAAAGAAAATAACCAATATTTGAGACATTATTCACAAATATCAAACTCTTCTCTTCATGATGATATTGGGCCTGCTTGTTTAGTACTTGACCAAGAAAAGGTTAAAATAAGTGATTTGACACCAAACAATTGGAGAACTATTTTTAATGTTGGTGCACGTTATCTTAGTTTTGGTCCTCAATGGATTGCTAGAATGAAGTTGGTGGTGCTTCAACTTGGTCGTTGGCAAGAATCACCTTCATATCATATTGAAGTGGAGAGTACAAATTTCCTAAATGACTTGAAGGATCAAAAGCATTTGAAGTATCTTAGCCTTCGTGGTTTATCAAGAATATCTGAGTTGCCTCGCTCCATTGATCAACTTATTAGCTTAGAAATTCTTGATCTCAAGGCTTGTCACAATCTTGAAACATTACCTGATGAAATTGCATTGTTGAGAAAGCTCACACATTTGGATGTATCCCAATGTTACTTGTTGGAGAGCATGCCAAAAGGGATTGAGAAGCTCATTGAACTCCAAGTTTTAAAGGGATTTGTAATTGGTAGTTCTAGCAAGACTCCTTGTAGAATATCAGATCTTGCAAAATTGAAACAATTAAAACGATTGAGCATACATATAGGAAGTGAGGCTGTGATCCAAGATGGAGAATTTGAGAGTTTAAAAGATTTGGAAGCAGTTAAGCGTCTTAAAATATCATGGGGTGTGTTGTCTAATATAAGGTACAAAGATAATATCTTTCTCCCATTGGGTTTGGAAAAGTTGGACCTTGAAGGCTATCCTAGAGAGACAATTCCAGAATGGTTGCAGCCTGGAAACCTACCTAGTGGATTGAAGAAGTTGTATATAAAGGGAGGAAAACTCACAAGTATGTGGAAAACTACTGGAGAAAAAGGTAGCAAGTGTGAGATTGTGCGTCTCAAGTACTTAAATCATCTTCACATTGACCCTAATTTGCAAGAGATATTTCCTTCACTCAGGTATGCAGAAAAAAGACATGTCTTTTTCAACCAGTTCTATGAATGGAGCATTGATGAAGAAAGTGAAAGTATGTCCATGCCAAAATAAATGCTCAATGTTTAATATTTCAAGAACAGTGTTATTTACACAATTTTTGTATATACATGTGATTCCCACCATTTATGTTTAGAGCGTGTCTAGTTAGAGGGAAAAAAAAGTTAAGTAAAATAATAGGAAATTTAATATGTATGGTTGATTAATGATCTTGTAATTAATCATATTGTAATTGGTTATATACATTAATATATATTTTAGATATAGATAAAAATAGATTGAACTGAAATAAATTTTAAGTGTTTAAATTTAATTTATTTAAAATTAAAGTCTAACCATGTTATCTGTTATAAATATATTTTTTTTTTGTTAAAATATGTCAAATTTTAAAATTTATCAAATCTATAGACCTGTATAAAAGTTTATAATATAAAATAAATAAATAAATAGATTTAAAATCTATACAAATGATTAATTAAAAAAAGTTTGCAATCTTAAAATTTATAAGATAAAAAAGTCATCAAATAAACCTAAAATAGATATATATAAATTATTTTAAAGGTTTTTTAACTTAAAACTTTTTATAAAAATATATTTTAATAATATTTTCTAGTTGTAGAACTGTTAATCAGCTTTTACTAGTACCACTTATATAACAAATCAATCAAAATTATCTAACTAATAATAAATTTAGTATATCATTTTAAATCTTGATAACATTATAACTTGTATCACATACGGTAAGTGATGTATCACATATAACATACTTTTCTTGTATAGAATAATCTTAAAAACAAGGGATAGAGTGAAGATAGATCACATCAACCTTGTCTTGTCCAAAATTAAAAAGTATGTTAAATGAAACTTTGAAACCATGTAGGTAGATGAGATGATAGAAGGAGTCCTGTTTTGAAAATAAGAAGAAAGTGATATGATTCACCCCATTAAATTGGAACGTGAAAATATGAAATTTGAACGTGTTGAAAATAATGATAAAATTAAAAAAAAAAACTTGATTGAAATCATGATTAATTGAAGAATATCAAGGTTATCAAAAAGAAACATAATACTTATCATGATAAAATATAATTCTTTATTCAAAAATAAAATCAACTAATAATAAATTTCTAAACTTTATTATATAAAAAATCTAATTGATTTACATTAAAAAAAATCTAATAAAAAAAATAACAAATCCTAAAAAAATCTTAATTAAATTATAAATTAATCTAAATTTTTAATTTAATTTGTAAATAATTAAAATAAATTATTCACACATCAATATCAAATCATAAGATAATTTACAATAAATCAATTATAAATACTAAATAAATTTATATATAATAAATTTAAATCTTTAAATATAAAAATTTAATTATAGTAATTCTTTACGTGACACTTTCATTATATATCATCTTTTCTATTTAAAATGTATTAAATGAAATAATATAGATTAAAAAATAAAAAATACAATATATAATATAAAAAATATAAATATTATATGAATAAATAATTATTATTATTAAAAAAATTATATCATCCTTTCCTACAAATCACTGTACTCCATTTAGCATCTCTATAGCTACTAGGATTATATATCATCATTTTTCAATGACTTTTTTCGCCTCACTCAGACTTTTTTCTTTCTATTTATGTATACTGTTTGAACTGCTGGATATGTTAGAAAAATGTTGGAGTAAATGGTTGTGTTTGAACAGTGTCATAAAAAATTGAATACGCCACTCATTTTCAAAAAATAGGGCACAAAATACCGAAAATCATTAAATACTGTAACTATAATAATTTAATTGTTTAAAATAATTTATGTTATTTTGAAAATTAGGTAATATTTTTTAAAAAATAAAAGAAATAATAGTATTTAGTAATTATTAGTAAAAATACAAAAAATATTTAATTATTTAAATAAACTGTTAAATAAGATTAAAACAATCCTAGATTGCACAGTGTGGTTTTAGGCCACACCATTAATCTAAACAGTAATTTTTTTTAATAAAAAATAGATTTAAAAAATAAAGTAAAAATTAAATTAATTTACTATAACAAACAATACATATTGGATCACGTTAAAACTCGCTGCTCTTCATCTTTTAATTCTAACCCTTAAGTTTTACTCAATTAATTCTAGATTTAATTTAAGCCCTCCATTTTTCTAATTACAAATCCTCACCATCAATCCTTACCATATATATATATATATATATATATATATATATATATATATATATATATATATATTCTTAATAAAATATCTCTCATTTCTCATTTCTTCCTTCTATTTACCAACCAAAATCTCTCCCCCTTTGAAAATTCTCTTTTCTGGATTTCTCATTACTTCCATCGTCTCATCAAACCTTTCTTCATCGTTTATCATCCTTTCACCAAAAACCACCACCCTCATACATTCAATCATTAATTCCTAATCATAAATATCTATCTTTTCATGACTTAATTTTCACCATTTTCTTATCATTTTCATAACTTCTGTTTTCATCTTCCATTCATTTCAAAAATATAGAAGAAAGAAATATGATTTTTTACAATGCTTTACATTGATTTGTTTAATTTAAATAAAAAAGCACATTTCTTCTTTATCATTAATTATACTGCAACAAATTTGGCTTATAATAATACAAACAAACTTTACCTTTTATTCTTCTGCAGAATTTGTTGATATAACATTACCATATCATTCTTAGATTTCATACATTTAAATTTCAACTCATATAACATATGTTAGTTAACAACGTATCATCAAGGAAAAAATAATTTGAAATGGAAAGAAGAGAAAGATAAAAAAAAAATACAATATGAATAAAATATAAATATCAAAACTTATGAATTATTTCTTCTGGGATATCCAATCTGAGAGAGTTGCAGCAACTAAAGGAAGACCATGACAATGATAAGCAACAAATTCATCAATCTTTTCTTCAGAGATGGTCTGAGGGCTCTTACCTTCACTTTCCACACATTGCTTGATGAACTCTTTCATTTTGTCATCACTCAAAGGTTTAAGATGAATCAAATTCCTTTCACCCACCAATTGTTCAGTCACTTTCTTAATCCTGCTGGTGACAATGACAGCACCACCAGTATCCTTAGGCAAAGCATGGGAAAAGAGTAGCTTGGTCTCTTCACCTTTCTCATGAACATATAAATTACTAAACCAATCATTACAATGCCACACACCATCCAACACAATCAAGTACTTCTTCTGAGCCTTGAGTTTACCATAAAGTTTATCCACAAGCCAATCATCCTTGGGTTCCTCTGTCAATAAATCAGGATCATCATTCAAACATGCCAACATTTCCTTAACGATTCTTATATCCATTTCCTCCATTGATGTCAAATCAGACAAAGACACCCATATTGGTTGACAATATTTGTCTTGGACACGTGAATCACTCAAAACCCTTTCCACAAGTGTTGACTTTCCTGTGCCACACATCCCATGAATCCCAATAGCCTTCAACCCAAGATCATTAGATTCAAGCCAATTAACAATCTTTGAGATTTCATCATTGAATATAGAAAAGTAAGATGAATTTTTTGTGGTAGGGAACATATATGAAGTGAATGAGCTCAAGCCAGAGCTTGAGTCTGCATTCTCTTGGGACTTCTTTCTTATTGCAACAAGCTTTTCCTTAATTTTCTTCAACATTGTTTTGGGGTCTTTTCCTTGATCAAGACGAGAGAATATGGAGGAGGAGGAAGAGGAGGTGGAGGAGGAGGAGGAGGTTTTCTTGTGAACTCGACACTCGGTAAGTGCATAATCAAGTTGGTACAAATAAGAGAGGGATTCATTAGGGGGAGGTGACCAATATACCTTGTTCTCTGTGAATTCATTTTCTATTTCCTTTATTAGGGAATTGAAAGGTGATAGCAGGTTAAGATCTCTCTCTTCTTGGATACTATTCAACAAGTTTTCTTTGAGGAATTCGGCAATGTCTGAGGCCATTATCAAGGGAAGGAGTACTAAATGGAACAATGATGAACTTGCCTCGGGTGATGACAATATTATTCATAGTTTCAGCACCATTTCTAGTTTCGAATTAGATTCTATGCTTCAAGAGGGTAAACACATAAAATTAAAGAAAGTATAGGGGAAAAGAATGATACCCTGTTAACTTGGCTACAACTTTCTTCATTGTTGCTTTATCCACCTAATTATTATTAAACAATTTTTATTTTTTTACATTTTTTTTATTATATCATATATATAATTGTTTAAAAATAATTATTTTATAATATGTATATATAAATGATATATTAATATTTAGAACCAATTTAAGTGTTACAATTAAAATAAAACTGTTGCATATTCATAAATATTTTTTTAATTCTTTTAACACATGTTTAAGAGGACATAATAAAAATCCATATGTAACAAATTTTTTATTCAAATTTACATAATTTAATATAATGATAACATTTAATACTACAACTTTTAACAAAAAAATTCTGTTTACTTTTTATTGAAATAATATTTGAACACACATTAAAATAATATTTAATTTTTATTATATCTATTATTTTTATGTATCCGATTTGATGTATCCAACAAATAATTCATTAATTGATTGACCCAGTAACCTATTACATTGACCAAATCAATGACCAATATTTATACCATGATTGTAAGGCTTCCATGGATCAATCTTCTAAAGAATGATATTTTTCTTAGATGCTCAGAAGATTGATTTTTTCATAAGATACATTGATCATCTTGTTTATCATAAATATGTTTTGAAAATACAGTCATGTATTACATAGTCTTTAGGTGGAGCAGTCTTGTGAAATTGTCTCTTGTTTGCTGATTAAAACAGGCATTTGAAATTATTAATAATCTTAAGTCACTACAAAAATATATATTTTTAATTAAAATTTATTAATCATAATTATTAAAATTGTTAAAAAAAATGAAAATAACTATAATTTAAAAAGTTAAAGCTAATTTATTTACGATTTATTTCATAATTTATGTAATAATAAGTTATTTTTTATTTCTATTTTTCTATTTTTCTTTTTCTTTTGGCTGCTGTGTTTCACGTGGTTTTTTATTGTTAATTTTTTTTTTATTTTTTGCATTTACCATCTATACTCTTCTACTCACATTTTTATCTTTGAAGTAAGAGATTGTGTTTTTTTTAAATTATTTATCAATTTTTATACATTATTTTTTTTATTTCTTAAAATATTTTAATTTTTTTATAAATATTAATACTAAATATTTAAACTGATAATATTAAAAATAAATAAATATTTTATTAATATAAAATTTATAATAAAATAAAAATATAAAAAATGTAATAATTAATATATTTATATTTTATAATTAAATAAAAAATATTGTTAATTATTTTATAAAAAATAAAAATATTAAAATTCTTATTATAAAAAATAAATAATTAATATTGTTAATTAATTCTTCCTCACATATCACTCTCTCTGGTGATTGATGATATGCCAGCTCAGGATGGGTCACAAGCTTTCTCGTTATAGATTACCATCTCAATTTGAAAATCTTTTGAGAAATTAGATGTATCATTTGAAATTATTATGAATTATTTAAAATAAAATTATCCTAACTAAAATTAATTTTTAATTCCTTTTAATATTAATTTTAAAATTACTGATTAAAAAATAATTTTGATTAAGATAAATCCATTATTAATTGATTAAAATTGAATTTAATAAATTTTAATTAAATAATTTTAATTTTATATGATAGATCTCGTCATTAAAAAAGGTTTGCTTCCTTAGATGTATTCAAAGGTTATAATAACTACTTAACAAGTGTTCGAGAGAAATAATGGCACAAATAATGTAATTAAAAATAACCTATTAGATGAATATATTTGGACTGTATAATAAAATTTAAATTATTTCTTATTTTTGTATTATTTAGTAATATTTTTGCTAGTATTTTATGCCGCAATATGCGATTAGATTTTTCAAAAAATAAAAAGAATAAAACAAAATTAAAACGAACACTTTGAATAGGTTCCTTGGCAAGTGTATTGCAAGGTAAAAATTTTTAATATAGCACAAAGTTATATTCCTCCATTGTGCGCTTTAACTGGTTAGAGATAACTTGCCATCAACCAAAGCAAAATAGAAGCATTTCCCGAGAGAACAAACGAACAATAAAGAGCAAAGCAAAAGAAACAAAGGAGGGGAAGAACATGATTTTCTCCAATCCTAATCAACAACCCAACTTCATAGAGAATGAAATATTGGAAGAGTATATTGTAAGAGTTAACCATTAACTTTTGTGACGGAAGCAGATCTACATCACAACCAACCACTCCAAGCCTGAACTGTAAAAAGAAAAGGAAGAAATTAAGAATAATATGCCAGCCAAAAAAGAAAAAAGAAAATGCCCTCTATGAATCTTTCTTTAAGAAAAGAAATTAAAGAAACGAACATTCTAGTTGATGATGGCCATTCTATAATTGGTAAGTTAAGAAAGATATTTGGTGAGAGAGAGAGAGAAAGAGAAGGGAAAACAATGGTTAACCCAATCCCAAAATTTGCGAAGAATGTATGGTCGAAGTGGAATATCAGGGGTGTTATACTTGTCAGTCTCTTCCTACAGATAGTTCTAATCTTTATGGCACCTTTCAGAAAACGCACCAGAAAAACCATATTGGTTATGTTGCTATGGTCTACATACCTTCTAGCAGATTATACAGCCAACTTTTGTGTTGGACTCATCGCTAACAAATATGGAGATGAAGACACACCCATTTCCGATATCAATGACTTCTTGCTTGCGTTTTGGACACCATTTCTTCTATTGCATTTGGGTGGCCCTGACACCATCACTGCTTTCTCTCTTGAGGACAATGAACTTTGGCTCAGACACATGCTTGGACTCATTGTTCAGGTTATCAACATTTTCTCTTTATTTTATTCTAATTTTAATTTAAACTTCTGTTTAGTTTGTATTTTACCTTATGTTTGGATGGGGTTTACAAGGAACTTTATTTTATGAGAGGATTCAAAGTACTTTAGATTGAAATATTTTTTAAAATTTTAAAAATTTAAATAAGAAATTGTAATTAATTAAAATTAAAATTTTACCTAAATAAATAAAAACTTAAAGTTGGTTTAATCGTGAGATATTGATCTAATGGTAGTTGATTGGTTTAGTTTATATGAAATTGTGAGTTAAAACCTTTACTATTTTTATTACATACTAAAAGAATATATGAAAAGTTTTAAAATTCTCTCATGTCTAATTTTTATTTTTTTTGGTGTTTCCTTTAGATTGTGACAATTTTGAAGATATTTTTTTTAAAATAAACTATTATTTTAAGATTATTATAATTTTAATTTATTTTTAAATTTGAAATTAAAGTTCTATATATAAATCAATAAAGTATATGTAAATATTTTAATAATTTATTTCTTTAATTTTTAAAAATTGATCTCTTAAATTTTTTATTGTAAAATATATTTATTATTAAAAATAAAAATATGTACAATAATATCTTATTTATTTTGTTTATAAATTTTATTTAAATTTAAAAATATAGAAACAATATGTTTATTTGGCAATATAATCAAATTTAGAATTAAAAAATAAATTTATTTAATGATAGCAAGAAAATTAAAACACAAGAATTTTCAATTGTTAGATCTAAACACAAAATTTAAAATACAATAAATTTAAATTTCTCTATACAAATAAAATATTTTAAAAAATAAAAAATTAATTAAAAATAATTAAATTTCATGTATTTTAAAATTTTTAAAATGTTAAAATTTTCCATTTAAATACAACTTTTAAAAAATATATTATATAATTTAATTCTAATATATGAACAGTGTAAAAATTTTCTACATCGTAATTTAATCATGAATTTATATATCATTAAAAATTATTTACTTTTATAATAATTACTTTCAATATTATATTTATCATAATTTTTAATTATTAACAATTTAAAAAAATTCTACACGGTAATTTAATCATGAATTATCATATCACTACAAATTATTTATTTTATAATAAGTACTTTAAATATTATATTTATCATAATTGATAAGTAAAAATTTTACAAAATATCAAAATTAAACTTTTTTGTAAATCACTTCCATTTTTTACCCCATTAGTGATAAATATACTTATTTTTTTACTTTTAAAACATATTATCCTTATAATATTTCATTACAAACATTTTTTACCATACTATTTTTTTATTTTTTATTTTTCATCACATTTTTCGTCTTTCTCATTTATTTCTATTTGTCTGATGCTTATAAACAAATTTGTATAAATTTATTTTCTTTTCACTTCACATATTTTTTAACTTTAGAGAAATTGAATTTAATCATAAATTATCATATAATTAAATATTATTAACTTTTATATTAATTGTTTTAAAATTTATATCTATACAAAGTTTTAATTAATTAATAATATACTTTTTTTACTGATAATATATCAAAATTAAATTATTTTTTAAAAATTATAATTTTTAACAATTATGTATTACAAATAAAATTCTATGACTTAATAAATAATATTTAATTAGCACAACATAATATTATATTTAATTTTTTTTACTTATTTCAAAATATATACTCTAAAATATATTTTAATATTAAGTGTATACCTCTTTAATATTATGATTTAATTATATATAATATTAAGATAGAGATATTATGTTAACAAATTGAGATAATCTAATTTTATGTTATATATTATATAATTTTAATCAGATGAAGTTAAGATACATAAGGTGAAGTTAAGGTCGACCTTAGTAAAATCTCTCCTGTTAAATACAATAATAAAATCATATCAAATATGTCCTTGGAAAAAAATGCCAAAAATACTTTTATTTTTGAAAAACACTTTTTTTCCTCAAAAATGTCAGAAACAAACTTTTTTTCCTCAAAAATACTTTTATTATTTTTTTTTATAAATTTATCCTTAACTTTTAAAATATACAAATTAGTTTATATTTTTTAAAATTTTACAATTCGTAATTAAATAATATAAATAATCCCCGAACAAATGATATTAAGAATAATTTTAAAAAAACAGCGATAGAAGTTGAAGATTAATAATTTCTTTAAAATAAAAGATTAATTTATAAAAATTAAATAAATAACAAATGAAAAATATATGATATAAAAAAGAATTGGGATGTAAATGTTGTTGAAGTGTAGCATTATCTTTTGTGAAAATGAAATTGGGTAGAGGACCAGAGGTTGATGTAACTGTGTTGCAGGTATGTTTAACCGGTTATGTGTTCCTGCTTACACTTCCCGTAAACACGTTATGGGTGCCTACATCCCTGGTTTTCATAGCAGGTGTGATTAAGTTCGCTGAAAGGACTCGGTCTCTTCAACTCGCCAGCGTCGGCAATTTCCGTCAATCCATGGTTCGCAAACCAGATGCAGGTCCCAATTACGCTAAACTCATGGACGAATACAAATCTAGAATTGAAGCTGGACTTCCCGCCAAAATAGTAACTATGCCAGAAATTTCAGATGAATCTCAACCATTTCATCAGTCAAAATCAGATCCCAATCAAAACAATGAGGAGCCAGAAGGAGATAAGATTCGCCCCCAAGTTGAGCCTTCTTATAGCAAACAAACACCACAACCTGGTAACACTCGCCTGAGGGAAATGAAGAAGATACTTACCGATGTAGAGGTGGTGAGAGTCGCTTATCATTATTTTGATATATTTAAAGGACTTGTTGTTGACATGATTTTTAGCTTCCATGAGCGTAGCGATAGTCGCACTTATTTCCTCAAACAAACACCTATTGATGCTCTCAGAGTTATAGAGGTTGAACTTAATTTCATCTATGAGGCTTTCTTTACCAAGGCATCCGTTGTTTTCGATAAGGTAGGGTTCTCCTTTCGATTTCTTTCGGTTGCTTCGGTTGTCGCCGCTTTGGTGACTTTTGTTTTTGATCAAAAGCATGGTTGTCATGAATTTGATGTCAAAGTCACCTACACATTGTTGTATGGTGCTGTGGCCTTGGATCTGGTGTCTCTGTCCATGCTCCTTGTCTCTGATCATTCATTTGCTTCCTTTAACTCTGTGGACTCGGACAAATATGAGTTTCTTAATGGTATAAGAAAATTTAGAGACTCTGTTTTTAGATCTTACCTTAATTTCAAGAGTCCAACTTGCACAAAAGAGAGGGACGACAAAAGTGTGTTGCGTAGGAAAGTATTGTGCCGTAGATGGTCCGAATCTGTTTCTGGGTTCAACTTGATATCGTATTGTTTAAATAAGAGGAAACATTGGGTGGATAAAGTGATTGATTACATTGGAGTCAAAGAATTGGTTGAGCAATGGAAATATGAGGACAATCATCCCTTGTTTCTAGAGCTTTGGAATTTTATCTTCATTGAGTTGGAGAGAAAATCCGCGGATGCAGATGATGTTGAAACTATACAGAGAATATGCTCTTCTAGAGGTGAATGGGTTATCCAGGAAGGTGAATTATCGAGGTCTGATCTAGACAAATTGATGCCTTATGTAGGTCGCAACAATGTTACCTTTGATCAGTGCCTCATTTTGTGGCACATTGCCACTGACCTCCTGTTCTATGATGGTCAAGATGTTGAGCAAGGAGGTGATACTAATGCTCATAAAAATGTTCAAGATGTTGAGCAAGGAGGTGGTAATGGTGTTCATGAAAATGATCAAGATGTTGAGCAAGGAGATGATAATGGTGTTCATAAAAATGTTCAAGATGTTCAGAAAGGAGGTGGTAATGGTGTTCATAAAATTGATCAAGATATTGAGCAAGGAGGTCATAATGATGTTCATAAAAATCCACAGCATGTAGAGCAAGATGTTAATCTTTATCGTGATTTTAGCAAGTTTTTGTCAGATTACATGTTGTACCTTTTAATCATGCAACCTACCATGATGTCTGCTGTTAGGGGAATTGGACAGATACGGTTCCAAGATACATGCGCTGAGGCTGCCAACTTCTTTAGAAAGAGGCAAATGTTGATGGAAGAGAATAAACCAAGTTTTGAACGCAAGACTACTAGGCGACCTCGAGGGTATTGGCATATTGGTCCAGGAAAGGTCCGGTGCAAGAAACTTTATCAATCCATTGAGAAGCTCATCAGAAGGGAAAACCCATTTTCAAAAGACAAAGAAAAGAAGCCAACTAGGGAGCAAGAAGCTTGCAAGAAACTCAGTGATGTCTGTGTTGAAGAAGAACCCTCTGCTGTGAAGGGAGATAGAAGCAAATCCGTGTTGTTTGATGCTTGTAGATTGGCCTGGGAGTTAAATAAAATAAAAGGGGAGAGCAAATGGAAAATCATAGCACAAGTATGGGTTGAGTTGTTATCATATGCAGCATCTAATTGCATACCCATTACCCATGTCCAACAACTTAGTAAAGGTGGAGAATTCATTTCCCTTGTTTGGCTGTTGATGACTCATTTAGGTCTTGCTAAGCAGTTCCAAATCAAGGAAGGTCATGCAAGGGCAAAATTGATCGTGGATGAATAACAGATCAAAAGTAGCTGATACAATGACTAGTTTGTTACTTGTAATCTTTTTTTGTTTTAAGCTAGATGTATAAGTCCTTGTTTATTTATATTTATATATTGGTTTTATAGTTAAAAAATATAATTATATTATAGGTATATAGAGGATATTTCAACCAATAAATAGAATCTTGATAAACTATTATTTACATATTTATTAATGTTGGATAAAAATAGATATTATTTATTTTAAGTTAAATATTAAATAATTAAAAATTAAAAATTAAAATTTTTATAAATATAAATCATTACAATAATATAATTTTTTAATGTATTTAAAATTTTTAATATATTTAAAATTTAAGTAATTATGTATAAAAAATTGTAAATGAGAGTTTATAATTTTTTATATAATATAATAAATTTGTATATATATATATATATATATTGAAAACTAATACATTCCTTTCAAAATAAAAAAAAAATTATACAGTGAAAAAATATTGTAAAACATATAGCATGAAATTTTTTAGGAATAAAAATTTACTTATTAATGAATAAAAATACTTTAATAAAAATTATAGAAACTCAATAAAAATAAATAATTTCTCTTACAAATTAAAAATTATCATAATTTTTCATAACTTGATACATGTATGTAAAAGAAATAAACACTCAAATCATTGTTCAAGATTGTAGGATATGCATTTTAATCATTAAAATTTTAAAAATTCCATTACTTTGTAAGTTTGCAAAAATTTGTTTATCTTGGTCTAATTAAAATTGTAGTGTTTTAAATATAAATGAAAAACATATTAAAATAGAAAAACACAATTCTTAATCAGTTTTTTAATTAATTGTTTAAAAATTGAAATTATATATTTTTTCTTTCCGGTGTAATAATCGTTATTTGTAATATCTAATTTAAAAATTAAGAGTAATGATTTCAAATTTTATAATAGAATGTATTTTATATGTTTGTTTTAATTTGTAGATCTTTAAAAAATAATACTTATATTTAAAGTGAAAATATATTAAATAATCTACTTTCTTTTATTATTATTTAAAATTTAGTTATCACAAAAAAAATTAATATTGAATGAAATTAAAAAAAATCTAATCCATACTACCTTTTAAATATTTTTAAAAATGATTCAAAGTAATTAAATGTTCATTATTAAAATTATAAGTATAAATATTTAATATCTTCATAACATATATAATATTAAATTTAATATAATAAAAAATATAACACTACAATAATTTTTCAACAAATTAATTTTTTTGAAAAAAAAATAAAAGCGTTAAACAGTAAATCTTGTTTGACACTCTTAAAAAATAGCTTGTAATCTTAGCTTATTTTTTAATAAAGAAAATAACATTAAAGTAAACAATTTTTTGAAATTTATAATTAATGTATATTTAATAAAATTAACAGATAAATTAATTAAAATATAAAAGTTAAAAATTATAAGTTATTAATTAAATTAAAAATATTTAATAAAAATAGTTGTTAACTTAACTGATAAATATACAACATTAAATAAAAATATAGTTAACTGATAGATTAAAATATAATAAATTAATATATTTTTAATAAAAATATATATTAAAATTTAATTAAATAAAATTTTATTTAGTTAAAATTTTGTAAAATTTTTCATATATAAAATTTTTAAAAAATAATTATTTTTATAATTTTAATTTTTATCAAATAGTTAAATATTTCTAATAAAATAAAATAAATTATAATAATATAAAAAATTCTACAAAATTAATAATATTATTATACAAAATATTATTAATAAAAATAAATATATAATTAAAACATAAAATTATAAAAATATATTAAAAATAAAAATAAAAAAGTATTTTAACTAAGACTGAACATACACTTAAAAGTTATTATTTTATTTTTATTTTATCTCTCATAAATATATAATCAACTATTAGAAATAACTTCATATCTTTTGTTTATAATTTTACTACCAAAATGATTATTTAATACAATCCAAGCAAAACATATTATTCTAAAGTTATTTTCACTTAACATATCAAAACACATAATATATTTTATGTAATTAATTATTCACAAATAGTTATTAAAATAATTTATTTTTTATCTAAATAATAAATAATTATTAAAATGATTTATTAATAACCATATTTATTCACATGATGATAAATAAATAATTTAATTTTTAAAAAATTTAATTTTTTTATAACATAGAAAATGATTAGATTTAAATTTAAAATGTTTGCATAAAATTATTTTTATCGTTAATATTTTATTATTATACCAATCCTATCTTTCTTACAAAATCACTTAGTTAGTCTTTTATACCTATTTTATTCCTTTTCTCAATATTTATTTATTTATGCACTATTTCACTAAAAATCCCTCTTCCAAGATTAAAAGTTGGAGCTCAACAAAAAGAAAAAAAAAAAGGGGCCCTAATGAACGAGTAGTGGTCCAAAGAATGGTGATAAAATGGTTTTATGCTTTGACAGATTAAGGTTCAACAAAATATTCATTTAACACAGTTTTTATCTTCTATTATTATTATTATTATTATTATTATTATTTTTAATATATATATTTTTTAAAATAATTAAATTTTATTTTGTTTTAAAACTATTTACTTTAAATTATTTATATTTAAAATATGTTTATTATGATTTCTGATTTTAATTTAAATTAAATATAATTAAATAAAAATTTAAATATTTTGAAAATATTTAATTATAATTTATCTAATTAATCTAACTTAAATTAATATTAAAAATTAAAATTTAATTATTTAAAAATTAAAAATATATTTAATCCTTAAAAAATTAGCCCAACTCGATCGATTCATCTTAACGCATAAAAAATATCGTATTTTCTGGAAAATCGACCAAAAACGGCTTTCAGAAGAATGTTTAGAAGAGTCAAAAAATCAAATTAATGTTGCAAAACATGAGTTGCTAGGAAAGGACAAATGCTAGCTCCTACACTAGGAAAGCACGATAGCTACCTATCAAGTTGTTTCCAAAAGCTAAAAATGACTATTTTGAATTAAAAACTCAATAAAAATAAGATTTTACAAACATCATACAAGAGAGAGACAAGTGTTAGAACAAGGTTAAAAGAGGAAAAATTATTTTTTAGGGAAAAATGGTTTCTGTTGTCTTTAGCCTAAAATCAAGCTCTAATAAGCATTTTTCGGTCTTCAATTCTTCCCTTCAACTCTAACAACATTACAATGCTAGCAAATAATTGATAGTTCAGCACAATATTATATTTGATTGGTATTTTTTATCGTGCTTTTGAACCATGTTATTGTGGAATATGGATCTTCTTCAATACTAGTAAGGTCTATTTCAGAACAAAAGAGTAAAGAATGGATGTAAAATTTAATATATATATATATATATATATATATATATATATATATATATATATATATATATATATATAATATAAAAGACGAAAATAAAAAAAATTAAGAATTTTTACTCGTTCTTACCTTATTCTTTTTGTATAATTGATGCGAATTAGCACTTATATACAACTTGTTAAAACCTGAAAAGGTTATGAAAAAACAAAAAAACTTGGCGACAGTAATCGTAGTTTCAAGAGATCAAATAGTCATTAAAAAAATACCGTGTGGTTGTTGATGTCTGTCAGCAAAGAAAATTTCATAGATTGTAAGATGCTAGGAACTGGACGAAATCTCTAATACTATTAAGATGAATAAGGATAAATAATTGTACAGTATCTTTTTCCCTACCTTGGAAAGCAGCAAAATGATGGAGAGAATAACTACATTAAACACTAATTAATATTCTATATATATATATATATTAATTATATAATATTTATGAAAAAAAGGTTATAACAAGATGAAAGACTGTTTTTAAGGAAAAGTTAGTCGTTATTCCTAATAGGAAAATATAACATTTATTAAGAAATTACCAATTTTATTTAATTTTTAAAAATATTATTAATAAGTGTAAATATTTTTTAAAGCCTGAAATAAAGGCTTTACAAAACTTATTTAAACTAATAAAAATAACTTAAAATTGATATAAATTTTTTAATATATTTAATTAGTAAGATTTTCTTATAGCTTAATAAAATAAATTTTTTGAATAAAGTTTATTATTAAACTTTTATGTGATAAGTTTATTAATAAAGGCTTTAAAGGCTGAAATAGTACTCCTTGAGGTTCTATTTCTTGCAAGGAAGCAAAGAATGTTTCTGAAATAAAAAATGGTACAAGCATATACAATTATTCCTTACATTCCAACAAAGAAACGAATCCAAAAACCGATCACTCTATATATGTACCTTTCTTACCTATTACTCTACATTTTTGTACTATTATTTATCAGAATATTGCTAACAAATATAATAAGTTTTACTAGTTAAATAATTTTAATCATTTAAAAAATCTTAAGTATATTTTATATTTTAATATAGTAAACATTTTTCTTTTCGTTAAATAGGTTATACTTCCGTCATTTCTTTAACCCATGGAAACATTTTCGGTTCTAGTGTTAGTGTGTTACCCCTTTCAGCTTCGCCGCTGTGCTCTCTTTCACTCTTGATCTGCTTCTTCTTAGTTTCTGGTACGTTTCTGTATTTAACATTTGTTACGTCCATTAAATTAATCCTGATGAAAATTCATAATAAAAGTTTAACGTATGCAAATATTCGTTGTGTTAGTTTTAAAATTTCAAAATTTCAATCAAATTAATATATACATTGAGTGATATTATAAATTTAATTTTTATCCTATTTATAATGTAACTAACTACTTGCTAGTCTAAGCTATTTCTTATAAAAAATAACTAACTACATGCTAACATAATCTGTCTCTTATCTATATAAATTATTTGTTTTCAAAGGTTGCATCATTAGGAGCGGAAGGATTTGAAAGGGAGGGAAGGTGAAGGTTTAGGAAGAGAAAAGGGATAAATCTTTTCTTAATTTGAATATCGAAAAACTATCTAATTTCAAGAAATTTTAAAAATTAAGTTTGGAAATTAGGTTTATAAAATATTAAAAATATTTTAAAGTATTTTTTTTAATTTTTAAATTTTACAAATATGAACAAAAAAAATCATAATCCTTCTTTTTCTCATCTTTTCTTCTCTTTTGAAAAGTCATATCTCAAACAAAATCCTAGTTATATAACAGTTGCAAGTTCAGATACCATGGATACAACATTGATGATGTTTTATTTTTACCTGGAGATTGCACTTTCAAAGAAAAAATATTAATGATGTTTTATTTTTAATTTTTTTTATATTTCAGCTTGGAATTATCTACATTTTAAGTTAATCAGATCACAACACGCCCAAGTAATTTTAAAGGTAACTAAGCCTTCATATTTGGATCTGTTAAATTGTAATTTATATATTGATGTGTAGTAGGTACAAGTTTTAGTGTGTTTTGGTTATCCATTTCGATCAGTTTGTTATGCCGTTTAGTGTCTAGAGTAAAAGTAATTTTATAAAGATAGTGAAATAATGATTGAAAATAAATGATACATGATTTATAATGTACTGAATAAAACTGATTTTTTTTCACTTTTATAAAAAATGAATTTTCACTATTCTCACCTGAAATCAAATATGCTATGTGTCTATTTGATTTACATATTAGTTTGTTTGGTAAAATAGAGATGTTTGATACGGGCAATCTTATTTCATTAGTTTATAGTAATTCTTTTTTGTGTTATTCAAAATAGTGCTTGAACTCGTAACTTATTATATTTTTATCCTCAATATTTTAAGACAAATTCATATTTATGTCCTTCATTAATATTATATTATTTATTTTAATCATTACCTAGACTATTTGCTTTATTTTTTTTAATAAAACTTTGATTCTAAAAAATTATAAGAATTTCAAATTAACTAAGAAATTATAATTATAATTACATAAATATGTATTTTTGCCTACAAAATAAAAATAGAATTTATATAAAAAATTATGTTAACATGTCCTTATACACTATTTGTTTTCATTAAGTTGTTTCTAATAATAAATTTTACTAAATATTTTTCATTCCATAAATTAGCTTAATAGTCTGTAGGTAAAACATAAATTTCCAACTCTATATTACCTTATTCTCAAACATAGCTTACTGTTTATAAATTAATGTAATTAGGTATATAAAAAACCGGATAATTTGTGGATTTATGTTTACATTTTTGAAATTAATGAAACAAAATTATCAGACATTATGGAACCGGTGATTTCATCAAATATTTATGGATTTTCCTCTATTCCCTGCACCATGAGATAATGTATTGTACTGTATTAATAATATATGCAATCCAGTGGAAATTCTAATGAAATTGTTTTTCTACATACATACGGTAATTAATGATATAAAAATGTAGTTAATGATTTAATATATGTGATGATAAAAAAATAAAATTTATAATCAATTACCTAAGTGTTTAATAATAAAAAAGTTATTTAATTAATTAATAATTATAATTAATCGATTTATAATTGAAATGTAAGCATGTATGATTAATGCGCGAACTTAAGAATAGCGTTGGTATGTTAATAAGTGCTTAACGCACAATGCCTTCGGTTTTAAAAAAATTAAGCTTATACATATTGTGTGATGTTGTATTAATTACCGCTTCATTCGTTTAACTCTGTGATATGACATGAAATTACAGTTTTAAAGAATTAGTTAATGTGAAATTAAGTAAAAGAGATTATATGTTTAGGGAAATTTATAGAAAAGTAAAAAACTTAGTGTGAATATGATGGATAAATAGTATTATTCTTAATTATATTTTTATATTAATTCCCTTTCTTTGGGCGAAGAAATGTCTTCGAGGCTGCAATTACTATTGCAACAAGTTCAAGAAGCCGAAGAAGCTACAATACCCATCGAATTTCCTGAAATTGACAAAGTGCATCTTGAAAACTTACCCAATCTTAGAAGTTTCAGTTCGGGAGACATTGTTGAATGGCCATCCTTAGAGACTGTGGTTGTGAACCGCTGCCCCAACTTAAAGAAGTTTGGTTTGGGAATGATACAAAAATCACAGTTGAAGTCAGTGATCTTAGAAAATCAACAGCAGATCGGTGATATTGATGCTCAAGTTTCCCATCTTTTTGAATTATCGGTTAGTTCTCTTCCTCTCTCTCAACTCTGAAACACAATTTATTTGTGGCTAATCGATTAATAAAATCAAGAGTTGTGATAAATGCACACTTGCACAGTTCCAAAATTGTATTATTAGTACTCCCAAATGATCCATAAAATATTGAATGATACAAAATTATTATGTGAGAAACACATCTTCCTGAGGATTACATACACTTGATTAGTTATTTCCATTTGAATTGTACAAAATAACTAACAAGAGCATGGAAAATGTTACAGGATCAATTTTCAACTATTACTGCGCACAATATTACTGACAGCAACACATTAAGCAAGGTATTGGATAACCTTCAACCTTCGCATTTCACCAACCTGATGTTGTTTGGGGCAAAAAGTTGCGATGAAAGGCTAAATATATTTCTGTCCATTTTGATAAAGAGATCAAACAAGCTTGAACATATTCGCATTGAGCAGTGCCAAACATTGGAACATTTATTTGATCTTAGGGAATTTATGCCTGATGAGAATGGCTATGGAAAATATTTTCCACAAATAAAGGAATTGATATTAATCGAATTGCATAAGTTGAAATTCATATGGAACAAAGATCCAGCAGGAATTTTTGGTCTCAGCAATATGCAAATGATACACATAAAAAATTGCCCCTCTCTGCAAAACCTAATCACTCCTTCAGCAGCTGAGAAGCTCCACCAATTGAATGAAATAAAGATAGAGGAATGTGAGATGTTAGAGCAAGTTGTTGAAGGGGAAGTGACACAAACTATTAAGTTCCCTGCATTGAGAAAGGTGGAGCTCTTGTCCCTATCAAAATTGATCATGTTCCATAGTAATAACTATCCTTTAAATTTCCCTGTTTTGGAAACTCTAGTGATAGAAAAATGTCCTCAATTGCAATCATTCACAACAGGTTTTGCAACTATAGATGATATTTCCACAACTCATGAGAACTCTTTCTCTAAGTTGAATGAACTCATATTGGATAGTTGCAACAAACTGGTTTGTGTCATCTCCTCTAAAACATTAAAAGAGTTGGGAAATTTGGAGAAACTGACTGTGAGTCATTGTAAAGCATTGAAAACAGTATTCAAGATTCAAGGGAAAATGTATGATCATATGGAGTCCTCGGTCTTGCAGCATCTAAGTGAATTGACTTTACTTGATCTACCTAATTTGACTCACATCTTCAACAAGGAACATATCAGTTTCTTCCAGAACCTGCTGATCCTACGAGTGAAGCAATGCGACTCTCTCAATTGGCTAGCAATGCCTCTAACTCTAACAAATATAGAAGTTTCAGATTGTGAGACTTTGCAAGAAATTCTCTTCATAAATGAAGGGGAAGAAACCAAAAGGGACACCACCTTTTCTCAACTAAAGTATATTTCTATAGAAAATCTAACAAAGCTCTCTACTGTCTTTCCTCCTGCATTTGAATTTCCATCCTTAGAAACATTGACAATAGCAAATTGTTCTGCTCTGGAGACTTTTGTTGGAGAATCCCATCATCTCAAAGATCATCCAGAACTTGCTAATTCAAACTGTTTCTTCCCATATTCTGTAAGTTTTGTTTAACCTCTATCTATCTATCTATATATGTATTCACTTTTAAATTGTTTTTGGTAGATTAATTCTAAAATACTACTTCACATAGATTTTGATGAACAGGGAAAGACTTAATAATACTAGAGACTTTTTATCAAATAATTTTTATGTAAAAGAAAGGGATTTTAAATGACACATCATCGGAGAGAATTTTAAAATTTCTTTGTTATGCTATAGTTTACAACTTTTGTCATACCTAACTCTATTCTAATTATCACTCATTGTTAATTTCACATCTTCTCAAATATTAAAATTTCCGGTCCAAATATTCGTTTAGGCAGTTACCAATAATTTTGCTGATCAATAAATATTTTCCACCAACTATGATATATACGAAAGATGGATCTGAACGGTATAATGGCGTTGTTGTTACCCTGAACAACAAAATCATATATTTCATTTCATACTTCTTAGATAGCTTCATTTCGATGCTTTTCATTGAAACTCATCATTCATTCTTTGCAGTTGTCATTGGACAAATTAAAGGTGCTGCAGGTTATAAATCAAAATATGGAGAAACTCTGGCACAATATTTGTCCTCCTAAATCATTTTGTGAACTGGAAGATCTCATTTTGATCAACAACCATAAATTATTAAGTGTCTTCCCCTTCAACTTTATCGGAAGATGCAACATACTCCAAAATTTAACCGTGGACAAATGTGAATTACTGACTGAGGTATTTAACCTTGAAGAGGACATAGTAGATCATAATATTCAAAAATTGCTTCCTGAATTGAGAAAATTAGCATTGAGTAATTTAAGTGGTTTGACTCATCTCTTGAACAATGAACCTCCAGTTCCAATTTTCCCAAATTTGGTGTCGCTTCACATTGTCCATTGTGGTAACCTCAAAAGTGTATTCTCACCTTCTGTGGCCAAAAATCTGGGACAACTCAAATTTCTCAAGTTGTATGATTGTGAGAAAATAGAAGAGGTAATATCTAGTGATGAAAATAAAGATGAAAAGATCACTTTTCATAAAGTAGAATGCCTTATACTTAAGGATCTTCCAAACTTGACCAGTTTTTGTTGCCAGAGTGTAACTTCTGATTGGCCAAAATTACAAACAGTGAGGGTGAGCAATGTTCCATGTATGAAGACATTTTCTACCGCTGATCTCAACACACCATTGCTGAGATCAGTTTTTACAACATTTGTTAAGAAATGTTGGCGTGGAAGTTTGAACATGACCATATCATTCATACATGAAAAAAGCAAGTACGTAACTTAAATTACATTGGTCAAAATTATTAAAATATTATAGTCAGTGATATAACTAGTTTATACATGATAACATTTGCTTTCTGAAAGATGGATGTATCTTCTATAACATATATCGTTAATTTATATTAGATAACAACACCTTTCTTTCGATATTATACTAAACATTTTGTACTTGGGCAGTTTTGCCCCCTTCTAGTTTGTATTGCATCTTTTCAACCTAGTCCCCTCAACTTTTATTAAGTCACTTATAATCCGTTTTACTTTATATTAGAGTGACTATTAATTTTTCTGTAAAAAGTCAACATTGATTATGTTTCTGCGTTATTTAACCTTTCCTACTTTGAACTAACGTGAAATTATTAAGCTTTTCCTAAATGTTAATGTCAACAACGTGAAATCTTGAATTTTGACATAAAATAGTTATTGTTAACTCCAATTTATTACATGTTAAATGATGCATGTGTTGCATGCATATAATTTTCTTTTAATTATTAATTTAAATTTTTATGTAATATGTATTTTTAATTTTTTCTATTTATTAATTTTTCTATTTTAAAATTTATTATTATTTTGAGTTTGTATTTGATAAACAAAATAAAGAAGAATTATCAATTTTAAAGTTTTAAAGAGGAGAGAACTACAAACAGTTTGTGAATAACCATGGTTATAGTTGGATGAAAAAAGTAAACATTGTATGACATCTTGAAGCATTCACAAGCAATTGATAAGTGTTAAACATATCACTTAATTAGTAATTTTTGAAGCAAATAAAGAATATTTTTATAAGAAATTTGAGTGTAATTCATAAATAAGTGATGAATTTTTAATGTTTGAAACAATTTTTAATAATTTAGTATTTTTTAAAAGTTTTATGATTAATTTTATGAAATTTTAGAGTGTTATTTATTGTTTGAATTAATTATTTTTTTCAAAGAAATAGAGAAATAAAATAGTTAGAACATTCTACCACTTTTATGTTGTCTAAAATAATATTTTGCATTGCCTCACGTAAAATCCTGGAAAAAAAAATGGAACATTCAGTTACTTCTACGTTACTTGACATCAAATTTTGCATTAGCTAACGCAAATTAATGGATAACATTATAAAAGATCGTTTTCTCTCATTTCTTGATAGTTTTTGGTGGTTGGAAACGAAAGTTCTTTCCCAAATTCTCTCTTATACGACTTTTGGAATAAAAAAAATTACAGGGTTGAGGAATCAAAGTGCAAGATTCATCAAGCTTTATGAAGTTTTACATAATCTCTTCTTCTTCTTCTCTTGTTTTCTTTATTTCTACTATATGTAGCTAAATTTTTAGTTAGAAAAAGAATGATCCTAATCCTAACCTTCTTTTAATCTGAATTTGTTGCGTTTAATTCAAGTTTATCTTCTTTAAATTGATTGTTCCTTTCTGTTCTTAATACCTCTATAAATTGATCACTTGTAGTTGATTTTAAATTTTCTATTCACAATTGAAAAATTAGAGTAGAATTTGGAATTTAGATGAACAACATAATTGAGGATACTTTAGGAATGATCAACAATTATGAGCTCTTGAAAGTTCTAGAACCTAATATTTGCTCTAATGAGAAATTTTTAAAGAATTAGGATTTCTAATTTGCACAAAAAGATTCTTGAGTCAAGGAATTGAACTTCAAGTATTTTAGTGAATTCGATCTTCAATTGTACTTTTAAAACTTGAATTAGAGTGACAATTTAGGTTACTTAGGTGAAGAAGGTTAAGTGAACTCTAACTCTAAAATTTTGATAGATTGGTTCTTTTCCTCTTGTTGTATTGATTGATTTTAATTGTTATGACTTGAATTAGAAAATAGTTAATAAGTAGCTATTATATAAATATCTTTCTTTGTACTTTAGTTCATTGTTGATTCTTGATTCTTAGATATAGAATTTATAGTTTATAACTCATTTAAATTTGCATCAATGTCGATTCTTCTATATATTTAGTTTAAATAGTAGAAAGATTGAAAAATCAATATTTGAACCAAATCTCTATGGGAACGATACTTACTCATTCTTTACTTTTGAAATAATATGGTACACTTATCATCATTTTTATCAACAGCAATCATGATTGTAACAATGCATGTGGTTTTCTAGTTTTTTTCAGAAGAGTTAGAATTGATCCTCCCATAAAGAATCATGACCTATGTGTGGTGGCAACCAGAGATAAAGACATTGGTTTCCTTTCCTTTTATGCAAAACTTGAGTAAGAAAGAGACATCAAAAGCTAGAGTACAAAATAGAAAAAAAAGTAGATAACTTGAAAATAGAATTAAAGAGAGGATCATCCAGAATAGAATGATTTAAGAAGAATTAAAATCGTTATTCTATCTTGGTTTTCTTTTTCATCTTTAAGAGTTATTCCTTAATTTTCCATATCATGTTGTATTATGTTTTTATAGAACTATAGTTACCTAATTCCTTTGTCCTATAATCTAGGAGTAGTTACAATTTACAAATTGAGATTATACTTTAATGGTTAATTTTTATTTTTATTGATATCTATCTACTCTTGATTTAACTTTTGAATATGTGTCATGGTTACTTGAATTTTAAAAGTAGCTTGATTTGATTTTAAATAGTGGAAAAACTTAAAAGCAAATTTTAATATTATAATCATTAAAATTGAATTTAAAACTTCAATTATAAAAGTAAATTTTAATCTTTTTTGAAAGTTAAACAAAATCATTACCTAACTCATGGAATTTGGTTGAACATAAATACCATAAAAATAAAATTATTTTAATTAGATACACTGTCATGATTGTGATAGGTACCAATGATTAAAATAGGATATTATACCTTTCAATCCTATAAATTAATAAAAAAAATTATAATTTCAATCCTAATTGTAATAAACTTAAATGTTAAATTTTTTTTTATCTTTTTTATTATCACTTTTAAATAAGTTTATCTTTTTTAATTTATATTATCACATCTGGGATCGCAATACAAAGATGGATAAAGAAATAAATTTAGAAAAAAATATTTTTAAAAATGAAATCATTACTAATTTTATTTAAATTAAAAAAAATTTAAAAAATAATTTTATTTTAAAATAAAAAATGATCTACAAAAACATGATAGGTCTAGGATTCGATTATGAGATGATGAAAATTTAATCCTAGAGCATCCTTAATACGTTCACCATAAGGTGGTCATCTTTAATCCAATTGTACTAATTAATAATAATTTTAAAATATTTATTTTATTACTTTTAATATATAAAAAGAAATTAAATCAAAATAATTTTTTTAAACAAATAGATAAATAAGTGAATAAATAATTAAATAAAAAAAACACATATTTTAAAAATTAATTTTGATTTGATAATTTAATTCTCACTTTTACGTATCTTTGTGTATAATAAAGAACTTGATAGAATCCCATGACATAGCATAAGAGTTAACATGATCAAACTCATACATAACAATTTTCGACGAATATTCGAAGGTAACAGGATGATAGTTTGAATTATTTATTTCTATTTGTTAGTTTTAATTTTTTTTTGCTAGTTAACTACTTTTTTGAAATTGATAATTTCTTTTATCTATTAGTTTTATCTTTTATCTTTTAATTAATTGATTTTTCAAAATTGATAATTTTATTTATTATTTTTTAAAATTAAAAATAATATTATTTATAGAATGGAGGTATAACATTTGAGAATATCAAATAATATTTGTTTTAAATTCTTACGTTTATTTTGTGAGAATTATCTTAATATCATGAGATCGTATCATAATAGTTCTCTATAAAATAATTATGTGTTAATTAATTTAATAAAAAAAACAATTACGAACTAGAATAAAATCATTCATGAAAAATTTAAGGTAGCATAAAGATACTCAATAAATTTCACAAAATAACGAAGATAGTATCTATTACTCAACCATCGTTTAATAATCAAATCATCATATAAATTAAAATATATTTTACTCGTTTAAATTTTAAAAACAAAAAAAAAATAACAATGCAAAAAATTAAAATTTAACAAATATTTTTATAAAAAATACATTGTATTGGACTCAAGATAATATAAATTTATTCAATAAATTTATTTGACTAAAATGACAATGAAGGAAGTATAAACTATTCAATATCTACCATTGTTTATTATATAAATTAAATATATATTAATTTTAATTAAAAATATAATAAAAAATAATTTACTTTATATTAATTATTATCACCATTGAATTACAAAAGAAAGAAAAATAATAAAACACAAAAAAAAAATCTTTCTTTAAAAATTAAAAGTGAAGAGTATATATATATATTAAAACAAGAAATGAAACAGCTGTATAACTTGGGAGAGAGAAAAAAATTCATAATTTATTATATAAAAATATATTTCTATATAAAAACTAAAGTGTCATATTAATGTATATAATTTACAAAGAAAAACTTTTAGATTTTCGTATTCACATGTATTAAAACTGATATTATATATATATATATATATATATATATATATATATATATATATATATCAGACACTAATTGATAAAGTTCAATAAATACAGAATCTAATTCACTTATATTTTTTCAAAAACAAAATTAAAACTTAATAAAAGTCCAACTATTATAATTATTCATATTGTTTCTATCAGAGTGACTGAGTTTTAAAAATAACTAAGATAAGATCTAACTACCGGTCTGTTAACTTGTGAGTAAATAAAAATTTGAATTTATTAAAGGAAAAAAGGTTAGATAACTTACAATTTTGGAACGCACGTACTAAGTACAGGAGGAAAACGACTTGAGAGGAGAAAAGAAGAAAATGGAGTAGGTGAAAAAAGAGTCTAAATCTTCAAATTCCTTCTATTTATCTATGAGAATGCAAATGGTGATAGTCATGGAGCTTTAGATGGCAATGTTAGTTGTGGGTCATGAATTGGGACTAGGGAATAAGATCAATATGTTCTTCTAGTGAAACTTTCCGTTGTTAAACTGGAAAGATATGTTAAAAAATTTTCAAAATCTTTGTTTTATTATTGTTTATTTTTACCGTTATTATATTATTATTCTTTTTTTTTATATTTTTAAGTAATTTTTAGTATATAATAAATAAATATCAAATTAATCACAAAAATAATAGATATTTTGATGAAAAAAGAAAGAAAAATTTACTTGGTGGAGTGCAAAATCTATAGCTCTACTATGCTTGCTGTGGTTTTTCTTCTTCTAGCTAGAAAAGATGGCTTTTTTTTTTTCGCAGAACTTTCATTACAACTGTGGTTAGTATCTTGCTCTCACCTATCTATTCTATCTTCGTTTTAAATTTTAAATCAAATTTATTTATTTTTCTCCTTTAATTTTGAATCAATTAAATTTTTTTTCTCTTATTATTATTATTTTTATTCAATAATTAATTAAATATTATAACTAAAAAATAAAGTAAATAATTATAAAAGAATAGATAATAATAAATAAAGAGATGGATTAAATAGTATTCACATATATTTTATTTCTAGAAATAGAAAAGTATCCTCAATTGCAAGCATTCACAACATGATGTGCAACTATACATGATTTTTTCGCAATTCACAATAACTTTTTCTCTTAAGTTGAATGAACTCATGCTGGAATCATTTCCTCTAAGATATTAAAAGAGTTGGAAAATTTGAAGTAACTGACTAAGTCATTGTAAAGCACTAAAAACAGCATTCAATATTGGATGGAGAATATGATCTTATGCAGCATCTAAGTGAATTTACTTTAATTGATCTACCTAATTTGACTCACATCATCAAGAAGGAACCTACCAGTCTCTTCCAGAACCTGCTGATCCTACAAGTGAAGCAATTCAACTCTCTCAATTGGCTAGCAATGCCTCTAACTCTAACAAATATGAAAAAAAAACAAGTCCTTATGAATTATGTATATATGAATGATTCAAAGTAATTAAAAATGAAATTATCTTAATCAAAATTAGTTTTTAATTAGTAAATTTAAAGTTAATTTTAAAAGGAGTTAAAAATTAATTTTAGTCAAAATAAGTTATTTTAAATATATTAATTAATTAAATAGTTCAAATAATTTTAAATAATTTTAAATGATACTATTAGAATCTTATGTTATTTAAAGATAAGGTTATGTGTAAGATGAAAACAATCCTCACCTTATGAATTAATTTTTGAAATTAAGTTAAATTAAAGTCAAATTTTTAATATAGTATTAGAATTTATCATAAATTCATCTATATTTATTTCTAAAATTGGCTTACCTATTTTTATTATTAAAATCTGTCTTGTTTAAAGATATCAAATCTACACACCTACTTTAAAGTTTATAATATACAAAATATTAATAAATAAATTTAAAATATATATATATAAATAATTAAAAATATTTATAAATTTAATATATTAAAACAAATATAATATAGATATATATTGCTAATTTAATTTTTTTAATAAATCTAAATCAATTTATTTGTTAAACAGATCAGATCAAAGTACAGACCTGTGTTAAACGATGCAACTTATTTCCACATATTTCCACATATGATCATCAGAAAAAAGAATACTTACAACATAAGTTTTTATACATTGAAAAAAATAGCTAACATTTTTAAACTGTCATAAATTAGTTTTTCAAAATTATGTGCAAATAATATTTTTAAAATTTGATTTTTGTAAGTAATTTTATGTACTAAAAGAAAGATAATTTTCAAAATAGTTTTCTTAAAAAACATAGAGATATAGTTATAAAAAAGGGAATAAGAAAAAAATCCAATGAAGGGAAGAGTTTTAAAGTAAAAACGTATTATATTTTTAAATAAAAATTATATTTAAATCTTAAAATGTTAACAATCTTAACATTTTATATTCAATAATTAAACACACACATCTTAAATGAAAAATTACATTAAAAATTTTCATTGATATAATATATATATATATATATATATACATATTATATTAAAATAAATATAATATATATATATATTATTTATTTAAATTTTTTTAATAAATCTTTATCTATTTGTTAAATATTACAAACTAAATTAAAGGCCTATGTTAGACAGCCTAACTTATCCCTATCTTTGATGGTAAAAAAAAAAAATAGTTACAACAAATTTTTTTATACATTAAACAAAAATAATTGATAATTTTAAACTATCATAAATTAGTTTTCGAAAATATGCACAAATAATATTTTCAAAATTTAATTTTTGTAGTAATTTTGCATACTAGAGGAAAGATAATTTTCAAAATAGTTTTCTTAAAAAACAGAGGAGAGATATAGTTATAACAAAGGGGATAAAAAAATCCAATAAGGCGAAAAAATATTAAAAAGTATTATAATTTCAAATAAAAAATTATATTTAAATATTAAAATAGTAATGATATTAAGATTTTATATTCAATAATTAAACACATATATTAAATGGAAAACTGCATTAAATTTTTAGAATAAAATTAATAAAAATTAAATGATGAATTTTTTAATGCAATATATCCTGCATAACATGGAAAATGGTACTAGTTCAAACAACAAAAGGAGAATGGTAAATCTGATAAGATAGGACCATGATCAAGAAAAGTGACGAGGTTAGTGTTAAGATGTGGCAGAGTTCGAACTTAAAGTTTTCGAATGAAATTGAGGATGTAAGATTTTGATTTAAAAAACATTTTTTTATTTATAAAATTTTTACTTTATTTTTATTCGTAAAATTTTATATAGAAAATAATAGTAAAAGTAATCTTGGTCTTGTTCTTAATACAGAATCATAAAAATAAAAAATAATATATATAAAGTTATATTTTGATAAATAAAAATAAAAAACATTTTAGAGATAAATATATATAAAAAAATGATTTTAAAATGGTAGGCAGAGAATTAAATTGATTCGACTAAAAGAGCAATAAAGGTAAGGTATGGGAGCACGAAAAATGATTTAGGCTTTTTTTTTCGAAGACAACTACGAATTAACAATTCTATTAAATAGCACTGTTAGTAACAAAATGATGAAAAATGGATTATATTATTTTATGGGTAAATGATAAGAGAACATACTTTTTATATGAATTTGATTTAAATATTGATTTATCAATATTTTTATTATTTAGATTAATAATATAAAAAATTAATATTTATTTAAATTTAAATAAATTTTAAATTTTATATTTAATAAGTAAAAATTAAAAATAAATTAAAATAATAAAAATTTCATATAATAACTACTAAATAACTATTTAATAGAAAATTTATAATTTAATTACAAAAATTAAATTTAATTCATAAAAGTATAAAAAAAATCAATATATTAAAATATTAAAATTATTATTCTTCACTTAAATCATATAAATTATCACTTTAATTTAAATTTTAAAAATATAATTAAATATTAAATTAATTAGAATAATTGAAGTTTAATTCTTTAATTCAAGAATCTTTATCCTAAACTAAAAAATTTAATTCTTTAGAAATTCCAAGCTTTTTTGTGTTAACCAACACAAACACTTGTGAATATAATTTAACAAAATAAATAATATAATAAAATTAAAAAAATTTATCATAAAAATTTTAAAAAATTATATTTTCTATAATTTTTAGAGAATAATTAAATTTATTAAAATTTTATTAATTTTTTTATAATTTATGTTCATGTATATTGAAATTCTTATTATTTTTTAAAAAATAACATTAAATAAATTTTATATTTGACATTTTTAAAGTACATACAAATTTAGCATAATTTGATATCATTTATTTGATAGAGCATCTTAAAATATTTATTTTTGCTTAAAACTTTTTAAAAGATTACACTATTATGATTGTGAAAATAAAATTTATACTAAATCTTTTAGTTTATAAATATTTTCTATTTTTTAAGTTATTTAACGTGAGATTTAAATAAATAGAATTACATCAATTTTATGATTTATATATAAAAGTTAAAAAGATAGTTTGATTCCGTTCATTTTTTATTTTCAACAAGTTTTTTTTAGATATAATATTATTATAATAAAAAATTAACTTCAAAAATTAAAGAAACTGAAATAATCAATTTAAATAAAATAGACTTATAAGGTGAAATTGGTATTTGCATAAAATTTAAAGGATAAAAACATTATTTTACATAAACAAATTAAGTCTCCCATGGTAAAATACTTATATATAATTCACAATGTTGTGTTCATCCTTAAAACTCATCATTCATTCTTTGCAAATATCATTGGATAAATTTAAGGTACTACAGATAATAAATCAAAATATGGAGAAATTCTGCCACAATATTTATCTTCCTAAAATATTTTGTGAACCACAAGATTTCATTTTTAACACACAACCATAAATTATTAAATGTTTTCCTTTTGTTATTTTAAGTTCATTGAAAGTATATATATATATATATATATATATATATATATATATATATATATATATATATATATATATATATATAAAAGTTAGAATCTATTGATATTAAATGTTAAATTTTAAATATTTATATTAATTTAATAATATTATATAAAATATAAAATTTATTAATTTAACTGTTGAATTATGTTATAATATTTAGTAGATTATGTATATTAAATTTTAAAAAATTAAAAAAAAGTTAGTATTCAACTATTGATATTTATATATATTTAAATAATATATAAACTGTTAAAATAAAATCATAAGATGAAATATTTATCAACTTTATTTTCTATGAAATTTTATATACATGGTCTACTAGACATTATAATATAATTTAATAGTTGGATTAATAAATTTTGTATTTTATATAAGATTATTAAGTTGATGTAAGTGTTAAAGTTTGATATCCAGTATCAACAGATCCGAATATATATATATATATATATATATATATATATATAATCATTGATACCGAATGTTAAACTTTAACACTTACATTAATTTAATAATTAAAAATTTATCGATCCAATTATTGATTTAAAAGTTATTATCAAATATTAATCGTGTAATATATTTTAAAAATAAAAATTAAATTTAAAAATAAAGTACATGAATTTTGATTGGGGTCACATAAATTTAAATAATATTATTAAAAATAAAAAAATACAAAATAATTAATATAAGAGAAATTTTATATATATAATGCGATGATTTATTCTTAGGAATGAATAATTTAATATTTTATATATATATATTTATATTGAAACCATGTTGTAAAAATATATTAACCAACATTTTGATAAATAAAAAAAATATATATGCATATAATATATGTTACATTTTAAAATAAGTATAAAAGTTTAAATATTTTAAGACAGTGTTTTATGGTCTTAACGTATAATGTAAACCAGTTGATGCTCTGTAAAGATAAATCATTTTTAGATAATGATCAATAAAAAAAATCATAAGTTACATCTGTTGGGTAATTTCCAAGATTGTTGGAGAAGTTTGATAATATTTTGTAAGCTGAGATATGTGATTACATTGTCCTCAGGATTTGTCCGTCCATGACGTAATCGCCAAGGATACAATAGCCCTTCTCAATATTCAGGAACAGAACTAGTAAGAAATTTCACTTCTTGTTTAACTCGTAAGAAACCATAAGAAATAGTCGTATGTATAGAAGATGTTTAGGGCAACCAATATGGTTAAAAATTAAATTCCGATTAGAAATTAACTTCAAAACGGCAAAAAATAATGTTGTAATAATTTCTCAACGGTCAACTTTTAAAACATAATGACCATTAATGGGTAATTAAAATGATTGATTCATAATTTAAATTTAAAATAATTAGTAATAATTCTAAATATCTTAAAATCATAATGATAATTATTTAAATTAATTTGAATATTTAAAAATTAAATTAATAATATTAATTTAAATATTTAAAACTATTTTGAAATATACAATTTTTATAACCACATCAAAGTTAAAATTAAAAAAATAAAATAAAAAATAAGACATGTTAAAAAGGCCCTGAGCAAAGAATAAGAAAACATTAAAAAGGAACTTTGAAGTACAAAATAGTTTAGAAAAAAATGAGTAACATGTTTTTTTCCTAATTTAAGGTCATTCATTCAATACTTATACAGAAAGCATTAAAATTTGTTTCTCAATGATTACTTTATCTCCTTTTAAAGCTTATACGAGCAAAAGATAATCAACATTAACTAAGTATATTATGAAGAGTCTACATACTTGTAATATGAATTTCTCTGTTGTAACATTCAAAAAGTGTTTAATTAGACATAAGAATGTCTAGAACATTTCCTGAGGATTCTGGGTATGGCGAAAGATTTGTGTAAAATATTATAATAATATTTTGTGTAAAAATATTTAATAATATTTGGTGGTTGTATTGTTTTCTAAAAATATCTATTGAGTGATAACAATGACTTTACGTAATCTTGGGTTGAGAAGAATGATCTTAAAAATACCTAGTGTTGTACAATTTTTTTGTTTGTAGAAATATTTAAAGTTTTTCAATATTGATACCATGTTCAACCTCCTTTTATATGTTGCCTCTTTCTTAATAATATACATTGATATTTTTTGAATATATCATAGGTAAATCTTGCTGTTCTAGTTTAAGACTTTAATTGAAAATACAATTTTTTAAATGAAAATATTGCAGTTAGGGATGAAATTATGCCGAGTTAGGCTTTCAATGTTCAAATTCGGTCTGTTTAAAAATTCTGATATCTAAGTTTGGACCTGTTAACTATTAGATGTTTTGCTTGATTTAAAGCCGATAAAACTTATGAGTTTACTTAAAAGCTTACATTTCAAAAAAGGCCAATAAATAAATTTAAAACCTATATAAAAATTAATTAAAAAAAATTTGTAAACTTAAAACCTACAATAAAAAAATTATTAAATAAATATAAAATACACATATATATATTATGTAAATAAAATATATTAAAATAAATATTATATACATATAATATATTAAAATAAATTTAAATATATAATATATAAAGATAAATAAACCCTAAATAGGCTTAAAAAATCTTTTTTGTAAATCTAATTTTAACTGATTAGTTTATCTGAAAAAACTTTTTAATAAATCCGAACTTGCCTAATTATTAAATAAAGTAAGTTAAATTAGACTTTAAATAAGTTGAAAAACAAACTTTGTTCCCCACTAATCCTAATTTCAAAAAAAAAAAACTAAAAAATCCTCACTTCTAATTTTACGATAGTATAAAAATTACACAATTTTTTATCCATGAAATAGCATTTTACAACCAAATTTGACAGAATATTTGAAAATAAATAAATTTCAATTCACTTTTTCTATCTCACATTTTCATACTTTTGTAGTCATTTCTTAGCTCAGTTGATGAATTATGAGAATTGACAATCTGCATCATTGCACCACTGTATTCATCTTTTATTCTACCACATTTCTCTTTCCTTATCAAAAGCTAGTACCTTTATCTTCGATACTTCTATCTTCTCATAACATCTGCTTCACGCGTTGAATAAAATTTGAGAATTTGTCTTCATCTTATTTCTATCTTCTAGGAAAACCTGCCTCACGCGTTGAATAAAATTTGAGAATTTTTCTGCATCTTTATTAATACCTTCATCTTCGATGCTTCTACCTTCAGCTTTTTGTAGTATCCTCTGCGTTGCGTGTTTAATAAACATATTCGTATCCTCTGCTTCTACTTCCATTCGTTCCTTTTCTCGTATTTCCTTCGATGCTTCTTTCTTTCTTTCCTCTTCTAGTTTCTCTTTCAATACTTCTAATCCAAAACCAACACAAACATACTCCAATTTCGGCAATTGAACTAAATTCACAGAAATCAAGTGAAAGCTCATGCGTAGTTGCGATTGTCTGTTATCTTGTCTCATCACTGTGAAAATACTTGTCAATGAGCTGCATTTTTTAATCTCTAACATCTTCAAATTATAAAGATTTCTAGAAAGGCTGATAAGCATAGATTTCATAAATAATTATCTTTCACTTTTATCTCATTAAGACTTCTTATATGTTCAATTAAGTGATCTTTGTCATATTTTATGAGTTTGGGTTCATATGAAGTTTAATTGAATTTCTTTGCTTACCCGATTAAAATGACACTATTATAATATTTTGAGCATAATAAGAGTTTTAGACATCCAAAAATCATGAAATCTGTCTTGAATGAAAGCTTAAAGAAGTGTCCACAGTTACAAAGCAAGAGCAGACTCTAAATGAGATGTTTAGGACTCCGAAATTATCTCAAAAGATGAGATAGTGTTGCTGACGTGGAATTTGAACAGTGTGCAAAGATCCGGCCATATCTTGAGATATAGAAGTCATATTGAGATGAAGTCAAATTTTTTGGAAAGCTAAGATCCGGGGCTACAACTTTTGTTCAGAAGTCAAGCTCTAATTCGGACATGTGAACATCCGAAATTGCGGTGCAAGAAAGTCAAAATTGTTGTGCTCATTGGTGGCAAAAATTCAAAAGTGTTTTGCATTTTCATCAAAGCCCATATGAAAGAAATAAAAGGGTAGAAAAGTAATATCCTAGTTGGTGATTTTCTGAAGATGATGCCTCAAAAATCCTCTATAAATAGAAGGGTTTACAAGAGGAGAAACACACCATTTTGGAGATTAACTCCAATACCATTTTCTTTCTTTCTTTCTTTCTCTCTTTCTTGTTAGTTTTGCCTCCTTCATGGAAGGCTTAGGTTTTCTTTCTTGTTAGTTTGCCTCCTACATGGAAGGCTTAGTTTTTCTTTATTGTTAGTTGCCTCCTACATGGAAGGCTTATGATTTATTTGTTGTTAGTTGCCTCCTACATGGAAGACTTAGGATTTATTTGTTGTTAGTTTGCCTCTTTATTTGTTGTTAGTTTGCCTCCTTCATGGAAGGCTAGGTTTGTAGTTTCTATTCAAGGATTCAAGCTATTTTCATTTTAAATTTGAGGTCTTGATCTTTATTTACATGCTTATTAAGTGGTTTCTACTCTACTTCACTATATTCTTCAATTTTATTCTTTAATCAAAGTTTGATCGGTTGACGTATTTTGATTAATGCATAATTGATTTATAATTGATTTTTGATTGGTAAATCATTTTCCAAAAGTTTGAAGAGTAGAAATTAAGTAATTTAATTGAAGGTTTTCATTTTATTACTTACTTCAACTGAATTCTGATTATAAAATTGGTTTAGATGAAAGATTAAGTGGTTACTAAATCTTGTTGATCATAATCAATTGAATTCTGAGAGGTTTCTCAGTAGAGAATTCAAGGATCATTGTAGGGGTTCCAGATGATCCTAGGTTGATAAACACAATGCATGATTTTAGTGATCAATGATTAGTTAAGAAAATAGCCTCTGAATTCCTTGAGTTGATAATTGTTAAGTGAAATTAATTTAATTCTGTATTTTGTATTTAGAACTTCATATCAAATCTTTCCAAAATCCCCCTGTTCTAATTTTCTCCTTATTTGCTTAAGAATATGAAATGGTCTTTGGAAGATGACCTAGGTTGCACCTTATACTATACCAATAGTTTAGGAAAAATCTAGAAATTATTTTTGCGCGTTTGGGACGAGCGTGTCAATGGCTAACAGGAAAAATGGTCGTTAATTTCTCACAACCAGTTATGCTTACATTCTTTAACTTCCAAAATGAATTTGGAGCATCATAGTTCTCATTCCAAATCATTATCAACTTCTTAGCATTGGATATCACCATATTCTCCAGTTCAGGACAAGAAACCTGCATGTACATAATAAAATAGTATGAAATTTGTGAATACTCAGCTAGAGGCTAATTTTTAAGAAAATTAGGCAAAGAAAAGAAAAAAAAGAATAAAAATAATAAATAATAATAACAAAAAATAAAAATGAAAAAAGAGTAAAAAAAAAAATTTATACTAAATAAAATAAGAATTCTAAAAAAGAAAAAAACATTTTGAGAGTCCCACCTAAGAAGAATGAGATTCTTTCATTCTCTACTTCTCTTATGGTAGAAGAAGTCTCATATTGCACAAAGAGCACTTTTTTAAATCTTTCTACTCCTTTATAAGGAGATGTTATCTATCTAAACTTTGGGAAAATGGGAAAGAAGTCATTGAACAAGGAACACTTCTTTAAGCCCTTCTCGTATATAAGAAGATGTTCTCCTTCTAAAATTTGGGAAGATAAGAAAGAAGTCTCACGTTTTACAATGAATACTTCTTCAATCCCTACTCCTCCCTTTACATAAGGAGATGACCTTTGCAGTTTAAAAAAGAAAAAAAGTTAATTTGCAATTTTTCCCGCTAAGTGCAACTAACTTTGCTTTAATTATTATTTTTTATCTTTTTTACTTTGTTTTCTTTATCTTTGTTTAATCACTATCATCTTTATATGTGTTTTTTTTCTTTCTTCTAGTTAAATTTTTTTTAAAAATATTTATAATTTTTTAAAATTCGTGCAACGGATTCTAATACAGTCAGGTTTAATTCGTGCAGACTGAAACGTGACGTACAATGATTTGAGTTTTACTAATTTCGTAAAAAATGTCTATTTTTAAATTTTTTGAAATTCGTGCACTGGAATCTAATGCGGTAGACAACTTTCTCTACTGTACCATAATTTAATTTATGTGGATTCTATATACGACTTACGACAATTTGAATTTTGTAAGGAAGTGATTTCGGAAAATCATTGTTTTTACTAATTTCGTAAAAAAACGTTTGTCTTTAAATTTTCTCAAAAAATGATTATTTTTTATACAAACCTATTTATTTCTATTATATTTAAAGTGATCAAACAGTTTTGATGAGTTGGATGTCTAGTATTTTTTCTACTTGTAACCGAATCGCGAACCTAGATTTATTTTTTAGGTTAGGATTTTTCTAAATATTTTTTTTTAAATAAAATTTGATGACGGCTCTACAATTAATTAAATTTTTTTTCAAAATATTAAAAAATTTATCATTTCGTTATAATTACGGCTACGACAACATTAATAAACATACTTGCAAAGAAAATGCCATAATAGAATCACCAATGTTCCTAAAACCCTCCTATCATAGCCTAGAATTCATTGGGCCAATCCAACTTAGTCATAGGCCGACATATAGCACAAGAGATATGAAAGTGTAGATGAGTAGAATGGAAACTGGAAGTGAGAATTATTAAACTCACATTTAATTCCTATTATGGGAAAAAGTAGTTGATATAGGACTCACTTTTGGACATTATGTTAACAAATGTATAAAAAAGTTGTGCATGAAAAACTTTACTACCTTGAAATCAAGAATTCTAACTATGTTCTGACCAATGTGAAAAAAGTTGTGCACGAAAATTTTTACTATCTAAAATCAAGGATTCTAGCGGTGAAAAACTTTAATATCAGATTTGCTTATAACCAGTGTTCTGACCCATGCACTCAAGGCAAAACATTTAAAAATTTACAAGCAATATTTGAACGTGTGAACTTTAAATATGACCTTCTTAGCACACATCATACCTTCAAATTATGAAGGTTCTATAATAAAATATTCACATAATTGATTTATCCATTTATAATTTTATATACACAATAAGTTATCCATGAGTGTTCTAGAAATATTTTCAAAGTCATTTATAGAAGGTGGTTCATATACACTCACTCTCACTTAGGTAGACACATTAGGTGCATTTTTGTATTAAGATTATATAGATAACATAAGTTTGTCTCTAGAGCACTATTCGAACACTAAATTATGTATCTAATTAGATCTTAACTCAATCTCAAATAAAAAATTACCACACATCATAAGGATGAGAATGAGAAGTGTAATGGATATGAGTATTTATTTAGCTTTCTTTGATTACTAAACAAGTGTCCACTGTACTTTCTTTAATTAAGGCTTTAACTTCTTCCTCTCAATATATTTAGCATCATTTTCCAAGTCTATCCTTTTGTAGAAAGATTACAATTTTTTTCCTCACTTTTAATATTTGGATCCATCCAACATGTTTCAAAAGCATTATCATTAAATATTATGAATCTAATAAGATAAATATTAAAAATAATTACATAATTATTTAACGACATCATTTCTATCAAAGTTATATCTTCTCTTATAGGATGATTTGTACTCTCCCCTACAATTGAACACTCACCACCAAGTTCTCTTCAACAAATTTTCCTTATCATCTCAAAGATATTGAATTATGGTTCCATGTCCATGAAAAATTGTTATACAAATTTTCAAGAAATAGATCATTCTTTTAGTAAATTGACTTGCAAATAGAACTCACTTAATTATTTCAGTTAAATAGGATGAGATTTCATTTATGCTATAAAAGATCATCTATATTTGGACTAAATCACTTAATTTAAAGATAAAATTGATGATTCTTTTAGCCTCTATAAATTGAGTTATGAATAACTCATAATAACCCAGCAAACTGTATGTCCTAAAACTTTTCTACAACAAATTTCATAGTTGAAAATGTTATGCACTTCACCTAGTGCTAAAAAAAAATATATCTGCTAGTGAAACTTTTATAATTATTTAAAATTGAGTTTGTATCGTAAAACCTTATCGACATAGAATTGCAAGCATCAAGCTAATTACTTTTGAACATTAATGTATGTAGCATCACTTAATATTTAGATTTAATATTTTGACACAGTATTCACTAACTTTCTAAGGAAATCACAGCCCACAAATTTTTATGAGATACATATCAGTATATACACGGTTAAAGATAATATTTAAAATAGACATGTTTGTTTACCTGGTCTTGGAAAAGCGTTGATGTATCAATATAAGATGTTTCTTTATTGATGCAAAAACTAATTAATGCAGGAAGTCCTCGTAGGGTTAAAGAGCTTAATTCAGCAAAATCCATGTGAGGATTCTCTCCACCTTCTACAAGCACAATTGCCTCTAACAGTTTGCAATCTGAAACTTCCATATCAGCAAGATGAGGAAGGCCTTTAATCATTGAAGTTGAGAAAAGACATTTCATTCCATTGCACTCTTGTATATTGATAACTCTTACATTAAAGAAAGATTTCCCAATTAGAGGACCATGACATATATACTCAAAATTTGCCAGATTAAGTAGAGAGATTGAATCTAAATTGGAGAAGAAGGTATCAAGAGCATGATCTGACATCTTGGCTACATATTTGACTTCAGCATTGTATTGCACAACAAGAGATCGTAGATAGGGAAACCCATTATCATCCAAATCACCAATATTTTGAACACCATTCAATTCATCTAAGTACAAGACATCAACATTTTTCATCATTTGTTTAATCCCATTAGCCAAATGAAACCTTCTATCAAGCTTGAGTTTCAGGATCTTTAACCTATGATCACCATCATGAGTTTGACCCCACCTATCACCAATTAAAATGGTGTATGATTTTAATTTTTCAAAGAACAAGTCCATTGGCCATGCCTGAGGATCAGGAACACACAATTCCTTTACACATACTAAGTGATGCAAATTTGTTAACTCTTTTAAGCTTGCATTCTTATTTTCATTGTTGGATCTTTCAACCTGCCAATTATAAAATGAGTTTCTCAAATATATTTCTTCTAAGCTTGTTAAATTTGACAAAACATTTGGTGGAATCACTTGGAAATATGTATCTTTCAAATCCAAAAATAGTAACTTTTGAAGTTTCCGAATCTGTTTTGGAAATCTTTGGATAGTACTTTCAAGAAAGACAAGCATTCGTAGGTTTGCAAGATCACCAATCATATTTACATCTTCAAATTTGCAATTATAAATGGATAATGCTTCAAGGTGATTCAATAAACTCAAACTAGATGGCAGTTTTGAACAATCAAACTTATTCAAAACTAAGACTTTCAAAAGTTGAGTTTCCTCAAAAAAGGAATCAGGTATTTGCATTGAAGAAGTATTTGTACTTAGTATAATTGTTACCTGGAAGAAACTAATTATCTTTATATGTTTCTGGTGCTATTTTGTAAGTACTGGAAATGCTGAAAAAAAAAACGATTTTGAACCTCTCAAAACAGAATATATGTAACATAAGCATTTCAAATCTGTCTTATAGATAGAAGAAAACTGAACTTGGAAGCTAGGAATAAGTGCATCTAGTTTATTTATTTATTTTTTTACTTAAAATATTATTTGTTTATCTCTTTTAGAAAAAGTTGCATTATATTTTCCTTGACATGTAGTTATTCTTTGCTTAAATTGCCTAAATATAATTTTATTCCTGAACAACCAAATTGGCAGAGAATAACAAACCGTATAATCATCCAAGTCTTTTAGAACTTTGTTTCTTACCCAAAGCCCCTTGTTGCCCCCTTTGATGTATTGAAGATTTTAGGGCAGTTAGTTTTAAGGTCAATTGACCCAAACCATGTAGTCTTCTCTATCTTGGGTTTATAAAAATATAAAGAAATCACACTTTCGACAAAAAAATAAAAAAAACATATATACTTCAACTCCAGGAAAAAAATTGTAAAAAGATTGAAACTCAATTATCCAACATTTTCCTAACCAGGAAGTTTCATGTGTGTTGACATGAGTATCTTTAAATAAAAATAAATATATGTGTAAAAACTTATCATCTATAGTTTAACAAAATGAAATCATATATCTTAAAAAATAAAAATATTTAATAGAAGATGTCTATATTATCAATAATAAAAATTTTATTTTATTAAATATAAAAATATATTAAAATTAAACTTTGACTTCTAAACATATGTAGGTGTTCATTAACAACGAGTTTAATATATTCTAATATCATAGATCTCAAGTCAATGTAAAAATTTTTAATAAAATATTAATTATATAATATTTTTAAAAATAAAAAGTAAATTATAAAAATAAAAAACGTGAATTTAGATTAAAATTGTATAAATTTAAATAATAATATTTGAGATACAAAATACAAGATAATTAATATAAGAAAAAATATATAATATATATATATATGAACCAAGTTATAAAAATATATTAACCAACATTTTGATAATAGCAAAAATCTATGTATATATTATATGTTACATTTTAAGATAGATATAAAAGTTCAAAACACCTTAAGTGTTTTTGGTAAAAGATGAACAAAGTTTCAATTTATACACGATCAAAGTATTAAATGGATGATGTTGAATTAAAAAAAAAAATATATGTTTTAAAAAAATATGTTTTTTCCTTTTGTTTAAACTATTTTATGCTTCACAGTTTCTTTTTAACACTTTTTTACTCTTTGCCAAATGTTTTTTTAACATATATAATTTTTTTTTTCTGAGTTTTAACTTTGATATAGTTTATAATTCTTTTTTATGAATCAAAATCTAGAAATGATTTATCTTTACCAAACTTCAACTAAGTTTACCTTATACCATATGTTTCTTTGTATAATAATCAAAATTTACGAAAAAAAGACATCAAACATTAACTAAATAAAAATATTAATAATACTTTTTTTTATTGTATTATATTGTTCTTCAACATAATAGAAATACTTATTAATGATAACAATGGCCAAACATAATCTTAAGTTGAAAAAGATAATTCTAAAGATCTCTACTATTTTGTAACTTTATTCTTCGACATCAATTTCAATCTCCTTTTGTGTCGCCTTTTTTTTTATAATATAAGATTGATATTTTATAAATATACCATTGATAAATTTTGTTGTCCAAATTTAAAAATACTATTAAAATTATAATTTTTTTAATGAAAACATTGTAGCAAAAACAAATGAAAAAAAAAATCCTCATACCTAATTTTATGATAGTATAAAACTGACACTTAACTTTTTTTTTTCCATGAATTATTATTTTACAACCAAATTTGACAGAATATTTAAAAATAAATAAATATCAATTGACTTTGTCCATCTAACATCCTTGTCTTCTATTTCATACTTTCTTAGTCAATTCGCAACTCAGTTAATGAATTATGAGAATTGACAATCTGCATCATTGCACTACTATGTTCATCTTTTATTCCACCATCTTTCTCTTCCCTTATCAAAACCTAGGAGTTTCTTCTTCGCGCGTTGAATGTATTCTGAAAATTGATCTGCATCTTTGATATTACTACCTTCAGCTTGTGGTCGTATCTTCTTCTTCGCGCGTTGAATGTAGTCTGAGAATGGATCTTCATCTTTGATATTACTACCTTCATCTCCGCTACTGCTACCTTCAGCTTTTGGTTGTATCTTCTGCCTCAGGCGTTGAGAATATTCTGGAAATTTGTCTGCATCATCTACTCTTTTTTCTTGCTCTATAGCTTTCAGTCGTTCCCTTCGTTTATTTCTTTCATCTTCTAATATATCCAATTCATCTACCATTATATTTCCTTTTAGTTTCTTTAGTAATGCTTCAATCTTTCTGTCCTCTTCTAGTATCTCCTTCAATGCTTCTTTCTTTCTTTCCTCTTCTAGTTTCTCCTTCAATGCTTCTTTCTTTCTTTCCTCTTCTAGTTTCTCCTTCAATGCATCTACCATTCTTTTCTCTTCTAGTTTCTTTCTTAATGCTTCTTTCTTTCTTTCCTCTTCCAGTATCTTCTCCAATGCTTCTTTCTTTCTTTCTTCTTCTAGTTTCTCCTTCAATGCTTCTAATCCGAAACCAACACAAACATACTCCAATTTCGGCAATTGAACCAAATTTATAGAAATCAATTGAAAGCTCATGCGTAGTTGCAATTGTTTGTTATCTTGTCTCATCACTGTGAAAATACTTGTCAATGAGCTGCAATTTATAACCTCTAGCATCTTCAAATTATAAAGATTTCTAGAAAGATTAACAGGAAAAATGGTTGTTAATTTCTCACAACCAGTGATGCTAACATTCTTTAACTTCCAAAATGAATTTGGAGCATCATAGCTCTCATTCCAAATCATCATCAACTTCTTAGCATGGGAAATCACCATATTCTCCAGTTTAGGACAAGAAACCTGCACGCACACAATAATATAGTATGAAATTAATGAACATACTTACAAAGTAAATGCTACAAGTCACCAATCCTATCATGCAAATTGACATTATCGTGGCTTGGGAATTCATTGGTTCAATCCAACTTATTCATAGGCAGACATATAGCAGAAGAAAAATGAAAGTGTAGATCAGTAGAATGGAAATAGAAGTGAGAATTATTGAACTCACATTTAATTCCTATTATGGTAAAAAAAAAAAGTTGTCGATAGGACTCACTTTTGAACATTACGTTAACAAATGTTTAAAAAAGTTGTGCGTGAAAAATTTTACTACCTAAAATCAAGAATTCTACCAGTGAAAAGCTTTGATGTCAGATTTGCTCCACAAGATTAATATAGCCTGTGTTCTGACTCATGAACTCAAGGTAAAACATTTAAAAATATAAAAACAATTTTTTTAAAATGTGAACTTATGATATGATCTTCTCAACACACATCTTACCTTCAAATTATGAAGGCTCTGTAATAAAATATTTCACATAATTATTTTATCCATTTATATGCATAATAAATTATCTAAGTGTTCTAGAAATATTTTGAAAGTCATTTATAGAAGCTGGTTCATACCGCGATGCACTCACTTAGGTAGACACATTAGGTGCATCTCTTTAAGTAGGTATTAAGAGCTATATAAATATATCAACTATGTCTTTAGAGCATTTTCCTAGTCTATCCCTTTGTACAGGAATTACAATTTTTTTCCCTCACTTTCAATATATGGGTTCATCAAGCATATCTCAAAAGCATTGTCTTTGAATATCTCTAATAAGATAAATATTAATTAATTTTATATAATTATTTAACAACACTATATCTATCAAAGTTGTGTCTTCTCTTATTTATAGGATGCTTTCTACTCTTCCTACAATTGAACGTTGACCACCAAGTTTTTTTCAACAAATTTTCCTTATCATCTCAAAGATATTGAATTATGGTTTCACGACTATAAAAAATTGTTATACAAATTTTCAAGAAATAGATATTTTTTTAGTAAACTAACATGCAAGTAGAACTCATTTAATTATTCTAAGAAATAAGATGAGGTTTCACTTATGCTATAAAAAGATCATTTATATGTTGACTAAATCACTTAATTTAAAGATGAAATTGATGATTCTTTTAACCTTTGTAAATTGAGTTATAAATAACTCACAATATAATCCAACAAACAATATTTCCTAAAACTTTCCTGCAATAAATTTCAAGGTTGAAATTATTATGCACTTCACATAATGCTAAAAAATATATATCTGCTAGTGAATTTTTTATAATTATTTAAAATAGAGTTTGCAACGTAAAACCTTATCAACATAGAATTGCAAGCATCAAGCTTATTACTTGTTAGCATAAATGTATGTGTAGCATCACTTAATATTTATATTTAATATTTTTATACAATTTTCACTAACATTGTAAGGAAATCACAACCACAAATTTTAATGAGATACATCTCAATATATATATGGTTAAAGATAATAGTTAAAATAGATATGTTTGCTTACCTGGTTTTGGAAAAGCGTTGATGTATCAATATATGATGTTTCTTTAATGATGCAAAAACTAATTAATGCAGGGAGTCCTCGTAAGGTTAAAGAGGTTAATTCTGGAAACTCCATGTGAGGATTCTCTCCACCTTCTACAAGCACAATTGCCTCTAAGAGTTTGCATTCTGAAACTTCCATATCAGCAAGATGAGGAAGGCCTTTAAACATTGAAGTTGAGAACAGATATTTCATTCCATTGCACTCTTGTATTTTGATAACTCTTACATTAAAGAAAGATTTCCCAATTAGAGGACCATGACATATATACTCAAAATTTGTTAGATTGTATAGAGACATTGAATCTAAATTGGGAAAGGTATCAAGAACATGACCTGACATCTTGGCTACACATTTGACTTCAGCATTATATTTCACAACAAGAGATCGCAGATGGGGAAATCCATTACTGTCCAAATCACTGACATTTTGAACACCATTCAATTCATCTAAGTACAAGACATCAACATTTTTCATCATTTGTTTAATCCCATCCTCCAAATGAAACCTTTTATCAAGCTTGACATCATGAGTTTGGCCCCACCTATCACCAATTAAAATGGTGTATGATTTTAATTTTTCAAAGAACAAGTCCATTGGCCATGCCTGAGGATCTGGAACACACAATTCTTTTACACATACTAAGTGATGCAAATTTGTTAACTCTTTTAAGCTTGCATTGTTGTTTTCATTGTTGGATCTTTCAACCTTCCAGTTACAAAATGAGTTTCTCAAATATATTTCTTCTAAGCTTGTCAAATTTGACAAAACATTTGGTGGAATCACTTGGAGATATGTATCTGTCAAATCCAATAATAGCAACTTTTGAAGTTTCCCAATCTGTTTTGGTAGTCTTTGGATAGTACTTCCAAGAAAGACAAGCATTCGTAGGTTTGCAAGATCACCAATCATAGTTAAATCTTCCAATTTGCAATTATACATGGATAATGCTTCAAGGTGATTTAATAAACTCAAACTAGATGGTAGTTTTGAACAATCAAACTTATTCAAAACTAAGACTTTCAAAAGTTGACTTTCCTCAAAAAAGGAATCAGGTATTTGCATTGAAGAAGTATTTGCGTTTAGTATAATTTCTTGCAATTCTGGACATTGCAATCTTTCAGGAACTTGCAAACCACTCATAATAGTCATGTTACAGAAGCGCAAACTTCTCAACCAATCTTCTGGTGGCCATCCTTCAAAAATGATTGAGGCTTTTAGACTACTTTGAGCTATTGAATAAGCAGATTGCCATATCAAGTCATCTATTTTAACCCATTCCTTTTTATCTTCAACCAAGAGACCACAGGCTATAAGATCACTAATCAAGGAATCACACCTATTTCTCGTTGACTCTAATGTATCAAGATTTTTGAATAAACCTGACCACATATCTGTATATATATTATTCTTGTTAATAGTTGATCTTCCTCGAATAGTAAGAAGCAAGAACAGATATTTGAGTTCTTCATCTTCTAAACTATTGAAACATAGTTTTATTGGTGAAACATTTTCTTTCAATTGAACCAGGGCATCTTGCCAAGCATCTAAGTCCTTATTTCTTAATGTCATTGCTATAGCAAAAATTAAAGGTGGTGAACCTGCACAACTTTTCACTATTTCACCCACCATGGAACTTGCATACCAATCTTGAGGAACAGATTCTCCTACTATCTCTTCAAATAAGCTAAAAGCCTCATTTTCTAGTAACATCTCTATTTGAAACACCTTAGAAGAACCCTTCATATTTTGTAAGAAATCCAAATTCCCTGATGTTACCAATAATTTGCACACTTTATTTGCATCACTCAAAGGAACTCCAACTTCTTCCAAATCAAATTCTTGAGGATTCAATTTTCCCCAAATATCATTAACTATAAGAAGAATATTCTTTTCTTTCTTTATTCTCTGGCGCAATCTATTTCTTCTTACCTGTGGCTTTTCCCCATGAAACTGCAAGCCCAACACAACTGCAATTTCTTCTTGAACTTCTTCCACGGTTGGCTTTCTAGTGATAGTAATGATAATCAGTATATTAAACAAGCCTTCTTCTTCGGCTTGCTGCTGGACTTGTTTGGCTAAAGAGGTTGTTCCTCCACCACCCAATCCCCATACTCCAACTATTTGGATGGCTGTATCATTTAAGGCCACCATAATATCATTTACAGTATCTATTCTTGATTTTGGTCCCTTATAACCTTCTGCAGGTTTTGCTGTCTGATAAAACTTGCCTTCCTCATATAATTGTGAAATGTTTATTAGCATCTTTCTTGCTGGTTCACCAACCTTGTACCACCGTAGAAAACGTGTACAAGTTCCTTTACCTTCATAGTAGATCAACAATGCATTGATCTTTCCTATGATCTCATCGACTCTTTTTAACCAATCAATTTGAGTCTCAAATTCTTCAGAATCCCAAGTAAGATTTTCTTGCACCCTTTGTCTCCTACCTTGCAAATTATTGACTTCATTTGTAAGCTTTTCCAAAATTCTTTTGTAGGAAGTCAAGTTAACAAGTTGACGTGCAGCTACTGCAACTTTCATGTTTGAACAATTGTAAATCAATCTTCCTTTTCCTTTATCAAATTTTGTTCTAACTTCCTGCAAAAAAGTTAATGAGTTTAAGTATACAATAATAAAAAGGTGTAGTAACATACAAATAAAGTAATGAATTTGTTTACTGTAAATGACTTACCTTTTGCTTAAGAATGGTAAAGTTATAACAGAGGATGTGATCTTCTCTGGTACACCTTATATAGACCAATATTAAAATAATTTAAAAGACAAATAATATCACTGAAATTTATCCTTGTACATTAGACATTAAAAAATAATCTATGAACTAAGTCAAATAAAATAAAATTACTCTAAACTATCAAATTTATTTAGTTTGTTACGAGCTTATGACAATTGAATAAGTTAAAATCAAGTAGAAGCTTTGATGCTACATGCTAAACATATTGCGAACTACCTATAATTTTTGCAATGAAAGAATAATTAAAGGATATAGTAAATACTAAATGTAGTTTAGTTCATGTAATAATATAAAATTTTGAAAAAATTATATTTAATGTATAAGTGACTGAAGATCAAATATTTATATTTATTATATTTTTAAAAAAATTCAAGAATATATTTAGCAACATTATAAAATATTTGGCTACTATGACATGATATTTTACAATAAAATTTTAGTAAAAGTTTTGTTTTCGAATTTGAAGTTAAAATTGAAAAATTAACTAAGTGTAAAAGTAGGTTATATTTATTATATTTATTTAAATTTAGGTTTGGTAGGTATAATATTTGATTATGATCCAAACAATTCTCCACAACTCATCTATTCAAGCCTAAATATATTTTTACGTTGGAACGATAAATGCATGTTATATTCTAATCTCAAATTGAGCTACTTAAATCTAAGCCTAACATGTAATTTTATATACTTCCTATAATGTTCCTTAATTACATGTTACATACCATAATTCTTAGAACTTCTCCGTTCTTCTTAAATATCATCTAGTGTTACTAGATGTTAAGCTACATGCATTTTTTCTTAAATAAGAAAAACCAAACATAGATTTGAAATAATTAGTTTTACATTCTTGTTGTCATTGTATCCAACCAACAACTAACTAGAATGTTAAAGAACCTTTGTCGATACCTACCTTTACTTATGTCAATTGTTCAACATTATTACAAGGAAGCATTTCTTGTCATAAAAAAGTAGTGTTTAATTGACAAATTTGAACTTAACTCATACAGTTAGCACGACATGTGACAATCAATAAATATATTTTTGACACGCTCGTCGTAAACGCGCAAAAATAATTTCTAGATTTCTCCCAAACTATTGGTATAGTATAAGGTGCAACCTAAGTCATCTCCCAAAGACCATTTCAGATTTTTAAGCAAATAAGGAGAAAATTAGAACAAGGGGATTTTGTAAAGATTTGATATTGAGTTCTAAACACAAAATACAGAATTAAATTAATTTCACTTAACAATTATCAACTCAAGGAATTCAGAGGCTATTTTCTTAACTAATCATTGATCACTAAAATCATGCATTGTGTTTATCAACCTAGGATCATCCGGAACCCCTAAAATGATCTTTGAATTCTCTACTGAGAAACCTCTCAGAATTTAATTGATTATGATCAACAAGATTTAGTAACCACTTAATCTTTTATCTAAACCAATTTCAAAATCAGAATTCAGTTGAAGTAAGTAATAAAACGAAAACCTTCAATTAAATTACTTAATTTCTACTCTTCAAACTTTTGGAAAATGATTTACCAATCAAAAACCAATTATAAATCAATTATGCATTAATCAAAATACGTCAACCGATCAAACTTTGATTAAAGAATAAAATTGAAGAATATAGTGAAGCAGAGTAGAAACCACTTAATATGCATGTAAATAAAGATCAAGACCTCAAAGTTAAAATGAAAATAGCTTGAATCCTTGAATTGAAACTACAAACCTAGCCTTCCATGAAGGAGGCAAACTAACAACAAAGAAAGAGGCAAACTAACAACAAATAAATCCTAAGCCTTCCATGTAGGAGGCAACTAACAACAAATAAATCCTAAGCCTTCCATGTAGGAGGCAACTAACAACAAAGAAAACATAAGCCTTCCATGTAGGAGGCAAACTAACAAGAAAGAAAACCTAAGCCTTCCATGAAGGAGGCAAAACTAACAAGAAAGAAAGAAAGAAAGAAAGAAAATGGTATTGGAGTTAATCTCCAAAATGGTGTGTGTCTCCTCTTGCAAACCCTTCTATTTATAGAGGATTTTTGAGGCATCATCTTCAGAAAGTCACCAACTAGGATATTACTTTTCTACCCTTTTATTGCTTTCACATGGGTTTTGTTGAAATTGCAAAACACTTTTGAATTTTTGCCACCAATGAGCACAACAATTTTAACTTTCTTGCACCGCAATTTCGGATGTTCACATGTCCGAATTAGAGCTTGACTTCTGAACAAAAGTTGTAGCCCTGGATCTTAGTTGTCCAACAAAGTTGATTTCATCTCAATATGACTTCTATATCTCAAGATATGGCCGGATCTTTGCACACTGTTCAAATTCCACGTCAGCAACACTATCTCATCTTTTGAGATAATTTCGGAGTCCTAATCATCCCATTTAGAGTCTGCTCTTGCTTTGTAACTATGGACACTTCTTTAAGCTTTCATTCAAGACAGATTTCATGATTTTTGGATGTCTACAACTCCTATTATGCTCAAAATACTATAATAGTGTCATTTTAATCGGGTAAGCAAAGAAATTCAATTAAACTTCATATGAACCCAAACTCATAAAATATGACAAAGATCACTTAATTGAACATATAAGAAGTCTTAATGAGATAAAAGTGAGAGATAATTATTTATGAAATCTATGCTTATCAAATTCCCCCACACTTATCTTTTGCACGTCTCGGGCAAACTTAAGTTAAGGATTGGTGACTATTTTTTTTTTTGAAAGAACATCAAAGTTTTGAGTTGATTTCTCAAGAATTCACAAAATTTCATGAAGCATCCTTTCATCACATTTTTGAAATTACTTAGAAAGGCAACTTTAATTTGAAAAACATAGATTGAGAAAGATAAAACCTCACATGATATACTCTGAATCTCTCAAGTGTTTGATTTGGTAAGTGTTTCTCTCAAATTCAATCCATGAAAGATGAACTATCATAGGCTTGCATATCTTCTACTTCTCTACTACTATGTACACATGCAATGCACAAATCAAGAGGTCTTTATTTTGGTTCTAACGGGATTAGAAAGATGAAATGATATATTGAAGAGATACAATGTTAGACCAAGGAAAATGGTGAGGATTGAGAATTGATTGTAAGTGCAAGTGTGAGAAACAGATATCACTTCTTCATTTTTTTTTTCAATATAATAGTTTATTTATTAATTTATTGCTTCAGCTTTTTTTTTTGGGTTTTTTTTTTAATTTTTTTTTTAGATATCGGACCATCCTCCCCCCAACCTATCCAAGACATTGTCCCCAATGTCTTAGATGGAATTTCATATAACAGGAAAAGAAATGTAAGAAAACCATCAAAGTAAGGAAAAGTTATAACCGAAGAGTGGTATCTGGTTCTCTTTTATCTCTGCCATCCTGATTTGGTTGGTTCACCAGCTGCATTGCTTGACTGAGCTCAGATGTAGGATTTTGCAAAATCTCAAGTAGCTGTTCAATAGTTGAAGCAGATACTATGATGTTGCGCATGGATTGTGGCATGAACTCCTGCTCTACTGCATGATCTAAAAAGGATATCAAACCATTATAAAAGCCATTAATATTCAATAAGCCCAAAGGTTTTTTATGAAAATTCCGATAGGCCCAAAATATAATGGTAAAAATTTCTTCCATTGTTCCAAGACCACCAGGTAATGCAATAAATGCATTAGAATTAACCAACATGTGTCTCATACGGTCATGCATGGTTGCAACCTTCAATTCAGTACCCAGGGTGAAGTAGGAGGTGCTCCCATTTTTTAAGCCAACACCTAAGATGTTACACCCCTTTGTGAGTGCAGATCCTGCAACACATCCTTTTAAACCCTGAATCCCTCCCCCATAAACAAGATTGATTTTTCTTGCAGCTAATGCCTTACCAAGGGTATAAGCTGCATGTTGAAATTCTCCATCCTTTCCAAGGTTAGACCCACCAAAAACACAGATAGTATTGATCCTATCCATATACGGTGTTTCTGTCTTTTTTTTGAAAAAATATGTCATAGAGGTTGATAATTTATAGAGACTCAATATCAGACAAGGAGATCGCTTGAATAGTGCGGGATCAGGATTTGGTAGCAAAAGTTTGAATTTTTGTTGCAAAAGTTTGAATTTTGTTGCAAAAGTTTGAATTTTTGGTTCAAGGAAAAGGTGAATGTCAGAGGGGAAAGACTTTAAGCAGGGGTGAAATTTTCAAAAAAAAATGGTGGCCCAATAAATTGAAAAGACAATGTGAATGACAAACATACACGCATGAGAATGAACAGTAGTTGTGATTGTGGCTCACATCTTCCTCTGGTTTTACGTCCAGTAACGGCTGAAACGCCTTCTAAGAGTCGAGGATGTGCTTCCCATTCAGTTTTCGTGTAAACTGACAACAGGGTCTTTTAAAGTCAGATTCCCAAGACTATAACGTGCTTTTTCCTTACGGAACAGTTCAAACAAATCAAGAAGGACTCCTTGTACATGCCCACTAGGATGCGTCTCAAGAGTCTGAATGATATCATCCAATGACTCCTTACTCAGTCCATCCTTTATGAATTGAATTTTGTCCTCTCGATTTCTTGAAACCATTCCAGGGTTCTTGCATCTTGTGTTACAGGTCCATCTTGCACACCTGTAGCAAACTCCAATTCTTTTTGCCCTTCTCTTCTTTGCATAGGAACTTCTTCCCACACCTGGCATGTTTTTCACAAATGATTCTTGAAATTCACCTGCTAAACGTACCTTAGCTTCAATGATCCAACGGACATCTTCTGAAAGGCCTAAGAGTGTTAATGTTCTCAATCGTTCAAGTCTGCAATTGTAAATGTCTTTAAGAAAATTTCTGGGGAGAGTAGGGAACAAAATTTTGATCCTGGTGAGAGCTTTCTCCATTTTTTTCTTAAAACACTCAAGTTATTATTCCTGCAAGCTCAATATGGTGTAATAGTTGGGATGATTTAAGAGGTGGAGAAGGAAGTTGAGAGATTAGTTGAAACTTATAAGCGAGGAATGTGAGAGAGGGAGAAGGAGAAAGAGAGAGAGAGAGAGAGAAAGAGAGAAAGAGAGAAAGAGAGAGAGAGGGAGAGAGAGAGACTTCTCTTGAATTTATTGCAGGTATGTGGCATTGTGCAAATGCACTTCTTCTACCGTGTGCTTTTGAAAACCTTCGAAAAATGGTTTAAGACGATGTCCATTCACCTTGAAGATTTTTTCAGTTACCTCATTTTTTATTTCCACTGCACCATAAGGAAAAACATTAGTAACTACAAATGGTCCTAACCATCTAGAGCGTAGCTTACCAGGCATAAGCTTTAGCCGAGAATTGAAAAGGAGAACTTTTTGTCCAACGGAAAACTCCTTTCTTGCCAACTTTTTGTCATGAAGAGCTTTGACCTTTTCTTTGTAAATTTTGGAGTTTTCGTATGCTTCTAATCGAATTTCTTCAAGTTCCTACAATTGAAGCTTCCTATGGATTCCTGCTTGGTCTAGATCCATGTTGCATTTCTTTACTGCCCAAAATGCTCTATGCTCTAATTCAACTGGAAGATGACATGCTTTACCAAAGACAATCCTGTAGGGAGACATGCCAATGGGTGACTTGTAGGCTGTCCTATATGCCCATAACGCATCAACAAGGCGCAAGCTCCAATCCTTCCTGTTAGGCTGAACTGTTTTCTCTAAGATTTTCTTGATCTCTCGATTAGAAACTTCAGCTTGACCATTTGTTTGAGGATGATATGGGGTGGAGACTTTATGTATGACTCCATATTTGCGGAGTAGGGCTTCCATTGTGCGGTTGCAAAAATGAGTACCTTGGTCACTAATTAGAGCTCTAGGAATGCCAAACCTGCTAAAAATGTTAGACCTGATAAAATCTGCAACAACTCGAGCATCATCAGTACGAGTGGCTTTTGCCTCCACCCATTTTGAAACATAATCAACAGCTAGCAGAATGTAAACAAAGCCAAAAGAGACAGGAAATGGACCCATAAAGTCTATACCCCAAACATCGAATACCTCACAAAAGAGAAGTGGTTGTTGGGGCATCTCATTTCTGCGCGAAATACTCCCTATTCTTTGGAACTGCTCACAAGTTATGCATAATCTATGTGCATCACGAAATATTGTAGGCCAATAAAAGCCTGAGTCTAGTACTTTTCTAGCTGTCCGTTGTGGCCCAAAGTGTCCACCACAAGCTAGGGAATGGCAAAAGGTAAGTACAGACTGAACTTCATGATCTGGAACACATCTTCTAATGATTTGATCACTACATGTCTTCCAAAGGTATGGTTCATCCCATATGTAGTGTTTGGCATCACTTTTCAACTTGGCAATTTGCGATTTGGTGAAGTGTTTGGGTATTTCTTTAGCAACCAGATAGTTTACCAAATCTGCATACCAAGGATCTTTCCCGTGCAAATGATAGAGATGCTCTTCTGGGAATGAATCTGCAATTGAAGTTTCTTCACAAGGTTGCTAGATCCGACTTAAATGATCTGCTACAAGGTTCTCTGCACCACTCTTGTCTTTAATCTCTAAATCAAATTCTTGTAACAGAAGCATCCAACAAATCAGTCTTGGCTTAGCATCTGTCTTCTTCAGCAAGTATTTCAAAGCTGCATGGTCAGAGAAGACAATAACTTTAGATCCAAGCAAATAGGAGCGAAATTTATCTAATGCAAACACAATTGCCAAAAGCTCCTTCTCAGTAGTTGTGTAATTTGATTGGGTTGCATCAAGTGTGCGAGAGGCATATGCAATGACATGAGATCTCTTGCTAACTCTTTGAGACAGTACAGCACCAAGGGCATAATTAGATGCATCACACATTAATTCAAATGGAAGCGTCCAATTAGGTGGTTGAATGATGGGAGTGGTTGTCAACCGCTTCTTTAGTTCATCAAATGAATCCTTGCATGCTTGATCAAACACAAATTTGGTATCTTTTTGTAGTAGTTTAGAAAGAGGTTGTGCAATCTTGCTAAAATCCTTGATGAATCTTCTGTAAAAACCTGCATGACCAAGTAAAGAACGTACTTCTCGCACAGAAGTGGGGTAAGGTAGAGAAGTAATAATGTCTATCTTGGCCTTATCAACCTCTAAACCTTTGCTAGATACCAAGTGTCCTAAGACTATACCTTCTGTTACCATGAAATGACATTTTTCAAAATTCAAAACCAGGTTAGTCTCAATGCATCTGTCCAAAACTTTAGAAAGGCTTTCTAAGCATGCATCAAAAGAAGAACCATATACAGTGAAGTCATCCATAAACACTTCCATGCAACTTTCTAAGAGATCAGAGAAAATGCTTACCATGCATCTTTGAAAGGTTCCAGGGGCATTGCATAGACCAAAGGGCATCCTTCGATAGGCAAAAGTACTAAAAGGACAAGTGAAGGTGGTCTTATGCTGGTCTTCTGGGGCTATATGTATTTGAAAATAACCTGAAAAACCATCTAGAAAGCAATAATGAGATTTTCCTGCTAATCTTTCCAAAATTTGGTCTATGAAGGGCAAAGGGAAGTGATCCTTGCGAGTAGCTTGGTTAAGCTTCCTATAATCTATGCACACTCTCCAACTGTTTTGTATTCTGGTAGGGATTAGTTCATCATTGTGATTTTTGACTACAGTCATGCCAGTCTTCTTAGAAACTACTTGCACCGGGCTTACCCAATCACTGTCTGAGATGGGATAGATGATACCAGCTGCCAAAAGCTTACCTACTTCCTTCTTTACCACATCTAGGATGGTTGGATTCAAACGCCTTTGTGGTTGTCTAACAGGTCTGGTGTTTTCCTCCAGCAGTATCCTATGCATACAAGTAGATGGGCTAATACATGGAATATCAGCCAAAGTCCATCTAATTGCTTGTTTATGGATTTTTAAGGTTTGCAGTAACCTTTCTTCCTGTTGTGGTAGAAGGTTCTTTGCTACAATGACAGGAAGCTTCTCATTTTCCCCCAAATAAGCATACTTTAGATGTTCAGGCAAAGGCTTCAATTCTAAAGGAGGTGGTTGTATTATGGAAGGAAGAGATCTATCTGAGATTGAAATGTCTGCAACACTTGCATCTAACATGTCATCTTTCAACGAAGGTTGGTCTGCAACATTAATCCTGGAACACATAATACATGAATCAAATTCATCACATGTGCAAGTAAAATTATCTAAGTAATCTAAATCAAAATCAAAAAATTTAAAAAGTAGATTGTCAATAGAATAATCATCCGCAAGAAGATCTATGGCATCAAGTTGAAAGAGTGAATGATTCTCTATAGGATGCTTCATGGCTTCAAATATGTTGAATTGGATGATATCATCTCCAAATTCCATAGAGAGAGTCCCCGTATGCACATCTATCTTTGTTTTTGCAGTTTTGAGGAAAGGTCTCCCTAGGATCAAGGTTGCTCTATTGATGGATGACTCATCTTCCATATCCAAAATGTAGAAGTCAGCTGGAAAGATTAGCTTATTCACTTGAACTAGCACATCTTCAAGTACTCCAGCTGGATGTGTTGTACTTCTGTTGGCTAATTGAATCACCACACCAGTTGGCTTCAGTTCTCCCAGATTCAAAGATTTATAAACTGATGAGGGCATAACATTAATGGAAGCACCTAGATCCAGCAATGCATCACCAAATGTAGAGTTTCCTATTGTGCAAGGAATGGTGAAAGTTCCTGGATCTTTACATTTCTGAGGGAGGCTGGGTTGAATTAAGGCTGAAACATTGCGTCCCACACTAATCTTCTCATCCCCTTTGAGTCTTCTCTTATGCGTGCACAGGTCCTTTAGAAATTTGGCATATTTGGGAATTTGCTTGATAGCATCTAGAAGTGGTATGTTGACTTCCACTTTCCTAAAAGTATCTAGAAGCTCCTTATCCAATTCTGCATGAACATTGGGCTTGGATTGGACCATTCTATTTGGAAAAGGTAAAGATACCTTCTGATCAGCACAATTTGGGGTTTTTGTCTCATCAGATGCTTCAAGTGCAGATCGTTTATGGCAAGCTTCTTTTTGTTGATCATTCGATGTCTTATCGAAGGCTGGTGTACTTTTTTCATCAGACTTTCCCTCTGATTCAGATGGCTCATCAGAGATATCTCCAGGTGTAGAGATAAATGCTTCTTTTTGGTGTGGATTAGTCTGATTGAAACTTTGTTGCTTTAAAATTGTAGGGTCTGTCTGCACTTTCTTCCCACTTCTCAAGGTCATGGCATTCACACTTTTGGGATTTATGACAGATTGAGAAGGTAGTTGACCAGAACCTTGAGATTTCAATTGGTTGACTGTGGTAGCTAACTGCCCAATTTGAGTTTGTAAATCCTGAAGGGTAGAACTTACATTTTGTTGAAACTGAAGATTGTTGGTTGCTAATTGCTTCATCAAATCATCAAGAGAGGGTTCAGAAGCATTAGAGGGTACAGATTGCTGCATATGCTGTTGTTGTTGTCTGAAAGGCGGTGGTTGGTATTTATTTTGGGAGTCAGATGTTTGAATCCTTTGTTGTTGTGGAGGACCATATCTCAAGTTAGGATGGTTTCTCCAACTAGGATTGTATGTTCCAGAAGGTGGTTCAAACTTCTGTTGCTGATAATGTTGAGGAGGCCTGTATTGTTGTCCTGTGCCAAAAATACCATTTACTGCAGCCTCAGGTGTCTCACTTTCTTGCAATGTTGGGCATGCATCAGTAGGATGATCTGTAGAAGTGCAGATGCCACATGTTTTGGTTTTGTCAACAACATTAAGTTGCTGTTGTTGTCCGATGGCCAACTGTCTTACGATGGAGGTTAGTTCTTCAATTCTGTTCTCCAATCGTGTATGGTCTGTCTTAGTGGTCATTTCGTGGACTCCTTTAGACAAGGAATTAGTTCGAGAATTGAATTGCTGAGAATTTTCTACCATGTTGGCAATCAAATCTCGAGCTGCTGTAGGAGTTTTGTCCATAAGTGCTCCACCACTAGCTGCATCAACCATGCTTCTGTCCATTGGCATGAGTCCTTCATAGAAATACTGAATCAGTAATTGATCACTGATTGATGGTGTGGACAAGTGGCGCATAGTTTCTTGAATCTCTCCCAATACTCATAGAGAGTTTCTTGGGAGTTCTGTCTGATGCCGCAAATCTCTTTTCTGATAGCTGCCGTTCTGGATGCAGGGAAGAATTTCTCCAGAAATAATCTGTTCATATCATTCCAGCTTGTAACAGATGTTGGATGTAGATAGTACAACCAGTCCTTAGCTCCATCATTTAAGGAGAAAGGAAATGTCTTCAACTTGATATGATCTTCTGGAATTCCTTGTGGCCGCATTGTGGAACACACAATGTGAAATTCCTTCAAATGTTTATGAGGGTCCTCACCTGCAAGGCCATGAAACTTAGGTAGCAAATGTATTAGTCCAGACTTCAGTTCAAATGGTGCATCAACATCAAGGTATTGAATGCGCAATGGTTGATAAGCAACATCAGATGCAACTAATTCTTTTAAGGTTCTATCAGCCATGTTCTTAGCAAAATATTTAAAACTATCAAAATTTAAAGATGAAAAATCACTACTGTTACTTTCTTGGTTATTACTGGATGAATGCCTTCTATGTGCTCTTTTCAAATGGTGGAATGTTCTATCAATCTCAGGATCATACGCATATAAATTTTCAGGATTGGATCAGTCATACACAAAAAGGTGAATTCATACAGAAAATCCAAGAATGATATACCTAAAGTAAAAACAATTGTTAGAAAGATTAAAATTTTTATACAAACTCCTAAATGAGCCTAGGAAATTAAAATGGTCCCCGGCAACGACGCCAAATTTGACACGCTCGTCGTAAACGCGCAAAAATAATTTCTAGATTTCCCCCAAACTATTGGTATAGTATAAGGTGCAACCTAGGTCATCTCCCAAAGACCATTTCAGATTTTTAAGCAAATAAGGAGAAAATTAGAACAAGGGGATTTTGTAAAGATTTGATATTGAGTTCTAAACACAAAATACAGAATTAAATTAATTTCACTTAACAATTATCAACTCAAGGAATTCAGAGGATATTTTCTTAACTAATCATTGATCACTAAAATCATGCATTGTGTTTATCAACCTAGGATCATCTGGAACCCCTAAAATGATCTTTGAATTCTCTACTGAGAAACCTCTCAGAATTTAATTGATTATGATCAACAAGATATAGTAACCACTTAATCTTTTATCTAAACCAATTTCAAAATCAGAATTCAGTTGAAGTAAGTAATAAAACGAAAACCTTCAATTAAATTACTTAATTTCTACTCTTCAAACTTTTGGAAAATGATTTACCAATCAAAAACCAATTATAAATCAATTATGCATTAATCAAAATACGTCAACCGATCAAACTTTGATTAAAGAATAAAATTGAAGAATATAGTGAAGCAGAGTAGAAACCACTTAATATGCATGTAAATAAAGATCAAGACCTCAAAGTTAAAATGAAAATAGCTTGAATCCTTGAATTGAAACTACAAACCTAGCCTTCCATGAAGGAGGCAAACTAACAACAAAGAAAGAGGCAAACTAACAACAAATAAATCCTAAGCCTTCCATGTAGGAGGCAACTAACAACAAATAAATCCTAAGCCTTCCATGTAGGAGGCAACTAACAACAAAGAAAACATAAGCCTTCCATGTAGGAGGCAAACTAACAAGAAAGAAAACCTAAGCCTTCCATGAAGGAGGCAAAACTAACAAGAAAGAAAGAAAGAAAGAAAGAAAATGGTATTGGAGTTAATCTCCAAAATGGTGTGTGTCTCCTCTTGCAAACCCTTCTATTTATAGAGGATTTTTGAGGCATCATCTTCAGAAAGTCACCAACTAGGATATTACTTTTCTACCCTTTTATTGCTTTCACATGGGTTTTGTTGAAATTGCAAAACACTTTTGAATTTTTGCCACCAATGAGCACAACAATTTTGACTTTCTTGCACCGCAATTTCGGATGTTCACATGTCCGTATTAGAGCTTGACTTCTGAACAAAAGTTGTAGCCCTGGATCTTAGCTGTCCAACAAAGTTGATTTCATCTCAATATGACTTCTATATCTCAAGATATGGCCGGATCTTTGCACACTGTTCAAATTCCACGTCAGCAACACTATCTCATCTTTTGAGATAATTTCGGAGTCCTAATCATCCCATTTAGAGTCTGCTCTTGCTTTGTAACTATGGACACTTCTTTAAGCTTTCATTCAAGACAGATTTCATAATTTTTGGATGTCTACAACTCCTATTATGCTCAAAATACTATAATAGTGTCATTTTAATCGGGTAAGCAAAGAAATTCAATTAAACTTCATATGAACCCAAACTCATAAAATATGACAAAGATCACTTAATTGAACATATAAGAAGTCTTAATAAGATAAAAGTGAGAGATAATTATTTATGAAATCTATACTTATCAATTTTCATTTTCGGTTTTCACAAAAATACAATTTTCTTTATCCAATAATGACAATTAATCATCCTCAAGAATGAAACCCTCTTTGTAGATGTCATCTTAAAATCATCCGTTTTTATAACAACTAGCTTAAAATCCACCATAATTTAAAAAATTAAAAGATATTAAAGTTCAAACAATTAATGCAATATGGTGAGAATAACAAATGAGATGAAGAAAATTAATCACAACATGACCAAATATTCATCACAATTACAAGATGGAGGGTCATTGTTCCTACCATGGAAGCACATCTAGGAGAATAGGTTACCACCCCTAATTTAACCACCTATTCATAAGAGAAAATATGAATTGTATCTTTGAAGGGATTCAAGTAACTAGGCCTGCGCATGGTTTAGGTTCAGCAACAAAATTCAAGAAAACCAGACTAAACTAGCAATAAGGTTCAAGTATACTAAACCAAAATGGTTATACATTTGAAGTACTAAATCAAATTAATTCTTTAAGTTTGGTGAAAAGATTTTTTTAATGATTTAATTCTAGTTTTACCAGCTTTTATTGGGATCACGAGGCAAAGTTTTTATAATAAATCATCAATCTCAAATAAGATACGAATTGTTCTGACTGTTCCTCTAGAGCATAATCCTATCTATAAATGACTTCATAATATCCACCTTTCCTAACAATACTATCCCTCCTCCATTGTCACATATTTGTGCTAAGTATAAATGTAATTGTAAGGATAAAATGGAGTCGAAACTTTCAATCAAGCCTTCAGCAATGGATGCAAAAGAAAGGATGGAGAAAAGAATTGGTGATGATGGTACGAAACAGGAAATTGACCAACTAAGTTAAATATTATACAAATTAGGTAATTTATCGAAAAATTATCAATTCACCGAATTAGAACTGAGAAGAAGTTTGTTTTGAAACCTAATTTTGAACTATGGTTCAGTTTATGAACTGCATGACTTATTCAATTTTTTAAAGTTTACTTCGGTTTAGTTTCCAATTTGATTTAATTCTTGGACACCTTTACAAGTAACCAACCAACATAGAATCACAAGAACATCAAGATGTCTTTATCTTATTCATATATTTTTTTATCATAGTTTTCAATCTTTTATATCTTTCTTCTTTCTATTATCACTAAATGAGACCACTCATTAAATAGTTTATGTCTTTCTTGCAAGGTTGAACATGTTATTAGCATACTTTTACAACCTAATTCATTATCCACTTCACCATTTGCAATAAACAACCCTAACATTTTCACTTTAATAAGGTGAAAACTAATGAGCTACTCAAGAATTTTTTAAATAGCTTTAACAAAAGTCATTGTGCAGATATAATAGAGTTAGTGAACCATTATTAGTAAATGATTGTACGATATTTATGATCCACCTTTAATAAATGATTGTACGATATTTATGATATATATGTATTCTATTTATAATTTTATTTTGTTTTTTTAAAAAATTTAATTGTACTTTATATTATGAATATACAATTATGTAAATTATTATCTTGCTAACATGATATAAATATTTTAATCTAAAAATTATTTTTAATTTTTTATTAAAACTTTTCTTCGCCTATTTTTATAAAAATAAATAATTAAAAATATAACTAAAGGCGAAAACTAAATAAATAGAGGGAATCACAACAACAATTAGATAGTTTTACACATTAACTTCAAGGTTATTTTAAAATTTAGATAAATTTATAAATAAATATGTAAGATGAATACTATTTTAAGGATGACAAAATTATGTGCGTTTATGAAGGAATAACATGTAATAAGAGATTTCTTATGATCAAGAAGATAGAATTTTATTTTATTATGTAAAAAAACTTTTAAAAGATAAAAATTCTAAAATTAGGAATTAAAATATAAAAATAAATTATCTAAATCGATTGTTAATTTAATAAAATATATCAAAGGTCAGTTCATGATTTTGAAATTTACAAATATAAAAAAAAATTGATATTAACAACCAAATTCTTTATAATTTATTATTTTTAATAAACAATTTCTAAGAGAATAAAAGGTTATATATATAAAAGTTAAGTTTGATGTGTACAAAAATTACATGTGGTATAGAATTAGAGAAAAGTTTCAAGGTCAAGTGGCCCAAACCATGTTTTGCATTTATAAAAACATAAAGAAATCACACTTTTGACAAATATATATATATATATATATATATATATATATATATATATATATATATATAACTGCAGTAAAAAAAAAATTGTGAAAGGATTGAAACTCAATTATCCAAATTCTTCCTAACTAGCAAGTTTCATGTGTTTTGGCACGAATATCTTTAAATATAAATACAAATAAAATATGAGTAAAAATTTATCATATATAATTTAACAAGATAAAATCACATATCTTAAAAAATAAAAAAATTTAGTAAAAAATATTTATATTATCAATAATAAAGATTTTATTTTATTGGATATGAAAATATATTAGAATTGGATTTTAAACTTATAAACATTCGTTAAAAACAGGTGTAGAATAAATTTTGATATTATAAATCTTATCTATAATTAATGTAAAATTTTTTAATAAAATATTAATCATATAATATACTTTAAAAATAAAAAGTCATCTATAAAATTGAAATATGTTTAAATAATAATATTTGAGATAAAAAAAATACAAGGTAATTAATGCAAGAGAAATTATATGTATATCTAAAAAATGAGATAATTTATTTTTAGAAATGAACACTCTAATTATTATGTAGAAAAAATTTTAAAAAAGTAAAAATTCTAAAATTAAGGATTACAATATGAAAATAAATTATGTGAGTCGGCTATGTATTTGATATAATATATCAGATGTCAGTTTATGATTTTGAAATTTACAGATATAAAATATTTTGATATTAACAATTAAATTATTTAAGATTTATTATTTTTAAGTAATAATATCTAAGATAATAAAAAGATAAATATATATATATATGCTTATGTGGACAAAAATTAAATGTTGTATAAAATTAAAGAAATCCTCACTATTAAGAGTGAGTTCAAATTTATTATGTAAAATTTCATATTAGAATATTAGTATAAATACATGCTAAGATTTAAAAAACGTATTTAAAAATTTACTAGTAAAATAACAAAATTCGTTAATAATTAAGAACGAAGTGATTATATTATAAATAAGTATTAGATAAAACAAAAATCAATCAAATACGATGAAATTATTAAATTTTGTATAAAATTTTCTCGATCAAACGTATATTGATACCTTATTGCACTTAAAAAAGTTGTGGTCAAAACAGATCAAGTTAACAAGCGGTAGTTCTGAAGGAAGGTGCTACCTGATTTCTATGGTTGAATTATCTCTTTCTCAAATTTTTGGTGTTCCGATTACAGTGACGTAAATGTCCTTTAGTATTAACTATTTGTAAATGTCCTTTAGTATTAACTATTCTGAAACCAGAAAAAGAAAAATAAAATAAAATAAAATAAAGATGATGTTAATAAATGACATTCACACTATATGCTTTTTTTTTTGTACTTGCAAGAATAATCCAAAATAAAATAAATTGGGGCAATATATGAATATTTTGCAGTACTAGCTAGAAAAAGGATTGAATTGTTACCTGGAAGAAACTAATTATCTTTGTATGTTTCTGGTCCTATTTTGTAAGTACTCCAAACGCTGAAAAAAACGATTTTGAACCTCTCAAAACAGAATATATGTAACATAAGCATTTCAAATCTGTCTTATAGATAGAAGAAAACTGAACTTGTAAGCTAGGAATAAGTGCATCTAGCTTTTTTATTTATTTTTTTACTTAAAATGTTATTTGTTTATCTCTTTTAGAAAAAGTTGCATTACATTTTCCTTGACATGTAGTTATTCTTTGCTTAAATTGCCTAAATATAATTTTATTCCTGAACAACCAAATTGGCAGAGAATGACAGACCGTATAATCATCCAAGTCTTTTAGAACTTTCTCTCTCTTCGGTTTATAAAATTATAAAAAAATCACACTTTCCACAAAAAAAAAAAAGCAGCATATATACTTCAACTCCAGGAAAAAAATTGTAAAAAGATTGAAACTCAATTATCCAAAATTTTCCTAACCAGGAAGTTTCATGTGTGTTGACATGAGTATCTTTAAACATAGATAAAAATAAAATATATGTGTAAAAAATTGTCATCTATAGTTTAACAAGATGAAATCATATATCTTAAAAAATAAAAATATTTAATAGAAGATGTCTATATTATCAATAATAAAAAATTTATTTTATTAAATATAAAAATATATTAAAATTAAACTTTGACTTCTAAACATATGTAGATGTTCATTAACAACGAGTTTAATATATTCTAATATCATAGATCTCAAGTCAATGTAAAATTTTTTAATAAAATATTAATTATATAATATTTTTAAAAATAAAAAGTAAATTATAAAAATAAAAAATGTGAATTTAGATTAAAATTGGATGAATTTAAATAATAATATTTGAGATACAAAATACAAGATAATTAATATAAAAGAAATTTTATATATATATATTGGAACCAAGTTATAAAAATATATTAACCAAGTTCTAAATAGCAAAAATCTATGCATATATTATATGTTATATTTTAAGATAGATATAAAAGTTCAAGACACCTTAAGTGTTTTCGGTAAAAGATGAACAAAGTTTCAATTTCTACATGATTGGTGAGAGAAGAACAAAGTTTCAATTTCTACACTATGAGAGCATTAAATGGATGATCTTAAATTAAGAAAAAATATCTTTCCTTCCTTTTCTCTAAACTATTTTGTGCTTCACAGTTTCTTTTTAACACTTTTTTACTTTTTACCAAACGCTTTTTTTGATATATATAATTCTTTTTTTTTTAATTTTAACTTTGATGTAGTTTATAATTCTTTTTGATAGACCAAAATCTAAAAATAATTTATCTTTACCAAATTTCAACTAAATTTACCTTATACCATATATTTCTTTGTATAATGATCAAAATTTATGAGAAAAAAACATCAAACATTAACTAAGTAAAAATATTATTTTTGTAGTTGTATTATTTTTTAACATAATAGAAATATTTATTGATGATAACCGTGGTCAAACATAATCTTAAGTTGAAAAAGATAATTCTAAAGATATCTAATATTTTGTAACTTTATTTTTTAACGTCAAGTTCAATTTCCTTTTGTGTGTTGTCTTTTTTTTATAATATAGGATTGATATTTTTTAAATATACCACTGATAAATTTTATTGTCCAAATTTAAAAACCCAATTAAAATTATAATTTTTTTTAATGAAAACATTGTGGCAAAAACAAATGAAAAAAAAAATCCTCATACCTAATTTTATGATAGTATAAAAATGACACTTAACTTTCTTTTTACATGAAATATTATTTTACAAATAAATTTGACAGAATATTTAAAAATAAATAAATTTGAATTGACTTTGTCCATCTAACATCCTTGTCTTGTATTTCATACTTTGGTAGTCATTTGGCAGCTCAGACAATGAATTATGAGAATTGACAATCTGCATCATTGCACTACTACGTTCATCTTTTATTCTACCATCTTTCTCTTCCCTTATCAAAAGCTAGGAATTTCTTCTTCGCGCGTTGAATGTATTCTGAAAATGAATCTGCATCTTTGATATTACTACCTTCATCTTCGATATTTCTACCTTCAGCTTTTGGTCGTATCTTCGTCGCGCGTAGAATGTATTCTGAGAATGGATCTTCATCTTTGATATTACTACCTTCATCTTCGCTACTACTACCTTCAGCTTTTGGTTGTATCTTCTGCATCACGCGTTGAAAATATTCTGGAAAATTGTCTGCATCATCTACTCTTTTGTCTTGCTCTATAGCTTTCAGTCGTTCCCATCGTTTATTTCTTTTCTCTTCTAACATATCCAATTCATCTACCAATATTTTTCCTTTTAGTTTCTTTTTTAATGCTTCTTTCTTTCTTTCCTCTTCTAGTATCTCCTTCAATGCTTCTTTCTTTCTTTCCTCTTCTAGTTTCTCCTTCAATGCTTCTTTCTTTCTTTCCTCTTCTAGTTTCTCCTTCAATGCTTCTTTCTTTCTTTCCTCTTCTAGTTTCTCCTTCCATGCATCTACCATTCTTTTCTCTTCTAGTTTCTTTTTTAATGCTTCTTTCTTTCTTTCCTCTTCTAGTGTCTTCTCCAATGCTTCTTTCTTTCTTTCTTCTTCTAGTTTCTCCTTCAATGCTTGTAATCCGAAACCAACACAAACATACTCCAATTTCGGCAATTGAACTAAATTTATAGAAATCAATTGAAAGCTCATGCGTAGTTGCAGTTGTTTGTTATCTTGTCTCATCACTGTGAAAATACTTGTCAACAGGCTGCAATTTCTAACCTCTAACATCTTCAAATTATAAAGATTTCTAGAAAGATTAACGGGAAAAATGGTCGTTAATTTCTCACAACCAGTGATGCTAACATTCTTTAACTTCCAAAATGAATTTGGAACATCATAGTTCTCATTCCAAATCATCATCAACTTCTTAGCATGGGAAATCACAATATTCTCCAGTTTAGGACAAGAAACCTGCATGCACACAATAATATAGTTTGAAATTAATGAACATAGTTACAAAGTAAATACTACAACAGAGTCACCAATGCTCCTAAAACCCTCCTATCATGCAGATTGACCTTATCGTGGCTTGGGAATTCATTGGTTCAATCCAACTTATTCATAGGCAGACATATAGCAGAAGAAATATGAAAGTGTAGATCAGTAGAATGGAAATAGAAGTGAGAATTATTGAACTCACATTTAATTCCTATTATGGTAAAAAAAACAGTTGTCGATAGGACTCACTTTTGAACATTACGTTAACAAATGTTTAAAACAGTTGTGCTTCAAAAATGTTACTACCTAAAATCAAGAATTCTAGCAGTGAAAAACTTTAATGTCAGATTTGCTCCACAAGATTAATATAATCTGTATTCTGACTCATGAACTCAAGGTAAAACATTTAAAAATATAAAAACAAATTTTTAAAATGTGAACTTATGATATGATCTTCTCAACACACATCTTACCTTCAAATTATGAAGGCTCTGTAATAAAATATTTCACATAATTATTTTATCCATTTATATACATAATAAATTATCTAAGTGTTCTAGAAATATTTTGAAAGTCATTTATAGAAGCTGGTTCATACCGATGCACTCACTTAGGTAGACACATTAGGTGCATCTCTTTAAGTAGGTATTAAGAGCTATATAAATATATCAACTATGTCTTTAGAGCATTTTCCTAGTCTATCCCTTTGTACAGGAATTACAATTTTTTTTTCCTTACATTCAATATATGGGTTCATCAAGCATATCTCAAAAACATTGTCTTTGAATATTAAGAATCTAATAAGATAAATATTAATTAATTTTATATAATTATTTAACAACACTATAGTGGTTTGTACTCTACCCTACAATTGAACATTGACCACCAAGTTTTTCTCAACAAATTTTCCTTATCATCTCAAAAATATTGAATTATGGTTTCATGACTATGAAAAATTGTTATACAAATTTTCAAGAAATGGGTCATTCTTTTAGTAAACTAACATACAAGTAGAACTCATTTAATTATTCTAAGAAATAAGATGAGGTTTCAATCATGCTATAAAAAGATCATTTATATGTTAAATAAATCACTTAATTTAAAGATGAAATTGATGATTCTCTTAACCTCTATAAATTGAGTTATAAATAACTCACAATATAATCCAGCAAACAATATTTCCTAAAACATTCCTACAATAAATTTCATAGTTGAAAATATTATGCACTTCACATAATGCTAAAAAATATATATCTGCTAGAGAATTTTTTTCTAATTATTTACAACAGAGTTTGCATCGTAAAACCTTATCAACATAGAATTGCAAGCATCAAGCTAATTATTTTTTAGCATAAATGTATGTGTAGCATCACTTAATATTTATATTTAATATTTTTATACAATTTTCACTAACTTTGTAAGGAAATCACAACCACAAATTCTAATGAGATACATCTCAATATATATATGGTTAAAGATAATAGTTAAAACAGATATGTTTGCTTACCTGGTTTTGGAAAAGCGTTGATGTATCAATATAAGATGTTTCTTTAATGATGCAAAAACTAATTAATGCAGGGAGTCCTCGTAAGGTTAAAGAGGTTAATTCTGGAAACTCCATGTGAGGATTCTCTCCACCTTCTACAAGCACAATTGCCTCTAAGAGTTTGCATTCTGAAACTTCCATATCAGCAAGATGAGGAAGGCCTTTAAACATTGAAGTTGAGAACAGATATTTCATTCCATTGCACTCTTGTATTTTGATAACTCTTACATTAAAGAAAGATTTCCCAATTAGAGGACCATGACATATATACTCAAAATTTGTTAGATTGTATAGAGACATTGAATCTAAATTGGGAAAGGTATCAAGAACATGACCTGACATCTTGGCTACACATTTGACTTCAGCATTATATTTCACAACAAGAGATCGCAGATGGGGAAATCCATTACTGTCCAAATCACTGACATTTTGAACACCATTCAATTCATCTAAGTACAAGACATCAACATTTTTCATCATTTGTTTAATCCCATCCTCCAAATGAAACCTTCTATCAAGCTTGAGTTTCAGTGTCTTCAACCTATGATCACCATCATGAGTTTGGCCCCACCTATCACCAATTAAAATGGTGTATGATTTTAATTTTTCAAAGAACAAGTCCATTGGCCATGCCTGAGGATCAGGAACACATAATTCCTTTACACATACTAAGTGATGCAAAGTTGTTAACTCTTTCAAGCTTGCATTGTTGTTTTCATTGTTGGATCTTTCAACCTTCCAGTTACAAAATGAGTTTCTCAAATATATTTCTTCTAAGCTTGTCAAATTTGACAAAACATTTGGTGGAATCACTTGGAGATATGTATCTGTCAAATCCAATAATAGCAACTTTTGAAGTTTCCCAATCTGTTTTGGTAGTCTGTGGATAGTACTTCCAAGAAAGACAAGCATTCGTAGGTTTGCAAGATCACCAATCATAGTTACATCTTCCAATTTGCAATTATACATGGATAATGCTTCAAGGTGATTTAATAAACTCAAACTAGATGGTAGTTTTGAACAATCAAACTTATTCAAAACTAAGACTTTCAAAAGTTGACTTTCCTCAAAAAAGGAATCAGGTATTTGCATTGAAGAAGTATTTGTATTCAGGATAATTTCTTGCAATTCTGGACATTGCAATCTTTCACGAACTTGCAAACCACTCATAATAGTCATGTTACAAAACCGCATACTTCTCAACCAATCTTCTGGTGGCCATCCTTCAAAAATGATTGAGGCTTTTAGACTACTTTGAGCTATTGAATAAGCAGATTGCCATATCAAGTCATCTATTTTAACCCATTCCTTTTTATCTTCAACCAAGAGACCACAGGCTATAAGATCACTAATCAAGGAATCACACCTATTTCTTGTAGACTCTAATGTATCAAGATTTTTGAATAAACCTGACCACATATCTGTATATATATTATTCTTGTTAATAGTTGATCTTCCTCGAATAGTAAGAAGCAAGAACAGATATTTGAGTTCTTCATCTTCTAAACTATTGAAACATAGTTTTATTGGTGAAACATTTTCTTTCAATTGAACCAGGGCATCTTGCCAAGCATCTAAGTCCTTATTTCTTAATGTCATTGCTATAGCAAAAATTAAAGGTGGTGAACCTGCACAACTTTTCACTATTTCACCCACCATGGAACTTGCATACCAATCTTGAGGAACAGATTCTCCTACTATCTCTTCAAATAAGCTAAAAGCCTCATTTTCTAGTAACATCTCTATTTGAAACACCTTAGAAGAACCCTTCATATTTTGTAAGAAATCCAAATTCCCTGATGTTACCAATAATTTGCACACTTTATTTTCATCACTCAAAGGAACTCCAACTTCTTCCAAATCAAATTCTTGAGGATTCAATTTTCCCCAAATATCATTAACTATAAGAAGAATATTATTTTCTTTCTTTATTCTCTGGCGCAATCTATTTCTTCTTACCTGTGGCTTTTCCCCATGAAACTGCAAGCCCAATGCAACTGCAATTTCTTCTTGAACTTCTTCCACATTTGGCTTTCTAGTGATAGTAATGATAATCACTACATTCAACAAGCCTTGTTCTTTGGCTTGCTGCCGGACTTGTTCGGCTAAAGAGGTTGTTCCTCCACCGCCCAACCCCCATACTCCAACTATTTGGATGGCTGTATCATTTAAGGCCACCATAATATCATTTATAGTATCTATTCTTGATTTTGGTCCCTTATAACCTTCTGCAGGTTTTGCTGTCTGATAAAACTTGCCTTCCTCATATAATTGTGAAATGTTTATTAGCATCTTTCTTGCTGGTTCACCAACCTTGTACCACCATAGAAAACGTGTGCAAGTTCCTTTACCTTCATAGTAGATCAACAATGCATTGATCTTTGCTATGATCTCATCGACTCTTTTTAGCCAATCAGTTTGAGTCTCAAATTCTTCAGAATCCCAAGTAAGATTTTCTTGCACCCTTTGTCTCCTACCTTGCAAATTATTGACTTCATTTGTAAGCTTTTCCAAAATTCTTTTGTAGGAAGTCAAGTTAACAAGTTGACGTGCAGCTCCTGCAACTTTCATGTTTGAACAATTGTAAATCAATCTTCCTTTTCCTTTATCAAATTTTGTTCTAACTTCCTGCAAAAAAGTTAATGAGTTTAAGTATACAATAATAAAAAGGAGTTATAACATACAAATAAAGTAATGAATTTGTTTAGTGTAAATAGCTTACCTTTTTCTTAAGAATGGCAAGAGTAGAGTTATAACAGAGGATGTGATCTTCTCTGGCACACCTTATCATAGACAAATATTAAAATAGTTTAAAAGACAAATAATATCACTGAAATTTATCCTTATACATTAGAAATTAAAAATAATCTATGAACTATGTCAAATAAAGTAAAAATACTATAAAATATCAAATTTAATTTGTTTGATAGGAGCTTATGACAAAGCGAAAATCAAGTAGAAGCTTGGATGCTACATGCTAAACATATTGCCAACTACTTATAACTTTTGCAATGCATGATCAATTAAAGGATACAGTAAATACTAGATGTAGTTTAGTTCATATAATAATATAAAAACTTGAAAAAATTATATTTAGTCGCAATGTGTAAGTGACTGAGATCAAATATTTATATTTATTATATTTAAAAATTTTATCAAGGAATTATTTAGCAACATTATAAAATATTTGGCTATCATGACATGACATTTTCCAATAAAATTTTTGTTTTTGAATTTAAAGCTACAATTGTAAAATTAACTAAGTTTAAAAGTAAGTTATATTTATTATAGTTATTTAAATTTAGGTTTGGTAGGTATAATATTTGATTATGATCCAAACAATTCTCGCAACTCATTCGTTCAAGCCTGAATAGTTTTCTACATTGGAGCGATAAATGCATGTTTCATCCTAACCTCAAATTGAGCTACTCAAATCTAAGCCTATCATGTAATTTTACATACTTCCTAAAATGTTCCTTAATTACATGTTACATACCATAATTCTTAGAACTTCTTCATTCTTCTTAAATATCATCTAGTGTTACTAGATGTTAAGCTGCATGCATTTTTTCTTAAATAAAAAAAATCTAACCTAGATTTAAAATAATTATTTTTACATTCTTATTGTCATTGTATCCAACCAGAACTAACTAGAGTGTTAGAGGACCTTTGTCGGTACCTACCTTTACTTATGTCAATTGTTTAACACTATTATTAATTACAAGGAAGCATTCCTCATCGTCAAAGTAGTGTTTAAATAACAAATTTGAACTTAACTCATACAATTGTTGCTGCCTGTTACAATCAATAAATGCATTTTCATTTATATCCTCATTTTCACAAAAATACAATTTGTTTTATCCAATAATGACAAGTATTCATTCTCAAGAATCCAACCCTCTTAGTCGATATCATCCATTTTTATAATAACTAGTTCAAAATCTACCATAATTTAAAAAGTCAAAGAATATTAGAATTCAAACAATCCATCTAATATGATAAGGATAACAAGTGAGATGAAGAAAATTAGTCATAACCAACTCATCATCACAAGTATAAGATTGAGGGTCATTGTTCATATCATGGAACAAAATGTAGGAGAATAGCTTACCACCTTACTTTAAACCACCTATTCACAAGAGAAAATATGAATTGTATATTTGAAGGGATTCAGGTTACCAGATCCGCTCCTGGTTTAGGTTGAGCATAAAAATTCAAGAAAATCAGACTAAACTAGAAATAAGGTTCAATTATACTAAACCAAAATGGTTATACATTTGAAGTACTAAATCAAATTAGTTCTTTAGGTTTGGTGAACGGATTTTTTTCATGATTTAATTCTAGTTTTACCAATTTGTATGGGAGGTCATGAGGTAAAATTATTATAATAAACTATTGATAAATCATCATTTTATTGATTTATTTATGGAAAAATAGTTATAGTTACAATATAATTTATGATTATTTAATTGTAATTCTACTTAATTTTTCTTATTTTTTAAGGAATCGTCAAACAAGTTATGAATCCGAAAATAAACAAGTTTTGGACTAAAAAGAAAAAAAAATAAAAAAATAATACATCTAGTGCGACAACGACATTGAAACTCACAACTATAAAAGGAGGCTCTAGTACAGCACATGACACCATCCTAGGCCCAAAGGCTACACCGGCGTAAGCCCATCCTATCACTACTGAGACACATAATTTCATTCTCATCTCTCTTCTTCTATTCTCTCGTAGGATTTCAGATGTAGAAGCTCTTTCACAATGCCAGTTGCAACGTCCTATTGTCAGTTTTGTTGTCAATACCAATTTATCATTCTCTTCTAAAGTTAAGATTATGGATTGTTTTTTGGGATTTATTTGTTTTAGTATGTTTTTATTTGTCTTATCTCTCTAGGTGTAACTAATCATCAAATCATGAAACTTTGTTGAAACTTATAATGTAATAAATTAGATCTCTTATCCTTTTTATTAATGATTTGGTATTTCTATTCAATTATCTTTTCCTTAGTATGCATAATTAATTAATTGATGAGAATTAGTTTCTCAGTTGATTGGGGGACAGGTGATCTTACCATTGTCTAATTAACGGAACTATAAGGTAAACTGAATCTAAGGATCTTGTGGATCAATAGGAATGCTTGATTTCTAGTTAGTTATTAATTTAATAAATTCACATGTTCTTTATAGTTCTCTTAATTATACACCTTGCATGATCATTTAGGGTAGTAACTTAAGGAAAAAAATATTACTATTACATTATCATTGGATAGTAACAGAATGAGAACGGATGGTTAGTAATTGACTCAAATCATTCATAAGGGAATTGATATGAAATTGGATAAAGTTACAAGGGAAACCAAACTCTCATGTCTTTCCTTGAACTCGTATGCGTGTTCTTTTGTCTTTGAATTGCTTACTATCATTTGTTACTTTTTATGTTCACTTTAAATATTTCTAAACAAATCATTTTCTGATGAACTCAAAAGTTAGGATTTAATCATTCTTTAATATCGTTAAAGTAGTATATGTGGAACGATATTAAAAATTTTAAATATCTTTCTACGCTCAATTTCCCGTAGATAAAACTTTGTACGTACAATAAACGCATCACAACCATCCATCTTAAATAAGACACGAATTGTTCTAATTGTTCCTTCTAGAGCATAACCCTTTCTAAATGACTCCATAATATCCACCTTCCCTAACAATACTATCGCTTCTGTAGATAAAACTTTGTACGCACAATAAACGCACAACAACCATCAATTTAAATAAGACACGAATTGTTTTAATTGTTATTCTAGAGCATAATCCTCTCTAAATAACTCCATAGTATCCACCTTTCCTAACAACATTATCGCTTCTGTAGATAAAACTTTGTACGCACAACAATCATCAATCTTAAGTAAGACATCAATTGTTCTACTTATTCTTCTAAAACATAACTCTATCTAAATGATTCCATAATGTCCAACTTTCCTAATAACACTACCGTTCCTTCATTCTCCATTGTCACATATTTGTGTTAGGTATAAAGGTAGTTGGGAGGATATGATAGAGTCGGGAGAGAAAAGAATGGGTGATGATGGTATGAAAGAGAAAGTTGAGCAACTAAGTTAAATGTCATACAAATTTAATAATTTACCGAAGAACGATCAATTCATCCAATTAAAACTAAAAAAATTGTTTGAAACCTAATTTTGAAATATGGTTCAATTTATGAACTGTATGACTTATTCAATTTTTAAAGTTTACTTGGGTTTAGTTTCAATTTGATTTAATTCACAATAGTTTGGACATCCTTATAAGTAACCCACCAACATATAATCACAAGAATATAAGATATCTTATTATATATTTTTTTATCATAATTTCCAATCTCCTTATATATATATATATATATATATATATATATTATTTTTTTATTATCACTAAATGAGACCACTTGTTAAATAATTTAGGTCTTTCTTAAAAGGCTGAACATGTTATTACAACCTAATTCATTATCCACTTCACCATCTTTGATGAACAATCTTAAAGTTTTCATCTTTGTTAAATAATTTAGATTTTTTTTTAAGGTTGAACATGTTATTAGTATATTTTTACAACCTAATTCATTATCCACTTCACCATCTTTAATGAACAACTTTAAAGTTTTCATCTTTTTACTTTAATAAGATGAAAACTAAATGAGTTATTCAAAAAAAAATTAAATAGCTTTAACAAGAATTTTGTGCAGATACAATAGAGTTTAGTCAACTGCTTGGTAAATGATTATACAGTATTTATAATATTTACGTATCCAATTTAAAATTTCACTTACTTTATATTATGAATATATAATTATATTATATAAATTATTATTTTATTATCATAATTAAAATATTTTAATCTAAAAATATTATTTTAATTTTTCATTAAAACTGTTTTTAACCTATTTTTATAAAAATAAATAATTAAAAAAATAGCTAAAGACAAAAACTAGATAAATAAAAGCTATCACAACAACAATTAGATAGTTTCTTTCAAAGTTATTTTAAAATTTAGATAAACTTATAAATAAATATATAAGATAAATATATTAATAAAAAATAAAAAAATTATATACATTTATGAAGGAATAATATATAATAAGAGATCTCTTGTGGTCAAGAAGATAGAATTTTAATTTATTATGTAAAAAAAACTTTAATAAAAGATAAGAATTCCAAAATTAAGAGTTGCAATATGAAAATAAATTATCTAACTTGGTTGTTAATTTGATATAAATATCAAAGGTCAGTTCATGATTTTAAAATTTACAGATATAAAAAATTTTGATATTAACAACCAAATTATTTAGGATTTATTAATTTTAAGAAATAATGTCTAAAAATAAAAAGTTATATATATATATATATAAAAATAAAAGTTATGCTTGATGTGGACAAAAATTACATGTTGTATAGAATTAGAGAAATCCTCATTATTAAGAATAAGTTTAAATTTAATACGTAAAATTTCATATATAAAAAATTAGTATAACTACATGCTAAAATTTGGAAAACGTATTTAAAAATTTACTTGTAAAATAACAAAATTCGTTAATAATTAAGAAATACTTGATTATATTAAAAATAAGTATTTGATAAAACAAAAATAAACCAAATAATGATGGAATTATTAAATCTTGAATAAAACTTGCTCTATCAAACTTATATTGAAAAGCATTTACAATAATCTTACCTTTTTGCACTTAAAAAAGTTTTGGTCAAAATAATTTTATTGTAAGTTTTTGAAAATGAAATAAGGTAATTTTAACTAATTCATACATCAAGTGATTTTAAGATCAAGTTTACAAGTGGTAGTTCTGAAGGAAGGTGCTACCTGGTTTATGTGGTTGAATTATCTCTTACTCAAGTTTTCAGTGTCCCGGTGACGTAAATATCCTTTAGTATTAACTATTTTGAAATAAAAAAAAAGTGAGGTTAATAAATGACATTCACACTATATGCTTTTTTGGTGTACTTGCAAGAATAATCCAAAATGAAATAAATTGCTGCACTAGCCAGAAAAAGGATTGAAATGTTACCTGGAAGAAACTAGTCATCTCGTGCTTTTATTTTGTATGTACTCAATGTGATGAAGAAACACGATTTCAAACCTCTCAAAACAGAATATATGTAACGTAAGCACTTCAAATCTGTCTTGTAGATCGAAGAAAACTGAACTTATAAACTAGGAATGAATACATCTTTTGGAAAGGTGGTATTATACTTTCCTAAACATGTAGTTATTCTTTGCTTAAAACTGATGCTTAAAACTAATGTCAGATTACGAATATTATAAAAAAAAATTTGAAATGTATGAATCAAAGGGAAAATAATGCATTCTTTTATATTTGATGGAAAATGCTTTAATAGCATTTTGTATACATACAAGCAAGTCCACAAAATTTTGATATGATGATATAATTGTACTGATTGTTTGTTTAGTTTAAAATTAAGATGAATTAATTTTGATATAATTAATTTTAAACCATTGGATAATTTTAAAATTTGAATATAAATAAATTTAAATTACATAATTTTAATAAATTTGAAATTTTGTATTAAAAATATAAAAAAGTAATATATTTTCAAACATCAAAACAAACGAGCCCTTAACGAATGTGTAGGAGCGTACTTCATTATAGACCCGTTAAGTTTACTTGAAGACTTAAAAAGTTGAATGTATTTTGGGAAAGAAATGAAAATTGTAAATCCTAGTCTAATCATTAAGATATGAATTTATGTTAAATAATCGATATGAATTTGTGTTAAATAATCAAAGAGAAAACTTTGTGAATCATAATAATTTTATTTCACTTGGATTTCATAAAAGATGTCTTTAATTTTATGTAGAATATTAATAAATTTCTATGTTAGTTTTTGAAAATATATTTTGTTAATGATTTAGTTCTCCATTTAAATTATAGTGTTATTCTTATTTGCTATATGATTTTAAGTAATTAAACAGAATTTTTTATTAAAAAAACTTTACATTAAAATATAAGTATATATAGTAAAAGTTTTTTAATATTTTTTTAAGTTTCTTAAAATTATACATATTATGATTTACGTCTTAGGTTTTTTTCATTTATTTTTAAAATCATAATATCTTAAGTTTATTTTCATAAATATTAAATTTAATTTTAATATATCATTAATATAAAAAATTTATAATATCAATCAATTTAAATATATTCTAAATATAATTTTTAATATATTTATTATAAATATAATAATTTTTAATAATAGATCAATTTATTATTAATGGATATTATAAAACTTTACCCTTTATATATATTAAATAAATTCTAAAACATAATATCTTTCTATTTCTATGCTTAATCAAAGATCATCAGATCCGTCTACACAACAGAAAATATTACTTTGTAAGAAAGGATCCTTTTAATTTTAAATTTTAACAATTAGTAATCCTTAAAAGAATAACATTTTTTAAGGAAGGAAGAATTTTAGAAAAAAGAAAAAAATATATTTTAAAAATATATTAAAAAAATTATTATATAAACTTTTAATAATATTCTTTTTCTTACAAGTATTTTGAAACTTTTTAGTTATTAAAATTTTAATATATATATATATATATATATATATGTTAGTTACATTTATCATTTTATCAAAAGTAACCCTATTTAAATTAAATAATATTATTATAAATAATAAAAAATTTAAAAAATATTTAACACTCAAATTTAAAATCATTAATTATATTAAGTCTTCCTTTCATTCTTTTATAATTAAACTTTCTAATCTAAGCATTCGGTAAAAAATGAGTATAGGTAGCATACCACATTTAAGATTGCACTAATAGGATGTTGACCCGTGATGATCGAAGCAAGTATGTACATAGATGCAATGATTTATTTTTTTATTATTATTTTAGGAGACATATATTAAAAGCCAGCTATGGCATGTAATTACTCAATTTTATTAATATCATTTTATAGAGTTGACATTTAAAGGTGGTAAGTTAATTTTTGTTTTAAAAAAATTACTATATAAAAATATTATAAACTTTTTATACAAAAAAATTATTTAAAATCAATCTAAATTAAATTTTTGGATAATTATTTAAAAAAAAATTGTAAGGTATTTAGATCAAGTTAACCCTTTAAAAAATTTTATAAAAATAAAAGAGAAAAAAAAAATCACGATTGCTAGCTCCTATCTAACAATCACAAAAGAAAAACAAAAAAAATACGGTTTGTACATTATTTTAAAAATAAATTATTATTATTATTATTATTATTATTATTATTTTAAAATATGATTAATTTTTTTAATATTAAGAATATTATAACAAAAAATCTCTAAAAAATTATTTATATTAAAATAAACTCAAATAAAATATGTATTCAAATGTAATATAAGCGTTGTATTGATTAGAAATGAATTAATACATCTTTCCATACTCCATTCTAAATTAATTAGAAAATCAGGCATATCTCACAAGACTCAAGCAACGAATTAAAACATGCTTATCTTCTAAATTGGTATAACCGTACCTCTTTTTCATCAAGTAAAGTCTTAAGTTATGACAATTTAAAATGTATAACATCTCTTTTGAGAAGGTGGGTAGCATTGATTCTGAACTGATGAGAAGGTAGATTAGATGCTATTAGGATAAATTCAGAAAAAAAGACTCAATAAAATCAGGATGGTTGAGAACATAATCATCTCTAATCAAATCTAAAAGTACAAAATGGAAAGAAAAAATAAAGAGCGAAAAACAATGCTAGGAGACATGAAATATAATTGTGAAAAAGATCGACAAAAAATTAGTTAACAATTTTTTTTGTTTTATTTCTCTCTTCTTTTATTTTTTCTTCCTAAGATACACATATGGCAATAAGCGGTAAAATCTTTAATATGAAGTCCCAAACGCCATATATGCTTGGAATTGTTGTGTGTGTTTCAGCGATTCCTTGTATCAAGCAGCATGATTTTGGTTCAAATTGATTAAAAGACGTACACCAAGTGAAGCAAAGAAACTAAGTCATTTAATAATTGTTGTTCCTATACAAACAAAGATCTTCTTTAATGCATGCATATCCTATTATATGCAGTAGCTAAACACTCACCACTAGTCCATAAATCTCACTTCCATCTCCTACAACTTTCTTAATACCATTTTCAAACCATCTCTTGTTAGCACAATTTTTCCCTGAAACCACCTTTCCTAAATCTCTCCACCATATTGATCCTCTACTAAATGCCTTATGGCTCAAACCACCAGACATTCCATAACTTGATACTAACACTCTACATCACTGTCTATCTTTCTCACAATAAATAAAGAGAAGATAAAAGAAAATGAAACTTCTCTAACATATGCTATTATTGAGATGCTACAAATGATATTGTGAATTGGAATGGAGAAAGTCATGAGTTTATAGGAAAGAACATTCTCTTTTTAACATCAAAAAACTATAAAAGAGACAATTGCCTCCTATCCAACAACAAATGAAAGTCATGATTTGACTTTCCAAAACAAGAAAGAAAGGAAAGCCACATGTAACAAATATTGAGCTCAATATTTTTATTTTCTCTTTGATGGTTCTATCTACCATTAAATTTGCTTAGAATAGCACTATTGATAGGTCTACGAGTAAGAGCCCAATAGCATGTTGATCTTAGTATTCATTACCTTCAAACCCTCTAATTTTATAGAGTCTTTGCTACCCACATTCATCAATTACATGCCAAGATTAGACACGAGCTTACTTCGAGCACCATAGTTAAAACTTACTGTTAACCTGCATCAGGACTCGGACTTTTAATATGAATGACTGTTAGGCAAACATCATCCCAAACACTACCTTAGACATTCTTTTACAAAGTTAAATGTTGGAGTTGTTAGGCCTTTTACTATCCTATAAAAGTATAAGCAAATTGCATATTTACTTTTTACCTTATGATATGAATATTGGTCCTATTTTGAATATGGAAATCTAACACCTTATACATGAAGACACTTTTCAGCCTCGCTTGTTGTCTCTAGCTATTTTTACAGGTCCTCAATCCTGTCAGGTTTCCTAAGCACACCTAGCTACTTTTCCTACACTATTGAGGTTGTGTTGGATGATGAATACGTTGGTTCTTCCACTTCTCCATTCCTTCATTACCTTATCCAATTAATGGAAGCATGGCCAATTTCTAACATACTATTTGGATCACAAAGGAACCACCCTTTTGTAACACTACCTGTGTCTTTTGACTCTCCAGAGGAAAGTTTTTCTCACTTTAGGAGAGTGATGTGAATTTGCAATTAGTTACTTCATTTTGAATTTGGGATCTCGTTTCATTTAAAATTTGATTTTGTAACAAGGAATTTTATATCCTAATTAAAAATAAGTTTATTATTTTTTTTATTTTTTAGATTTTGTTAGTTCTAAAATTTGAATTAAGCTTGTTGGTCTGTTTATAAACCCTTATTTTGTGTATTGTGTAATAATTATTTTATTTTAAAATATATCAGTTGATACATTCAATATTTTGTGTAATAATATTTTTTTTATTCTTCCCTGTTTTCATATTCACACTATTCAATATTCAATTTGTACCAAATCAAAACCCTTCCCAAAAAGGTAAAGAGTACATCCATGGATTTTTACACAACCATTTTAATATATTTAATTTTTTTTTAACATTTAAATAATGTTACAAAAATATAAAAATTATTTATTTATTGATTTTAATAGTATTTTAAGAAGTATGGTATCTAATTTATGTCGCAAAATATTATTAGTAACTTTCTGCATTATTGGATCAATTATTCTTACCAAACTATGTCATAAAATATTGTTTAAATCCTTTAACATGGTTCCATCATCCTTCAACTAATTGAAGTTAATGATATATCTTATTTTTTTAATGCTACATCTAATCCCAAAATTAAAAGGTGGTGTTTGCTTATACATTTCAATTCTTAAGGACTTGTTTGGTTTCTATTTAAATTTTTTATTTTTTAGTTTTAGTTTTAATTATAAAAATATTATTTTATTTTATTTTCTATTTTTAAAATTTTATATAAAAATTAAAGAAAATGATTTTCTATATAAAAAATTTTAAAAAATAAAATAAAAAATAAGTTACATTTTTATAATTTAACTTAAAAATAGAAAATAAAAATCAAACAAATCCTAAAATATGCCCGTAGAAAACTGAAATATATAGAAATGAAGAAAAGATAGTTTGGCTGATTTTTAGGATTATCATAAAAATAAGAGATAAGTCTTATATAATTTAATCTAAATTGTTATTAATCATTGAATTATTATAAAGGAATATTACTAATCCAAATAAATTAATATATATGTAGTGATTTTCATTGGATGAAAATTTAGAAATTTCACTTATTAAGTTATATGTATAAATTATACATATAGAAATATGATATTTGAACTAACTAATAATTATAATTATTGTTAATTTGTCAATAAGATATTCTCGTAAAGAATATAATATTTGAATTTTTTTTAATCTAGAACTATTATAATAATTGACAAAGTTATTTATTATATTTTAATTATGAACCTAATGTCTTAGAGTTCTAGTTGAAAGGATATTGAATATAATTAAATATTTATAGAATTAATAATTTATTAAAAAAGAATCCATCAACTAAACATAATAAATTTAAGCTTTATAATTATAATAACAAATATATTAGTAAATAAATTTAAATAAATAAATAAAATTTCTTGAATCATTTATGAATTAATTAATAAAAGTTTGACAATTATATTATATTTTAAGATTAATCAAAAATTGAAAAGATAGAAGAAACTTTATATTGTTTTTCTATAATTTTTAAAAATTAAATAATTTTATTTTATACTATCTAACCATTAAAGAGTGTTGCTAGATATCAATCTTACTTAATAAATTAATACGAATAATTTTACAAATTTAATATTAAATATATGATTTATACACTAACAAATATTTTAATTTTTGTTAAAAGATAATTTAATTATTATGTAATAATTAAACTAATAAAATTAATTTAATTAAATAAATAATTTTTAATTTAAATAAAATATTTTTATATTTTTTAATATTAAAAATAAAATAATATAATAATATTTAAAATAATGTAATTTAAGTTTATAAACTATTTGATTTGATTAATTTTTTTAACGATAATGAAAAATAAAATAAAATAAAATAGGCTCTTTAAATAAATAATTTTTGAAAAGTTAAAATTAAAATAAATATTTTAGAATGTAAAAAATTAAAATATTAACATTTATATAGTTAAGATTTAAAATACAACTTTATTCACAATACTTTTACATAATTTATATTTTTATATATTTAATATAAATTTTTTATACACTTTGTGAATGTACGTGTATTTTATATATATATATATATATATATTAAATAAGTTCATAATATAAACAAATTCAACTACATTTAATTCAAATTATACTCATTTGATTAACAATTTAATTTTTCATTTAAATTTAACTCATTTAATTTATAAACCAAATTAATTGAAGGAATTATCAAATTGAATATTTGAACTTGAGTTGATTGTGAGCCCTAATTATGCAGGAGTAAGTTGAAATATTGTGAAATATAGGGGCCACAATGCAAATTGAAGAATCCTCGCAATTTTAGGTTGGAGAAAGAAACAGCGCATGAATAATAGAAATAAAATCAACGTAGGCTTCTTGTGTGCACATACTCTTCAACAAAACTCGTTTTTTGCAATTGCCAGATCTCTTCATTCATTCATTCATTCGTAATAATCAAAGTAGAAGAAAGCGAAGGTTCTAGAGAGAGAGAGAGAAGGAAATTGAGATGGGTTGCAGAACCAGGGACTCTTTCACAGAGAATCACACTTCTTCGTCTGCTTCTTCTCTCAGCGAGGTCCTGCTTTTCACCACCATGTGCATCGTTGGCCTCCCTGTTGATGTTCACATTAAGGATGGTTCTGTCTATTCTGGAATCTTCCACACTGCCTCTGTTGATGCCGATTATGGTCCCTTCTTTCTCTCTCTTTCCTTTCTTCTCTTCTTTTTTGGAGGCATAATCGTTTTTTGCGTTGATTCTCTTGGAAACTCAAATGACTTGAGAAAATATTCGTATTTTGGGGAATTCTCATCATTCTGCTTGAACAATCACGTGTAATTTTCATCTAGGGTGCCTTTGTTTGGGTGTTGTCATAATTGTGCTATGTTTGCTGAAACATGAATGGTAGATCCTAAGACAGTTTGATGTGGCTCTTGTTAGCTGAGAAAATCTGGGGAATTGAATTAGTTTCTTCCAACTGTATTTGTTTTACTATTAGATCTAGGGATTACTAAATGGACTTGTTTATACAGAAAGTGTTTAACTCCTGGGAATAAAAAAACATCAGATATATCTTGTTTATTATATATACAGACGCATTAATTTTGGTGATAAGCAAAGTCAGGGATACTTGTTATATTTCGGACAAATTACATTCACATCTCCTAATGTTTATGGATATTTCACTTGATACCCCTCCAGTTTTGTACATTACTTCAACCTTCCTTGTCCACATAACTACATAGGAAACTAAGGATGGTCTGTATAATCGAAAAGGATATGTGGTGTTATGCTCTCATACAAATTAAGAGAGGTTTATGTGTAAGTCAAAAAAAAAAAAAGGAGGTATATCACGTGAAATTTTATTTAACCTGAGACAATTCGAGTGTAATTTATTCTAATATTTTTAATCATTTAGTTTTGACATTAAACCCCATTTAAATTTTAGTTCATCTTTTATATAGCCAGAAACTCAGTATTCCCATGCTTTATGCCATGTTCAGGCATTGTTTTGAAGAAAGCAAGGATGACCAAGAAGGGAAAGGGAAACACCAATGTGGGAAATGAGGGCTTGGTAGATACGCTAGTGATTCTATCAGGTGATCTTGTGCAAGTCATTGCTAAGGTAAGATATTTATACCATTCAATATATCTTTTGTGAGTCCAACAATATCTCAATTCAAAAATAATTATGTGCTTAATGCACATGTCGCTTTGTGTGTAGGGAGTAATGCTTCCAGCAGATGGCATTGGTGGAAACATAACTGGTGATGATGAGGAAGCAGCTCTGCATAATGTTTGTTCTGAGAGTCGAACCTGCGAGGTAGAGAATCATACAGGGCCATTGATGGATGCAAAGCAGGTTAATCAGTCAAGGTACTATCTTCTATCAAATTCATTCACATGGATGGAGATATGAGTGTTAAGCATACTGAACTTAATTTATTGTTGTGCTTTTTAATTAACATCCAACAGTATATTCATTGCGCCAATTGCTACCTTGAGTAAACGTATCTACAAAATGTGTGTTTTGAATAAGTGGAGGTGCTTTTCTGCCATTCACCAATGCATTAAGAATTAGTGGTTCTGATATTTGCAACACAGGTTAACGTGTTCAAATGCTCTCACAACTTGAGTTTGCATCTTGCTTAAAGATTCACTATCTTATTAAGCTAGCAAAATCTGTACAATCTTGAAGCCTTTATCCTTTACAAACTCTGGTTAACTTTTTTATTTCTTTTATGTAGTTATGAAAATTGAAGATTTATAGGTTATCTAGTTATGAAAGCTTAGGATTTATTTCTTTCAAATAATGTAGCATAAGGTCACAAAACAGATAAGGGTGTCAGGTGGCTTTATTTATATCCCGCTGGCTTGCAAGTGATGATTTTTTTGTGCAACATCTTTAATCCTGCATACTTAACCTGACAAAGATTGGCATAAGCAGCTTACTACCAGTATCAGTAGTTTGGGCTTAAGCATCTGTCCTTGATTTAGACTTGTTCAATCCACATTGTTAATTGATGGTTGGAGAGTTACCAAACAGTAAGCATGGTTTTATTATATGTGGGCTACCCATATAGAAGACAATGGAAAAAATTGGAGGTTTCAAATTTCACTTTCCAAGACGAATGACTTTAAGTTGGTCATAGACTTTTTCCTAAAGGAAGTTACTTAATTAATGTATTTTATGGTAGAGCAAAAGAAACTAGAATACTATAAAAAAAATATATTCTCTAAATCTCACCACAAAAATTAAAAATGTATATTGTTATAGGCATATAGGAAGTTACCATTGAATGTGGAAAGTGGTTGCCAAATGTAGTTACTTCAATCAATAGTTTGCTGCATTGAATTTTCAGCAGAAACTATGTTTATAGTCTTCAGAGGCAGATAGCATTCCCACATTATGTACCTATTTGGTGTATTATGTTTTTGTTATTTTCACTTGAAAATGGACACTAAAGTAGTCTATCTACAAAAATTAGATGTACGTTTTCTGAAATATGATTTTGCTAAACTTATTGCAATAATGTTCTAGAGTTCATCCTTACCATGCTCCTTAATGATTCTCCTGCAACCGAGCCAATTTAAGGAGAAAAACAATCCAAAAGAGATTGGACTTTTCTACTAAATCAATATGGGGATAATTCTACTTTCAATCAGAAAAACTTCAATTATAATTGGCTTCTGTTATTTTTCTAATTTACATTATTGCAACTGCAGTATATATGATATGATATGATGTTAACTCTTTAGATTTTCCTTTCTGGAGCAGACTTAATATTAACATGTAGCTAAAATATCAAGCCACTAATGGATGGTATGGTTCTAATTTGTTAACAATCTGAATGAGAATTCACATTTACTAGAGAAGAAAGTTTTTTTAAAAAATAGATATATGTCATTATTTTCTTTTGTCCTTGGGTTCCTGCTAACTTTTTTTTTGACAGACAAGCTTGGGATGACAAATCAAAAGGGAAAGATGACAACCGAAGACAGAAGTCTGAGTTTGATAAAGAAAAAATTGTATGTGGACATTGCATAGCTAGTAATTCTAAGCTGGATTTCCACATTTTGGTGGTTTGATAATTCTAAAGCTTTGATTTTCCACAGGATGAAAAGATTCAAAGCCTTAATTCAAGCCAAAAAAGTAAGTCAGATTTCTCAACTATGCATGCAAAATTATCCTTAGTCAATGTATATCAAAATGGCATAACTAATAATGATGATGGATATTTGTTAGTTTGTACACTACTATAGCAATTTTTGCATGCTAAATGATGTGCCATAATCAATAAGGCATGTATATTTAAGAACTTCTGCATGTATGAGCTTCTTTTGTTATCCTGATACCAGTATACCTTTTTTTCAAAGCAGCAATTACAGATAAAGAACATTTTATTTTTTATTTTTCTTCCAATATTTTTCCGTAATATTACCTCTCTTTTCTATCTGGTTAATCAACACCTGTTCCTATCCAATATAATTTGAGCTATTGTCCGTAGTCTCTCACCTTGAATTACTTAAATCCCCTCTTTTCCCAACACAAGATGAGGACATTGCTTTTTCCATGTTCAATTCTTATGTAATTCTTTTGTGCTTGTGTTGCAGCTGATACATATCTTGGCCAAGAGGAGGCTGTTGAGCATGGAATCACTGATATGACGTCAAGTCCTAACAATGGTGTATGCAGCAACAATGCTCCTGTATCTGTTAAAGCCGATGATCGGTATAGTGAAAGGTCTACTTCGGCAGACTCTGCCTCTACAAATTCAACCCAAGGTGTGGATCTCAACTCAGATTCACATAATTTGCCAGCAAAGTCTGTTGACATATCTGCTCCAAGGGGCACAGATTCTACCAGAAATGCTAAGGTAAATAAATCATTCTAATATCCATTAACAGCTGCTAGCTAAACATCTCCTGATAAAAAAAGGATGTAGGTCTGGGGTTATTTTGTCATTGCCACACTGAATGCATTTGTGTATCTTATTGGATGCATTTTATTAACTGATGTGTTGTCATGTATCTTCCATATGGTCTTCTTCGATCATATCAATTCATCTCTCAAGTTTTCTGTTAGATACACTATCTCTAATCATTTTGAATTAGTGATCCATTATCTTTTCATGTTGTGCTCCTTAGCTATGTCATTTGCCATTTTAAAATCCTTAGAGTATTGATTTAAATTTTCACAATATTTAATTTGGTTTTTCCACGCAGCATAATAGAATAGCTAGTGCCAAGTTTAAAGATTGTGTATTTTTTTTTTCACCAGTGTTGATATATTTTAACTTCTTCTTGTGTCTTTCTTCTAGGAATTTAAGCTCAATCCAGCTGCCAAAATTTTCTCTCCTTCTTTTGTAAATCCTATGTTAGCAACTTCTACTGCAAACATGGTATACGTACCAAATAGCTCTCCTGCTGTACCTGTTGCTAGCATTCCTCCGGAAGTTGGATTCAATACTTATGCTTCTCGGCCTTCTGCACCTGTTAAGGTTGCACAGTATAGTAATTTACCAGTGGCAAATGGTGGCAGTGGCTCTCAATTTACACAACCCGTACGTATCTATAAATTTATTGATATCCTGTCTCTTGTGTGCATCCATGCTTGCATGAGCATTAGTATTTAACGCCAAATGTCATAAATGCAGTAACAGTCTGAAACCATATATTTCTCAGTACTTATTTTAATTATTATGCTCATTTCTTTGGCACAGATTGTTGGACAACTGGCACATAGGACTCAACCTCTTCGGTATGCTACACATTACGCTCCTGTTTTGTCTGAACCTGCTTATTTGCAACCAAGCTCTCCTGCTGTAAGTACAAAAAGATCTTAAATTCCATCTATCTAATTTGAGTTTCTTTTCTAAATTCTAATAATTGGTTTAGGAGATAATCCACATTTATGTGCTGATGAATCAGCCGAGAACAAGATATTATATTTTTTTTCTCAATGCAGGTTATGGTTGGACGTTCCCCCCAGTTAGTCTATGTTCAGCCAGTTTCTCATGTAAGATAACATGCCCTGTATAACTCTTTCAGTTTGGAAGTTTCTTCAATCTATCTTGATAAAAGAAGGTTAAGCCAAAATTGGAAGATTTTAATCATGTAGAAGATTTTGAAAAACATCAAGGGAATCCCGATGGATAATAAGAGTGTTGCCACTTTTCAACTGTGCTACAGATCCTTAAAGGGGACGTGACTTCTGAGAAATTATGGATGGCTGTATCTTAATATTTTCTAATTGAATCAATAAATAATTGCTATAATTTTTACATTTACATGTTCAGCCAAATTCAATAATTAGCATATTTTCCTTATAGAAATGTTTTATTGTAATATTTGACCATCATATTAGACTCTGTCTTTTGCCTGTGATTGTAGGATTTGATTCATGGAGCAACAACTATCTCACCAGTCTCAGCACGCCCTATATTGAATCATGTACAATTTCCAAAGCAGCAAGGTAAGAACTTAATTTTGTTTAAAAGAAAATTTGTGTCTCGATATCGTTGTGTTATCTTTAGTGCTATGTCTAACAACCCCTCATCCAAGGGATTAGGTTCGTAGTTATGCCTGTGGAGATACTCTGTCAAAGACCCAAAAAATTATCTTTATTGCTGTCATGTTTATGAATTTGTTAGTTACTTGGCCAATGAATAACAAATTCATTTAGGAATCACCTCGTTAATATATTTATCTTTTTATGGGGTCTTGTTAATGACTTTCCTAATAACACTTGTTAAGGAATAAAAAATAAAAAGTATTTCATGAAAAGTAGCATTTAACATAGGGGAACTTAGCAAGCTTTACTTTTTAATTCTTGAATTTTGATCAGACTTGACTCAATTTCCAAAGTTAACTCATATGATAAAGGATTATATGTCCTTTATAAACTCTACTCTGGCCTTATTTGTAATTGATGTGGGATCTCAACATCAATTAATACTTTCCATTTTTAAAACCTTAACAAGTATCCTAAGGACATTCATTAACATTTGCCAGTTCGACAACCATAACATATAGTAATTGAAGCTATGCTTATGCTAGAACTGCATATAGTCTCTAATGAATAATGATTTTGACATCCAAATTGAAAAACATGGAAGGGCATTTTTTTTGTGCTAATGATTCTATTCTCCGAAAGCAGGAGGAACAGTTGGTCAAGCAATGCCAGTTTGTGTCCCCCCACCTGTCCTAACTAGTGGACCACAACACTATGCGATTCAAAGCCACATTCCACTTCTACAGCCTGGCTTTCCTGTCACTCGACCCATTTCCGTCCCAGGACCAAATGGTTTCTATAGCACCAAGTTTTAGAGAAATTTTCATTCAGGTTCTGGTGTTAATATCCCTTTGAGTTAAGGCTCAATTTTTTACCCCAATAGAGTATGCTATAAAAATTTTGTCTTCTCTTTATTGTAAGGAGTGTACAGTAGCTTTTAGCTGGCAACATTACTAGATATTTTAGCGGGTATACTTTTGAGAAGAAAAGATTGAGAGTCTTCATTTTGAGTTTTGAAGATAAGGTTCAATTCTATCTTTCGAGTTGGAGAGAGATTTTTCCTTCAAAGGTTGATATTATTATATGTTTGGCAATTGAACTTGAATGAGTTCCTTATAAACATTAGAAGACGATATTAAGCATATTGAATATGGTTCTCTTAATTAACAATTTTTTTATGATCTCTGACAAACTGATTTAACATTCAATGTTTATTCTGGGCTTCAGATGATGGAATTTATGTTTGTGATTGGCATGAAAGTGCCTTAAGTTTGCTGTGTTCAGCTTCTATGCGATTTCAGAAGTTGAATCCGGCTATTTAGCCCGAAGCTCTTAATTACCAAAATGAATTTCCCATGTATGTGAGAAAGTGTTACTGACTTGCTGGTTTAGTTTAGGGTTAAACATCTTTAGTCCCTTTAAAATTCTAATATTTTGATTTTAGTCTCTTATTTGTAAAACAATGATTTTAGTTCTTTGTTTTTTAAAAAAGATTGTTTTCTATTTTTCGTCAGAGATGTGTCAAACAATGAAATATGTTACGTTAAATATTGATTACTCTAAAGCTAAAAGGAGTCTATTTTGAAAAATGAAGTTTCAAAACTTTTTTTAAAAATAAGGGAGAAACTAAAATTTTAAAATTATAAAAAGATTAAAAATATATTTAATCTTTTAATTTAATACTGAACTTCAATGGTATTGACTAGACCAGTAAGCTAAAGTGCCAAATAAAATAGGAAACATTGAAGCTTTACCTTTCACTACCAACTAATTTATATTGATGGAGAAAGTGGGACATTGAGGACAATGGTGATAGGACAAATGTGAAGGAGATCAAAGGATCGAGAATACTAGCAACTATGGAGGTTGACTAAACTACTAAATTAGTCTTCTAAATTGTATTGGTTGAATATTCTAGTTTTTGAGATTTTAAAATTTGTTAGTATTTGAACTTGTAAAATGACATGTAGTTTGATCTTATTTAGTTTTTAAATGATAAGTGAAAAGAGATTAAAATAAATCATGTTTTTCAAAGTTAGATATTAACAGAATTTTAACAATTTGAAATTAAAATAATCAACTTATATATTTTGAGAATTAATTTATGGGTTTAATCAGAGTTATAAAGATGGGATTCAACCGATCGATTGGATTGGTCAAATCAAAAATTAATTTAGAAACATTTAAAATCACAAAATTATTTTGGTAATAATTGGTAAATCGATGAACTAGCAATTTTGGTAAAAACTGATTTATGTATAAGATAATATTATTGTAATTTTTTTATAAAAAAATTAATTATATTATTTTTAAAATTTTACATATATAACTCAAATTTAAATATTTAAAATGATATATTATTTTTAATTTTTAATCATGTAAAAATATAATATTAATATATTATATTATAATATATGTATTATATATTTTTTAATAAATTATATATTATAAATATTTTAAAAATATTTAATTAATACCAATTCAATTACCGTAAACTAAAATTAAATCATTCAACTTCAAATCAATACTTTAGCAGATTTAATAATTAGTTTTAGAACTCATTGAAAATCATAAAAATTAGAGAATATAAAGAATAATTAGAGGTATCAAAATAAGTAAGCTCCATGGATTGATTTAATCTAATATATAATGTGAATTAAGTTGTAAAAATTCAAGTTCAATCTTAATTTAGTGTTAAAAAATTAACTGGTTTGTATAGATTATGTAGATAATGATCCAATTTTTTTTTACAATAAATTTTATCAAAGTTATAAATACATCAAATATTGATGCATAATATATTAATATAAGACTGTGATAACAAATTAAAGGTCTAGAGAGTATCAAAATAAGTAAGTTCCATGAATTGATTTAGTCTAATAAATAATGTGAATTGAGTTTTAGAAGTTTAAGTTCAATTTTAGTTTATTGTTAAAAATTAACTGGTCTATATAAATTATGTAGATAGTAATCCAATTTTTTCATGATAAATTTTATCAAAGTTATAAATACATCAAAGCGTAATATATTAATACGAGACTGTGATAACAAATAAATTACGTACACATGTTAATTATTATATTATCAATTTAATTGAGAAGTAAATTTAGAAAAGAAGAAAAGTGAACATGGACCAAACTGTTTAGCTCGTATCCCACAATATACTAGCCTAAATGGGAAAAAAAGTTTAAGGGTTGTACTTTTCGCACCCCCTTTTTTCTTTTTTTCACCTTTCTTTAAATTTTTAGAGTTTTTTTATTATCATTTTACCTTTAATACCTCCTTATTTTTCCGCAAAATGTTTTTCTTTTTTTCAAGTATTCGTCTATTCCACAAATTAATTTACGGAATACATCAATGTATTCTGTAAATTAATTTGCGGAATGTAATTTTTTGTTTTTCATAAATTTACGGAAGGTTACATTTTTACATTCCGTAAACTCATTTGCGGAACAAAAAAATTACATTCCGCAAATTTATTTACGGAATACACTAATGCATTCCGTAAATTAATTTGCGGAAAGTGTTTAACATTCCGCAAATTAGTTTGCGGAATACAAAATCCGTTCGTCTTATCCGATGCTCCTCTGACGTTTTTTCGAGGTTTATTTTCTCTGTCTTTTCTCCCACCAAAAACAGAACATATAGATTCAATTAATAAAGAAGAAAATACAACAATGGAAAGCAAAAGAAGAAATGAGAAAGAAAGAAAGAAGAAAAAAAAAAAAGAGGGGGTTTTTGTTTTCCGTAAATTAATTTACGGAAAAAGAAAGGAGGAAGACAGAAAGATGGAAGAAGGAGGAAGAAAGGAAGATGAATAGATAGGGATATTTTTGTCTTTTCATCAATGAGAGGATGCAAAAAGAAATTTTGGGGGTGCAAAAAGCAATCCCCAAAAGCTAACTTGAATTGAGACTCATAAAAACATAAATAGTAGATATTGCTTATCCCATTTATTCTAAAGAGTAAGGGTTTTACTTTCTGCACCCCTTTTTTCTTTTTACACCCCTCTTAATTTTTTATAAAATTTTTATTACAAAATTACCCTTAACACCCCCTCCCTTATCCATTAATTTTTCTGCAAAAAAAAAAATCTATCTTCCGCATTTTACTACTTTCTGCAACCAAGAACAGTACCTGCTTCACTTCTGCACTCAAGTCAAACGAAACAACTCAAGCTCAAAGCTTCCACATTCAGGTTAGCACCTCTGAACCCTAAACTCGTTTGCTATTGTCCATTGGATAGGGTAAATATCCTAAACTCGTTTGCTATTATCCATTGGATAGGGTAAATGTAAGTTGTAGGCTACTGCGATGGTTGAATCCTAAGGTAAAAGACGACCTCATGCATTCCGCAAACTAGTTTGCGGAATGCATCAGTTGCATTCCGTAAACTAAATTTACGGAATGCACTACTGAATTCCGCAAACTAATTTACAGAAGGTATTTAACATTCTGCAAATTAATTTGCGGAACGTAAACTGCAGCTCGATGTTAGCTCACTTTCGTCTTCTCCGACGCTTTTCCGGCACTTCTTCGACGGTTTTCAGCTCACTTCCTCGTCCAACAAAGAACAGCAGCTCAACTTATACTCAATTAACAAATTTTTATTGGAGTTTTATCAATTCAACAAGCGTAATGAAGAGGAAAGTGAAACTGAAAAACGAAGAAGAATGGAAGGCTGATAACATATAGTTCCAGAGGTAATTTGGACTTTTCATCGGCACGGGTGCAAAAAAAAAATTCAGGAGGATGAAAAAGCAATGCCCAAGAGTAATGATGATACGAAGAATCAACTGCTTGTATAAGCAACGAATCCTTCATTGAAAATGAAAAATATAGGTTCAGCTGTTTTTTTATTATTTTTATGTATTTTTTTCAAGTAAGGATGCATGGAACGGTACAAAGATTAAAGGCCCTAATAAAAACATGAGCAAACATTGAAAATGATTGGAGGATTTTGCAACCTTTGATAAATGAACTTATTTTAGTAGTTTATAATGTTTTTTTAATACACTTCTCCGTATCACATTTAAACGTATAAACTCTTAACTTATTTTCTGTTTTTATTTTTATTCTCATTATTATATTATAACTTATTTCATCCTTTTAATTTTACAAACCCTTAAGACTCCCTCACTCTATCATATGCTTTTTAATTTGTTTATAATATAAATTTATTTTTGTTAACTTGTTTCATTTAATAAAATTTTAAAAATAACAAAATCGTCTTAATTTTTAAAATAATAAATATTTGAATAAATGAAAATATGAAAAGATAATTATTTATAAGCTAACATATTGTCCATGTATTATATGAGTAATTTTAAAATTTAATAAAATTATAAATAAATAATTAAAAATAATATATTTATTATTAATGAAATTTTATATAATATTGCATTTATATTAGTAATAAATAAAATAGATAAAAATATTAAAATAAAATATAAAATTAAGAAAATAAATTATTAAAATCATAAGACAATCTTTTATTAATTTGATATATCAAATTTTAAAATTTAAATTTAAATTTAAAATTTTTAAGATTACAATAATTCTAAGATTTAGTTTATCAAAAATATCTTCATAGTTATTATAGTATATTAATATCTAAAATTTAAATCAAATTAATATTTAAATTAATCAATTAATTACTTAATATAAAAATTTATCTAATTAATAACTCCTAAATATATTCTTATTCATGAATGAGAATTCTAATTTAATATAGAGATAGTTGTACATAACTAACATATTATCGTGTATTATATATTATATGGATATCTTTATTATTATTAATAAATATTATATTAATAAAAATTTTAAAAAGATAAAATTAAAAAATAAAGTATTAAAATTATAATATATAACTTCTATTAATTTGATATATTTAATTTTTAAATTTAAACCATATTAAAATTGATTAAAATATAAATCATATTTAATTTATTTAATGAATATTTTTCTTTAAATTTTTTATAATAAATCAATATTTAAATTAAATTAGTATTTAAAAATAAAAAATATAAATAAAATAAATAAATATTCAATACAAAGATTTATATAATTTAATGAAAGATAAAATAATTTATAAAAATACTTTTATTTAAAAATAATTTAATATATAAAAATAAATTATTAAATTTAATCATACATACTTAAAATTTATGCTCCAAACACAAACATCCACTCAAAAGTAGGTATGACATCGGGATGAATCAAAAATGTGTTTCATATTTCCTATTTCCAAGCAAGGTTGTGAAAATTCATTTTATACCCGTTCTTAATATTTTCTATATTTTAATTTAATTTTTATAATTTTTTAAATTATTGTATATTTTTAAAAATTTATATAATCTATTATTTTTATAATTTTATTAATTTTATATAACATTTTAAAATAATAAAAATATTTTAATAATTTAAAAAATATAACATATTCATAAATAAGGATAAGACAAATATTAATATCCACATCCGTACCTCTATTTTTATTTTTAAAAATCAAATTTTACCTATATTTATCCTTAATCCCAATTAACTTAAGTTTTTCCATCTAACTTAAAACGGGACGGGATCAAATGGAGCGGATACCAAAATTTATGCCACGCGTACTCAGAATTGCATAATAAAAGCAGAGATAAACCTCTACTCCAACTTTTAATTTTTTAAATTGTCCACTAAATTTACAAAACATATCCTTTATAAAATGAGGTGACAACCAAAGTGGATATAAACTGCTTTTCCCGTTTCATTAACCCATCAAGCCAATTGACATCAGAATTCACAATATCAACCCCCGTTCTAAACTACTGAATAAAAAAATTAAAATTCTTAAAAATCATAATTATTTCTATAGTTTAATTTAATTTATAATTCTTCTATATAAAATCAAACCGAACACATAATTACAAATATATTCCCCTTCAATATTACATTTTAAAATAAAAATAATATTTAAATTCTTAAATTTACTGTAAATATTATTATTCTTAATTATGGATTTCGAATCATTTGTTATAAATTTCACCCTTTTAATAATTTTAACTGAAACATTTTATGTTCATTTAAGAATATTTTTATGTTTAATTTTTTAAATAAAATTAAAAATCGAAATCATCAAACCAAATTGCCAAATATTGATTCAGTCTGATTTAATTTTCATAAAATATTCTAACCAAACCGAACAAAATCAAAAATATTTTTTTCCTTTAAAACCGCACCAAACCCCATACACCCCAACGCAAGAAAACTATCACAAAATATACAGTGTTGTTTCAATGCAAAAGCTAATAAGCAATAAGCACAACATTGCATAACGAATGTAACTGTAGAACCACACAGCACAACTAGAAAACATTAAATTAAAGTTTTGGAGTTGGAGGAAAGTAATTAACATCCGAGATGAAGGTAGGGTCTCTCTGATTTAAAAACAATAAATATAACTGTAACAAGCTACATTTCCTCCACAAACCCAATATAATAAGGTTTGCAAGTTTAAAATTATTTAAGATCTTTGAGACTAAACTAGAAACCCTAAATATTTCACTATGCCAGATATTTACCTACTTTATGACAGATAAACCTGCTGGCGCAATAGCCACTAAAGTAAAATTTATAAATCAGGCATTCATTGATCAGAAAGGCTTTGTTGATTGAACAGTTCCACCATCTTCAAGTTCAGCTCCTAGATTCCTTATATCATCCAACTTGTTTCCAGATCCTAGCTCTGCTACTTTGGATGCCTGGTTCTCCATTTTGCTATTCTGCAAAACCTTATCACATTTACAGCACATTAATACATACATGTCACAATATAGGCACATAGCAGACTAAAGGGTAATTAATTGTTGGTTTCTTCCATCACCCCAGTTCCCTCACATGCCCAATAAGTACTCCTTCTAGTCCTACCTTTAAGACCCTTTCAACCAAATCACGCAGATTAAGAAAAGTTGTTGAAATTAGTTCATGTCCTGGGTTTTGAAAGAGGTATTACAACATTCCAAGTTCGCCCCTATTTAAAGTTAAACTCTATCATCATATTAATTGTAGGAAAGTTAAAAGGTTCAATATTCATAAACAGAAAATATGAGAAAAATAATAAATGCTTTCAAAAGTTTGTAAAAGATCTTATATTACGGATCATCAAAAGTTTCTAAATAGATCTTATAAGCAGGAACAGAGGGAGTACAAGTCAAAGCTTTGTTATACCTGCAAAAGCTCGGTCATTTTGCCAGTTTCATTATAGTCCGAGGATTTGGGAGCCGATGCCAAGTTTTCTTGAGGATGAGACTGTACAGCTTGCAGAGGCCTAATCATGATGGGTTGGTCCATTTCATTAACTTTGTCATCCTGCCTATTGCTGGGATCCTTCACTACTGTATTCTCACCTGACTTGCTATTGTCAGTCTCAGTATCCATGGCATCTGATGGTGCTTGGATTCTCTTTACAACTTCAGTAACCAGTTGCTCAAAAGGCATGCTAGGCATTCTCATTGATTTGGGCTCATTTTCATTCACTGCATTAGATGAAGAATGATTATGTGGAACACCTTCACTTTGCACACCACCTGACAACAAATTCTGGCTAGCTTGAGTATGAGAGATAAGTGTTTGATTTCCATCTACAGGAATTTCTTTGGGGGCAATCACTCCACTCCCTAGAGAAACTTGGGTCCTGACTTGTGATGGTTGATTAGAACCAGGCATCCCATTTGAAAAATTATTAGGTTGTAGCAATACAGGCACCACATTACCTCTGGATAGTAAATGAGAGGTTTGGCCTGTCACAGAAGGCACATTCTTTCCAGAAGAGGCAAACAAGTTGCTAGAACTAACAGGTCCTCTAGGCACCGGAGAGACAGATGGTGACCCATTCATTGTGAGAGTTTCAATTCTATGTACATTCACTGGCTGTTCATTCCTTTCCTTTGGGAGAGGAGTTTGAACCTGAGCGGTTCGTGAAGGGAAGGGAACCTCATTTCTTTGGATCATTGGAACACTCGGAGCAACATCATTTTCAGGTGAAATGGGAACATATCGTCCAGGCTTGAACACTAGTCCCCTCAAAGTAGTATCAGAATCACCAACTCTAACACTGAGCAAATATCCAGCATCAAATACTGCCTCAATCACACCAGAAACTACCTGGCCCACCATTGCTTCATTTGAATGGTTTTCTTGGGCCCTTTGAAGCTGTTGGTTTCCATTAACCCCTTCAAATCCAGGAGGTAATGGGGCTTGTTCAACACGGGCAGTATTCTGCTTTTTATTTTGACTAACTAGGATGTAGGAACTCTCCTCTGAATCTGGCCTTGGGTATTTCCGGGGACGACCACGTTTGCGCTTCAAAGGCACATCTCCTGAACCATCCGGAGTGTTATTTTGGTTTTGTTGATCCATCTTGATATTTCTGTTACTCCAGTGTCTGCAATAAGGGGGAAAAAGTCTATAAGCTAACCGCAAAAAGTTTAAAAAACAGTTTATATGCTACATGGAGTATATTTAAGCTCAGTATGACAGGATCATAATTTTCTCAATAACTATGAATATTTATGAAGTCTGCTTCTTGATAGTGATAACCTGACTCCGCAAAACAAAATGATCATACCACTATTATGAAACAACTAGTTAATTCCTAATGTTAATAAATATAAGACTGTTTTGCCAGACAATTTGGTGACAAACCAAAATAACATAGTTGCTTGAGCACAAGAGATCCAATACAGTGTAACTTCTTCCTAAATACTTCCTTACTTCAATAAACATGAACTTAGACCTGTTATTATAATTAAAAAATAAATGGATGACTAGAAAGCTATATTCCAAAACTATCTAATCAGATTATTGGAATTTCAAATTATGAAATCTAAGTTAAAAGTTACAACATTTGGTCAAACCAGCTGCTGCAGGAAAAAAAAAGAAAAAAAAAGTAGTGAAAAAAGAGCCTAGAGATCGTATATTCTTCATCTAGAATCACTTGGAAGGGAGATTGGACAGCAGGCAAAGTTTATGTTGGTCTTATCCTCTTATTGGCAGGAATTGAAAGAAAAAAAGGAGCAAATTCAATTAAATGCAATGCATCACAAACTAATTAAAAGTTCAAAACAGAAGGGATTGCAAGAAGTAAATTAAAAAACACCTAAACAGGGTTAAGGAAATATAAATGGATCATATAACTAAATGAGTAGGTTTTAATGTATGAAATCTATTGAAATGACAAGGAATAATCTACCATAGAAGAAGAAGATGACAGAACTTATGACAATACTTTTCAAAATGAAACAATTTATGACATTGATAAGAATGGATGGCCAGTCAATTATCTTCTATGTTGAAAAATTAGAGAGAGAAGACAAAGAAAGAGAGGTAAGGTAAAACGGATGTAGGATGAAATGTACATTTCCTCACCACCCACACCCGTATTTATATTAAAGGAAAGGGTATATAAGAAAGGATGAAGAATATATTTCCTCTGAACTAACATTATCTTTCTTGTATGAAGAATGCAGCATTCTCTTCTCTACAGCACTTAATCTTATTCTCTTGTTGGCCTTATCGCTCAGCATTCAATACCAAATATCAACAATCATGATTTATAGCATTAAATTCATTTTTTACTTTGGTTACATGGAATCAAGATGACATTTTGTGTTATTTCAAGTTAAGAGTCATAATATATGCACCCTAACCAAACAGTAATTGGCAGCAAGCTATACCTAAATTGCAGAAAATCCACTCCTAAATTGCAGACACCTAGAAAATTTTTGGATTATATGTGTCGTTGTTATCAATAGCATGACATAGTGGTATAACAGCACAGTGATGTGATGTGCCACCACAAAAAGGATGAATAGCAGTGCTTTTAAAATAGCGGCTGTTTTAGAGGCAACGTTTGATATTTCCCTCCCTCCTGTCAGAATTTAAAAAATTCCCTAATTGGATGTAGTTTCCCAAATCTCTATCTATCATGCAACACCCACACTGAGAGTGGCAACTTTGTTTTGTTTGTTTTTTTAACTTTCACTGCTAGTTACCTGTATGTTTAACTTAAGGCCTACCGCTTTTTAATGTTAATTATGAATTGAGTATTTTTCCATTTTTTGAGCATTTATATGTATTTGGTATAAATTATTTAATCTGTATATAAAAATTCTACATAGCAGCAAGCCCGCTATGCGTTATCCCACTATAACGTCTTTGGGGTCAGCCACTACATGCCACTATCCGAGTGTGGAAACTAGGAATAAATAGCACCACGTATAACATTAAAGCTTCATAAACATGCATGATAATATATAAAATAATCGAAGGTAGGTAGAATCCATATTCCCATTAAAAGGAAAGATAACCATCCCTGACTCATTAGGTGCAGTTGGAAAAAATGTTATACAGTGTGAATCTTCACTATATTATTTTGATAAATTGTATGTTATTCCAAGTGAGCTATAAAATTCAGAGGTATACATAAAACGCCAGGCAACTAGATTAGCTAATATCATCCCCCCCGCGTTCCTCCCAATTAACCAAAAAAAACAAAACAAAAGGACAAGCTTCAAGCAATAGAATAGTAAACAGTCACTTCTTGCAAGTACAACTCAGGCTATTAAAAGGGATTGGGGATAAAACATAGCCCAAATGCAAACCATCTCAATACGTTGGCATGGACATATTCAAAGGGGAAGGTTAAGCTAGTAAACTAAGTAATTATTTAAATGAACAAAAAAGGAATGAAAGGGATCAACAATAACACCAAAGCCATAAAAAACATACAACTAACCATTCATTACAAAAATTAATGGAATTGTTAAAGATATGAGTTTCTAGCCATTAGACCCCTTTCAGTGCTGGAACCTTGGCAGCAAAAACAAACACATACAACAATTAAGAAAAAAGAAAGTAAAAACAAAAGGAAAAGAAAACCCTAATTCCATAAAAACATGAAGCACAAGCTTACTAACACTAACACATACTCATAAAATATATATATATATATATAATTAAAAAAAACTACAATAAAACCGAAGAATCATGTAATTATTAACCTGTACGCCACAATCTAAGAGCGTAACCTTAAAAGAATAAAAAATCAAATTTTCCCTCTTCCATTTCAAGTTTTCCTTACCAAAACCAATCAAAACTTCAACTCAGGGAAAAAACAAAAACAATAGTTTGATCGAAAGCCCCAAAATAAAAAACACAAAAAAATCCATTATTCATGCACCACAAACCAGGGGTTTAACCTCACCGTAAGCAAAGAAAATCCTTTTTTTTTCATTCCGCATTTCATTTTCTTCCTCTAATTTCTAAAATCAATAAAAAAAAGTTAATCCCATAAAAATACCTGATATGGGTTCGATCCAAAACAGAAGAAAAACCACATACAAGAGCAAAAGTAGTGATATTTAGAAAGAGAAAGGAAGAGAGAGAAAGAGATTACAGTATTGTTGTTGTTGGGCACTTCAAAGGGTGTGAATGAAAATGGGATTTGTGTTGAGATTGATAGATTCAGAGACTTCAGATTCGATTTTGCAGAACGCGGAAGAACATGAAGAAGAAGAAGAACGAGGAAGCTATTTAGGCGGAAAGAGCGAGGTGGTGCAGTGTAAGAGAATGCACAGTCACACACAAAACACACACTCTCTGTCTAGTGTATCAGGCTGTTACAAAATGATTTATAACGGTGCATTGAATAATTGACACGTGTCAATCAAGTGGGTCCCAGAGAATGTGATCTCTTCACATTGGCAGATGCAGCTCAAGACATATAACAGGTGGCGCAATGCAATGCTGACTTTCTTTCACTGGTGTCACCGCTCGGTGATAAATGTGACCCAATATCAATAATAAATGATGAATGTCGCTATAAACTCTTAAGAATGTTTAAAAATACCTTTGTTAACATATTTTCCTTTTTCATTATTAAATAAATTTATATAACATTTTTTCAAAATAAATGAATTTCTTTAAATAAAAATTAATATTATATCATTTAATAAATTTTAAACAAATTTTATTCAAAATTTAAAAATGTATAGTTAATAATTTCTCTATACAGTTTCAATTTAGAAGAGAAGAAAAATAAACAGACGTATTTTTTATATTTTAAAAGAAATAAGGTTGTTTCTATTTATGACCTGTGATAAATAAAGATGAAAATAATTTTAAAAATTTGATATCGAAAATAAAAAAAAAAAATTTAGTTTAGAGTATGGCTTAACCCACGCTAAACTTAAGTCAAATTCAGATAATTTATTAAAAAATTTGATGTCAAAGATTTTAATAAAAATTTATAATTTGTTATTTAGAAAACCTTTTAAATTTTTTAACTAAACTTATTAAATTAAATAATAATAATAATAATAATAATATGAAACTTTTATCATAATATTTTAAGATTTTATCTCTATCGATATATTCAAAAGATTAAATTTATTAATATATTTAACGGTAGGTTTATCATGTAAAAGAATTAATTATAAAAATAAAAGCTGAATTTTAAATTTAAATTTAAAAATAAATCAGAATAGTAAATAAATTTTAATTTAATCCGAGTCAAATATATTTTGATTTGATTTTACAATAAAAGATATGATGTATTTTTATTTTACCTGGATTTTAAAGTCAAGTTATTTTAAAATGTAGGATGATTTTACCCAACTTTATATATTTTAAATTTTAATGTTTTACCAGTTAAAGAAAATATATTAATATTATTTTGATTTCTGAATTGTAGAACATTAATTTAAAACTTTTAAATAAGAAATTTCTTTTTGGTAAGGATGCTATGGTCAAGTTATTTCAGAATTTATACTTTTACCAAATTTATATTCTTAAACTGAATATTTTTTACAATTTAAAGAGAAAGAATATTAACGCCATTTCGGACATTTCTTTTATCAATGCTCATAAATATAATAATTAATATGTAGTTATATATCTTAAATATATTAAATTTTTTTGTGAATTTTTTTTGTTAATTAATCTCTATTTTAAATGTTTTCAAATATAATATTGAAGGGATAATTTTGCCATATTTTTATATTAAGTAATTAATATATAAATTTATTTTTTTTATTTACCATATTTAAATTTTTTGGTTTAGTCAACTGATTTTGGTTTTAATTTGATATTTTTATTTAATTTATTTTATATTAATGTTTATCAGATTCCGTATACAATCAAATATATAAAATTTGGTAAAAATACAAAAAAAAAATAATAAATCTCAGGATAGATGATCATTTTACCAATAAGTTTCAGTTTAAAAAAGGTGATCTTTCATAAATGTATGCAAATATCAATACTTAAGCTTGTTTTAAATAATAAAAAAAAATCGTAGGATCATTTACTCAGTAAAACTGAGAGACATAATCAATAAAATCTGGTTAGTAACATAACTTGAAAGACATTAATAACAAGCTAGTAGAGTAAAATGGAATTATGCTTTGTGTATTTAGGTTTGATTTATTTTTAAGATTGTTAGATTTTAACATGAGATTATTATCTGTTATAAAAAAAATTGTTAAAGCCTAACTTGCTTTAAGATTTATAAAGTTTATAAGTTAAAATCTACAATATAATAATAAAATTAATAAATAAATTTTTATATATTTATATATGTACATATATATAATTTGCAGGTTTAAAATTTGTCCAATATATTTCAATTTCAAATGTATTATACAATAAATTAATAATATATTATATAAATTTAACAGAATTAAATATAATATAAACAGATCCTCAGCTTGGTGTTAGAGGTATCAGAATTAGGGAAAAGGGGGGGAAAAAGATCTTTCTCTACAAGGAACGATTATCTAAAATAAACGAATAAATGGCAAGTATAATGCTCTCCCTAGCAAATTTATCAAAATAATTTATTTATTTTTTGTAACTTATTTTAACAAGCTTCACTGTCAAACTTATGAATAGTTTCATGTAATTAAGCTCTTGTTGAATAAATACTTAATTTATCCAATTTCCATTTAAATAGAAATTGTTGAAGTGCTAAAAGATATATAAAATATAAAAAGACTACATTCAATTGAATGGTTCCTTGATACATAACAGTCTTGATAAGCTTTCTGAATAGCATATAGTTAATTACTCCAGTCCCCACCCCATGTATTAAAAGTGAAAGTTATATTTTTAGAGTAGTTTGTTAAACATAGTTGATAGTAATTTAATGAACCCTAAACATACATTACAATGAGAATTAACAACCAAGAAGTGTTTGATGACAAATGAAGAGTATAGGTGCCATGGAAAATATAAAACAGAAATCTAAGTACTGTAATATCAATCAAATTTAACATTATTGAAAATTAAAAACTATATATTATTTTAAAATTTTAAACTCAAATTATACATATAAGATTAAGTAAAATATAATATAATTATAATTATAATTTTATTTATTTATTCATTTAAAAAAAATGATCAAATTAATATTAAATCCAATTTTTATCGATTCGTAGTTTGTCTGGATTTATCAATTTTTTAGTCGTTGTACTAATTCGTTATCAATTTTTTTCAAACCAATTTTATAGTTTAAATTACTTAAAAAATTTGGTTCAGTATTCGATTTTTAAAATAATGATGTAAAGGATATGTTTTTTATATTATAAATTATACTATAATTTATAATATATATATATATATATATATTTCTCTTTGTTATATGATTTATATATCCCATTTTTTATCAATATAAAACATTATTCATATTTATATTTCTAGTATAAATATGGGTTCTCATATGCGAATGTGACTAATGATGGAATAAGGAACCATCTATATAAAGTTGCCAAATGGAGAAGAATCTGGGGAAAAACTGGGAACTGAAGATGACAGTCCATTTTCTCAAATAAAGGCAAAAACAATGGGCCAATAAATGTTCTAGTAAGAAAATCCAGGTTGGTTTCTACTTATGAGGTGCCATTCAAGGGGCATATGCATGCAACATGTCCACAAATTTTCTTTGGAAAAATTTCCAGTGTCCATTAAACAATGCATATTTTGTTCCATTGTAGGGTACCAGCCTGATGCTGATACCCAAAACCCCGGTGTTACTAGAAAGTGTTTATCTCATAAAGATACTTTTGAAAACAGCAATAATTCTTCTAAATTATATTATGTATGTATTTATATTTTTCATTCAATAGTTGACAGTTTTTTAAAACAAAAAATAAAATAAATATAAATGAATTTATAATACTACTTATATATTTAATAAAATTTTTAAAAAAGCGTATTTCTTTATTTAAATATTCAAATATACAAATTAGAAATAAATTTTTTTACTCATACTTCTTATCTATTTATTATAATCTTCACTTTAATAAAAATGAAAATTTTATATTTTTACATAAATATATATATAATCTAATTTTTATAAATATTAGGTATATTAAATCCTACACATATTTTGAGGACATTAGTTAAAACTTAAACTTAAAAAATACATATATAATATTTTTCAAAATCCATAATAAATCATTTAAAAATATTAAGTTATCCCTTCAATTCATTTTTATAAGGTCTATGGACATGCAAGAGGTATATGGGTGTTTTTGAATATATATTTGATTTCAGATATCTCACCATTACTTTGACGATTCATAAACATAATCGAAGGTGATTTTTACAACTATATTCAGGGAATCGTTAATGGAATAATTGCAGTGCAACAATCACGATTTTCAAAGTTCTACAGTCACGAATGAGGCATAATTAGTTAAATACATGTTCAAAATGCCAATAATTAGACAACTATTATGATGTCAATGTGTATTGTGTGCCTCAGTGTCGTGCATAAAATGCCAATTGCAAAGTTTGGTTCATATATTATGCACTTCAGACACAACTGTATCGTTCGGAAAAAATTTAAGTTTAGCTTTTTCTTAAGTATTTTCAATATTATTTTTAATTGAAATTAGAATTTTATTTCAATAATTGGTATAATAATAATATTAAAAATAATGTTGATTATTAAAATAGAATTTTAATTTAATTAAAAATAATAGTTAAAATTTTAATTTAATTAAAAATCATAAGACTTTTTCCTTTGCCAGACCGGTTGGCTTGTAATCATGCAAAAGTTAGGAAATGTTTATGACAAAATCATTTCATTGGTGGTCCCTACGCAACGCATAAACTTAAGAGTGAGACGAATTATTCATCATTTAAGCAGATTCTTTTACACTTTTCTCTCTTCCATAAATGATAACCCAATATTTTAAAGATATCAGTTAAAAGTATAATTTTTTTATTAGAATATTATCCTTGTAATTTTTTATGTACTTTAACATGATTTTTAATAAATTTTATTTATTAATTGATTAGCAAGACTTTTTGTTGAGGGAAAAACTTTAATATCATATTTTATATACTTGGGATATTATTTTTTAATTAAATTTAGAGTTTTATGTTAATAATTCACTCAATAAATATTAGAATTTAACAGATGTATCGTTTGATTAAAAAAAAAAGCATTAAGATCATACAAAATGAAATATCTAAATTTTGTAAATTATTTTGTCCTTTACATTTTTAATATTTTCTGAATTATTAAACTAACTTTTTGATTTGTAGATAGTCATATATCAATATCTTTTATCCAAATTAAATTTACATATGTACATATCCGTTTTATTAATGTTTTGTTTGTATAATAAAAAAAATAGGAAGTAGAGAAATAGGATGAAAAAATACAGAAGAAAAAAATAAAGTAAAAATAAAATAGAAAAAATAGGTTGTTTGAATAGATAGAAATATAAAAAAATAAAATAAAATTATTTTATGAATAAAAAAATAAATTAATAGCATAAATTTTTAATTAAATAATTTAAATTAAATTTAAATTTTTTTAATTTTATTATATTATTTTTTATCAATATAATATTTTATATATGTTTTTTATTTTTTAAAAAATATTTAATAATTTAAACATTAAAAAAAAGTTATAAAATCCAAAAAATAATTAGAGGCTGAGGTTATCATCAACCCATTTTCACAGCTTAGTAGAAATGTAATTAGGTGAGGCTTATAGAATTTGATTCAATATTCTTATATATGATAAATTAATCCAAAACAAATAAAGGACATTAAAACTCGTCCTTTTCACATCCAGCAATTTTTCTTCCCCATCATTTACTTCATTCAAACAATGTACAAAAGAAAAAAGGAAAAAAATAGTAATACTATCTCTGAAATTCTTCATTAATTTCAAATTAAGATGAACTTTTGTATATAATTTCAGTGGTAGGCTTGAAAGTCATGTTATTAAGGGTAAAAATATATGTTGTTATACAAGGTGAATTAGTGACAAAAGTATTTTCCATTTGGGTAGTCAACCAAATATTTTAGGTTTAAATTTATCTGCACCATTAATTTAAATCGATACTACTAAGAAAAATTAATACTGAAAACTAAGTGATAGACCATTCAAGTTTAACTTGAGTGTTTTAATGGATAAAACTAAGTTCAAGTGAAATTGTATTGTACGTTGAAGTCCATGGAATCAGGTAGAACGGTAGATTTTGATACATAAATCCTTTAAAATTGAGGAAATAATCATTTTAATTTTAGTTTTTAAAATATGGATAATATATGTATTAACAAAAGTATTGGTTAGTATAATTTATTTTATTTATAATATAAAATTATATTTATGTTAATAGTAATTTTTATTAAAAAATAAACTGTCAAAAATTTATGTAATATTAAAATATTAATAAATAATTTTTTCAGTTATTTGAATTATTTAAATCCATCAGATGGATTGATACTTAATTATTTTTATTCTATTCTAAATGAAATTATAATATTTATTTTTAAAATTATAAATCAAATGGATTAACCCATCAGATTTTTAAAATTTTAAAATAATTGTAAAAAAATATAATATTTATAACTATTTTATTAATTTAGTTTAATTATTACTAATTAAATTAATCATATTTATATGTAAAAATAATAACAATTTTAATATTTTAATTGTTTATAAAATAATTTAAAATATTTTTATCTTAATTATAAAATATAAATATATTTTTAAATATATTCAGTATTAAGTTTTTGATATTGTTATTTTACTATAAATTTTATATTAGTAAATTAGTTGTTTATTTTTAATATTATCAGTTTAAATGTTTAGTATTAATATTTTAAAAAAATTAAATTAGTAACATATTAAGTATTTTTATTAATTTTAATAAAATAATTAAAGGAAATATTATTTTTATGTAAAATATATTTTTATTAATTTTAATAAAATATTTATTTATTTTTTAAAAAAATTAAAAAATATTAATTTTATATAAAGTATAATAATATATCAAAATATTCATAGAATTAAATAAATAACTAAAATCATTAGAGAAATTAATTATAAATATAAAAGTAATAATAAAACTTATATGAATTTTTTAAATTTAATAAAAAAATAACAATTATGAAAAATAAATGAAAGATGTTGACCATATTTTAATGTGCAGAAAGGCATTTATTATCATAACTTGCATTGTAATAATTTTATATAATAATAATGCTTTTTCAATAAATTTTGCAAGAGATCAATAATATAATGATAAAAAATTAATATAAATATTTAACTATATTAAAAATAATAATAATAACTTAATAAAATATAAGATATGTAAATATAATTACTTTTATTTAATATATATCATCATATTCCTATTTAATTTTTTAAAATTATTGTATTCATATATGTAAAATTCTTTCTAGATTCGAAACTTATTTTTATTGTACCAAAAAATATATCCAATACATAACCATATCCACGCCACATAAATTGTAGAAATTGGTGAAATTAGCGTTCCTTACAACACAAGAACCACCAAATGCTTTTCATAACATTATCATTAAAGTCTAAGGCAATTTGTTTACAATATCAAGACAACGGAAATTGAATGTGGATTTTATGCCTTAATCGATCTAGCAAGGTCATTATCGTAAATTGAATCATATCTTAAATTGTAAGATACATAATTTATTAATTAAAAATTTATATATATATATATAAAGAAACATTTAATTCATAAAAATATGAATTGAATAATTCATTATATAAAGATGATATATTATAAATAAACTTCAAATTAATCTAATTATAAAAAATCAAAATTATAAAGATAAATTTAATCCTTAAAAAAATATAAGAAATCAGTAAGAAGCTAAAAAAAGTTTATAAAATTTAGATACGTAAACAGATTTATATCGCTGAATCAAACTGAATCATTTCCTAATACTCATGAGATTCATAATTGATTTATATATACAAAGAGATTTGTATCGCTGGAAGTTAAACTAAATTGTAAGTTTGATGAGATACTGATAACCATTAACCATGGCTGTATATTTCAGTAGGAAGATGTGCATATAGCAGCTGCTAACATTGTCTGAAGATCTTATTACTCACCTGACTCTAAACCTTTCAAGGCAAAGGTCTCTGATCCTTGGGAAGGTTTTCAACATACAAGTTATGTAACATTTTCACATACTCATCAATCTTGCTAACTTTCCAATTTTCAGTACTTATAGGAGGAAGATATGTCACAGTAAGCGGCGCAGGTCGAACATGTAAACTTCCTTTTCTCCATGCTTGATGAGTACCTGTCAACACAATTGGAACAATTGGAAGATGCGATTGCAGCGCCAAATGAACAAAACCCTGCATATAATGTAATGTGAAAATGATAAATAGATTACTCTCTACACATTATGTGAATACCATCCATTCACCAAAAAGAGGGATCTTTTTATGAGAGTCTAAACTGTTAATGTTAGGTGCAAAGAAACTATAAGAAGAAAATTACTTTCTTGAAAGGTAGTAGTCGTCCATTTTTAGATCTTGTGCCCTCTGGAAAAATTATCAGCGACAGATTGTTCTTCACAACTGCTAGAGCAGCCTATGTGTTACAATGATTAGAAATTAGAACCTTAGGCAAGTTTATATGAAAGATTATGAAGCAAGAAAAATGTTATGCACCTCTTTCATGGACTCAATAGCTAAGGTTGGGTTGGACCGGTCTATACGAAGATGGTTGGCCAAAACATAAAGTTGGCCAAATAGAGGATACCATATTATCTGCATAAAAATGGTTGTCAATAACTTCCCCAAGCTTTAAAACCTATTTTTGATCCATTGATTCCCAGATACAAATGCAGTGTTCATATATTGGATATGCAAACTAAATCCATTCACATAGCTTTGACAAGAGTAATTACAATCTTAGAGGGTGGAGTGCAATAGGAGATTTATTAAACCCTCTAAGGTGAAAACTTACATATGAAACACTACAAGAAATCAATTAGCATGATCATGGCATATTTAACTTTTAGCCATGCATGAAAATTTGTTATGTTTAATCATAAAGCTTTACAACATACCTCCTTCTTTGCAATGCCGACAGTACCTGTAGGAGTCAACCACATTATCAGAAAAATGTCAATTGGAGATGCATGATTACTGATGTAAATGGCCCTCTTATTAGAGTACTCAGCACCTTCAATTTTTATAGGATTCCCAAGAATCCACATCTGCATCAATGTTTCAAATATCAATCATAACTTGCAAAGAAATGGAAAAAAAAAAAGGTAGTTATTAAGCAACTATGCCACAAAAATCATGAAAACTCAAAAGTGAGACTTTGGGACATGGTCTCCTTAAAATGGTGTTAACATTCAGAAAGATTCTGACTTATTGAGCATGATGCAATGAAATTTATTCAGATTACCATTTAAATCTGATATAATTAAACATTTTGGCCATGCGCATGACTTGATGTTTGGATTTCTAGAGCATTGGAATTATGTTTTCCAATGTCATAAGAAATAGAATCTATATGATAAATTGTTGAAGGAATCCATCAACCACATACAATTATCAGGCTTAATGACCTTACTAGATCAATTAAGGCCTAAAAGAATCTTCCTCTGTAGTTCCACATAACATAAAACAATAATCCACAATCCAATGCCACGATTTCATTATCCAAGTTTATAGTAATCTCTATTAATAACAAGTTGGTTTATTGCCTTACTGAAACAGTATTACGCTAACTACCACTAAATTGGTGAGTTCAACATCTCAATGGAATGAGAATCATATTTCAAACTTTTGCTTTTTTTACATACCAAAGGATATCAATCAGCCAATCAACCAAATGAAGATACAGCCTTGTTTGTTTAACCGTCAAAAAATCAATTCTTACACTTTCCTATAGAGAAACCATATTCCAATTAAAATATATGGTTTAGATTAATTTATGCATACATCTAAATTATACTCAGTTCCACTCAACTTTAAACCAAATGGGCACTACAACATGGTTTTGGCTTTGACAGGGAGCGTTGGTTAATGAAATTTAAAATTAAGGACTATTACAAGATATTCTGGCTCTTCGATACAATTAAAAACTCAACCGAAATAGCATGTTCAAACTTCAAACTGCACAAGAACCAAAATTAATGCTTTCCAAAAATTTGCAACCAACCAAACAAATTATTGAGCAAGACTCAAATCTTCATATATGTGTACTCAAATATAACAATAAATAAACAAAAAAAAAAACTACTTAGAAATTTCCAAATTCACTCCAAAAACATGAGCAACAAGCAAGTTGAACTAATTTCTAAAGTCAATGTATGATACCAGCATTCTACCAGTCACATGCCCATAAATGTTTCCTTGCCTAACCCTCTCATAAGGCCATGGTATAAGCACAAGCATGATCAATGCCCAAATAAACGTTGTGACCATCATTGAAACAAAGCAAGTCACAATCCTGATCCAAGAAATGATCACCGAAACCCACCCATCATCATCTACAAAAACATCCTCCCTAGGCCTTTGTTCTGATTCATCTTTCACTGAAACTTTTGGAGTTTCTATCACTTTCTTGACATTATTTGTATTTAAGAAGCTCTCCAACCTTCTATTCCTCAAAAAGGCACCAAACCTAGAATTCTCCATGAGTACTCAAAATCTGTGAAGACTGATAATTATAAAAGCCACCTGAACAGGGCAAAACAGAGCAAGATCAGATAAAAAAAAATCCCTTCAAATATCACATTCTGTTTGGTAACTGAGTATATCTGATTAACAAAAATTACCCAAGAATTAAAAAAAAATCCATTTTGTCCTGTAGAGAAAGTGAGAAACCAGTTAAGTTACACTTTATAGACGACAATCTGTTTTTCTGTTCCATTAGATTGTAGCAACCAAGTACACTTTGATTTAAACATTTGTTCTTCATTGTTGTTCCATCGGTTCTCAGAACAACCCAAACATGGTCCAAACAAAAAAAAAATCTTTGTACAATTCCACTAAGAACAGGAAGCAAGCAAAACAAACAGCTCCATAATCAAACAGAGCTAATGAAAAAAAGAAGGGAGAAAAAAACAGAAAATACATCAGTTCTGTTCTTTCCGAAAGAGAAGGAATAAGATTGTCACCTTAAACTTCTATTCCTTCAGTTCCCAGAAGAAGAAAAAGAACTACAACAAACTTCAAAAACGCTTCAAACTGGGATTTTTATAATTTATGGCAATTTGAAGGCAAACTTTTTTTTTTTTGTTTTCAACCCAGTTTTGTGAAGAGTCAGAAAAGAAACCCATTTACCGAGGAATGAGAAAGACCCAGCAGAGAAAAAGCAGGCATGTGAGTTTGCTTTGTTGGGAAAGTGTTGTGATGGAAAGTACAAAGTGAGGAAAAATGAGAGAAGTAAAAGTGTTGATTTGGATATGGGTGAGGGAATGGTAGCAAATGGAGAAGAAACAGAGCGAAGACAGAGAAATGGTGAGAGTAAGAGAGTCTCAGAGTGATGACAATAAATAAGAGATGACAATTCACAATTGTAAAAGGAGGATACAGAGGGTAGCCACAGGCTTTTTCCATAACAGTCAATTTAGGTGATGTCTGCCAAAACGTGTTTTTTTTTTTTTAATTATAAAAATATTATTTGGTTTTATTTGTTTTTTAAAAGTTTGTGATAAAATAAATAACAAAGAAAAACAGTTACTTTTATTAATATTTATGTAAGACTTTAAAAAATGTAAATAAAATAAAAATATAACTTTATAAATAAAAGTGAAGATAAAAAATATTTTTAAAAATATGCCCTTAATTTTTCAAAAACAAAATGCTAACATCATATATTTTAAATAATTTGTTAACTTATTTATTATAACTATTTATTTTTTAAATAGTTAAGATACTTATTTTATTAATTATTTATTATTTTAAAATTATTTTAATTTTTAAAAATTTGATAAATCATAAAAAAAATTAAAGAGGATAATTTTACCAAAATATTATTATAATTAAAATTATTTATCTGAAAATATAAATTTAAAATTAATAACCTACCTGAAATTAGATAAATCCAATCTAAATATAAAAATATATCATACATCAAAATATGTTATATATTATATTTTTTTTTACATGTTACATCTTTTAAAATACAGTAACATATTAAATTAGCATGTGTAACATTATAACAGAACACCATACAATAAAACATGTCATATGGCATATTCTATTATATTGTGTGGTATTCTATTATAATGTTTTACAACTTTAGAAATCAAATAATGTATTAACCTATCATTATTATAACATAAAATTATTAATAATAAAATTATTAATAATAAAATTATTATAAAATATAAAACAAAAAAAAATAGAATATATTATTCAATTTTTATTTTCATATTCTTTAATAATCATGCATTGAATATCTTGAATAAATCATATTATATTTTTAAATTTACAATTAAAATTTTATCATATTATATTTTCTAAATTTACAATTAATATTTTATCATCAATCTTAACTAAATATATTATTATTTATTATTTCACCAAAATAATATATTTACCATAAGCATTTAGTTTATAATCTTATTTTTCAATGTCACATTGTGCATATGATCTATTTGATTTAAAAGTTTAAGAATATATTATATCTTAATAAGTTGTTTCATGATAAGTTATCCCATGACATAATATTATTAGTTAATATCATTCTATAATATAAAAATAAGTAAATGACATGATTACTATTTAATAATCTAATTTACTTTTATTAATCTCAAGTAATAAAATTATAACATGCTTATACAATTCTCATACAATTTCTTCGTATACGTTATTAAAAATTTATCATTCAAATAAAAAATACTTATATGTGTTTATTTTATTAATTCAAATGTATATTTATAAAATTTTGTGTTTTATCTTGCAACTTTAAAAGAAATTTTCTTTTATTTATAAAAAAAATGTGTCATATTAGTATCATTAATATAAAAATTAATTAAAAATTATAATTATTTCTAATAAATTTGTTAGAAACTACACTTCACATCGATTAGTATAATCAGTAACTTTGTAATTAGCATGTACAATAAGCAGGAATCTTTTTTAAGCTTAGAGTTATATTGACAACATAAAACTAATTTTTTTTATCATAATTAGTTGCTGAGCAAAGTTCATGATATAGATATGCAGTTTATTTTTGAAAAAAAAAAAAGATATTTACGTTGTACCTTACTATTCAAATGATCATATATAGCAATATTTTTAATCAAATTAGAATGTCAACTCTTTCAAACTTCTCCAATTGAATGATATCATAAGTGTAATTCTCAATATTTGAAAAAATTGTTAAAAAAAACTAGCATGTTTCAATAAATGTTTCATACAACTTTTTTTCTAACAAAAATATTTTTAAGTATGCTACAATAGATTCCTAGATTCATGCAAATGTACTTCAACAATTGATATAATTGATATACCACTAAAGGTAATATCTTATAAACTAGTTATATATTTACTAGGTGGCATATGAATTATGTATGTTTTTTATTTGCATATCTCTAACTAGAATTAAGATTAAATCCAATTCACTTTAAAAAATTTATAGTTGTGCATGACGTAAGAATACAGTCCACCTTAAATGTGAAATAATTTAATGAAAAATATAAAATTTATTATCTTATTCATAAAAGTGTTTTGTATGATATGTTTTAAGTTGACAAAAGCTTTGTTTAAGTTAGGTTTAATGTCACATGACAATAATGAAGTAGATGATATTATAACATAATCTTCTATAACATTGAAGAAAAAAAATTTAAAAATTAAATTTTGCATTTCCTAATTTTAAAATTTTTTATTAAAATTTTTTATTTTTAAAATATTTCAATTATGTTCTCTAGTGTTAATTTATATTATATTAAATTAAATTAAAATAATTATTATAATTTTTTTAATATTTTTTAAAAATTTGATTATGATTCTTCAATCATAATTAATGTATTTTAATTTAAATTAATCTTAGAGATAAAAAAATAAAATAAAACTTAAGGATAAAAAATAATAAAACCAAATTTACCTATTACAATAACTTGGGGTGGGATTAGAGTAAAAAGAAGATAATCTTCATTGGTGCGCTGTGAATGTGAGGTGATGGTGGTCTACATGCAATTTCTTTTCAACTCAAAAGAGTTAAATTAATTTTTAAATGGAGACATTGACAATCTTCTAAATGTGGCATCTTTCCCTGATGCTTCAAATGAAGCATGTATTTATCATCACGACATGCTGTGATGTGAAAAATTTTAGCATGCAAGGTGAGGAAATAGCGTCTTTCAAAAGGATTTACGCTTTCAATATATTAAAAAATTAATTATTATAAAAATTAACGATATTTAATTATATAATGTTAATTAATGTAAATTATATAATATAAATATAAAAATATTTACATTTTTAATATATTTCAAATAAATTCTTATTTATTAATAAAAAATAGAATTTTCTACTAATTTAATTTTGCAACATTGTGAAAAAGTGATTTTTTAATACTTTTATTAAATAGTATAAATATTAAAATTTCCATAATAAATTTTTATATTTATTTTTCAACTAATATCTTCAATATACTTAAAATGGCTTTTAAATAAAAATTACTTGTTAGGCAGTATAGTGTTGATCGTGTTAATTTTACAAGATAGTAAAAATTATTATAAGTTCTTAAATATGTATTGTGCTAATTTTATTAACTTATAAATTAATAACATTAAAAATTAATTAACCTAACTAAATAATATTTAAAAGTTCATGTAATAACTTTTTTTAAAGTTAATATAAACCAATTTTATTTCTGCTAATTTAAAATTACGTATTTAAAAAGTATTAGTATTTTAATTAATGTATTTAATGATTTTTAAAAAATTCTTGAAATTACTCGTTAATAATAAATAATATAATTCAATTTACAATCCGACAAAAATTAAATGAACATAATTTATTTAAAACACTCAAATTTAGTCGTTAAGTAAACATCAGTTTATTTAAGAGATTGTTTGAATTGAAAAATATATTTTATGATTTTTTTATATTTATAAAAATATTTTGTTTTATTTTTAAAATTATATATAAAAATAGTAAAAATGTTTTTAGTTTTACTATTTTATATCAAGCTTTAAAATAAATTTAAAAATTAAAATAAAGGAAGAATATTTACGGGTCAAAAACAGGAACCATGGCAGCGATGTGAAACGTTTTTGTGTATGTCGGTTTATAATTTTTTTTATAATTTTACTTAATTTTCACTTTTAGAAAGACGAGTGTCCAATATGTCTTTAAATTGGGTTTTGCATGTGCATGGGAAGGAGTCAGGACTTTGACACATGACGTATTTGGTTGATTGGGTTTGAGTTGGGCTTTTTGACCCATCGAGGGTCATTTTTTTGAAAACAAGTACGTAAGAGTGTTGTTTTAAAGAATGATGTGTTATATTTGAAGTAATAAAATATAAGATTGTTACATAATATTATGAGATAATTTAAAGAGGTGTTATATTTTTATTTGAAGAGATATTATAAGTGGATTACATTGAATATGGATCAGTATGAGGATGTCACACCATATTTAATATTAATATTGTAAATTATATATATTATTTTTACTTGTCATGTAGGATGAAATTGTTTCTAAAACTGTTTTTCCATTTTTTTAAGTAGATTATTATTGTATGTAATTTTTTTATATTGATTCATATTCAATGTGATGCATATATATAAAACTCATTTATGATATTTTTATATTTTATATGATCATCATTTTGCATAATATATATGATATATCTTTACATGAAATAATGGTTACTATTTATATTTCAGACGATTATTAAATAATTAAATTATTCTTTAAATAATTATTACCTTTTTTTATATAATCATTTTTTAAAATAATTCTAAACAGGTCTAAAAACCTTTGAATTGAGCTACTGTCATCGTAGTCTATTTGTTTAAAAGAAAATGGAAGTAAAAGAATTTATTTTTTTATATTTATTTTATAAAAAATTAAAATAAATTTGGTAACATTTATAAAAAATTTAAAATTTTTGAAAATAGAGAGAACATTTTTTATTTTAAATTATTAAATATTAAAAATATAATAAAATTAATTTTTAAAATTTATATAAATCAAAATTTATTTTATAAATATTTTTATTATCTTTTTAATTGTTTAAAAAATATAAAAAATTATATTATTATTTATCCAAATAATTTATTTTTTATTTTATTTTTTATCCTTCAATTTTTTTCCTTCTTAATTTTCATACCATCCGAACAAACATTCCTAATTACTATTGACTTCTGTTGAGACTGTGGTATAGAATGGTCCTACCCGTTGAATGAAAACAAATAACTGACATTGATATCTCATCCTTTCATTGCAAATGTTTACATTCATAATTAAATCCATGAAAATAAATAATGCACATGATTATCTCATCCTTTCGATTCTAAGGTTTGAATAATTCGTTAATATTTATTTTATCTTAATTTATTTTAATAACAAAAAATTATTTTAATTAAATTTAAGAAGAATTTATATTTAATTTTAAACTTAGTTTATAAAACTAAAACTAACTTTCAGTATATAGATAATGAATTTATCTTTATTTCAAATTTGTTTCAATAATTATTAAAAGTATTAATAAAAATAATAGCGTTAAACTTATATTTTATTTAAAATATAAATTTATTTTATATATTACTTAAATTAAAATATGTTTAATATATAATTTACTTAAAAATATACATAAATAAATAAATTTTATAAAAAGTTTAAAAATAAAATATAAACTTTTATTAAGTTTATCCGAATATCCGAGTATGATAAGATTAAAATGGGTATGCCTTGGTTTAACCAATTTGACAAATCAAATAATTGGAAAAAGATTATGATCAGTTTTTAAAAAATATATAAAATAATTATTTTTTAATATCAAATTTTAAAATATATTTTAAATAATTACAAATAGAAATTATTTAGAAAGAATATTTTTTCCATAAAAATAAAATATTTATATTACATTAAAAAATTATAAAAACTTATTTATAAATTATTATATATAAAAATTAATTACTTAAATAACACTATTAATTACTATTTATCAATGTTTTCCACATTTAGAGATGGAATCAACTTAAAATCTAGATTGAATCGGTTGAACTGAAAATTAATTTTAATTATAGACTAATTAGACTGTAAAATTATTTTAATGAAAAATTAATAAATTAATAGTAAATTGACAGAATTGATTAAAAATTAATTTATATATAAAACAATATAATTTTAATATTTTAAAAAAATAAAAAATAAAATAATATTTAAATTAAATTTATAGGTATAATTAAAATTTTTAAAAATTAAAATACATGTAATTTTTTAATTGTTAATTATATAACATTATAATATTAATATTTTTTTAATATAATATATATTATAAATATTTTAAAAACAATATTTAGTTAATACTATATAACCATAATTTAACTATCTTTAAATTATAATCAATATCTTCACGGGTTCAATAAGCATGGCATCAATGCTGGTGCATATGTGCTTCTTCTGGCATGGCATCAATGCTGGTGCATATGTTCCAGAGAAGCCAACAATTTCGAACTATAGCATAATTATACCATGCATTGTTTCCTCCTTTTGTTTGATCCCAAATTCAAATTTTCTAAGCATCGGGCAATTATTTATTATGATAATCTTTTCTAACTTTTTTATTCAGTTGTCTAAATACCGAATATTATGATAATCTTGCTCAGTGTTATTGAAGGACATGGAGGTATTAATCTTAACTATGCGATGACCTTGTATTCTGAATTCATATAATATATGCTCCTTTGTGACATATTCCAATGGCAAAGTTCTTCGAGGTAGTTATCTAAATATTCTTCTTATTTTTTATTAATTAAATTAATAACAAAGGTATTTAGAAAATTTTGCTTTTATAGAAGTTGCAATAATCTCTTTTTTATTGTATAATATTTTTTGGTGTCTATCCATCTCTATAACTTATTTATATACGTGTTCTTCACTTTTCTTGAGTTTGTTGTTACCTTGATGAAATTTGGTTATATAGGTGTCTAAGTGTTTGTTTGATTTTAATTTGAGTAAAATTAATTTGATAAAATTGATTTTAAACGGTTAAACAATTTTAATATATATAATAATTTAAATTATATTTTTTTGGAATATATGTTTTTTTTAGTAAAAATATATAAGAATTAGTTTTTTAATTTTAAAATAAACAGGCGTTGAAAAATATGAAACTGAGTTTAATCTCTTACCCAAACAAAAAGTTATAGTTATTTGGTAAATGATTCTTAATGACCTTTTGTTATGCAATGTGGTTAGGGCATGTGCCGGATTTGTGTTTGTACTCACTTCTTTTATTTTTTTAATTTCTTATTATTTTAAAAAATATACTATCTTTTAATTTCCATTTTATAAGTTTGAGACGTTATTTATTATTTTATTATTATAATTTTTATTTTTATAGAAACATTAATTGATAAAAAATATTAAAAAGATAATAACAAATTATATAATAATTTTAACAAAAATGAGTATATTAATGTTCTTTCTTAATATATATAAAATAATCTTAAATGATGAAAAAATACATTTATGATTTTCTTTTTAATGTGTATTCAACCATACACAATAAAAGCTCAATAAATAATTTTTTCAGTAAAAATTAAAGTATTTAATAATATTATTAAATTACAAATTTACAATAAATTCTTATTATTTATCTTTAACATATAACGAGACAGATTTTAAAATAGGTAAATGACATTTATTAGTAACTTGTGTGGTTTTATTAGAAATTATAAAATTAATATTGGATAAACTTTTTAATTTCATTTGGGATTTTTATTACTTAACAATACCAACTAGTATTTTTAGAGCATTGATTTAGGAGTTAAAAGTTAAATTTTTTAATGATAATTTGTTATTCATTAATTTTTAAGCTAGTATGTTGAAAATATTAGTAAGAAAAGCTTTTAACATTAATTTATCATTGTTGAAAGGGTATGAGCTCACTCCCAAATTATAATAGTATTACCGAATTGGCACATAGAAACATGTTATACATAATGTTTCTTTTTATGTAATTATTACTTCTGTTCAAACACTGCAATGCTTGTAAGTAAGATTTTGCAATGCTCGTTAAGCTGGTGAAGCTGATTTGAATGATAACAACCTCAGTTCAATCCTAATTAGTGCATTCCACTTTACTGAGAAAAAAAATCCAAATCTACAACACGTTATTGAAGTCAGAAACTTGCTTCTTAAACCTTGCAAAACATTCCCTAAAGAGTAAAGCCACATCATGTCAAAATGCATTAATATCATTATAAAAATTCATTTTTTAAAAATTCTAATGATATATTAATTTTGTAATATATTATTTTAAAAATTTTAATATAAATATTATAAATTTATACTAAGAATAACATATATTAATAAATATTTTTTATTATAGAGGATTAATTTTTAATTTTAAAAAATATTTTTAACTATATATATATGATTTAAAATATGTAAATCTTAATTATTTAATAAATAATATTTTTTATTTTTTAATTATTTGATAATCAATTAATTTAAATATATGAATTTTAATTATTTAGAAATCTGATTATTCCAATAATTTAACTAAATCTTTTATGTTTAAATTAGATAAGGATTAAAATTAAATAAATATACAAAAAAGTTAACATATAAACATTCAATAAATCCCATTATGAATAATTTGTATCACCTTTTGTTTTATTAAATTTAGGATTGCTCTAATGAAAAAAAAATAGGAAAAAATTTATATAAAATTTTTATTTAAATTTTATTATTTTTTATTTTAAATAAATTAAGTTAATTAAATTATTGACTGATTCATTAATAGGTTAATATTGACATATTTAATTCATAAACTACTTGTTTTGTTTTTAAAAAATATTTTAAAATTTTTAAAATTTAGTAGATTGATTTTTTTATAAATATTTTTATCAATAAATTAAAATATTTTTATGAGTTATGCATCATGATAATACTGCAATATTTTTTTCCCTAAAATAATTCTATTTTTTAATTACTTTTCAACAACCATTGTTTTAGCAATATTATAAATTAATCAAAATAAAAATTTAAACCAATCATCTAATATACGTTAAAAGTTAGTACCAAACTGATTAACTTTTATGTAGGAATAAAAATAATGCAATTAATCAATTTTAACAATATTATAAATTAATGAAAACATAAATATTTGAATCATTCAATAACAATAACAATAATAATTATTATTAGATTTTTAGTTATTATATATTTAATTTAAATCTAATCAAGAATTGAAAGGTATTGATTCCAAAACATATTGGAAGATTTACATAAAATTTATTTTTATGTAAAAATAAAAAATTATATTTTTAAAGTTAAAAAACTATCGATTCATCATTTTCTATATAAACTTTTAAAAACATAAAATAATAATTTTATAATTAAAAATAAAAAATATTCTCACAAATCAAACCACCTCTAAAAAATTTCAATAAATAACAAATATATTTGTAGTCTCTATAATTTTATAATTTTGATTTTGGTCTCTTTACGAGTGAAATGACAAAGGGATATTTTAAATCCCAATTTGGATTCCATTTAAAAAGGTAATTCATATATATAAAGATTAAGGTAAAATTGGTCGTATAACATTTGAGAATCCCGATTAAGGATTAAACATCAATTTTTTTTTGTTAAAAATTATGTCAGAATTTATTAAAAATTATAAAAAGGTGTACTAATAATTTTAATAAAATAATTTTGTTTTTATTTTCTTAAAGATTATTTTAAGAATAATGATTAATATTTTTAATAATTGATAGTTTTAGGTTAAATTTAATTGTAAGTTAGATCTAAAAAGTCATTATAAGTTTTTGAAGAACAAAAAACTGTTCCTATAGTTTTGTGTTACAGTAACATAAAACAATTACAGGGTTGGAGCCCTATTTGTCACATATTTTCTCTCTCGATTTAAAGGGTATAATTGCAAAACCACTTTTTACCGATAATGCCCCAAATAAACTCATATTGTCACATTTGCCGTCGTCGCTAACTTGTGTAAAAGCCCAAGCGTCGTGCCATTGAAATAAAGCGAAGATTTTTCTCTCACACACTCTCATCATATATTCCATCTTCGCCACACGCACTATCCAATCCCAAATGCTTCTTCAGGTATATTATATTCTTGTTGCTGTTGAATTCAGATTGCCTCAGTTTCTATTTATTTCAATTATATTTTAGTTTATGTGACTGTCTTGTTACATTGAAAGCATGCCCCCTATTTTTTCCTCGATTTTTCTGGGAAATGGAGGAAAGTTCAATGGGAAGATTGGATTTTTAGTCATGGGGTTCGCTTTAATTGTTGGTTTTTTCCTTCCCTTTTCACCATTTCCTTTTTCCCCATTTTTGAATTTTCGTCTTGCTTGCACCTGGAGGGCAATCTAAGAAATTATTAGCAAGAGAAGATTGAGTTTAGTTTGTCAGTACTTTCATTTTTTCATTTTGATAAGGATTTCTCATTTTGATGCGTATTTTCAACCCCTTCTGTTTTTGTATTGTAGTGATTCGTGGTGAAGCTCTTAGGTCTCTTGGCCGAATTTGTGAAATCTGGTCAAGGTTTGGAATTTTTGGGGTGTTGGTGGAGTGGAGTGTGTGAATTGGATTGAATTAGTTGCTTGAAGTCTGGTGTAAGGTAGAGTGAGTTAAGATGAGTGTGGTGGGGTTTGACATTGGTAATGAGAACTGTGTCATTGCCGTAGTTAGGCAACGTGGGATTGATGTTTTGTTAAATGATGAATCCAAACGTGAAACCCCTGCTGTAGTCTGCTTTGGTGAGAAGCAGCGGTTTTTGGGGTCTGCTGGTGCTGCTTCTGCTATGATGCACCTCAAGTCCACAATATCTCAAATAAAGAGACTGATAGGAAGGAAATTTGCGGATCCTGATATGGAAAAAGAGCTGAAAATGCTCCCTGTTAAAACTTCTGAGGGCTCAGATGGTGGCATTTTGATTCACTTGAAATACTTGGGAGAGACTCATGTATTTACACCTGTTCAAATGATGTCCATGCTCCTTGCTCACTTGAAGATTCTGACCGAAAAAGATTTGGAGACACCTGTTTCGGATTGTGTTATTGGGATCCCATCATACTTCACCGACTTGCAGAGACTGGCATATCTTGATGCTGCAAAAATTGCTGGTTTGAAGCCTTTGAGATTGATCCATGATTGTACAGCAACTGCCCTTAGTTATGGAATTTATAAAACAGATTTTCGCAGTGCAGGTCCAGTTTATGTTGCATTTATAGACATTGGTCATTGTGATACTCAGGTCTCTATTGCATCATTTCAGTCTGGGCAAATGAAGATACTTTCACATGCTTTTGACAGTAGCTTAGGGGGGAGGGACTTTGATGAGGTTCTATTTAGTCATTTTGCAGCAAAATTCAAGGAAGAGTACTTCATTGACGTGTATTCTAATGCCAAGGCATGTATTAGGTTACGTGCAGCATGTGAGAAATTGAAGAAAGTGTTGAGTGCAAATCTAGAGGCACCCCTAAATATCGAGTGCTTGATGGATGAGAAAGATGTTAAGGGCTTTATCACAAGGGAAGAATTTGAGAAGCTGGCATCGGGGTTAATGGAGAGAATTTCTATTCCTTGCAAAAGTGCATTAATTGATGCAGACTTGACTGCGGAGAAGATTTCTTCTATAGAGCTAGTTGGTTCAGGTTCTAGGATTCCAGCTATTCGTACATTACTAACTTCTATATTCAAGAGAGAACCCAGCCGACAGCTGAATGCAAGTGAGTGTGTAGCCCGTGGTTGTGCTCTACAGTGCGCAATGCTTAGTCCTGTTTACCATGTGAGAGAATACGAGGTTTGTGTACTTATTCTTTTAAATCTATTCTCATCCTATCTTTATGTTTTATATTGCAGATTCTTAGAAATGTAGTAATTGTTAAAGAACCAAGTTTTTACCTAGGTTTGTTCTACAAGTTTTATATTCAGCCTTTTGATTGTTTTCTACAGTTCCATTTTTCTCCTTTTCCAATTTAAATGAATTTTCTGTTACTGTGATTCTCATAGGTATAGACCCACGAGCCCCTCTTTGTTGTATTGTTTTTATATATAATTAATGTAATTTGTCATGTTTGTTTAGGTCCAGGATGCCATTCCATTTTCAATTGGACTTTCATCAAATGAAGGTCCAATTTCTGCAGGAACAAATGGTGTACTTTTCCCAAGAGGCAAACTCTTTCCAAGTATTAAAGTTGTAACATTTCAGCGAACTAGTTTGTTCCATTTGGAAGCTTTCTATGCTAATCCAAATGAACTACCACCTGGGACATCTCCTAAAATTAGTTGCTTCACGGTATGCACACTTTTGAACATTCAGCTAATGTGATTAAAATTATTATCTTGTGCACATTTTTATATTTTTTATATTTTATTAGTAGTTATCATCCTTGCTCTCCTGATTTTCCTGTATGTTTAATGCAAGTCATTCTATAGTGTTTTACATGAGCTCATTCTTTGCTTAAATCTATGAGAGGTTTTTTATGTTCTTTATCCATGTAGCTGACCTCACCTGGTCAGGGTGACTTTTGTTGTTGTATTTTACATTTCTAGCGGTCAATTATTCATATGTAGTAATGTTTAAATTTCACAGAGAAGTTTGTGTTAGGTAGATATTCATCATTGCCACAATCAACTATTTTCTGTTTTGAGCTGTAAGTTGTATAACATTCCAATATTTAGAAGCTGTTAATGTTAATATATGCAAGTATCTCCAAACATTTTGTCGGATTCCTTTCAATTATTGGCATCAAGGGTATAAATTTTAATGGATTTGGAGCTCTTGCAGCCCCCTCACCCTATTTTCTCAAATGGTCTGTGACTAGTACTTGTTCTGACATTGAAGGAAACCATTGTTGTAAAACTAATTAGGCATAATGATATGAAACTCAGAATCAGCTTTCCAAGGATGTAATGTACTTGACTAAATCCTTATATTAGGGAAAAGAGGAAGTGTATGTGGTAGATCTAACATCATTCCTTGTGCTGGTAATTCGGCATGCCTACACCTTGGTATATGCTTATGCATTTGAGCACTACTTCATTTCAGATTGGTCCTTTCCATGGATTCATTGGTAGTAAGACCAGAGTTAAAGTTAGAGTTCTACTAAATCTGCATGGCATTGTCAGTATTGAATCAGCTACAGTAAGTAAGAAGCCTCATTTTATCTTTCCATATTGTGTTATTAGTTTTTCTAAGAGACCTGTGGACATAACCCTTTCTATGGTTTCAGTTGATCATGGATCATGTGGGTGATTCGGCTATGGAGAGTGAGTATCATTCTTCTGATGCAATGGATGTTGATCCCACTCCTGAGACAGCTGCCAATGGCTTTGAAGATAATACCAATAAGAAGTTGGAATCTCCTCGTAGTTCTGTAAGTACTCATGTTTTTTTCCGTTCTCTGTATTTCAACCCCCCCCCCCCTTTCTGGAGACCCTCAGACGATACAAATCTATTGTTTGAGCATGGAAAATTTTATAGCTAACATATAAGAGTCAATTGCAATCATTTCTGATGTTGAATTTTGTGACATATATGTTACAAGTTACGACTTATGGTTGGTTTTAATAAAGCCCATAATATACTGTATGCATATTTTTCATTCTCGTGGCAATAATTATGATAGCAGATATGATTCATTTTGGTGTTTGGGGTAAACTAAAATATTACTATTATTCCTTTTTACAGGCTGATGGTACAAGAAAAGATAAAGTTAACAGAAGGCTTCATGTGCCAGTGAATGAGAGTATCTATGGTGGAATGACAAAGGCAGAGATCTCAGAAGCTCATGAAAAAGAACTCCAGTTGGCTCAACAAGACAAAATTGTAGAGCAAACCAAAGACAAGAAGAATACATTGGAGTCTTATGTCTATGATATGCGGAGTAAGGTACAGATTCAACTTTTCAATGATATGTTGATATGACTGGTTTCTGTGATTCTGATTATCTAGTTTATGCACTATGCTTCAGCTATACATAGTTTCACCCACCAACTGATCTTTTTTTTTTAAGAAAAAACTGTGATATGTTCCTTTTTAAAATAATCAGACCTTTATGGTATTGTGATTAAAGAATTGGTTTTCATGGCTTTCTGTTCTGACTTATTTGTAAATATGAGGCTGAAATTAAGAATGTAAACTTGAGAGTTCTCTTCTGTTATACTTTGTAATCTTATCTGAACAGGGTTTGAAATTTTAAATCTTTCCACTTGTATCTGTATTCATGCTGCTGACTTTATACTGGCATTTGAAGATTATATTTTTGGTTCTATTTTGCTTCATGAGCTGGCATTTAAGTTTGTTTGCATATTTGAATAGCTCTTGAATGCATACCGGAGCTTTGCAAGTGAGCAAGAGAAGGATGACATATCTAGGAGCCTTCAAGAGACCGAGGAGTGGCTTTATGAGGATGGTGTTGATGAAACAGAAAATGCTTATTCTTCAAAACTGGAAGATCTGAAAAAGGTTAGTCTTGCTTTTGGAATATTATTTTTTGCCTTGCTGTACTTGTTTACAATCTATGTATTCTTGTAGCTGGTGGATCCAATTGAGAATCGGTATAAAGATGAAAATGAAAGAGTGCAAGCCACAAGTTATTTATCAAATTGCATTTTGAAGCATCGCACGGTTGCAGATTCCCTTCCACCCCAAAATAAAGAACTGGTACATTAACAAATAGGCCAGTCTATATATATTATTGTGACTATGATGCTACCTATAAGATCAGCTTTCAAATGATGGCTTTATTTTTTCAGATCATCAATGAGTGCAATAATGTGGAGCAGTGGCTAAGAGAAAAGATCCAGCAACAGGAATCTTTTCCTAAGAATACTGACCCAATATTATGGTCAAGTGATATTAAGAGCAAGACAGAGGAGTTAAATTTGTATGATTTCTTCTTCTCTCTTCAGAAGTGTATGATTGTTTTCTGAGTCCACGGCACACAAACTAAAGGGTCTGGGAAAGAACTATTCATGAAATCATAATATTGCTAGGCAATCAAATCTATGGATTCATGCGTAATGAAATTGTTCACATTAGTCCTTGAAAGATTGAATTACTATTTTCATTCTTAAAAGATGTAAAAGTTATTTACTTTAGTCTTATTTTAACGATACTTAATCCTTGAGAAGGACTATATGTAATGACATTTTCATCTTTCAGGGCGGAAAAATTATGATTTTTCATCTTTTAAACACTAATGTGGCCGACCTCTAATCTTTTGGAAAGTAAATTGGTGTTTTACTTGTTCCACATATATCAACAGATTTGATTGGGAAAGATATTCTTATGATCATTTTGCATTATACATCTGCTTGTGCAAAACATTGCTCATATGCTCTTATGGATGTGTTTGTCATTATCCCTTGATGTTAGCTCAACATTAACAAATGTCCTATTTTGATGCTTTTCAGAATATGCCAACGGATACTTTCAGAAGACAAAGACAAACGGGATACTTCCAATGATCCATGAATATGGGTGTGATGATACCATCTGAACTGAAGGCTAAGTTTTCATCACTGATACCTTTCTGACAAATATAGGGAAAAAAAAGAAATTTTCCTTCCATTTTTTTCCTCGGTATTTTGTATTTTGATAATTTATCTAATCTATTTTGATGTGATATAGTTTCTTCAAATCAATCAAATAGATTCTGCTCTATGCGAGAAAACTTGTGTGAATTTTGTATGAAGTATTAGTGGCCCTTGTTCGTGCATTGTGCTCAAAGAAACTCTGATCTATTAGTGTTTGAGTCTGTCCTGAAGCTTTTAGCACATAATATGTTACACGGTTTTATGATATTGGATAAAAATTAAATCATTATTATTAGGAAAATGTTACCCTCAACTCTGAGAACTAATTTAAGCATTAAAAATGGTAGGTTTTCATTTAAAATGTAAGTGTTTATTATATTGAAAAGTATAATGAATGCTTTTAATAAAGATTGATTATTTTTGAATGCTTTAAATCAGTTTTAAAGATCGATAATAACAAAACTGTTATAATTAAGGTTTGCACAATTTACTATATATTTATTTTAAGTTTTTCATTAATTAATTTATTTTTGTTTATCATTTTGCCTTTACATCAATTGTCCATGTAGTGAGTAATCTTCTACCCATTTTGGCTGCAATTTGCTCCCAAAAGTTTGCTCTGATTATGCAAATAGTTATGCCATGATTTTACTAATCGGTTACAGTATTAAACAAATGAATGATTTCGTGGCACTATAAAATAATAAAATCAGACAAACAATTCATAAAATATGAATGATTTTCATATTTTATTAACTGTTTGAATACATTCCCAACCTTACAAGTAGGGTATAGAGGGCCATAATGCCTTGGTCAGGGGAAGAGCTGATACTCCAGCCGATGCATTCTCAACTTTAACTTCCATATAACACTGAATCATAGATCAAAAAAATCAACCAAAATATATTAAATAGATTGATAAAAACTTTAAATGATGCCATCAATGTCGGAAAGATTTTTGAAACTTTATGTTTTTGCATCTAATGATATTATCCATTGCTTGTTAGTATAGGAAAACAAGGATTAGATTAAGAGAGCCATATCCTGTTTGAGTGAAGTGATAAACAATGCCAAAAGAAGACAGTTCCTTAAAAAGATTATGTCTGGCATCATATTTTTCTTGAAAAAAGCTATTTAATGCGATTCAACATTTACATTATATCTAACACCTATTACTATGTACATGTTGCTTAAACCCATTATACATGGTTGAATTGATCGATGGACCATTACTTTGTCTTTTTTCTTTTTCAATACCAACCTTTAAAAGTAATAAAGGACCAAACAATTTTTGGTTTCTTAATTAATCACCTTGGTGTAGACTCAAAAAAATAAGTTATGGTTGGTCTTAAGTCTTGATGATTAAAATATCCAGAAATATTTTAAATAATTAATATTTTAACAATTACATCAATAAAATATTAATAAAATTGAAAGTATTTAAAATTTTTAAAATTTTAAAATGTTCTATCTAAATACAAAGTAATGGATCAAGCCATACAAATGTCATTAGTATTTTAACAATTTTATCAAGAAAAATATCAACTAAATTGGTGCTTCAATTAGCATGCAGATGTTATAATAATGGAACTGAATATGAGACTTAATGTTGGTTAAAGTTTCTATTGGACATGAGGGCTAAACAATGTTAAAAAATTTTGTGCCTCTCTGTTGGCTACAAGACAATTGGCTAGTAAATACAAGTGAGGAATTGTTTATGCGTGGTTTACAAAAATAAATACGTATCATGTTAACAACACCCAAGTGTTAAGAATTTGAAGAATAAAAAATTATATGCTAATAGGAAAATAAGATTAAAAAATTCATAATATGTATTGTTAGATGAAAAAAAATATTGTTACATTTTGTACAAAGTTATAATAAAACGGCAATTTTATAAAAATCGAATACAGCCCTTATCTAAGATACACTTTTTAAAAGAGAATATGTGCTTGATGTTTTTTATTTTATTTTTTGCGATTACAAATAAAATTAGCCATATCTTTATCAATATTTATTTTATATGTATTTCATCAATGTGGATACAAACTACATTTTTCTATATGTTCAAATTAAGACTGGATCTTTTTAAACAAAATTAAAGTATAATATTGTAGACATTTTTATTTTATTCTTCAATTAAAATTAAAATTTTATTTTAATATTTTATAAATTTTAAAAGTTGACATCAATTACTAATTGTTGAAATAAAATTTTAATTTTAATTGAAAGGTATCACAATTTTTTTATAATACTAGATCTAAATTAATAAAATATAATATGTCTTTAGATTAAAGAATGATGTTATAAGATGATAAATAATGGTCGGTGACATGAAATGGGTTTTTTCTGTCTTTTTCTTTATGGGAGTGACATGACATAGTTAAGTGAGGATGCTGTGATAAGACTTGATTTTGAACCTAAAATTAACAATGATGAAAAAATGACACATTTGGTATGATACTACGATATGAAGTTGTAAATATAATCGAAAATTGGAAGGTACTAAAATAACGTGCAATGGCCACGTTAGCTATTACTGTTCTCACTGTCACTCGTTCTTCTTCTTCATCACCTTCTTTTTCCAAATTCTTCTTCACTCACAACTTCAACCGTTTCAGCACAAAGTTTCTCTCTTTCAAAACCCTTCATCAACAACGTTCCTTGTTCTGCTGCAACTGCAAAAGGGGCATGCCTTCTTCAACAACAACCCCTGACTCTGATACAGTCGCTGCACCCTATGGCTCTTGGAAATCCCCCATCACCGCCGACGTTGTCTCCGGCGCTTCCAAGAGGCTCGGCGGCACCGCCGTTGATGGCCGTGGCCGTCTCATTTGGCTCGAATCACGTCCAGCAGAATCAGGGTAAGTTTTAGTGACCCTTTTGGGTTATTACCTTCTTTTTCACGTTGAGAAAAGGCACTTTTGGAGAATTTGGAGGTAGAGAACGGTGAAAATTTGAAACTTTTGGAGTTTGCAAGTTGACCCTTTTGGGCATTCATTTTTGTTTCAGGAGGGGTGTTCTTGTTCTTGAGTCTGAAAACCAGGGAAGTGAACCTGTGGACGTTACTCCTAAGGAGTTTGGAGTGAGAACATTGGCTCAGGAGTATGGAGGTGGTGCTTTCACTGTTTCAGGGGATGTTGTCTTCTTTGCTAATTATAAGGATCAGAGGTTGTACAAGCAGTCCATCACTTCTCTTGGTGAGCTTTGAGCAACCATCAATTTTCATTCCCCAATACTTATGTTTTTCAAAACCATGTCATGCTGTATTACTGATTGGTGGAATAAATAAACCGAGTAGGATGGAATGGAATGGAATAAAGTTAATATTTTTTTTATAGGATGGAGGAGAGTTTTTGTTTCGTGGTTTGAGAAGAGTTTGGAATGATAAGGAGATTAGTAAAGTTGGTTCCATTTCATATCTCCCAAGGTGGAGAAAAGAAAAATAGAAGGATTTTTGATGGAATGGGATTCAGCAGGTTCTATTAGAACTCATTCCATTTCATCCTATTTTGAGTAATCCAAACAATGACAGTGGACGTCATTTCATTCCAATGCCCTTTTAGTCCACCCCTTTTCATCAATTTGATTGTTGCTGAAATGATATTTGTGTTTGTGCATCAATCTGGTGCGTAGTCTTATTGTTGTGTCAGTTGCATCTTGTCATTAAATTTTGTTTTCTTTGTGATTAACTTTGGTTAACATATACAGATTCATTACTGTCAATCTGGAAATATTGAATTGATGTTATGTTATTCTCAAAAGAAGCAATTTTCTTATTTAGTGCTGGAATGTGTGGTTGTACCCTAGCAGATGTGCCTCCTATACCTCTCACTCCAGATTATGGTGGACCGGTAGTCAGCTATGCTGATGGAACATTGGATACTCGCTTTAACCGTTTTGTTAGTGTAAGGGAAGGTAAGCAGTCCATAACCAGTTTAAGACTTATGTCAGAATGTTCCCAGTGTTTTTACCTGTTAAATCATTCATTTATTTGGTCCTAAATGTGTGATCATGTTACTAGATCGTCGGGAGAGCAGTCAAAATCCTGCTACAACAATAGTATCTATACCACTTGGCAGCAAGGATGTTCAAGGTAATAATTTGTCTCACTAAGTGAGTTTGAATTGATTGAATGAATACTGAAAATAAGGGTCTGGTATGTTAGAGAAAAAGTTTTTTATTTTTAAAAAATAATTATAAAATATTAAATTATTTTCACTTTGTTTCCTATTTTCAAAGCTTTATATAGGAAATGTTGAAAACCTTTTTTTACATTTCCTATGTAGATCTTGGAAATACTAAACAAAAACGAAAATTAGATGTTATTTTTGTGAAAACAAGAAATGAAAACGGAAAACACTTTCCCAAACCTATCAGGTCCTAAGTATTTCATTATTGCTTGTTAAAGGTTTTCATAGATCGTGTTTTTTTCCTTTGCTTGATGGCTGTTTTCATTATACAATCAATATTATGTCTGACTAGATTGCCTGATATTCAGAACCTGACGTACTAGTTGGTGGGAGTGACTTCTATGCTTTCCCACGTCTTGATCCTAAAAATGAAAGAATAGCATGGATTCAGTGGAGTCACCCCGACATGCCATGGGATAAATCAGAACTTTGGGTTGGCTATATTTCTGAAAATGGGTGAGTAGAACTCCTTACTATAGTTTTAACTTGAAAAAAAAAAGTTTGCTTATCATGTAGGTCTCCCAATTGAAGTGACAATGAAATATTCTTTTGTTTCATGTCTTGTGTGTGCTTTTGGTTTTTCATAATGATTACTAGTCTATCTATGGTACCATTTTTTTCAAATATGAACAGCTGATATTCAATTCTTTTCTGAATCATACAAGGCTGGTCTAATAATTGTTAAGTTACACTGTATGGTGGTGCTTTCCCTTTTCATAACCTTGAAAGAGAAAAAAAGTGATACTAGATTTGCATATACTTTTCATATCTCAACTATTACCCTACTTCAAGGTTATTGGTATTGATCTTTATAGTAGTCGTACTATGTTTTCTGACAGGCTCATGCATAGATTTTGTTTCAACGAACTTTTTTCTTGTTTCCCTCCATTTCTGTCGCTTATTTTGTGCTCTGGATCTTGTTTTCAAGTTCCATGCGATAGTTGGTATTGTACTTTATTATGTTATGTCTCAATTTGAAGCTTAATCATCTTATGGTTCCTTGTAGAGAGATCTACAAGCGTGTCTGTGTTGCTGGGAATGATCCTTTACTTGTGGAGTCTCCAACTGAGCCTAAGTGGTCCCCTGATGGTACAGTAGTTATCATTTATCAATATTTTAGTTTTGTTGATTAATTAGTTTTTTACGATAATGAAGTCATGATGACCCCTGGCATGGGGTTAGGATCCTTCATCTAGGTTAATTTATGATCTCTTATTGTTTGAAAATATAAAACTTTTATGTTTTACTTCAGTTTTTTCTCATGTTTTTAAAGCATATCATTTATTCATTCATGCATTCTGTTCTCATTGAATAATATTTAATTCAAAACTTACTGTTGACTCCAATTTGTTATAATCTTTCTGTGCATTCTAGTTTATTTTATTTTTATTTATTAATTTAACCATGCAGGGGAGCTGTTTTTCATTACGGATAGGGAAAATGGTTTTTGGAATCTCCATAAATGGGTAATTTTCTTTCACTAATTACTTCTGCAAACCATTAATTATATGCAGTGGCTTTCATTGTCTTATGATTTTCTAATTTCTGCATTGATAAATACTCATTAATACTTTGGATAATTTTAAATTTATGTGGAAGGTCATTTTTTGAGGTATATTTTGGAGGTGTGGTGGATACAAATTACTATTATGTTATTGTAAAGTTCATTGAATAGATTCAGAATTTTGCAATGAAGGTTCTAACAAACTTGACGTATTTTCTCCTTCACCAATTTGACTTTACTCTTCCTGTTTTTGACAAAACAGTGTCTCTGTTACATTTGTCAATTTGACATGCATGTACCTGTGTGCGTGGAGCCAATTTAAAATAATTTCCAAACTAAGATGGTAAAGAGCATCCTACTGTGGATAATAGTCAGAGTTTGCATAAAGCTAATACATGAATTTCGTACAACTTGTGTCGAAAACAACCAGGCTTTGAATATCTTGCTGCTATGTTACATTTACTCGAAAATTATGTAGTAAAAAATGGTAGGGGTATCCATTCTAGTCTGCCTCTTTCTGGGGATGGTCCAGTTACTGATATTGAATATCTCTACTAGTCTACAGCTAGAATTTAATATAAATGCTTCCGCATAATATTTCACTTGTCTTATATTCATTTGTTCCTTCTGGTTTGTCTTGTATTCCCTTGTGCAACTGGGCATTCATGCTTGAATGCATTTTATAGTTGGACAGGCAACAAGGTAACAACAGCTAAAAATTTTAAGTGTCTCTATTTTTCTTTTACTAACTTCTATAATTGGTACAGATTGAGTCTGAGAACAAGGTCTTGCCTGTATATTCTTTGGATGCTGAGTTTGCAAGGCCACTGTGGATTTTTGGTATGAATTCTTATGAATTTGTTCAAAGTCATAAACAGAGAAACTTAATTGCTTGCAATTACAGGTGATTCCAAGTCTGCTACCTGCTAATCTTTCTTTTCTTGGTTCAATCTGGTACATTCAATCAAGGTTTTCATTGTGTTTGCAGGCAGCATGGGAAGTCTTATCTTGGAATCATTGATGATGTGCAGGGCTCTAAACTAACTGTGCTGGATATCCCTTTCACAGATATAGACAACATTGTAATTTTTAAAATTGTTTCCATGTTTTGTTTTTTGGTCTGAACCAATTCTTGAAATGCAATAACTATCTTAGTTGTGCAATCATGTCATTGCAGGCTTCTGGTAATGATTGCCTTTACGTGGAGGGAGCATCTGCTGTTCATCCATCATCAGTGGCCAAGGTGCTTCCTTCTTCCCCCCATCATTCTATTTCGGAGTTATTTCAAGGCATCCCCTGATAGCTCTCTTGCATTTCAGGTGACTTTAGATGATGATAAATCGAAAGCAGTTGACTTCAAGATTATTTGGGCCTCCTCACCAGATAGTTTGAAGTATAGTTCATACTTCAGTAAGCCAGAGTTAATTGAATTCCCAACTGAAGTTCCTGGTCAAAATGCTTATGCATACTTTTATCCACCATCTAATCCTTTTTATCAAGCCAGTCAGGGAGAAAAGCCTCCATTACTATTGAAGAGCCATGGTAAATCTTGGCCTTGTATTGGGAATGATCACATTCTTTTTGAAGTTCTGATTTATTTGGCCACTTAGATGCTGAAAACTTGTTGTGGGGGGTCTCCCCTCTGTAACCAAAATTCAATTTAGTTTAGTTTCATGATCTACGTAAATGATAATTGAGAATGGATAGCCTTAAAAAAATTAGAACTGTATGCTAGTACTGTTAAATATTATGGAGGCCATGAGTGCTTTGTAATAAAAGTGGCAGTAGTAATTTTGATTTTGCACTGTTGAATACATATGAATCTGGTTTTCTGCCTTATCAAGAAATGTGAACAAGAAACCGTTTGAAACTGAACAATATTGTTGAATGACTGAGAACAGGAGAAAGCATCTTCCTCCAAGTCACTTAGAGTTTCCCCTTTTCCTTGCAAACTTTCTATCTCTCTTGTTGCATTTAGAGGCAATGATTCCGAATATAGTAAATAGTTATTTTGGTCCCCAAAAGATTAGAGGTTATTTATATTAGTCATTGAAAGATGAAAATCACCATTTTGGTCCTTGAAAGATAAACAGTCAGTCATTTTGATACCTAGAAGACAAAAAAATTGATCATTTAGTCCCTACAAAAGGATTAAAATGACCATTTTTTCATCTTTCAAGGATGAGAATGATGATTTCCATCTTTCAGGCATTAACTCTCAACCTTTCATTAATGTGATTAACTCCCAATCTTTCACAAAACAAAATAACTATTTACTCATTTAGAATATTTTAGAGAGAATTTAAAGAATGAAAAGCTTTCTTGTTCAAGAGAATGTAGTGTTACATAGGTTCTGCCTATCATCCATACGTATAGTCTCTTGGTGGAGATTGTTTCCTAGGCTACTTTTAATTAAGTGCAACTTCCTAGACACTAATACCCATGAATACCACTTGACAAGAACCTTGGGAGAACCATGCCACAAAAGCTAGTTGTTATAGTTGGATAACCCAAACCCTTATAAATCCCACTAAAATCCCATATTTTCAACATCTCTGAATGATCCTTCCACCCTTAGACTTGGCCCCCTATTTATCTAATTTGATCCCCTCTAACTAAGCAACTAATACAATTCTAAGTGTCCCTAACTAATTTTTCTATCCCTTCTGTCCTAACTCCTAACAGTTTCCTCCTTTCCCTCTCAGGTCAGCAGCCACGATTTTGGCATTTTTTGGCTAATAATGTGTTTCTAGTCTCTCATTTTGACAATTATAACAGTCTTGTCAATAACTAATGAAGCAGTACTCTGAGCTAGACTGAATGCCTTTTGATAAATGTTATTCTGCTGAAAATTTAATGCTTCATAATCAGAGATCATACCATCAGGATGCTCTCTTTGATGGAGTGGAGGTATCATGATTATACAAGTGGAAGTTGAATTGCAATTTCAACATGTTTAAACAAGTTTGTCAAAATTTCTTAATTGAATCCAATTTTCAATTGAGAAATAACAGAGTTCTTGGTTTCTTCTTTTATTGTGCTTAATTGCATTTGGCAAACCTGTTGTTAGAAGAAGAGACAATGCAGAGAAAATGGTGAAGAAGAATTCTCAGATTCACATTTGATTGAATAAATTAATCATCAGCTTGTACATGGTTCTGAAAGATCTTTTATATATCAGAGTAGAATTATCTAGAGCCTTACCTAACTAACTTTGTAACAAACTAAATGAACTGCTATACTAACAGTATTTTAACAGACTTAACTGTTTATAACAGTTTGAGTAATATACTCTAACACATGTTATGTGTGGCTTGTCTTACTCTTATGACTTCAAACAAGTACAACACACTTATATGTGCATTATTTTCTTTGAATATTTCAGGAGGACCAACTGCTGAAACACGTGGAATTTTAAATTTGAGCATTCAATACTGGACTAGTCGGGGTTGGGCATTTGTTGATGTGAATTATGGTGGAAGCACTGGTTTGTTTCTCACCTTGTCTACAACTTCCTCCCTCTCTTCTTTAAAATTATACACTCCCTTCCCCTAAGAGATGAGTATAAGTTATACCTTTATGCTTTTCGATATAAATAAACCTCTTAACAGTGATAAATAATTATAGAAGTGTTTTTCAATACTATTTTGTCTTCTTTTACAACATTCAATCTCACAAACAACTAATTTTTAATATCTTATTATTGATTTAAATGTTTTAGAAGATAAAATGAAGTTTTAAATATCTTTATTGTTAGCTTTGGAATTTGATCTAAAATCTTTATTTCATTTTCTAAGGATATAGAATTAATAACAACCATTGAAAACTAGCGACTAATCATTTTGAGAATCACTGCATAAGGGAAAAAATCTCCAAAATGCTCATTTATATTAGAATGAACTTAAATATAACATATATTGATCTTTAAAGGGAGTGAAATGTCTGTTTTAAAATAAGAGGGGAGGAGAGTGTAATTTAAGCATCTCATGGTAGGGAAATGTAATTTAGTCTCTTATTTTTTTGCCATCCCAGAAACTTTTGGGTATTTATGATTCACCATTTTATTATGTATCACTTATAGCATGTTGTAGTCATTTCACCTGCTAAAAAGATGAACTTGATTTGTCTGACTGGAATATTATTTGGAAGGTTATGGCAGGGAGTACCGAGATCGGCTTCTGGGACATTGGGGAATAGTTGATGTCAATGACTGTTGTAGTTGTGCTACATATTTGGTAATTATTTATTTACTTTTTACCGACATATATGGTTTATGGATCTGTTATAAGAGTAGTTATATAATATTATCTCTTATCTAGGTGAACAATGGAAAGGTTGATGGGGAGCGGCTTTGTATAACTGGGGGCTCAGCTGGTGGGTATACCACCTTAGCTGCTCTTGCTTTTAAGGAAACTTTCAAGGCCGGGGCTTCTTTGTATGGTGTGAGTGCAACTTCTCATACTTAAATTTTGCAATACAGTTTCCTGAAGATTATAGTATCTACTTTACCTGTTTACCATGAAATAAGATTCATGAATTTCTGACTAGTCATCAGTCAGTTCACATTATTTGGCGGTTTGAACATGTCATTTGTTTTCACCTCTTTAACGACAAAAGATAATATTAAGAATGTCATCAACAATTTTTCTTTTCCACTAGAATATTCCTCTAAATGATTATTCTTGATAATCTCTTTAATTGCTTACAGATAAGATAATATATATAACCTTCTCAGCTAGCCTTTTTTGTCAATATCAAGTATAATGTAGTATATGTTCTTATAACTTTAACAAAGAATAAATGTTAAACAATTGTACTTACATACAATGGAATTTATTTCTCTCAAACAGGTAGCCGACTTGAACATGTTGAGAGCAGAAACTCATAAATTTGAATCCCATTACATTGATAAACTAGGTGGTAAGTCAATGATGACCATTTAAGGTACCTATTATTTCTTTGGTTTATTTGTTTCATTTGGTATTCAGTCTATTTTTTAACCGATTGCAGGAGGTGAGAAGGGGTGCTTTGAAAGATCACCAATTAATCACGTTGACAAATTTTCTTGCCCCATCATTTTATTTCAAGGATTGGAGGACAAGGTTAAAAATGCAATTATTATTTCCCCTTCTTATATTTATTACTTAAGAACTCTGGAATGGAAATTATCAATCTATTCCTAAGTCTACTTTAAATAATCCACAAATTCAGTTCGATAAGTAAATTCTACATGTTGCAGGTTGTGCCACCAGTCCAAGCTCGGAAAATTTACCAGGCTCTGAAGGAAAAAGGTGTGCCAGTTGCTCTTGTTGAGTATGAAGGAGAACAACATGGTTTCCGAAAGGTATGAGCCAATTTAATTACTAGTTGTGTTAACCTCAACCTTTAGGACTGATTTTAAGCATTCAAAAGTAATAAGTATTTATTGAAAACGAAAACATTTATTACAGTTTTGTATTTTCAGTATAATGAATATTTGTTTTTCCAACAAAACCTACTACTTTTGGAGGCTTAAAACAGCCTTCCTGAGGTTAACATTTTCCTTTAACTATTTATCTTTTAGAAATGAAACAGTGATTATATGCCATAATGGGTTGGGTGCAGGCTGAGAACATTAGGTTTACACTTGAGCAACAAATGGTTTTCTTTGCAAGATTGGTTGGGCACTTCAATGTTGCCGATGATATTACTCCTATCAAAATTGACAATTTTGATTGAGAAGGGCTTTTTCAGAGGTATTGATATGGCTTTCTTTGTTTCTATGTTAAAGCAAGCTTTAAGCTATCTTTGTTCTCAAATACTGATAGTGCTTTGCTGAAATTCAGAAGTGTGCTTGAATTTATTGCACTCATGAGCTTCTGCCATGGCACCAACGGTATACCCCACCCATGGCTGTAGTAGCCCTATTATCTTGGAGGTCTGTATTAATTCTCATTGCCAAGGGTATGCAGAATTTCCACTGCATTTTCTGAAACCTTGATTGGGGTTCAATTTAGTCTTGAATTTTGTTTTCAATAATGAATTTATATTTTGAACCTGTACCGGAGATACATGTTTATTTTCTAAAACGTGTCCTGCATAGATAAAAGAGCTCTAATATTATCATTCTGGGATGACAGTGAGATTGTATAATTAGCCTTATTTTCATGATTTCCTGGGAATCTTGGAGCAAATTGCAATCAATAGGACTTTCCTAATCTTTCTTGAAAGGAAGAATGTGAAATTCTTTTCCCTTTCCAGAAGAACCAAGGAGATTGGATCTAACCATATGATAAATAACTCACTTTTTGGTCTTAGCAAAGTTTGGATAATACTACTATTTGTTTTCTTTGATTTGCTAATGATAATGCCAACTAGTTCCAAACATAAATTTGCATGAAAAATGTTTAAAATATATTCTTTTGAACACATTCTTCAACAAACCCTTTGTGATTAGTTACCTTTTTAAAGTCATGTTTTTTTATTTCTTTTTGAAAATTGTTTTGATTTTTAAAAAATTGACCAATCACAAAATATGTTGAAGAGAATGTTCAAAAAATGTGTTTTAGCATTTCTCAATTTGTGTTAGCGGTGGTTCCTTCAATGCTTTGTTTCATTGGGAGGAAACATTGAGAAAGAAAAGATGAATGAAAAAGTTTTCATCAGACTGTATACATAGAAATAGAAAAGAAGAAAATATTTTTTCGTATTTATATAAATATTAATCTCCTAAATAGGAGAGAAATGGGAGGAAGAGTTTTTTTTTTTGTCTTATTTTTATTTTAAGTTATTAAAATAATTATATATTTAATATATATATATATATATTATATTATAAAAAAAGTAAAAAATTATTTTTTTAAAGTTATTTTTTTTTAATTTATATAAAATAAAATTTATAATATTAATATATTTTTTTTATCTACCCACAAATGAGAAAACAAATTATTAATATTTTGATTACTAATATAATTAATATTGTAAATAGATATTTTGTACTTAAATTTTATTTTAATTAATTTTTAAATTTTATTTTATTTTGTAAATAACGTTAAGTTTGAGTTAACCTACCAACGAAGGAGAAGATATTAATAGTTTATTTACCTTATCAGTCATTGATTAACTCTTTTTTTTTGTTTGTTATAATTCATTTTTCAAACATTAAAATATAATAAAAAATTCAACAAAAACCAAAATGGAAAATTAATTTAAAATATAAAATTATCTTTTAAAATTATAAAATATAAATTTTGATTCTAAAAATATTAAATATAGATCATTTTAATTTGAATGTGTTAGATAGGATATTTTATTTAGATAAAAGAAGAAATAACGAAAGTTGTTATTTTTTATCTTTATTTTTAATATATTTGGTAATTTTTTATTTATTATAAAATATTATTTTTTACATTATTATTTAATTTTAAAGTATTTAATGTAGTTATTAATTATTTTATTTAAATTTTATAATAAATATTTAATCTTTATTATAATTTTTTTAAAAAAATATTCTTTTTATCAAAATATTATTTTAAATATATAATTCAAAAAATTCATTTATTTAAAAGATACTTTTATTAAAAAAATCATAAATAAATAAATAAAATTATCAAACTTTCTATTTTATAATATATAATCATTAAAATAATTATATATTTATTTATATAATACTTTTTAATAGAAATATATATAAGTAAATATAAATTAAAAATGTTATCCTTATTTTTACAATAATAAATTAATTTAAATAAAAAAATAAAAAATTAATAAAAATATTATAATATTTAAACTCAAAGCTTATGATCATATTTTTATTTATTGTTATTTTTATCAATTAATTTAATAATTTATTTTATAAAACATATTTTTACTTTAATTTACAATTTTTTAAGTTTTAAGTTTTAACTTTTAGTTAACTCTTAACTTCTACATGTTTTTTAAGCTTCTAGCTAGTTTTTAAATTTTTAATTAATTTATCTATTTTATTTTATCAAACACATCATTTATCATTATAACTTTAAAACTTCAAATGATTATTGTTTTATCATTTTAAATATTAATTTTTTTATTATCTTTAATATTTTTATAAAAAATAAATAAATAAATTATTAATATCAACAAAACATTTATAATAATTAATATATTTTATATTTAAATTTTATTTATAAATATTTATATATTAAATATTTAAATTTATAATATAAAATTGTGTTAATATAAATTTTAAAATAAAATAGATGAAAAATGATAATTTTAATATATTAAATAATAAATTTATATTATTTATAGTTAGAATAAAATATTTTTAATTATTTTATAAAAATAAATAGTATAATTTTAAGAATTAAATTAATTTGACAAGATAATGTAAAATAGTATTAGCCTAATGCTTACGGACACGTGCTACACGTGTTATCAATTAGAAATTTTTTTCTAAGTTATTTTATAAAATAAATAATTTTATTTTAGATAAATTAATAAATTTTTTGTAATTTAAATAAAAATAAGTTTAATTTATAAAATAATTTTTAAATTTTATTAGTTTATTTTAAATGAGATTATTACTCTATAAAATAATTTAGATAAATATAAGAATAAAATGACAACGATCACAAATTTAAATGTGAAAATCGAAATTGGAAGGTACTAACATAATTGAATAGCGACGTTACCAGCTGTTCTCACCGCGGCTGTTCTTTTTCATCGTCTTGTTATTCCAAGTTCATTTTTCCTCACATGGTCTAGTATTATAATAATAATAATAATAATAATAATAATAATAATAATAATAATAATAATAATAATAATAATAATAATATTATTATTATTATTATTATTATTATTATTATTATTATTATTATGTAAAATTGTTGGAAAATCCCTGGTCCCAACATTTTTAGGACCATTGTTGTAGAGAAAACACGCATGTAATGCCCGTGTTATTGAATGTGGGATGGAATTTTCTTTGGATTTATTATATATAATGAAAATAATATGATGTTTAAATTTAAAATTTTATATAAATTATTTAAAAATTATTTTATAAAAATGAAAAATAAATATTTTAAACATTAGAAAAAGAAAATTTTATTTATTTAATAATATATTTTCATTAAAAAGAAAATAATACACCATAAATATAAAATAAATAAATAAAATTGTATTTTTTATAATATGCAATCATAAAAATAATTATAAATAGAAATATATTAAAAATTATTATGCTCATTTTAATTTAATAATTTAATTTAAATATTATTTATAATTAATAAAAAATTATAATACTCAATTTTTAGTTCTATAATTTCTTACTTGTCATTTTATTTTCATCGGTTATTTTATTAATTAATTTTATCAAATATTTTTAATTTAATTAATAAAATTTTCATCTTTCTAACTTGTAACTAATTTTTAACTTTTACATAATTTTTTTAGATAATTTTTTAGTTAACTTACCTATTAGATTTATGATAGATTCTAAAATAAAAATCTACTTCAATTTTTCGTGTAAACTGAAAGTAATTTTAGTGGATAGCAACATCAAGAATAATATACTAATTGGTCTTTATAATTATAAGGGAATATTATTTTTAAACTATTAAATATAGATGATTTTGGTTTTTATTATTATAATTTTAGAAATCAAAATATTATTGTTTGATAATTTTAAGAGTTAAATATTTTTATTATCTTCAATATTTTTTATAAAAAATAAATGGTTAATTTATCAACATCAATGAAAATAATTAATAAATTTAAGTTTAAATCTTATTGTATAGATATTTAAAATATTAAATATTTAAATTTGTAGCATAAAAAATTGTGTTAATGTAGATTTTTCAATAAAATAAAGATATAAAATAATAATAATTAATATATTAAAAATAAATTTATATTATTTATAATTAGAATAAAAATATTTGTAATTTTTATAAAAAATCAAAATAGTATAACTTTAATAATTAAATTAATTTGACAAGCTATTGTAAAATACTATTAGCAAAGTGGTTACGGACACGTGCTACAGGTGTTATCAGTTTAGAAATCTTTTTGGGTTTCACCATTGAGGATGAGGGTTAGTCTAAGCTATTTTATAAAATAAATAATTTTATTTTTCATAAATTAATGAAATTTTTATAAAAATTTAAATAAAAATAAGTGTAATTTATAATATAATATTTTAATTTTATTGGTTTATTTTAAACGTGGTTATTTACACTATAAAATAATTTACATAAACGTAAGAATAAAAACGACAACGAGAACGACAACAATTTTAAATGAGAAAATTGAAATTGGAAGGTTGTAACATAATTGAATGGCGACTTTACTGGTTGTCCTCATCGTTACTGTTCTTTTTCATCGTCTTGTTATTCCAAGTTCATTTTCCCTTACATGCTCTTAATAATAATAATAATAATAATAATAATAATAATAATAATAATAAGTAAAATTGTTGAAAAATCCATGGTCCCAGCATTTTTAGTACCATTGTTGTAGAGAAAACATGTATTTCTTCCCACTGTTATTGAATGTGGGATAAATTTTTTTATACAATAAAAATGATGGTGTTTAAATATAAAATTTTATGTAAAGTATTTTAACTCTTAACTGTTAGGTTGAACCCACTGAGTTGAATTTTTTTAAGTCTGAACCATGAAAATAATTATAACTAAAAAATATATATATATAATAAATAAATTATTAATATTAAAAAATAGTTAAAATAATTAATATGCTATAAATTTAATTTTTATTTTATACACATCTATAGTATTAAATATTTAAATTTATAGTAGAAAAGTGAGTGAATATTTTATTAAAACAATTTTTATGATAAAATAAGGATATAAAAATTAATAATTAATATATTAAAAATAAGTTTATATTTTTATAATTAAAATATTAATTTTTTTTTATAAAAATAATTTTAAAGATTAAATTAACTTATAATTTAATACTGTACACATGATATTAGAATAATTTGACAAGATGACGTAAAATATTATTAGCTAAGTGGTTAGGTATTCATGGAGTTCGGATCTCACCATTTAAAAAAAAATGGAGATCTCCAATTCGTTTTATAAAATTTTTTTATTCTATAATATAAAAAATTAATGATCTAAATTTATGCATCTAATTTTAAAAAAATAAAAATTTAATTTCCAAATTTCACGATTAAGGAGGCGATAATTTTTTTCTTGCTTTCAGCCGCTGACTTTATTTCTGGGCACCAAATTTCACGATTCAGACTCTATTGCCGACTAAGATTTGGCCGCCACTAACGACAAAACTTTCGGTTTCGGACGTATCCACACTCGTAACCCGTGTTACATCTATAGAGCTATATTCACCCATAATTAAGACAAAGATAACAACAAACAAAAATATATTATATAATAAAATATAAAAAACTTAAATATATTTTTAGTTTTTTAAAAAAATTAAATTTTATTTTATTATCAATTTAAACAATTTTAGTTTAAATTTTTTATTTTTTAAAAATATTTTAATTATAATCCTTAAGGTTAATGAAAGTTATATTAAATTAAGTTGGATTAATTAACTATAATTAGGAGATGTATAATTAATATTTTAAAAAATAACTAATTTTTTAAATTATAGTTCATCTAAGTTAATTCAATTTTATTGAGTTAATTTCAAAGATGATAATTAAGATGTATCGTAAAAAAAATTTAAATTAAAGATTTTAAAATAAAAAATAAAAAATTGATTAATTTATAAAAGCTAAAAACATATTTAAGTGGGAAAAACATGAAATATGCTGATTTTTGTTTCAACATTGAGAACAAGGGTAAATTTGTTAAAGATATTTAACGAAGTAAACAACTTTATTTTAAATGGTTTAATGATTTTTTTATAAAATGAAATAAAAAATAAGTATAATTTATGATATAAAATTTTAATTTTTTGGTTAATTATAAACAAAGTTATTTATCCTGTAAAATAATTTAGAGAAACCTGACAAAGAAAACGACAAGAATTTAAAATGACACAGTTGAAATTGGAATGGGCACTGTTCTTCTTCTTCATGGTGTTGTTATTCCAAGTTCATTTTCCCACATGGTTTTTGTTGATAATAATATTGGAAAATCCCTGATCCCAAGATTTTTGGGAGCATTATGGTAGAGAAAACACGCATGCGTTACCCGTGTAATTGAATTGGGATGGGAATCTTTTCGATTTCAGCCATTGACATAATCTTTAAACATTATCCAAATTTTGAAGATAATAAAATAATATTTTTATTCTCTTATATAATCATTCTTCTTCGCTCACAGATTCAACCAATTAAGCATAAAACTTAGTCTTAATCAAAACTCACATAGCAATGGCGTCTTCTATAACCACTGCCCCTTATGGTTCCTGGGTGTCACCCATCACCGGCGATGTTGTCTCCGGCGCTACCAAGGACCTCGGCGGAACCGCCGTCGACGGCCGTGGCCGACTCATCTGGTTGGAATTTCGTCCAACAGAATCAGGGTAAGTTTAAAGTCTCCTTCTCGTTTATTATTATTATTTTTTTGTCAAGTGGAAGTAGAAAAAGTTCCAAGTTATAAATGAAATCAAATTTATATAATTTATTTTACATCAATTAATTTTTTTAATTTTACTTTATTATATTAATTATCAACAAAATTTGCCATAATTAATGTATATTATGTTCTTTAAATTTTAATCATGTGTATGTACATAATTTCATCAAGAAAAACAAAGTCTGCTTTCATAATTTTTATATTTAAAAAATTAATATTCAACTATTAATTTAGAGATATTTTCTGATATAGAGAAAAAATATTAATATCAATCATCTTATTTTATATTTTTTCTTCTCATCTTATATATAAAAAATTTATTTTAATATAAACGGTTTGAATTTATTTTATTTTTTTTACTTTCTTTAATCATATGCTCTCCATAAAGTTTAAGATACAGTTGTAATATGCTACTTTCCCAAGTGACTTGATGGTTGTGAAATGTTTCTGTCAACCGTTGACTTGATATTTGAAAATGTTTTTCTCATTATCACACCAAATAAAAACAAAAAAGTACAATGAAAGTCGCTTTTCTAATTAAGCAATGTTGCGTATGATAATTAAGTAAACGATTTTTTAACGTGTTTAATGGTATAAATAAAAATAAAAATATTTGTTAATTAAGTTATAATATATAATATTATCAATATATTCAATCTTATAATTTTCATAAAAATTTATTATTATAATTTTTATTATGTCTTTGAATATGTATTAAAAAAACCGTTAAGTAAATACACTTAAATATCACTTTTTTTTTAAGCGGAAGTAATAAACAACTAGCATTAAACTTACTTTTTAATAATTTTCATATTTTGTTCAGTATACAAAGTAAAGCGGTGAAATTCGATTTTTTATTATTTTACTAAAATATTTAATAACTTATTTTTATAAAATAAATATTTATTTTTTAACTAAGTATTTTATATAATTTTTAAAAATTATTTTTTAATAACAAGTAGAAAAGATAAATAAATAAATAGTATAAAAAAACATATATAATAAAAATTAAAAGAAAAAATAAGTTATTCTAAAAATAATTTTATCTAAAAATATTTGTTTAATAACTCTCGTTAAAAGTTAAATTTAATCAATTTAACTATTAAATTAATAATTTATATTATTTTTATAAAATTCAATATTTTATTAAATATATTTAGATTAACAAATATTATAAAAAGTATATTAGAAAAGATTATAAAATTATTTTTATTTTTTTCTTTCATTAATTCTTTTAAAGATTAATATGATAAAAAAAAAATTAACAACATCCTTTTACTTTTGGAGTTTGAGAGTTAACCCTTTTGTTTTGGCCATTGAGTATTGTTTCAGGAGGGGAGTACTTGTTCTTGAGCCAGAAAAGCAGGGAGGTGAAGGTGTGGATATTACTCCTAAGGATTTTGGAGTGAGAACATTGGCTCAGGAATATGGAGGTGGTGCTTTCACTGTTTCAGGAGATGTTCTCTTCTTTGCTAATTACACTGATCAGAGATTGTACAAACAGTCCATCACTTCTCTTGGTGAGCATTGACCAACCATCATTTTTAATGATACATTTGTTTGTGCCTCTTTTGACCTCAGGTGTAGTTCTATGTTAGCTACATTTTGTCTTCCTTTTCTGTTAAGAAATTCTAGCAACATAATTTTGAATGCACTCATTTCAGCACATTCTTTATTAAACAACAAAATTCATGTGGGTGGGAGTAGGACTCATAATTTAACTGTTTTATCAATTTCAACCCTTTTGCACTGATTTTAAGCATATAAAGTAAGATGTATGGTGGTAGCATTCCTCTATTTGATAACTAACTTCAGCTAACATATACAGATCCTTTGTATCAAATCAGGGAATATTAATTTGGTGTTATGTTATTCTCAAAAAGTGTATGTAAAGAGATTTTCTTATTTAATGCTGGAAATTTTTTCGTTTATGAATTTGCAGATGTGCCTCCTGTACCTCTCACTCCGGATTATGGAGGACCTCTAGTCAGTTATGCTGATGGAATATTAGATGCACGCTTTAACCGTTTTATTAGTGTTAGGGAAGGTAAGCTGTGCACAATTAGTTATCTCAAAACCTCATTTTGAATGTTCCAAAAGAGTATTTTCACTTGTTAAATCATTCATATCTTTGGTCATAAATGTATAATCTTGTTGCTAGACCGTCGAGAAAGCAGCCTGAATCCACCAACAACAATTGTATCTATAGCACCAGGAAGCAAGGATATTCAAGGTAATAATTTTCATCTTACTAGTGTTTTTGAACCTGTGGAGAAGTTGAATGATTACTGCAAATAAGTATTTCATTTTGACTTGCTTGATGGCTGCTTTCATTATGCAACCCTGCTCAATATTATGTCTGACTTGATTATGTGACATTCAGAACCTCAAGTACTTGTTAGCGGGAGTGACTTCTATGCTTTCCCCCGTCTAGATCTTAGAAGTGAAAGAATAGCATGGATTCAATGGAATCACCCAAACATGCCATGGGACAAAACAGAACTTTGGGTTGGCTATATTTCTGAAAATGGGTGAGTAGGAACTTCTATATAACTTGTAGGAATTAAGAAAGTTCGCTTAACATGTTGGTCTGCCAATTGAGGTGATGATGATATGTTTTCATTTCTTATGTGTGATTACTGAGTCTATCTATGAAATGATGTCTTTAAATATGAGCAGCTGGTACTTTTGGAGATATATTCAGTTCTTTTCTGAATCATGCAACACAGGTCTAATAACTTGTTAAGTTACATCATATGATGTTTCCCCTTTTCAATACCCATAAAAAGAGAAAACAAATTAGTTGATTTGTATTCACTTTTCAAATCTCAACTATTAATACAACTTATTCATACTCTTCATGGATCTATGCTTTGTTTTTGTACAGGCTAATGCATTGATTTTATTCCCTCTAAAATGTTTTTGTTGTTTACCCTCCGTTTTTGTATCAGGGATCTCGTTTTTCAAGTCCAGATGATAGTTGGACTTACTTTTTTTTATTATATGTATATGTCATGTTTCAACTTGAAGTTTAATATCTTAAGGTTCTTTGCAGAGAGATCTACAAGCGTGTCTGTGTTGCTGGGAATGATCCTTCACTTGTGGAATCTCCAACTGAGCCCAAGTGGTCTCCAGATGGTATATAAACTAGGCATTTTGTGAAACCCCGCACCCAGAAAAAAAACTTGCCAGTTTTATAGAAAAAAATTGATATATTAGCAGTAACTATCAATCATTCAGGATCCTTGATCTATGTTAATTTATCACCTCTTGATGTTTTATGATGTAGAACTTGTATGTTCTTACTTTTTAATTTTTTGGATTCTGTTCTCATTGAATGTTTGTGATTCATAGCTTACTACTGACTCCAACAGGAACATTTGTTCTATGCAGGGGAGCTGTTTTTCGTCACAGACAGGGGAAATGGGTTTTGGAATATCCACAGATGGGTAATTTTCTTTCACGGATTATTTCTGCAAGCCATTAAGTTTGTATTGGCATTCATTAGCTTCTGATTTTCTAATTTCTGCATTTATAAATATTTATTAATACTCTGAATTTTAGAATCATGTGGAAGGTCATGTATTTTATATATACTTTTGGAGGTTTGGTGGATACAAATTGATATTATATTGTAAAGTTCATGGAAGAGATTCCGATTTTTGTAATGAAGGTTTCTTAACTAATTAAGCATATTTCCCGCTTACCAATATGAATTTGCTGGTTTTGACAAAATAGAGTTTCTATGAAGTTTGTCATTTAGATGTCTATGACTCCATGTGAGTATATTTTTACAATGGAGCCAATTTTGGATTTTCCAAACTAAGATGTTAAAGAATATGCTACTACAAAAGTTAATATATGAATTTTGTGACTTGTGTCCGAAAGCTATCAGGTCTTGAATATCTTGCTACAATGTTACATTTTTGTAGATATTATATAGACATTATTTTTGGGCACTGTCCAATTAGTGAGGTTGAATATCTTCTTATGTTTTAATTATACAAATGCTTTCTGTTGATATTTTACTCTTCCTATAATCATCTGTTCCTTTTCTGTTTGATTTGGATTCCCTTGAACAAAAGATGATTGTGACAAGTAACTCGATTGCAAGCATGCTTGAATTCAATTTCTAGTTGGACATGCAATAGCCACTGAAAAATTGATCAATTATTTGTGTTTTTATTTTTGTTTTCTAATTTCTACAATTGGCTACAGATTGAGTCTGAGAATAAGGTCGTGTCTGTTTATTCTATGGATGCTGAGTTTACAAGGCCTCTGTGGACTTTCGGTTTGAATTCTTATGAATTTGTTCAAAGTTCTAAAGGGAAAAACTTAATTGCTTGCAGTTACAGGTGATTCTAACTCTGCTACCTGCAAATCTCTCTCTCTCTCTCTCTCTGTTGAATCTGGTACATTCAATTCAAGGTTTTGATTGTGTTTACAGGCAACATGGGAAGTCATATCTTGGAATTATTGATGTGAAGGGCTCAAACTTAACTGTCATTGATATCCCTTTCACGGATTTAAATAACATGGTAAATTTCAGAATTGTTTCCTTGTTTTTTCTTTGGGGTCTAAATCAATTCTTCAAATGCATTATAATTTAGGTTGTATGAATCATACCATTGCAGTGTTCTGGTAATGATTGCCTATATGTGGAGGGAGCATCTGAGGTTTATCCATCATCAGTAGCCAAGGTGCTTCCTTCTTCCTCCCATCATTCTATTTGAGTTATTTCAATTGCACCCTATAACAGATCTCTTGATTTTCAGGTGATTTTAGATGATGATAGATCAAAAGCAGTGGAGTTCAGCATTATTTGGTCCTCCTCACCGGATAGTTTAAATTTTAGTTCATACATCAGTAAGCCAGAGTTGATTGAATTCCCAACTGAAGTTCCTGGTCAAAATGCTTATGCATACTTTTACCCACCGTCTAATCCTAATTTCCAAGCTAGTGAAGAGGAAAAACCTCCTTTGTTATTGAAGAGCCATGGTAAATCTTGGTCTTGGATCTTGAATGATCACATCCTATTTCATATTCTAATTCATTTGATCAATTAGATGTTGAAAACCTGTGTAGTGGGGGCTTCCCTCTGCAACTAGAATTCGTATGTATTTTAATATCTCATGATCTACTTACATGATAATTGAGAATGGATAGCCTTGAAAAATTATACTTGTATACTAATACTGCTGAATATTATGGAAGTCATGAAAGCATTGTAATTTTTAAGCTGCTGAAAATTTAATGCTTCATAATCAGAGATGATACAGTCAAGATGAACTTGATAGATTAGAGGTATCATGGTTATACAAACGGAAACTGAATTCCAAACATCAATATGTTCTAAAAACAAGTTTGTCGAAAGTTTCTTAATTAAATTCAATTTTTCAATTTAGATTTGAGAAATTGCAGAGTACCTGGTTACTGTTTTTGTTGCACTTAATTACTTTTGTCAAAATTGTCATGTGTGAGTTCTCTCACTCTAATGGCTTCATAAATTAGACATTTTTACATGTGCATTATCATATTTGAATATTTCAGGTGGACCAACTCAAGAAACTCGTGGAATTTTAAATCTGAGTGTTCAGTACTGGACTAGTCGTGGTTGGGCGGTTGTGGATGTTAATTATGGTGGAAGCACTGGTTTGTTTCTCACCTTGTCTAAAAACTTATATTCTGAATTATCTTACCTGTTTTTCTATCTTTTTTTTCTGTAGTTGGGCCTTGTTTGGTTGTTCATTTGTTTATTTTGTTGGCCATCCAAGAAAATTTTGGTTATTTAGATTCACTGTTTCAGCTGTATTACTTGTAGGTTGTAGTAGTCATTTTAACTTATCTAAAAGATGAAACTAGGTTCATCTGACTATCATATTGTTTGGAAGGTTATGGTAGGGACTACAGAGAACGGCTTTTGAGATGCTGGGGAATAGTTGATGTCAATGACTGTTGTAGTTGTGCTACATATTTGGTAATTATTTTGTTTAATTGTTTCCTACTTTTTGCATGATGGATTTGTTATAACAAAGTTTATGTGATATAATCTATTATCTAGGTGGACAGTGGAAAGGCAGATAAGGAGCGGCTGTGTATAATGGGGGGCTCAGCTGGTGGGTATACCACCTTAGCTGTTCTTGCTTTTAGAGATACTTTTAAGGCTGGGGCTTCTTTGTATGGTGTAAGTGCATCTTCTTATACTTCAATTTCACTCTTATTATCCAAGGAAAATTCATTTTCTTGATGATTGTAACAGTCTACTTATCTATTTGTCATGAAGTAGTTTTCATGGAATTTCTTACTTGCCATCAATTCACATTATTTGGATCTTTGAATATGTCATCATTTGTTTTCAGTTCTTAAACAAAGATAATATTAAGAATGTGATAAACTACTATTTTCCTAACTAGAACATTTTTGGCAAATTTGGTAATTTAGTCCTCTAAATTTATTTTAGATTTTAGTTTTACTTTTCTTTTATTCATTTTCATCTTCTAACTTAATTTTTCATCCTAACATCATCTTCACAATTACCTTGGCCTTTGAACTTAACAAAAGTGTCCCACATAACATCTAACGGAGTTAACATATTCTTATGTGGAACCTAAAAGTCATGATGACCATTTTATACATATTCTTATGTGGAACCTAAAAGTTATGATGACCATTTTATAATAAGAGAATATGACTTTTAGGCTCCATGTAGGAATAAGTAAACTCTGTTAGAACCATGTAAATGTCATGTAGAACACTTTGTTTAAATTCAAGACAAGATGGTGAGGATAACGTTGGGATGAAGGTCAGAGGTTAACAATGAGTAAAAAAAATGTTAAAAGGATTATACTAAAACCCAAAATAAACTTAAAGGATGGAAATATTAATTTTGTCAATATTTTTCTAAATGATTAATTTTAATAATCCATTTCATTGCTTACGGATAACGGATAACGTTTACATTTCTCATCCTTTTGGCCAATATCAAGTATAATACAGTATGTGTTCTTATAACTTTAGCAAAGAATATAAGCTTATTGTCCTTACAATGTTGGTTTCTCAAACAGATAGCTGACTTGAACTTATTGAGAGCAGAAACTCATAAATTTGAATCCCATTATGTTGAAAACTTAGCTGGTAAGTCAATGATGACCATTTGAGGTACCTGTTATTTCTTTGGTTTATTTATTTCATTTGGTGAGATGATATTCAATCTATCTGAACCGGTTGCAGGAGGACAGAAAGAGATGTTTGACAGATCTCCTATCAATCATGTTGACCAATTTTCTTGTTCCATTATTATATTTCAAGGATTAGACGACAAGGTTAGTAACAGTGCAATTATTATTTCCCCTTCCCATCTTTAATACTTGAAGAACTCTGGAAGGGAAATTGTCTGTTTATTCCTAAATCTATGAATAATCTTCAAAATTAAGTTTGATAGATATATTCTGCATTACAGGTTGTGCCACCCGATCAAGCTCGGAAAATTTACCAAGCAGTGAAGGACAAAGGTGTGCCAGTTGCTATTGTTGAGTATGAAGGAGAACAACATGGTTTCCGAAAGGTACACACTGATTTAATTATGAGTCTAGCTAACCAGTGTCTTAGAGCTCTTGTTAAGGAATCAAAGGTGAAACTTTTTTGTTGGAAATCACGTTGAGATATATTGGAAATCAGAATGGAACACATTAATAACATTTTTTAATATAAACTTTTCACTTTTGATTCCTTAATCAGTGTCCTGAGGATAGTGGTTAGCATTTCTCTTAAATTACTTTTTAGAATGAAACAGTGACTATATGCAGTAATGGGTTGGAATATTGGATGCAGGCTGAGAACATTAAGTTTACAATTGAACAAGAAATGGTCTTCTTTGCAAGATTAATTGGCCACTTCGATGTTGCTGATGATATTACTCCCATCAAAATTGACAACTTAGATCCATAATGGCCTTTTCGGAGGTACTAATTTTGGATTTCTGTGTCTATGCAATCTTTTTGTGTAAAATCCAAAATAGTGCTTTTGCAGAAATTCAAGAAGACAGATGGAAAATATTGCACTGATGAGCTTCTTCTGCCACATTGCTGTAGTAGCCCTTGCCAGAGAGTGTGCTGAGTCTCTACAATGTTTTATCAAATCTTGATTGGAGTTCAATTTAGTCTTGATTGAATCTTGTCTTTTAATTATGTGTTTATAGGTTGACTCATGTATTGGAGATCCAAATGTTGTTTTCTAGAATATCTATCATGCATGTTTAAATAGTTAATGATAAACCTCAGTGTTGTGATAATGTTGAACTTTATTATGTTTTGACAATACTAGTGTGTTGTTTTATCTGATCTAAGAAGAATGATAATTGGTACCAACTAGTTATAAACCTAAATTTGTAATTATATAGTTGGTTTCCTCTTATGAGAGCTTGTGTGCCAGTAGCAGACATGTATTCCATGATAAAGGGGTGAAGCTGAATCCAAACCTTAAATGATTCACTTGGCTAAGGTCAATTTCAAAGTTGTTTACCGTGCTGCATGGCAACTCCAGTTATTAAATAGGAAATAAAAATTATAATGTTTTCTTTTCCACCGAATAGAGTTATGAATAATTCCAATACATCACTGTGGATGCAAAAAGAATGAGTTAGCAGAAGTTGCATTTTCATGGTAGCAAAGCCCGGGCATATATCTCTTTGGAATAGGCAAAAAAGTAAATTGAGTTCTCCTCCTTAATAGAAAATAGACGGCCACTACCACAAGAACCAATAGAGTAAAATGTTAGAATTAAAACATTGGCATTAACGTTGATTGATGCGTCTGTAACAACGGAATCGCTTCTTTAACTGCCACTCTCAACCATCTTCCTCTGCACCCTATGCCCCAAATTTTTTTTATACAAATAAAATTCAACTATTCTCACTTTTATTATAGACAGTTTATTAACAATTTTTTATCTTATACATCAATTATATATGTTAAGAAAATAAAACTATATTTTTCATTAAAAGTATAAATATTTATTATATTCAAAACAAACATTTATTTATTATTTGATTTTAAGTAATTAAAATATTTAGAATGTGCATTTAATATCTTTTAACTTATACATTAAATACATATAATAGAAAATATGAATTAAATAAGATTGATTATAATTTATCAAAATGTCAAAAAAATATTTTTTTCATAAATTTAATTATTAGTTATATTTTAATATTTTTCAGTTGATTTGTTTGTTTTAAATAAAAAAGCAACGTTTGACATCACTAGTCCCACTCCCAAGCATTACGTTATTCTCATCCACTATGTACAGAACTTTGTGAGCCTGATAGCTTTTTCTATGTTTAATTGTATTTTTAATTTAATTTATATAATTTTGATTTTTGAGTTTTTTAAAATAATTTTGGTACCTCTATTTTGAAATTTCAATAAATTTGGTCATTTGTTAATTTTTCTTAAATATTTATAAATCTTATATTTCATTCAAAATTTATTAAAAAATATTAAATTGTATCCAAAATATATTTTCATTTCAAATTATATTCTTACATCTTATAAAATTCTACAAATTGTATTAAATTTTTGCAAGTTTCTTATTTGTAAAATTACTTTATGTTACAACACTATTACAAACCTCTCTAAAAAATGGATAAAAATTAATGATTTGAGGATTTTAATTTAAAGAAATTTAATAAAAAATTTATTTTACTAAACTTTAAAAATAAAGAGATCAAAATTATTTAAAATATTTTGGAAGAATAAAACAGTACATAGATCATATTGAAAGGACTAAAAGTATAATTAATTTTTTTTTCGAACTATAACTCCAAATTCTCTCTTTTAATTTTTTATACTAAAAATATAAAAAATTTATTTTATTGTTTGAAGGAAAGAATAGGGGGGGAAAAGGTGTAAATATTTGATCGAATGAAAATAGGAGATGAAAATTAATTTAATAGGGAGAGAGTAGTAGTTTTTTTATATTTTTTTAATTTTAAATAATATTTTATATTATCGAAAAAGTAAAAAATAAATTTTCCATTAATAAAAATTATAAAAATATTTTTTAGTAAATTAAATTTTATAGTTATTGTAAATATTTTTTATATTATTTCATTTTCTATACTTTTTTCTCTACTTATTAAAATAAATAAACATTTTTATTTTTTTACTTTTACTCATATATAAATATTTTATTTATTTTTACTTCTCTATATTTTATTCATTTTCTAACCTTCTCATGCAGAAGTTTACCCCTATTCAGTAGAATGGAAGGAAAATCAAGAGAAAAAATTGAAAAATAAATTAAAAATTTAAAAATTAAATTTCTTCTTCATGCAAATAAAAAAAAAGACACATCTTTATCCATATATTTTTTCTTTATATTCTCTTGCGGCTTGCCATCCATTTAAAGAAGCAAGTAAACATAATTAAAGCTGGATAGAGTTAATTTTAATTAGTAAATATAATTGATATATATATATATATATATATCAAATCAATCTTAATCATCAAATAATTATTAACAAATATAATTTTTATTTAAAAATACAAAAATTAATTTTTTAACTGATAACGAAACAAACAAAGGATTGTAATTTGTAAGAACTGAAAGTTCGATTGTAATAGGATGAAGTGAGGGAAGAAGTACACATGACATGACATTGACATTCACAAAGATCTAAATTCTAATGATTGCTGATCTATCACATGACCACGTGCATTGTAAGCACACACGTGCATGACAAAGGCAAGCACGTGAGAGCTTGTCCAATCACAATCTGCCAAAGTTTCTTGTTGGTCAACTGCCAAATCAGTCATTGCTGATCTCACTGCCACAGCTACAACACTCCAAACTCTGCAATATATCATCAACATTGAATCATTCATTCATACCAATGGCTTCTTCATCAACCACTCTCAAAAAGGAACATATTGCTGACACTATCACTGCTCCTTATGGCTCTTGGAAGTCCCCTATCACTGCCGACCTTGTCTCCGGTGCCGCCAAGAGACTCGTCGGCACCGCCGTCGATGGCCGTGGCCGCCTCATTTGGCTCGAATCACGTCCAACTGAATCAGGGTAAGTTCAAGTCCCCCTTTGGGTAGTCACCTTTTATCACGTTGAAAAAAAACACTTTTGGAGATTTTAGAAGTAGAAAATGGTGAAAGTTTTAAACTTTTGGAGTTTGCAAGCTGACCCTTTTGGCCATTCATTTTTGTTTCAGACGGGGTGTTCTTGTTCTTGAGCCAGAAAACCCGGGAGATGAACCTGTGGATATTACTCCTAAGGAGTTTGGGGTGAGAACATTGGCTAAGGAGTCTGAAGGTGGTGCTTTCAGTGTTTCAAGGGATGGGGATGTTGTCTTTTTCTCAAATTACAAGGATCAGAGATTGTTCATGCAATCCATCACTTCTCTGGGTGAGAAAACACCACTTATCATCATTCCACAGTACTCATTTTTCAAAACCATTTGAAATGTCTCTTTGCATTCTGTAGTCTTAATCTTGTGATTTGGTTCACCTATATATTGAGCTTAGTTCAACGCATTGCTATCAAATCTATCAAATATTGGTCTTTAGAACTGATTCTAAACATTTAAAATTGGTAAACTTTTTATTGAAAAAGAAAATATTTATTACATTACTAATACAAAAGTGTAATAAATACTTCTATTTTGAATGAAAACTTACTATTTTTAAATGTTTAAAATCAGTTCTGAAGGCTGATGATAATATTTTTCTTTCTCTTATTTATTTAAGGCTGGAAATTTTGTGGTTTGGCTTTGTCCCTAGGCAGATGTGCCTCCGGTACCTCTCAGTCCAGATTATGGTGGACCGGTAGTCAGCTATGCTGATGGAATATTCGATGCACGCTTCAACCGATTTATTTGTGTAAGGGAAGGTAAGGTATCCAGAATCAGTTTATCTTGAAAGATTAAGTAGCATTTGCATTTTGATTTGTTAAATCATTCATTTATTTGGCCATAGATCGGAGGGAGAGCAGTCTGAATCCTCCTATAACAATTGTATCTATAGCACTTGGCAGCAAGGATGTTGAGGGTATGAATTTCCATTTTACTGGTGAATTTATTTCACTATGTTGTTGCTACTAAACTGTTTTCAAAAGTTGTGTGCTGTTTTCACTTGCTTGATGACTCTCTTTTTTGTTGATAAATGAAGAATTTATTAATATTATGTCTGATTGGATTGTGTGACTTTCAGAACATGAACCTGAAGTATTAATTGGTGGGAGTGACTTCTATGCTTTCCCACGTCTTGATCCTAAATGTGAAAGGATAGCATGGATTCAGTGGAGTCACCCCAACATGCCATGGGATAAATCAGAACTTCGGGTTGGCTATATTTCTGAAAATGGGTGAGCAGAACTCTTTAGAATTGAGGTGACAATCAAATGTTTTTCACTGTTATTACAAGTCTGTGATATGATTTCTTTAAATATGGACAACTGGTACTGTTGCATGCAGATGTTTAGTTCTTTTTTTAGTTACACAATATAGGTCTACAGTGCTTCACCTTTTCATAACCTTGAAAAAGAGAAAAGTAATTACTTAAGGTTATTGGTGTTATTACTCTTCATGATATTCATGCAACATTTTCATCCTGGCTCATTAGTATATTATATTTCATATACAAGGCTTTTTACATTTCTTCTTTTGTATTATGGATGTAGTTTTCAAGTTCTATATAATAGTTGGAGTTATTGTTTAGTTTTTAAATTATACATATATGTCATGTCTTGTTTCAACTGGAAGCTTAATCATGGTAAGGTTCCTTGCAGAGATATCTACAAGCAAGTTTGTGTTGCTGGGTGTGATCCTTCACTTGTGGAATCTCCAACTGAGCCCAAGTGGTCCCCTGAAGGTACATTTTTTACTGATAAAACCAAAACTTGATATATGAATAGATGTACCTGTGTTGCCTAAACTATACAGATTTTTCTTAGCCTCCAAACCGTCTTCTATACAAGCAATAGGATCAAGATCCTTGATATAAGGTTAATTTATTGTCTCTTACTGCTCTAAGATGTGAAACTCGGTGTTTTATTTTTCCCATGCTTTTAGAGCACACTTAGTTCATGAGCTGTGTGTTCATTGAATAGTATTGATTAGAAGGTTGCTATTGGCTCAAAACAAGATCATTTGTTTTGTTTAGTGTCTTCTGGTTTTTTAATTTTTAATTTTTAATTTTTAATATGCAGGAGAGCTTTATTTCATTACTGATAGAGAAAATGGTTTTTGGAATCTCTATAAATGGGTAATTTTATTTTTCTTATTATTTCTGCATGTGATTATTATTTATTCACTGATAAGTTGTTGTTATTTTTTAATTCATGTAAAAGTTATTGTTATGAATATGTATTTTTGGAGGGTTTCCGGATACAATTATTTGTGTTAATTGCAAATAGTTACTTGAACAGTGTCGTACTTTTAGCATGAAATTTTCGTACAACTTTGTGTGTTTCCCACTTAACAAATTGAATTGGTTAGTTTTGACCAAATAGAGTCTTGAATAGGTGCAACAGTTGGAGTAAACACATGAATCAGCCTCTTGTAAATGCAAGGTTGAGCTTCTATAGACACCCCCAAGGAATCCAACTCTTGCCATGGAAAACAAGCGTAATCTCAACCATCGATTTCCCAATCAATGGTTATTACTACTCTGCACTATACTATCTAAAGTGTACCCTTACACTTTAGAAGTGCCAAATCATTTATAGTACCAGGCTTCCCCTTTTTCCAACTAAATAAAGTTTCAATGTGTGTCATTTTGATTTTTTTACAATGGTAATCAGTTTTGAATTTGTCAATTAAGATGTTATTGAATATGCTACAATGCATAATATTCAAACTTCGCAAAATCATATATATGAATTTCTTGTGACATAGGTTTTCCATTTCTTGCTACCATTACATTTACACACAATGATGTAAAGAATGTTATAAAATTATAAGTATTATACAAGAAAGAAAAAAAAACTTTTGAAATAAGTATTTTTGTCAATTTGAAGTTTAAACATCCAAATTCAATTTTGTTGATATTTTACACTGCCTATGATCATCTGTTCTTTTTGTTTGTTTGTCTTGGATTCTATTGTGCAGCAAGGTGATTGTAAAAAGCTTCAACATATTTTCATGTTGGACATTAAACACGTCACTAAAAATTGATTATACCTTGTTTTTATTTTTCTTTTCTAACTTTGTTAATTGATCACAGATAGAGTCTGACAATAAGATCTTGCCTGTTTATTCATTGGATGCTGAGTTTTCAAGGCCACTCTGGAGTTTCAGTGTGAATTCTTATGAATTTATTCAAAGTCATAAACACAAAAACTTAATAGCTTGCAGTTACAGGTGATTCTGAGTTTGCTACTTGTTAGCCTTTCTCTTAATATAGATGATTTCAAGAATTCATCTTTTTTGCTACATTCAAGTCATTGTTTTGATTGTGTCTGCAGGCAGAAAGGAAGGTCATATCTTGGAATCATTAATGATGTGAAGGGGTCAAAACTAACTGTTCTTGATATCCCTTCCACTGATATAAATAACATTGTAAATCTTCTATTTGTTTCCTTGCTTTTCTTTCCCTTTTTGGTTCTTTCAATTTTCTAAGTCAATTATTGAGTTGATTACACAATAGTAACCTGGAATTGTGCAATCATGCTACAGACTTATGGAAATGATTGCCTTTTTGTGGAGGGAGCATCTGCGGTTCATCCATCATCAGTAGCCAAGGTGCTTCCTTCTTTCATTCACCATTCTATTTCTGAGTTATTTCAATGCACCACATTATAACTCTCTTGCTTTTCAGGTGACTTTAGATGATGATAAATCAAAAGCAGTTGACTTCACCATTATTTGGTCCTCCTCATCACCTGATAGTTTGAACTATAGTTCTTACTTCAGTAAACCGGAGTTGATTGAATTCCCAACTGAAGTTCCTGGTCAAAATGCTTATGCATTTTTTTATCCACCATCTAATCCTATTTACCAAGCCAATAAAGAAGAAAAGCCTCCTTTATTATTGGAAAGCCATGGTATTTTATCTCTGTCTTGTGTCAAGAATTATCATATTCAATTTCATATGGTAATAATTAGGCCACTTACATGCTGAATTGAAAACCTTTTGTGTCCTCCCTTTTACTCAAATGACAAGTACAAAGGGCCCTTTTCATGTTTGTGTTATTTTATTTTGAATATTTTAGGAGGACCAACTTTTGAAACAAGTGGAGTTTTGAATTTGAGCATTCAGTACTGGACTAGTCGAGGTTGGGCATCTGCTGATGTTAATTATGGTGGAAGCACTGGTTTGTTTCTCTACAATATTATCTTCTGCATTACATATTATCCTTTCTGGACAAAATTTAGATCAAGCTTCTTAAAGAAAATGGCAAAACCTGTCTTTGTATAGTTATTTTTTCTTTGATTTAATTTTATTTTAAAATTAAAAATAAAATAAATGACCAAATAAAGAAAATTAACTGTAAAAGAGTAAGTATTACAGGAATATTAAAACTTTACTTCAGATGAAACAGTGACACATGGACATTTTTAAAAGTATCCCAACACATTCTCAATGGAAGCTATTTATTGTTAAAAAAAAGGAAAATCCACGTGTCATTGTTTGATTTGAGAACTTATAGATGCTTATCCAGTTCTCCAAGTTAAGCAACTGTTACTTGTTACTTAACCTGTTGTTGGGTTGGAGAGATTAATTAAGCAACTGATTCTTAAGTAAAAAAAAATGGATATTTGGTAATTTGTGATGCCTATTTAATAAATTTTGTAGAGTTAAGAGAAGAAAGTTGCTTAAATTATACAAAATGGAAAAAATGGTATGTCATTATGAGATTCACAAAATAGTAAATTTAAGCAATTTTCTTTTCTTATTAAAAAGATGAAACTCAATTTATTGACTAATATTATTTGGAAGGTTATGGGCGAGAGTACAGAGAACGGCTATTGAGACACTGGGGAATTGTTGATGTCAATGACTGTTGTAGTTGTGCTACATATTTGGTAATTATTCTTTTTTTCTTGTTGTTTCCTACATTTTCGTTTGATGGATATGCCATAAAAGTGATTATATAATATAATATAATATAATATAATCTCTAATATAGGTGAACAGTGGAAAGGTAGATGGGAAGCATCTGTGTATAACTGGAGGCTCTGCTGGTGGCTATACCACCTTAGCTGCCCTTGCTTTTAGAGAAACTTTTAAGGCTGGGGCTTCTTTGTATGGTGTGAGTGCTTCTATTCATACTTTACTTTCAATTTTATTAGGTAATTCTTATTTTCTAACTATTATGTTTGTGTGTGTTTGGATGAGTGTTTACAAACTTAAGTTTGAATGAATTTGATTTTGTTTATAAGTGAGTTTAAAGTATATTTGGAAACTTTTATTTTAGAAGTATGTTTGCTGTAGAACTCAGTAAAAAATGTTCAACTTAATGCAAAAACTATGATCTATCATGTTGGCTCAATTGTGAGTTTAAAGGCAAAATCAATTTTGATAAAATATAATCAAACATCATTTTTTGTGTGGAATCACATTACAATAAAATAGATATAATTATGTGACATTTTAACACAGATCCAACATGCACTATATTAGTTGCTTTGTTCATTAACCACCAAATAGATTTCATTGGAATAGAATCCAAACAGATCATTGGTTCACTGTGCTGGATGTTTGAAAACATAATTTCCATCACCTTGACAAAGAAGATAAGATTAAGATGTAATAAAAAAAATTGTTTTTCTTTTATTATTATATCCTTCTAAGTGAATTAATTAATTGAAATAGTAGAAAAATACCTTCCACAGCCTTTTGTCCAAGATACATGTTTTGAATTATCTTTAGCAAAAAAATTATCATTGTCTTACGGTTGAATTTATTTTTCATTTGGTCTCTTACACAGATAGCAGATTTCAATTTGTTCAGAGCAGAAACTCACAAATTTGAATCTCATTATGTTGACAACCTTGTTGGTAAGTCAATGATGTACATTTAAGGTAAAACTCATCACTTTCATTTATTTGATTCATTTGAGGTTCAGGCAATCTCTTAACTGATTGCAGGGGGTGAGAAGGAGTGCTTTGAAAGATCCCCAATCAATCATGTTAACAAATTTTCTTGTCCTGTTATTTTGTTTCAAGGATTGGAAGACAAGGTTAGTTACAAAACTTTGAAAATAGAAAACAAAATAAAAATAATATGACATATTCATAAATAAAAGTAAAAATAAAAATATTTTTGCAAACTAAATGGTCACTTATTTTTCCCTTCCCATCTTAATACTTAAAGGACTCTAGCATACAAACTGTGAGCCTATATTCCTAAATCTACTTTAAATAATGTACAAAATTCAGTGCAATAAATATATTCTATTTATTGAAGGTTGTGCCACCAGAACAAGCTAGGAAAATTTACCAGGCTCTGAAGGAAAAAGGTGTGCCAGTTGCTCTAGTTGAGTATGAAGGAGAACAACATGGTTTTCGAAAGGTACATGTTTTAATTGTTTATCTAGTAAAATAGAAATTTATTGAGGAAACAGGAAATAAATGTTGTGATGTGTTGAATGCAGGCTGAGAACATCAAGTTTACACTTGAACAACAAATGGTCTTCTTTGCTCGATCCATTGGGCACTTCAATGTTGCTGATGACATTACTCCTATCAAAATTCACAACTTTGACTGAGAAGGGTTTTTTTTAGAGGCACTATTGTTGGATTTCTTGTTATCTGTTTCAAAAACTAGAGAAGTACCTATTTCAGTTCCCATATGTCTATTGCCATTCCTAATCTTTTTCTAAAAAAGTATATTTTTAATTACTATAAATATGATCAAATTTAATTTTAGGCTTTTAAAAAAATTGCTGGTTTTGATTCTCATAAATTTTAAAATTTTTACAAATGATTCCTATTACCATGTATGGATAACATATGTTATCACAAAGTGGTAAGAAGCACCATTTAAAAAAAATTAAATTTACAAAGACTAAAATTAAAAAAAAGAAAATTGGAAAACTATAACCAAAGTTAATCATATTTACAAAGATTAAAAACATAACTAAGAATTTTGTTATAATACCCTTCTTTCTCTTTGTTAATCAAACCAATAGTTTGGAAAATTTTATGAAAGTTTGTTAAGTAGGAATAACAATAGACACTTCCAAAAAGAAGTCAGAAGTAATATTTGTTCTCAAGTGGTAATCCTGCTTTGCAGTCTGGTGGAAATTTTTGACCCTGTGAGCTTCTTCTGCCATAATACTAACAGCCTCATGACCGTATATGCTCTATGTGAATGGTCATTGCCAAGTGTGTGAACTGTGAAGTGTTCCTGCTGCAGTTTTTCAAATCTTGTTTAATTTAATCTTGTTTTTCTGCTATGAGAAGTGATATACCTACATATTCATAGTGGTTTACACTATATACATCCCAAATCTTATGGTTATAAATTTTTTATTTTTCTAAAAAAATATAAAAGAGAATATAATCATTTTTGTTTATGCTATAATTGAAATTTGCTTTCCAATTGTGAATTTGTGTTTTCAACTCTCTAGTGTTATGGCAATTCTTTATGTTCTACAATTTCTGTCCTGTAAAGATGAAGAGGGAGGTAATTAAATATGAAGTTTTATCAACCTCAAAACTTTTGACAGTACAACATACTAGTTTCAATACCACTACCACTCTGTTTTCTCTAATTTAATATAAAGAATCATAGTCCATACCTTCAAGTTCCTAAGTAACTTTAATTTTAGTGTGGTATTACTTTTTGCACCACTCCTTTACTAACTGTATCACTTTTTCTTTTTTTTTGCATAAATTTAGTTCTAGAAGTGATTTACAAATCACTTTGTGGAATTAGATTTATGGAAATGTATTTACTATATTCCAGAATTAACTTTTTGGAAGAGTATTTAATACATTTCAAAATTAAATTTTCAGAAGTGATGTAAAAAAAAAGTGGTGCAATTAGCAAAAATGGATGGTGTGTAAAACAATCTTGTAGTGACTCTCCCCATGTAAGACTCCTCTCATCCTTGTAGCTGAATCCAACCAAACCTTATAGGATTGATTAGTAGGTCAACCTCTCTCAAGCTATATAAAGCCATAGGCTAAGTTGAAGCTCTACTAGGAAGTTCTAGATGGTTGATTTTTCCATATTCATTACCATGCTATATAGCAACATCATTATGTAAGCTTCCATGACATGGCTATCAATTTCAAGCCATCATTGTGAATGCAAAGAAAAAGAATGAATCAAGATTAGAAGTTCCAGTCTCATGGTTGAACTAGGTTCAGCTCAAAAAGGGAAGATGTTTAATAACATATGGAATCACATTCTACACTTTAATATAAAAGTTAGCAAGAAAACTCATGCCCCCACCTCAAAGCATGGCATGACACGAGAAGATTATGAAGTTTGTGACAGCTGAAAATGGTCAAACCCTTGCAAGCCTAATGCTAACAACTCTAAGATGTGTAAAAGTAATTTGAAGGATATGGTGTGCACGGGGAGTGAATGTCTTGCCACACTTTTGGACATTTAAATATAATAAAATGAGAATCTGTAATTGGAAAGAAAATAATACTCAAATAAATAATAATAATAATAATAATAATAATAATAATAATAATAATAATAATAATAATAATAATAGCAAATTATATTGACACTCCTAACATTTATCAAAATAATATTTAATATTACTTAATTTTTTACATTACTTTAACAATCTTCTGTGCGTATAATATAATATTAAAAAATTTAAAAAATTTATGTAAAATTGTATAATTGAAAAAAAAAAATATAACATTATATTTTTATATAAATTAAAAAAAATTATGTAAGCTAAAAACAAAAAAAAATATTAAATAATTTTTTATTAATTTCAGAAGATATCAATATAATTTTCTCTTATAATAATGTGATAATATTGCTTAAAATTTATATATATATATATATATATATATAATAAACATATGGTCTGACCATATTCTAATTAGATGTGTAACAGGGGTTGATCAACTAAATTATTTGAGTTTATTTTAGTTTTTTTATAAGCAAATAAATTCACTGAAAAAAAATGGTACGAGTAGTACCTAACAAAATATTAGTTAGAGAACTTTCATTACAGCTTGACACACAAGTTAAAGTATATTCTAAATTTAATTTATAAAAAATAATAATTATATATGATAAATTATTTAACGTTGATAATATATATTGGAAAGAATTTGAATATTTTTTACGTATCATATATTCAAATTTTATTGCTATCAATGTTTTAAAAAAAGTGCATGAAAAGTTTCTCGTCATATCCGTTTGGAAAACGTAGCAATATCAATAAATAAACAGGTGTATTTCAACATCCAACAATTTTTAAGCCATTCCCTGACAAATAAGGAGAAGAAACTTCAACCTGCTCCATATATTAGTAATCTCCACCAACAAATTATCACAAATCAAATAATCCACTTTGTGCAGTAGTTGACAAAGCTACTTTGACTTCGCTGTTGATTTTATTTTTTTTTTAATTTGATTTCGTGGAATAAAGGAATCTGAAATAGCATATATATATGCTTGTTATTAATTTCAATATAAATTCCCTTGTTGATATAATAAGAAGGAAAAAGGAAAATAATTAAGAAATAATGTAATCAGTCTAAAAAGTGAAAAATGCACAATATGCAAAGTAAAATAACAAAAGGAAATCATACATAAAAGAGATATTTCCTCAATATAATTGTTATCCACTGTGTAGATGTCATAATAATTCTGATAGAATTTTATGCAACCCATTATGACAAAAAAATTCAAAAGGGGGAAAAGGACGCAGCATGATATTTATGTCAATGTTACATGACTTTTTGGCCTGATTAATTTGTAAAAATATTATCTTATTTTTATTTTATTTTTAAGTTTCATATAAGAACTAATGAAAATAAACAGTGACTAACTTAAAAACTTTGGATAATAAGAGTAGATAATATCTATTATTTTAAATTAAAAAATGAAAATAATATAATAATTTTGTAAATAAAAATAAAAAATATTTACACAAACAAAACAACCTTTTATTTTGAAGGAAGGAAATGGGCTGTACATATATGTACTACATAAAATAGTTAAGGAGTGCACACAACATTACATCATAAATTGAAATTGGATCACTGTTGAATGAATTAAGTCAACCACCAATTATATGCTAATAAAGAAACAATGTTCTTCCTGTCTTGTTGTAGCTTTTGTGAATACAGTAGCTATTATAAAGGACAGGCTTTAATGATATAACCACAGTTAACCTTTATATACCCTGGTGAATTAATGGAAAATTGAACTTGCTTCAATTTGATTAGCACTCATATTATCATCAGCATGTGGAGAATTAGCATGATTAAAGTTATTAATGGAGTTGAACAAAACTGACAAAAAAGACTAATTTGCTAAATGTTTAGAAATTAAAAGACCAAGTACATATTTGATTCAGATTATTGTTAAAAGACCATTGTTTATTTTCGCTGAAAATTATTAAAATAAATTATTTGTTTTGAAAAAATTAAAAGATTAAAATACTATGGTTGAAAGATGTTGGAAAAGATGCGTCTAAGAGCAAAATATTAAGGAGGATAAAGGAGATTTGCGTGGCTTTAGGCAGAAGGAGACAGATAGGATATGTTAACGTTAGAAACAGCCGAGTGTTGTAGCCTTTCTCAACAACTCTGTACTATACAACTGTAGCTCACCAATCCTAATGAATTTATATGCACGCCTTTTTTAACTTGGATAATTACTTATATATCAAGAACATTTATTACTTCTTCCTTTGAAAATTAATTTTCTATAGTCCTAGATTTCCAGGGTTGATGGTCTTAAAGTTTGCCTTCTGATTTCATACATTTATATCTGCAATTTACATTTATTCTCTCCTCTCTGATAACTTTAAGATGGCTTTTTCTTTAGCTCCCATTGTACATTAATTATTACTCAGCAAACAAAAAATAACAAAAACTTCATTTCATTCTTCTTAGTAAATTATTAATGGTACTCATTATTCCAATAAAACAGTGACACAGACAGACAGACAGACAGAGAGGAAGTGGTCCCATTTCATCATTCAAGTATAAAGTTTTATCATTGTAATGATTTTTCAGTCCTGGGACCAGAAATCATCCTCGTCATCTACAATCTATAATGACAAATTCTAAGCCACATCTACTAAGAAATCAAACTGCAGAAAAGATAATGCTATCTTCTATACCTTATGATGACTTGGTTTCGCTGCATATTTGTCCTCAGACTTAAAATGATACAATACAAGCAACATGCTTCTCATAACATTTAGAAGTACCTACACAAAAATGAAGCCATGCATGTCATGATAGATTATAAAGCAGGCTATTTTCCAGGAAGATTATTGAGGCATTGGCTTAAATATGTGATGATGAGGAGAACCCAAAGATGGCTTAAATATGTGATGATGAGGAGAACCCAAAGATGGCTTAAATATGTGATGATGAGGAGAACCCAAAGATGGCCAAAGTCAGCGGCTGGAAAAGTGCATTTATTGATGGCCTCTCATCATTTCTGAGCAGATTTTTTTCTAGAAGCAGCAGATTAGTCCTTCCCACAATTCATACCAAAATGCTGCTTGTGGGTCATTCTTCAGTTATACAGGCAAGGAATCTCTGCCTATGTTCACATCTAAATCTTCTGTTTAAGAACATGGCGCAACTGAACCTTCTGGCTTTCCATCCTAGCCTCCAAAAGTCTGGCTTTCAAACTATTCTTCTGTGCATTGCGAGGAATGCATCCTTTCATGCCTCGGTTATGCAGATTTCCGGACTCAGGAGAACCCAACTGGCATAGAAGGTCTTGGGGACTTAGTCCACCTTTACCAAGTCCCCAGTCAGGAGACATGATGCCCCCATTAGATACCCTTCCATTTGAAAGCCTCCCATTCATTCCCTCCAGAGAGATTATCTTACAATTATCACCATTGTTTGGGCCAGACCTCCAAAGCCTTGCTATGGAGGATACCTTCTTTGATTGCTTGGTTGGTACAGAACAGACCTCGCTAATTTCAGTTATTGGGGTCTCTTGACCTGCATTTTCTTCCCAATCAAGCACACTCCTCCCTGATACATTACTTTCTCGATGATTCTTTGTCACCGATAGGGTACTCCCTTCAGGTGACCAACTTGATCCTTGATCCTCAACATGGCTCACAGTTTCCCATCCACTTTCATCTTCTTCTATTTCACCATTGTCATCCATTAATACATCAGAATGTCTCTGAATGCTACCCTTACTTGTCAAGTTGGCTTCAGGACTCACTGTGAGAATCTTGGAGGCATGACTCACTGGAGAGTAGGCAACACATGGTTCAATCTCCCTCTCGTTGGGTTCACCGAAATTTACATCTTCAAAAATGGCAAAAATATCATCTGGATTGGGTGGCTCATATGAAAATCCCTTGATGTCTTGAACGTCTATAGCAGCTGCAGCCTGTTGAAGTGACCGTGCCTCTTTCATCTCCTTAGCATTTGGGTTTACATTTGTTGTTTTGAGAAAGGTTTCCAAATCTGCTACAAGTTTATTCATCTGTGAATACTTCTCATCAAGAGCAACTTTCGCATCAATCAATTTCATATGAACACGTTCTTCACGCCATACTTCAGCCATCTGTAACATCTTTCTATCCTCTTCCACTTCTTCCCTAAGTTTCATAGATTCCCTTGTCAGAGCTTCAATTTCAGCCTTGTCTTCCCCAATTTCCTTGGCAAGCTCATCACAAACTTCCTCAATCAATTCTCTGGCCTTCCTTTCCTTCTCATAATCCTGCATGTAGCGTTTTGCGATTAACTTAGCATCTGCCAACTCATTAACCAACCTGGAATTGACAATTTCAATTCTCTGGCGACTTTTCCTTTCTCGACTCAACTCTGATTTGATGTCATCCATGTAAGCACGGATTTTCTCATGTTCTTTGCTTCGCCATAGGGCCCTTTCTTCACCAACTTTCTTCAGAAAATGGTCAAGCTTCTTTTTGGAAGAGTGTCGCTCAGTCTCGAGCTCCTGAATCTGCACACGAGCCTGCTCTAGTTCAGCTTCAAGAGCTGATACAGCAGAAACAGAGGTAACCTTTTGGTCAAGAAGTTTCATCTGGCTATAAATATGCTGCACGTCATCTGATGTTTTTAAACAAACAGGATCCCACTTTGTTGCCCCCTCCATTGCACTACTGGAAAACTGGAAAGAAGGCTTGAGCTGAAGAACAAAGTAGGTTTGAGATTAGCACTTCAATAGTTTAGTCTTTCACTAAGGGAAAGTAAAAATGAGACACTTATAAACTCTTTCCTTGTCCAGAGAAGATTCATTCAATGACTGATATTTAAAATGACACTTTTACTACTTTGGTTTACCCAACAATATGAAAATGTTCTGCCAATGCTTTTTTACAAAGAAAATCACATCTATATAAAACATGGATCTAAACAACACTTAATTTTGCTTATAAAGGCACAGCATTCAATAGATCTATCTTCTATATCATTCAATATCTTGCTTATTTGTTTTTTAAGTTCAGATGGGTGGGTGTCATGTCAGTCTATATGAGCATGTGCTTCTACCTGTGTACCTGTGTGCCAGATATGCTATTAAATTTCCACAATTTTAGGTCATGACCATATATTGCTGTAATGCTATCAGAGTTTGTTGTGTATCTATACCCTGACTTAATGAAATAGCAGCCTTCAGAACAAATCATAGACATTATTATTACAATTAAAGCAGGCATTTGCTATTTGCTTCATTCATAAGATCAAGGGTGATGCTGCCAGATATCCTTCCACTTCCCAAATTATATAGGATTAGATTAAGGAGCTTTTGAAGAGGGATTGGCTAGTTGATATCACACATAACTACAGAGAAGTAAGCAAGTATGCAGAATGCTAGTGTTCTTGCTCATGGCAGAAGGATCAAAATATGCAATGAGCCAATGATCCACCTAGAGTTCCTACTAGTCTTCTGAGTCCTGGCACATGATTGTAATGGGACCCCTGTCAATAGATTAGTGACCAAGTAATTTCTTTATTGTTTTAGGCTTTGGCCCCATACTTTCACAAAATAAGTGGATTTTTCCAGAACTGACTGGGTAGCAAGATCAGGATGCAGGAAAAAGGGTATAATATTAATACTCTTTATATGGAGTTCACTCAATAGTCTTCAATTATCCAGAGCCATTATTATGTTTAAGTAATAAATAAAAAAACATAATACCTCGCAAAAGTGACCATCCTTAGTCCCAGAAATTGAACGAGGACTTTGTGATGGATTCTTCATAGCAGAACCATGCATCATGCCACTTTGATGACTGATAAATTGGTGGTTTACAAGGCCAGTTCCATGCTGCAGATAAGTGATATCAGTTATAAACTAAAAGTGAAAAGATATAAAATTTATAATGACAACAAACTGCCAATCTCTGAAAACAAATAACAACAACTACGTGACAGTGGCATGTAATGAAGAACAATTCTCTAATAATGCATAGATACCTACTATCTTTTAGTAAAATGAGGAATACAAATCAGCATATTGCACACTTCACTTAAGAACAAGCAAGAAAAAGCATATCAGTTCCAAATGCAGATATTCAAAGTAAAGATATAATTAACATTATTTTCCTGGTAGCTAAGAACATTTATATCGTAAATTCGATCATCTCCACAGACAAACCCTAGTCAATTAATCTATCCTATTATTTCAAAGAACAATAATGACTTCTGCAGTAGACCAAAAATCAATCATGAGTCAACTACACAACAATTATTAGGATTGAAATTATTGCTCTTTCCCCCCCTTTCATTTAATATAAGGTCATGAATTACTCCAGTACAAACATTTTTATTCTTCCACACCATTACTCGTTAGTTATCAAACATTTATTCATTACCGGTTATTCTTAATAAAATTAAAACATTTAACCCAAAAAATAACCAATAAAAGTTTAACAAGTAATCAAACGTACTAGTAGTACCCAAGAGAGAGAGAGAGAAGGGGGGTAACACGGTAACTGAAAGCCTAATAGAAAGACCTTGAACAAACAAAATGGGTCATGCAGAATAATAAGAAAGGATGGAATCACAAAAGTGTCAAACTTAAAACTTGAAAACTAAGCAAAAACAAAAACAAAATAAACATAAAACCTTATATAACACATTGCAGAGTTAAAACTCAAAATCACAATCAGAATTAACAAGGGAATGAGGAAAAAAATGAATGAAATCTTTGGCCAATGGAAACCCCAAACCCAAAGAGGCTTTTACCTGAACTCCCAAACGATCTTCACCGATCCTTCTCAAACCCTTTCGCCGTTCACAATCACCCACCGCCATCTCCGGCAGCTGCATCCGCCACATACCGGCGGCGAGCTTCCTCGCCGACACGGCGGCCGTCGCCGGCGCCTCCTTTTTCCGGCCGAGCTCCTCGAGCGGATCGCCGCCGCCACCGTTCCTCTCCCGGTCGTCGTGGATCTTCCACTTCAACAAGGGGGTTTCAGGCCTGCTCCGTTTTCCGCTCGCGCTCCGCCGCAACCTGGTCGCCGGGGTTCGAGGCTTCCGGCGGGAGGTTCTCCGGTGAGGTTGAAGATCCGAGTCCGGCGAGGGGTTTCGAACGTTGAGAGCAATGCTCGCCGTGAATGGCGGCGGCGGTCGGTTAACGTCTCCGGAGATCTTCATCGTCGTCGGCGAGTGTGGGCCATTTAAGAAACACAGTGAGGTAAAGCGTTTTCAGTTTTGTAAATGAAACGTTTCAAAAAAAAAAAAGCAACACACACACACGCACACACAGAATCAGGGTTTGTGAGTTTTTGTGTGGTTTTCTGTGAAGTTTGTGTATGATGGCTCTGTGAGAGAATGAGAGAGAAAGAGAGGTTCTTCTTCTTCTGCGATTTGTGTGTGTTTGTGTAACTGTGCTGTGCTGTGCTGAGGGAGAAAATGAGGCGCTTAAACACACGGATACTAACTACTCTGTACAGGGATATACGACCATCGGGTACGCCTTAACGTATATATATACGGTCAACGTATCTACAGTAAACTAAGCCTTCGATTTTTTTACCATGTCCTAAGTTTTCATACAATGTGTTTTTTTACTTTTTGTGGTCTCAATTCTTGAAATAACCGCCTCTCCAATTATTTATTCGAATAAAATAAAATAGAATCTTACCTCCTTTAATTTTTTAAATTGTTTAAATGGAAGAGAAAATATGTGAAAGACAATGTAAAAATTTAAATAGGATTGAAAAAATAATATCAAATAATATATATTATCTTATTCTTAGAATAACTTTATTATACAAAAGATAAAATGAGAATTTAAAAAATTAATAATTTTTCAGCTAGTTTTCTCTTCACCTATGATGACATTGTGTCACACCGCTTCTTTCTAATTTCTATTATTTTCAAACATTCAAATTCCACTGGCATCTTTCCTTCCACTACAGTTCCACGAAAACAAACACAAGTTGGTCTTATTAAACCTTTGATTATGCGGTCGGCAATAAAAATTAATATTTTTTAAAAGAAATAACACATGTAAATGATTTTTTAACGCCTTTTTTAGTATGTATTTCTTTAGAAAAAAAATATAGATTTGATTGGTGGGTGATCTTTAAATATCTTTCTAGGAATTTATTGAATCTTCAAATATGTTATAATTTTGATGAATTTCTAAAATTTAAATTATCTAATTTAAAAAAAAAGTAAAAATAAAATAATAAACTTAATTAATTGTGTGATAAAAAAATATAAAAATTAAGGTGTGAAAAAGTATAAATTGCATGCACATTTATAATATTTTTAACTTTCTTTATGATACACTGTTGTACTTAATTAGCTACACAAACCCTACGAGCCCAAAACGTGATTAGTGTCCCAAGATTGTTAAACTATCTTACTCGAGCAACTGATGAACCTGATACCCCACACAAGGCATCCTTGTCATGTATAGAACATCATTTCTTAAAATGAAACTAGAATCATCTTATTAATCTTCAATCTACATTTTAGAACACATGTTAGCCCCATACCATACCAACCTAAAGTGATCTCTAGAGCTCAAAATTAAACTGAATCTACCAAAATAAGTACCAATTTGATTAAGAACTAGATATAGACTAGGATGTTGTGAAAGCATCTCAAAATTTTAAAGAAGAAAAAACTAATAGTAACAGATATATTAGAAAGTAGACAATTATATATAGAGATAGTTATCTTCTCTTCTTCTTTATAATTTTATTTTACATGTAATGTGGTTTAGTGATATTTATAATGTGTATTATTTACATTCTTTGTTAAGATAATTTTATTAAAATTTTTTGCTTTCAATTTTTTTTTAAATATCTTTCACAAGTTTGTAAGAATGTATAAATAATGTTACTATCTTAATAGATTAAGTCCTTACCAGAGTTATTTAACTTAAATTTATTTTAAATTATTTATTCAATATGTTCTAATATCATAAATTATTAAAATTTAAAATTTTAGATTTAACTTGACCTTATTACAATATATATTATTTTAAATTTTTTGTTAAAATTTTATTTAGATTTTGTACTTTAAAATTTTTCTAAATTTATCTCTCACAAGTTTGTAAGAATGTATAAACAATATTATTATCTTAATAGATTAAATTCTTATAAAATTTTTATTTGGTTTAAATTTATTTGGGATCATTTATTTAATGTATTCTAATATTATAAATAGTTAGAAATTAAATTTGTATACCTAACTCAATCTTCTAGATTTAACATAAACTTGTCTATTACAAGTTTGTAAGAATGTGCAAATAATGTCAAATATCTTAAAAGGTTAAATTCTTACGAAATTTATTTGAAATAGGCTTACTTTAAGTTATTTATTAAATGTCTTCTAATATTATGAATTGTTAGAATTTTAATTTTTAAAATTAATTATTATTTTTTATATATATTTAATTGATCATATATTTATATAATATAAATTTTCTACATATTTTATTCACATTTAGAATTGAACATTTAAAACATAGATTAGTATGAGTAAAGATATATACATTTTTTTAATAATAAATTTAAAATAAACTTTAATATTCTATTAAAATTTTAATTTTTAAATTTAATTTAAACTTATAAATTAGTTCATGAAATAAAAATTATTTTTATATTATATATCCTTAATTAATTATATTTCTAAATAATAAAAAACAGAATAATAAATCTTCAAAACTTCTAGTATTAATAAACACATTAAAAGTAAAAATAATTAAATTAATATTTTATCATTCTTTTTATTGCAATAACTAGCTTCTATTATCATAATTTTATTCTTTTCAAATATATTACACATAAATAAAAAAGATCAAATAGGTTATAATTATAAATTATAAATACGATATTGAGAGTGAATTAATCAGTATAATCATTATGAAGTTTAGTAAATTGGTAAGTAAGGACTTAAATATATGCAACTGATCCTTTATTAAATTAAAGAAAGTTATTGCTTGCAATTTAAATCCATAAAATAATTATTCTTTCTTGTGATTAAATATTTGTAAGGGATTAACTTTTTTTTATAACTATCATTTAAATATATCTTTGAAATGATCTAATTAATATATTTGTTTTAGAAATAGAGAGAGATATTTTTGGTAAATTTATATTTCTTTCTATAGAGTAGGTTGAACATATTTTATTAATGTTATTTAGAAGATGTTTTCAACGAAAGAAAATTATGCTCATTTAACTCTCTAATTTTAGTATGCTACATGCACCTATAGTAAAGCTTAGAACTCCCTATTCATGTTTATATTAAACATTTAAAAGGCATAAAAAGTGATAAATCAAAGAAAATAATTTACATGAAAACAACTTAAAAAAAACTTTGTTAAAGTTTAAATTGATTGGACAATAGAAATGTTAACGTCATACTCCTGCTTCAACTTATATATTATAAACAAATGTGAGAAATCCTTACACTTTAGCTATGACCCCTAACCAAAACCTAACTTTTATCTACTCAATCATCTCCTTCATTTTCAAATTTTTTTTTGTTCTGAAATTCACATAGTTCCAAGGCCAAACCATATAGGCCAAACAAGGTGAAGTAAATATCAAATCATTTTATTATTGTTAAATCATGGAAGATCCATGAATTGAAGGTGGTGGACTTTATTGTTATTATGTAAGGCAATATTTTGTTTATGTTTATGCACCAAATGATCTTGTGGTAAGAATGGTAAGAATGAAGAGGGCAATCCGAACGTGTGGTAGGATGCTAAATGCTAAAATGTTGTCTTCAATAAGTGTTCAGAGAATTAATTAAGAAAATTAAGTATATTTCATTAAATATTTTTAAAATATTAAATAATTTTTATTTTTCTATTGTGATAAAATATTCTCATTTTTAATACAAATTTTATTTTTAATTAACTCTAAATATATTCATCGAATTAAAAATGTCAACTCTTTGTAAAGATCAATCAGAGGTTGAAAACTCGTTTTGAAAAAATAAATAAATAATTAGTTTAAATAATAAATATTTAGTTTAATATATTTTGAGTAAATTTAGTTCAAGTTTTTTTATATAAAATAATCAAATTGTATTAAATTTAAATAAAATTTTATAAATAACATGATATCTAAATTAGTAATTTTTATCCTTTTTAGATAAAGCAAAAAGGAATTTGTGTTGATAATTTTTATAAAATTCAATTTAATTTGTCTGTTACACAAATTAAATATAAATAAATTTAAAATATATATTATTAATATTAAAAATAATTTAAAAAATATATAAATTAATGATAAATTTAATTCTACTAGCTAAGATAACTAATTTTTTTAATTCTAATACATTATTTAATTAGATATTTTATATATAAATAAAAGAAAGTAACATGTTCCTACTATGAATAGTGATTAAAAATTAAAATAAAGAATGTTTTTATTAAAAACTATATTAACAATAATTTTAATTAAAAATATTTTTTTTTAATTTTTAGTTAATATAATAATAATAATAATAATGGAAGGAAAGTGGCGACGCGCCAGTGGGTGCGCGTGGAAGACATTGAATGGTGATTTGGTCGCAAATGCGGTCACGAAATGTTATACTGTAACGCTCATGCAGTGTCTGGCTGGCCGTAGAAACAAGACACATCTATCTGTTTGTTCCTTTCACTCATTATTTTCTATTTCTATCAAAGCATCCGAGGGAGCTTCCACGTGGCCACCCTCACAACATGCCACGTCAAAAAATTTACAACTGCACCACATGCCCTTCTTGTGGAATTTATCCATTAATTAATAGTTTCGGTTATTATATATTTCAATTGAGGAAGAATCAACTTATATTAATAATAATTTATTAAATAATTTTATTTAAAATTATTTTATATGTTAGTTTTATATAGATAAATTAACGTAACATATATTTTTAAAATATATAAAATAAAAACCATTTTAATTATATTTCTATAATATATTTAATATAATTAAGTTAATATATAATTATAATTTAATATAAATTAATAAAAATCATAATTTATATAAAAACATTAATAATATAAATATTTAAAATAATTTACGATTATATATATATAATTAATTTGTTATCTATCATGTCAAATTTATAGTAGTACTATTTCATATAATGGAACCTTGTCCGAGCTACTTAAAAGAGAAATGAAGTTATCCGAAAAATTTCACAAACTTTTTATGTAAACAATATTTGTGAGCGCGAGAAGGGTTGGTTAATTATTATATCATTTAATATATTTTTTTAAAAAAATCGATCCTGGAAATAAAGTTTTTGACATATAGATATTAGTTTTATGATTTGTTAGTTAAAGGGAAAAAGGCATTGCAAATAACACAAACAATAGATTTTTGGATGACAAGAGCAACAAGCACATGCAGCCTTCCATAGTTCCAATGATGGGTTGTTTTTATCGTCTAAAGAAATCAATGGTGAATTTCTTTCATTACTATTGGAGTGAAAAAAAAAAGTAGGTAAATCTAGAAGAGGGAAATTAGAAGCTATATTTATGTATTTTCTGTGTTTTTTTTACATTTTAGATTATGATAAAAATTAAAGAACTTATTGATATTTTATTTTCTAAAAACATTATTACTTAATTTTTATTATATTAATTATTCAATATATTATTTAACAAAATACATGTTAATTTAAAAAAATGAAAAAACATTAAATATTCATCAATCTTACAAAATAACTATTAAAAGTGAACAAAACAAAAATGTTAATATAAAAAAAACGGCGAAAGTAAGTCTTTAAAAAAAGTATAGGTGAGTTAAACAAATGCAAATGCCCTGTATCTTGAGTGTTCTTTGGTTAAAATTTCACGAAATTTATTCCCCATCTTACAATAATTATGATGTTTCCTATGATCTCAAGACATGAAGTGTTATCAGAATTTTTTTTTCTAATCACGAATCTAAAATTACTTTTTAAATACAAATTTTCACACTGGGATGCTTTTTTATCAATCTTCGATAGGTCATTCCAAAGACGGAAATAATTATTTAATTAATCGGAAACATTTGAATTAATCAAAATGAAGTGTGTCACAAATAAAAAGTAATAAAGAACGTGCATTTATAAAAATAAGTTGTCGTGTAGCATTTTATTGTCTCAGCGGAGATTGGTATCACGATGCTTCAGTGGCTTTTCTTTTTCAAATTATTTTGTTAGATTTGATAGTCATTATTTTTTTTTATTCAAATAAATATCATATCAATTGTATATTCTTATATAAATAATAATATTATTTTTATTTAATAATTAATATTTTTTTAAAAATAAATAGATTCAACAATTTATATATATATATATATAAAGCAAGATCTATGTATATTGATGTCTAACTTTTAATATTTATATTAATTTAATAATTTTATATATAATATAAAATTTATTAATTTAATTAATTATATTATAATATTTTTATAATTTTATATATTAAATTTTGAAAAATTTTGAAATATATAAATATAATATTTAATTATTATTATATATATTTAAATAACATATAAATTATTAAAATAAAATTATAAAATAAAATATTTATTAATTTTTATTTTATATATAAAATATACTTAATAATAAATTTTATATAAACTATTAAATTAATAAATTTTATATCATATATAAGATTATTAAAAATTTAATATCAAAATATCAACGAATCTTATAAAATATATATATTATATAGGTATATGTGATAATTTCTTTTATAATATATATAAGTTATTAGTTAGATCTAGGTGATCTTTAAACTATGAAAAAGGACCTAACGGCTACTAATCATAATTTCATATTTTAATAAGGAAGTTAAAATAATGTATTCCATGGTGTTAATGCATGGAAGGGTATGGGCACTCTGAGAATAGAGAAAGGAGTTATTGATGAAATGCAGAGAATGTGAGGTTCTATTTGGTCCACACCTACATGTGGGACACATCATCACGCTTCCTAACTTTCTTTTTAATAACAATATCTATCAATTAACTATCAAATTCTTCTTCCATTCTATGGAAACATTGTAAATTTAATCATTTTTTATTTTTAAAAATGTTTAAAAATTATAAATAAATTAATTTGTATTGTTTTATATCAATAAAAAATTAATTTATATTATTTCAAAAACTATATATAAATTTGTATTACTTTTATAATTAGAAACTATTTTTCTACTTGATTTTAATATCTATATAGCATATAGTATAATTTATTTTAATATATTTTAATTTAATAATTATAAATTTTTTTAAAATATGCATATGTATGTTTATGATTTTTTTTATATTTTATATTTTATATAATTATATTCTGATATTTTTATAATCATAAAATTTGAATTTAAAACTTTATATAAAATTACTATGAACTTTAACTTTTATCATAAAATCAATCAATTTAATTATATTCTAATTTAAAATTTGAAGGGTTGAATTCTCCTATAAATTTTTAGGTAAAAATGCAGTATCTTATTCTCATTCATTGCAATTGAAAGCCATTTATTTCCAAACAGAAAGAAATAGTATAGTCTATGGAAGTTTCTTTTCTCATGCTAACTATAAGATATTATTGAAGAAATGAAGAGAAAAAAAATTGAATATCAACGCATTCAATAAAAAGTAAAAAATATATTTTAAAAAATGATTTTTTAAAATATAAACAATATTATTTATCTATTTATATTTATATTTAATAATTAATAAATAAAAAATTAAAAAAAAATTAACGAACTAGATTTAAATATAAATTAATCTATACTCTTATTTGCATATATGAGAATCTTTCCATTTAAAAAATCATAATTAGAGTTTTGGTCTACAGTTACGTGCTGTAGACATAGTAATAAATCTTGCAGTTAAGCGGTGCCTTGGATTAAGAGAAGATGCACTAAAATAGTGTAGATCACATGTTGGTGACCTTTGGCTTAATTCTACCAATCCACTTTAATTATAGTTATCAAATAAAGTAACAATTCCCAATTTTGTTCTATGCCAATTGCACTTTTTCTATATGAAACTGATTTTAAGCATAACAACAGCATAAGTAGGGAATAAATTTTGTCCTTTCTATTTTGGTTTTGTAAAAATTTATGAATTTAAAGAAGGTAGAAATAAAAATTCAAATTCAACATAATGTTATTAAATCCGAATAAATTTGTAAAAATATTATATTCTATGTTTTAATTTTTTTTATAAATTATATTCATCCATACATTTAAATAAATTATTTATCAAATATATTTCAATTAAATATATATTTTTAAAAATACCAAAATTATATTTTTATAAAATATAAAAATTTAATAATATTATTGATCAATTATTAAATTATTAATATAAGTTCGAGTTGAATTAATTATACATATATATATATATATATATTTAAATCCAATCGTATTTTTATAAATTAAATTTCAGTTTAGATTCTTATTAAACCTAATTAAAGTAAGTTTTTTTCGTTAAAATCGAATAATACAGGTACTCATCAATTCAGATTTAATTATCATATGCAATTGAATTATTATTTAAATGTCTTTTTTATATATTAATTACCTTTGTTTCAGGCAGTTGTTGCATTTTTATCTGAAGGTATTGTTTTTGAAATTAAGTTTTAACTCAGTAATTTTAATTCCCATGAATAATATGAGTATAGAAAAGTTTGAAATTAGATGAGAGTTTTGAATATTAGTGGCCTAAATCTATCATGGCATATTTGCGTTACAGATAACCCATGTACAACATTTAGTGGGGACTGCATGCAATAATAGTCAACATTAATTATAATAGACTGGATGACATGAAAGGTACTGAATATTTATCATTCTTATTTATTAAAACTACTATATATATATATATATAGGTGAAGCTAGGTCATTCTTTTACTTTTCATTATTTTATGGTTATTTATTTTTATGTGAATATATATATATATATATATATATATATATATATATATATATATATATATTGTTGCGTGGATTTAGTAATTTCTTTGAGTGTTGTTTGTGGACACGATTCTGATTATTTGCCAGTTGCCACTGAGAATGATTGGTGAAGTTGTGTACAAAATTTGGTTGTTGTTGTTGTTATTGATTGTTATAATATTAGATATATCTTCAAATCCATTCAAAGGGCCCAGTTATGAGCTTTTTGTAGTTCAGATTTGTAAAACCATGCAAGATGCCATATGCATCCACAAATGGACTGTGCTTCCAGAATTTTCTCTTTTTTCTAAAAACTTTATCCTTTTTTTTATATTTAGAATTTTATCAAGATTCATTTTTTAATTCATAAATATTAAGATGTGTTCGATTGTATTTTTATTTTTTATTTTTTATAAAATTATTTTAAGAAAGAAATGAAAGAGAATAAGTGAGAAAAAATAAATAATAAAAATTGAAAAGAAAAATAAAATAATCTAATTTTTTTTATAAAATTTCAAAATTGAAAAATATAATTTTTTTTAAATCATACTTTTTTAAAAAAATAAAATTTCTAATTTATTGAATTTTTCTTATTTTAATAAAATATTTTTCATAAAACTGGTTCAGCATCAATTTTTTGTTGACATATTTAAAACAACTGTCGGACCTTATTGGTTAAACGTTTTACCTTACAACTTTTATATAAACAAAGATTATAGTTATATATATTACTACAATAATAAATAGATTTTATATATTGTAATATTATATATTGTATTATTTTAAATTAAATATATGAATAAATTATTATTAGTATATAAGAATTTTTAAAATAATTATATGAATATTATAAAATATCCAACCAAATATTAAATACGACAAAGAAATATACATAATAAAAAAATAGCATACCGTTCTATTAAAAAACGCTAAACACGGTATGATACAAAATTTCATTCTCCAAAATAATAATATTTTATTTTATCCACGCACCAAAACTACCTTAATATTATATATTATATATTATTTTAATTTAAAATTACGTAAAATTAATTTCAAAGACGTTTTTTAATCATTAAATATTTTTAAAATATACGGTAATTCTAGGAGTTTTAAATTTAGAAGTTACATTTAATTTTTTTTGGACAATTTATTCTTAAATTTTGGAATTTAAAATAAAAAGGAACTAGAAGTTAAAAACTCTTAAACAAACTTTTTAAAAAATTTCTTTTTTATACGTTTTCCTCATTAAAAAATTACCTTTTTAGAACTTCATTTTTCTTATTTCTATCACGTCTAATTTCTCATTTCAGAAAAAGAAAAATGAACAGCGAATATATGGGAGATGATAAGGGATTCGACTTTATGTTTTTTTTAGAAACGTGGACTTATTATATGAACACAATATAGTGTCTCATAAAGTTTCTAAAACTCCCTTAGAAAGTTCCGATATTGTAGTGTGTAAGCTGCAAGAGGGAAGGCATATGAATCTTGAAATCATATTCGTGTTTCGACCAAAAAAAACAAGATATATATTGGTGCCCACAGCAATCATAAAGTGTTCTATCTTTTTCTATTTTTATTTTTATGATTTTTTCCCTTATTCTTTCTGTATTTTTTATTTTCAAGTTTCTTAAAGTTATTGGCCCAAAAAAACAATTCTTAAAGTTATTTATCCCGTGAAGTAAATAATTAATGGTTGGTATGTAGATTTTTCTAAATAACGAGAATCATGTAAAAAAATATTAAACACAATTAAACTAAATAGCCTGGATGAGCTATTTAGTTTAGCCATTGATGAAGTAAATAATGGCTAATATTGCATGTATATGTATAACAAATAAACAATCATTTTATTGTTCAAGAAACATCATTTCTGAATTTAAGAAGTAATTAGTACCATGGAGAGTTACCTTAGAGTAGCACACCAGAAATTACTTTTTACACCAACTTCTATTTTATTAGTTACTCCATTTCTTTTTGCATTATTTTTAGAAATTTAATTCTAAAATACTAAACACTTCCCCGAAATTAATTTCGATTTCCATAATTAAATTTTCAAAAGAATGTGTAATATATTATGAAATTAGAATTTCAAAAAAAAATTTTAAAACATTTTCAAAATTTTAATTTTAAAATGTATTTGACACTTTCAATTTAATTTTCAAAAATAATATAAAAAAGAGTGATAACTAGTAAAATTATTTTTCCAAAAAGTAATCTCCGTGCAAAAAGATAGCCAACGGAGAAATCCAAGAAGGGCTAAAGAGCCCAAATCCAGAACAAAGTGTCCAAGAATGACAATTATTTTTTACATCTTTTTTATTTTGCTAATTCCACCCTATTCCTTTTTTAATTTTTTTTAAAAAATTGATAAATGTATAAAATATGCTTCAAAAATTTAAATTCTGAAACACATTCCCAAATTTAAATTCTAAAAGCAATATTTTATACAAAGATAAATAATATTTTCAAAGTTTAAAAATGTCAGAAGTGTATACTCTTTCAATTTAAATTTCAAAATATATTTTATACAAATGTAAAATAATATTTCTGAAATTTAAATTTTAGAAGTGTAAAATATACTTTCAAATTTAAAAAATTTAAATTCAAAAAATATATTTTATATAAATATAAAATAATATTTCTCAAATTTAAATTCTGAACACATTATATAAACTTACAGATAATTTAAAATAAAAAATCAAAACAAGGATGTAGTTAAAAAAAACAAAAGCGAAAATTTATTCCCTCCAATAATAATGGCTTATCAAATAATCACCAACAGACCATTTATCAGCTTCAGTGTTCTATTTAATTTTTATTTATTCCTACTTCACAGTTTTTTCTTAATTTGATGCAAGTAGAGAATGGGCTAAAAAACTGAGTAATAGTACGGCAGTAAAAAACTAGGGAATTTGCGTAAATTGTGTAAACATTTAGCAAACAGCATGCTTGTTAAATTGTAATTGTAAAGTGCTGGTTCAAAAAATACTCTTTGCTTAAAGCTGATACATAATTGCAATTGAAAAGACAAGAAAGTAAAACTAATTACGTTTAGGAACAGCCAAAAAGAGCTACAGGAAAAATATTATCAGTTATATATAATTAACACCACCAAAATTCTATTCATAATTTCATGTTAGTCTTAAGTTCAATTTATTAAATCGAGAGACTAGTTTATTTATTTAATTTATATAAATAATGTTGATCAACCTATCAGAAAACCTCTCTTAGGTTTGGGGGGAAAAAACTCAACAAATTCAACTCAAGAAGTGCCACTAATTAAACGTATTATAACATGACTTTATTACAAAACTATACAACATATAAAACAGCATATAACTGTGAAAGTGATTCTAATTGTATGGTGATCTTCACCCTATAAAATACAATAGAGAGAGATAGACTGAGACTTCGCTTTATTGATACATTAACCATAGCATCGAATTGGATCATTGCATCCTTTAGAAGCAGATTGCTTGAAACCAAATCGACCACCTTTCTCAAGGTACTGTTGATGGTCTTCTTCTGCCCTGTAGAACTTCTTGGCAGGAAGAATCTCAGTAACAATCTTCCTGCTTAAGTTCTTCTGTTGTTCTTCCAAAGAGACTCTGGCTGCATTCTCTTGTTCAGGTGTGTAATAGTATATTCCAGACCTGTACTGTGTTCCCACATCATTACCCTGTCATATAGGAACATCAAATTGTTAAAGATTAAGTCACAAGATGTAAAAAAGAACCATAGCTAGAACAAAGAAAGTCAGAAAAAGGCAGGGCCACACTAGTTTGTTATATTTGAAGAAACATGACAATAAGCACTTAGTATTGAAAGAAACAGACATCAAGAGTTTCCAATTTGATTGTCCAAATATATCAAAGAACTTAGTGAAACAGATTTCACAAAGCAAGACATCACTGGATGTTCAAACATAAATGCATTTATTAATCATGAAGCAAAAAAACTATTCCCAAGAAACCCTGAGAAATCAAAACCATTACATTGATAACCAGCAAGTTCAAAATTATAATTCAGATCAGTAAAGTCTGAACATCACACTTGAAACAGTAAAAACCCGCATTAAGAGCAAACCAGACCAATTCAATCAAATACAATAAATAAAAAATCATATATACCTGCCGATTCAGCGTGGTAGGATCATGTCTAGCCCAGAACACATCAAGCAAAGTTTTGTAGCTACACACTTCAGGATCATATTGAACCCTGACAACCTCCAAGTGGTTTGAGGTCCCCGAACATACATCCTCATATCTTGGATTATGAAAACGGCCCTGGCTATAACCAACCTCTGTCTTGGTCACCCCAGACACCCTCTGGAAGGACAGCTCAACACCCCAAAAGCAGCCAGCACCAAACTGAGCAAATTGATGACCTGGAGCTGGTATGTCATCATCTGGTCCCCGAGCTGCGGTTGAATCCATGTTTTCTGTTGCCCTTGGGCTACCAAGCCCAACAAGTCTGCTTAACAAGTTCATGGATCGCTTGTTGACAGCAATATTTGGACAAGTTTGGGAGAAGAAGCAACAACACTTGACAGAAAATCTTGATAGTGATGGAAGGATCTTCGTTTTAGCAGGACTGGAGAGAGTAGAAGAAAGAAACAACAAGAAGGGAAGTGGATGTGGCAGTGCGCCGCTACTTGCTGCAACGAGTAGGAGTAAAGTAAGTACCCTTTTCTAGAAGAAATAACAAAATTAGAATACCCTTGTATAAATTGGGGGAAAGAATCCAAAGGTACCAAGGTAAACACCAACCACATATAACCAAAAGCTTAAAAATAAGAATGTAGTTTTGATCCAGAGTGTACTAATGAACCATATGGTGAAATATATTTAAAAAACTTTTACTGCAAGTGGAAGAAACTTAAACTACTACAATGCTGGTAAAGAAAAGTTTTTCACATTTACTGTTAACCAAATTTAAAATCTAAAAACAATTAATTCTCAGACAAAAGAAAGTTAGTGTGTAAAGGCTAGAATGAATGATTAATCACTTATTCACCAATGATTGCTAGGTAGGATAAAGCCACAAACTATTCTCCAACCAGCAATTTAAAATTCATAATCCAAAGAAACAAAAATGGAGACTCTAAGCTGACAGAGTGACAGGTTACATATAGCTATCATTAATTGTTGTAAAATCAATCTAAAACATTGAGGATACTAGAGAACTTTTAAAAAATAAATAAATGATGCTTGTATACACATGCATGCATGAAGTAGTATGTACATGCATATATGTACAAAAATGCTCCACAGCATGAATCCGATTTTGTACAACCTGTGTTTTTTAACGTGATTGATTGTTGTGTTTTCTCTCTCTCCAGCTATCAATTCAAAAGCACAGGTCCTGACTGGTTTGTTTCATTTTTCTTTAAAATTCATATGCACAAAGTCCATATCGTAAGGCATTGCTCATAGTCATATATGTATGTATCAGTAGTAACCACATGACAAACTCAAACAGATAGGAAGAAGAGCCTTTTGTATATGAACACAAAGGTCATCATCTATTCATGGTTTAATTACAAGGATTCAGTAGGTAAAGAAAAAGGATATTTATTGTAAAATTCTTCTTTTGTTTCTTATGCATTAGTAACCAAATTGAATGAAAATTACCAAAGTCCATGACTAAATTACTTTTTCAGAATTTCAAGAACCAACTTGACCTATAGTTGCCAAATTCAAGGACTAAATTTGATTTTTTCAATCGTCAAGAATCAAATTAACCAGTGATTAAATTTCAGGGACTAAAATGATGTTCCACACAAAATTTTATCATCCCAAACAGATAACTTGTCTAAAACATAATCTACATGCAAGCTGATATAAACTGAATACAAAATTGCAACAGAATCACTAAAATAATAATTGGAAATTATATACATATATATATATACTCAGAATTGATAATAGAATAGGAAATAGCCGAGACAAACCAATAAAAATGTAACATCAACCCCTTGAACAAATAGTTCCAATCCATCTCCATAAAAATAAAGACAATAAAATAATTAAAAATAAACCAAAAGAAAGAAACTTTAGCAGAAATTAAAATACCCACAATCCTTTTTTCCTGATTTTTTTCTCTCAGATTGAAGGCAACAAGGAAGGAAGAGCAATTAAAATCACGAAAGAAAAGGGTAATTGGAAAGGAGAAAGAAGAAGAAGAAAGCACTTACGCAGTGAAAGAGAGGAAATTGAAGAGTGAGAAGGGAACTGAGAAGTGAAGAAGAAGAAAGCAATGAGGGTTTGTGGAAGTTGGTTGGGTAATGAAAATGTTTCTTTAATATTCCCAAATAACAAAACCTCCAACCTCCACGCTCTAGTTTCTGAATTCTAGTGCCTCTACCTCAAATGACCAAAAGCCCAACACATTCTTCATTTAAAACCGCACAACAAGAGGGTAATCATGTCAATTCAATACGTCGGTACCTCAACTTTTACACCTAAACCGCGTATCCTTTTAAGAATGGTATTGTTTTAAAGTTTCAAAATTAATTTTTATATTCTTAAATATATTTTAAAAAAAATACATGATTAAAAAAATAAGATATGACATTTTTTATTAACTAACAACATATACAATCAAATAAGTAATTTCATTAAGCTATTAAAAAAGGTATAACGTATTTTATATTTGAATTGATACATATAAAAAATAGTTAAAATAATAAAAATGAAAATATAGTAGGGAAAATTATAAGAAAAATTAAATGTAAAATAATAGCTATTTTGGTATTTTGATGTCTGGAATTATAATAGATCAGTCAATTTTAGCATGCTGTAAATAATTATATTTATTAAATATATAGATAAAAGTTTGAATTGTGAATTTATGTATAAAAAGTTTTATTTAGAGAGATATATCTTAAAAATATTAATTTTAAACTTTCTGTTAAAGAATATCTTTAATAGACATCCAAAAATTTTCGGTAGAACTAATTTTTTAAAAACAAAGATTCAAGATATTGGTTTATAGTTAAAATATTGTTTTAAGAATGAGTTTGCGAAAAGAAAGTTATTTAAAAGGTAAGACAACTTTAAAATATAAATGTATATAGATCTTTTTTTTATAGTCTTATGTTTCTTCCGTTCTTTTTTTTATTGGAAAAATAAAAAATGTTTACTTTTTAAAAAAATTATTTAATATAGAATTTCTCACTAAAGTATGTTTTTTAAATCTAACTATTAAATACAATTACTCGCTATTGTAAGTATTTATGTTAAACTCTATAAATTTAAACAACAATAAATGTATAACTAAATAGTTATTGTTTTTTACATACTTCAAAATTATATATTATATTAATTTTAAAAATTTTATAGATATAATTTATTATATAATATTTTCTATTTCAACTATAAATTTTAAAATATAACTATCTTGTAAAAATTATAAACGACACAGTTGTATATATATATTACAATTAAATTAATATATTACCTATGATTTTACTTGTGGATCTGTTTGAAGAGGGAGGAAAAAGTATTTCTATACGTCTGAGATATGTAATCAAATTAGGTTAACTTACGTTTAGGTATAAAACATGTTTAAACTATTTAAATTTTTTGGTTCAATTTAAGGAATACTTTTATACAGTAATCTGAACTAAATCAATTCGACTATTATTGATTATTGAATTCGGACCGATTAAACGGTTCTACCACCTTTTAGAAAACTAAAAGAAAAACTTTTAAAATTGGAAAAACCCTAGAACAAAAAACATAAAAAATAAAATAAAGGCTTTGTCCAGAAGTTACAGCGAAGACACATGAAGGTCTAAAAACGAGGATTTGTCAAAGGTTTGAAGAGTTGATAACGTAGCAGTGACCGAAGTGGGAAGTGTATGAGTGATCACGGGTGAATTAAAGTGCAGATTCAGATTATTTTATTTTTAAAGTTCAAAATAATCTGAATCTGCTCAAAATAATCTAAATTTGCACTTTAAAAATTTGAGACCCAAAACAAACAATAATAGGTCTAATATTATTTAAACTAACTAATCTTTTTGCACTCGGATTAGGTTAGTTTAATTGGATTCTCGGATAGGTGCATATTGCTTACATCCTTAATCTATTTGTTTATGGGAAATATTAAAAATATATCCTTTTAAACAGATCTTTATTATTAGTTTATTTTTAAAAAAATTAAAAACAAATAACTTATAAAACAAGTATATTGATTTTAAAAAAATCAATTATAAAAAATATATTAAAATACGAATTCAAAAAAAAAATGTTATTAACATTTTCAATTTACTTGTAAGTCTAAGGTCATTTTATTTTATTTTTTCTCAATGATAGCCTTATGCTATTTCTTAAGTAATGATAGTGTTTTAGTATTAAAACTCCAATGGATTAAATGAAGAGAGATAAGTAAAAGTAAATAAAGGATATAATTAAAACTTTATAAATATTCATAAAAATAAAAGTATTAATTATATTTTAAATGTTACATCTCTTGTTTCAATGGATAGATAATAAAACAGAAGTAATAAATATTAACTTTTGCATCAAAATATTTGTGGGTGTGTTTTATTATAAAATACATCAAATAAATTTGATAATAATGAAACAATTAAATAATACATTTTATCAAGATAAAATGGAAATGATATTAATTGGTTTAGTTTCTTTAAAACAAACGAAATTTATTTAGTCAGTATAGTTAGTATAATCTTATATTATTTATTAATAAACCTTTTCAATATATATTTAATTTATTTTATTGTATTTTAAGTTTAAAATTAAAACATACATTCCTCAACATAATTTAATATGTTTAAATTATATTTACTTTCGTAATTTTCCTTTTAAGTTTTTTAAAATGTTATAAAAATATAAAAATATATATATAAACATTGTCTCAAGCTATTATGCATTTCTTCTGTTTTTTTTTGTCTATTATTAAAATTGATTGATACATTTGTTTGCATTAAAATTGTTATATAATTTAATGTTTGCGCATTAATCTCTTGATTTAAATTAATTATATTATTAAATTAATATCCTTATGAAAATTTAATATATAATAAAAAATAATAAACATTATATTAAACTTCTTAAGTAACAATTAAAAATATTTTTTTAAAATAATAAAGATAAAAAAGGAGAAAATAAATTTTACTCAAGTCTCAATAGTAGTTTTATTAATGTAAATGACAATTTTATTTAATGAAGTTCACATTAATTTATTTAATAGTAAAAGAGATGCTAAAATATTATCATAAAAAATATATAAAAATAATAAATGAATTATTATTAAAAATTATAATAAAAAACATATTTTTTTAATAAAAAATTTACATGTTCTTAAATATATATATATATATATATAATTTGAAAAATGAATTATCATTATTTTATGTTAAAAACAAAAATGAATTAGGTCTAGTCTACTAATCAGTATGGGCCAAAAAAACCCTTCTAAAAAAGAAAAAAAAATGATGAGAATTATGTTTTACGAAACTAGTGGGTGGCCCCTTTAAGGCTTTAAAATAGGCTGGATAAAGCCCAATTCATTCTCATTGGGTTTTACCAAAACAAAAACATCCTTGGGCTTTGCGTTTTTCAACACCTTTACTTTTCAGATCCTTCGTTTTTTTTTTAATTACACTCCTTTTTAAAAAATTTATTTTTCAGAATTTAAAATTTAAAAAATATTTTTATATTTTCAGAATTTAAAATTTAAATTCAAAAACATACTTTTACACTTTTGAAATTTAAATTCTAGAAACATGATCTTATATTCGTATAAAATATGCTTCGGAGTAAAAATTGTAAAAAAGATATTTTTTTTATATTTTTAAAATTTTAATTTTAAAATAATTATTTTATATATGTATAAGATATATTTCTGAAATTTAAATTTTGAAGTATATTTTTATATTTTTAAAACTTAAATTCTTAACACATATTTTATATATTTATAAAAGATTTAACTCTGAAAATAAAAATTATATAAAAGAGAAGAATGTGAAATTAATAATAAAGGAAGGTGTGAAAAGTAAAAAGCTTTTTTGAAATGAGTCAAATATATCGTTGGCTCTCTCCATGGAAGTAACTTTTTTCCCTCCTTTTTCGTTCTTATCCAAAGTCTGAACTTCCTTTACACAGTTTGAAATTGAATATTGGTACAAGAAAGATAGCAGAAAGAAAAAAAATAGTTTGCATGTGATGCATAGAAATTGCTGAATTAGTAGACTATTAAACTGCCAAAAAAAAAATTAATCCAAATTTGATTTTGGATAATTTTTTATTTTTAAAATTTTAATTTAAATATAAAACAAAACTTATATAAATAAAATAGTTTTTTTTTATATAAGAATACTTTTCATAAAAGTCAATTACGTTCGAATTAGACAAAATTATTATAAATAACAGAATCTCACTTTGCCTTTTGAATGCAGATATATTCTTAGAATTCAAACTGAGTTCAACAAAGTACTATGTTCGCCCAATAAGTATGACATAATTACATAGACAAGGCCTAGCCAATATCAATGTATGTAAAAACTATATACATAATAATAAACATTTTTTTTTTACACAGCTACTATTATTTTTATAGTTTTTTTTTTTAAAATTATTTTAATATTTTATAGAATTCAATTTTCTGGATTAGCAGATATATATTTTTTATAAATTTATCATTTAGTCAAATTTCCCTAATTATTGAACTGATGAAATTTATTATATATCCAGACAACAGTCATCAACGTAGATCGTCATCTCCAGCTTTCTGTGTTTAACAAGCAAGAAACATTGACGGTCAAGTAAAATATAGCAATTCAAGGATCACACACATTGACTATAAGATCAAAACAATGACCTTGAAATTTATTTTGTTTTTCTTGATTCATAAACACACATTTTAACATGAGAGATAAATTTAGATTTAGTAGCATAGGTTTATTTTATTTTGTTCTTTAATTAAAATTTAAAATTTATTTTAATGATTGATATTAATCTTTAATATTCATTGACTATCAATTTTTTTTTTAATTTTCATCGAGAAGATTTAAATTTTGTCTCATAAATATATATATTGTGACCCAATAGGTGGAGGCGGGATTTAATACTAATTAATTGATTAAGGGAAATTATGTATAAAGAATTTTATCACTCAATCGTTGTTACATGTTACATTGTAAATGGATGAAAAAACCTTACGTGTCTTGAATACTAGAAGATTGATTTTGCATGAATTTCACGTCACTGTATTTTCTAGATTTTCATCTTTGAAGGCTGAAGCAATATATTAGCATGACATATTTTCCAAAATAATTGTATCACTCCATTGAATAAGTCAAATCCTATCATAATGATCATTTCATTAAAAAAACAATTGCGTTCATCAATCAATACTAAATAATTGGAAAATTCAACGGCATGCTCAGGCAACCCAAAAAATATGTAATTAACATTCAAAGCTGAATTTCACTATCTTATCATTATTGTTCATTCTTATTATAACTTATCGATTTACTTTCTTGAGTTTCTTCGAGTTTATTGGAGCAAGGCTTATAATATGCCGCCACCTATTACTTTGATTATTCAAATTTGATTCAACCAAGCTTAATCTTTAACAAGAAAGTGGAATGATTCAACTTTAAACTCCACACACATTATGTACGATATTTACATAGATACAAACCTTGTTTGAAATGGTACATAACATTTGGAAGTTTATTGATGCAATTAAATAACATCTATCAACGACTATTAGTAACTTCGGAAGGTAAATGGAAACCAGAGCAAATAGACCCTAAATTTTTTCGCCCATTTGGTTAGTTTATTACCAAAGTCTTCATCAAAATGATATTTCATTCATTTAAACAAGAGTCAACAAAAGTTATCATATGAAGCCAAAATAGCCTATTTCATCATGACTTGGAAGTGCATGAGGGTAAGATTATGGTCAACATTCAACAAGTTTAAAAGCCAAATATGATGATGATCAATAAAGGCCATATGCAAATAGACACATGCGCTCAACATTAGCATGCTGAATGACTGCACGTATATATATATATATATATATATACCCCATTTACACTATGGTATAATAAAGGGGTTGGTGCCACGTGCAGATTCATCAATATTTGTGATCAAGCAAGTGGGGCATGATGTAACTTCAAAATTAATTTGTGGGTCACTTATAGAATAATTTGGTTTAATTTACAATGATATAAAATAGAGTTGGATTTTGTCACAAACATATAGGTTAACACAGTTCATTCTAATTTTTTTATAAAATAAATTGGGTTGAGTAATCAAGAGCAAAAAATGGTATGGCCTCTTCATATATAATTTCTCTAAGGACCGAACATTTGTTTTATTTTTAAGAGTGAATTTCATGTTCAAGAAACTTTGGGTGTATGATTATAGAATTTCGAATAGGTTATTAGTCAATTGTGGGGTTTTGGATGGTATACGATCTATTTATTTTTAAGTTAAAAATTCAATTAATTTCAATATAAAATATATCTTTTAAAATATATAATTTAAATTAATTTATATATATATATATATATCTTAAAAAAATTTAATATTTTAAATTAATTTTATACTAGTGGCAAGTAGCAAACTGGTCTGAAAAGAGCGATTTTGAGAATTAAAGTTGGGTGAAGGAGCTAGCCAACTTAGACTTACCCACTACTTTTCAAATGAACTATTTCGCGCTAACTTTTATTTTGGCAGTGTACAACTGTACAAGTTACAGTCTCCACATTAACCTTTCTTGTATTTCAATTTGGAATCATTTGCGGCAAACTAACATGAACAAATGATTTAAATTATTTATTTATTTTTTATGTTGAAGTTATTTTGAAAATAATGCTAGAAAAATTAATTACGATATATTAGAAGATCATATATATGATGAAGAAATTAAAAATGGTGTGGAATATTGGAATTGGCTGTTCTTGTTATGTGGAGCATTTGGAAGACTAAAATTGTGAGTCTTCAGCTGGAGTAACCCCATTAGTTGTATATTTTTCAAATCAATGTAATGAGTTTTTGGTTTTCCTTGTCATTTTTTAATTATATCATTTTTAGGCTGCTGCGCGCCATGTTTTATTTTTGTGCTATTAATTCATTGGAGCATTGGTTATTACCCAAATTGTCAATAAATTGTACATGTAATTTATTTATTTTTATATAAAATATACTTTTGGCATTGAATACATTTAATTTTAATCTTTCAAAAAAAAATTGGTTGATTTAATTATCATAAATTTAAACTTTTTTAATATAATCATTTATATCATCACTTATTAATCACAAACCATATAATTAAGTATAGATCACATATCGATTCAAAATTGTTGCTTAGGTGTTTGTCACAATACCACCTATTTTTTAAAAAATTTAAAATTTATAAAGATTTAAAATAACAAAATTTTTAGAAAATTAATACAAATTTAATTTTATAAATATCTTCGAACTTTAATTTGTTATAAATTATTAGGATTAATATGGTGATAAAAGATGAAATTTAGAGTAATTTTACATGAGAATATAAGTTTGAACTTCATATTTTTTTATTGCAAAAAAATTTAACTTTTTATTTATTTTATCAACATGGGATGACACACCAACAAATAAGAGAAAAATTAAAAAAAATAAAAATAAATACATGTAATCGATGAGTAAGGAGTAGAAAAGCAATTTTAGTTGGTTCTACTTGGAAAATTAGCAACTCTCTTCAACTGCAGTTCCTTTCCAAAACAAACTTGAACAAGCCAATATTTTCATAGCAATAAATGAAGTGGGTGGAAGAGCAAGGAAATAGTAAAAAAAGCAGTAGCTGAATTAAAATTTGGGAGTTCATCAATTTCATCTTCACATTAACTTAGTGCTACCACTCACCCCATGCAATCACCATTAATTAATTCCTTCAAGTACCGCTCGCCCATAGTTAAGCAAAATTAAATGCAAAATATATCTTTTAAAGAATTTAAACCCCTTTATTATTATTAAACAACATAATATGGTAACATTAAAGATAAAAATATATATTTGTTATCAATAAGAGAAAAAGCCAACACCACACGTACAACTAAGGCCTCAAAGTTTCATGATCCAACAGACAAGTGTGAATTAAAAATAACATATTCAGTACTCTGTGTAGACATGCTAATATATATATTGATTTCACTTTAATGATTTGATGGTAATATATTCCCATATTATTAAAATTAAAATTTATTGGAAAGATCAAAGTGCAACAAACTAAAATATTTTAAGAAAAGGTCTATTAATTTTTTTTTGGTAAAATATATTTTAGTCATTTAAAATTTTAATTTTAGTTTTTTATTTTTAAAACAATTTATTTTTATTATTTATTTTTAAAATAGACTATTTTAATCTTTAAAGTAATTAATGTTTAACATATAATATATATTAATGTTTGACATATAATAATAAAGAACTAAAAATAGTTTATTTAGAAGAATAAAATATCAAAATCAATCAATTTAAAAACAAAAAATCAAAATCAAAATTAAAAGACTAAAAAGATATTTTATTCTACTTTCTTTTATAATTTTTGTTACTTGTTTTGACACAAATACACATACACTGGCACTCACACACTCTATTAGTTTCTCATAATATATGCTTTCAATACAAGCCAAGGTTGATTTATATATAATAATAACAATAACATTTGTTTACATTAATTAATTTAAAATTATATATTTTCTCAAACCTATGGCAAGACACACTGCAGGGTATCATTTGAAATGAAATGAGACAGTTATTTTGTTAAAGTTCTTTTTGTCAGCCATTTCAACATGCCACCAATTACGATATATGAAAAGAATATTGAGTCAAAAGATAAAGTAAGTTTGCATGTTTGCTTTTCACCAACCCTTCCTTTCATAGATTTGGATGATAAAGTTAATGCAAACCACCATTGCTTTGCTTTACATATTCATCATTAATCCTTTATCTATATATAAAAAATATATTAACCAATATAGTAATATACTACACTGCAATATAGGTCCCACCATCCCTTTCTATTTACTAAATGTATAATTCTTCCATCTTTAGTATTACTTTTTTTAGTATTACTTTTTTAGTATTACTTCCATCTACGTTGCGGAGACAATAGTATGGATTACAGAGTCAAATTAATAATGTTTTCAAAGAAGAGCAGCTATATATGGCTGGAGAATACACAATATATATATATATATATATATATATATATATATATTTATTTATATATATTTATAAGGTGAGGTGAGTAATTAACCAACCGCACGTGAATTAATGAACAATAGCTACACATTTACTCAAAGATTCCTTTTGCTAATATGTGTTCACACCTATGAATTAATTTTTATGTCTTAAGATTGCTATTTAACTTGACCCTTTTCACACCTAACCTCCCCAATTTCCACCTTCACTATACCTGCTGCCTTGTAGATAAACTCTAGCCACACAAACTCTTATAAATTCATTGTCTCTGTGTTAATTAGATTGTATATAAACACATTCAATGTCAGTTCAAATGAAAGTTTCAAAATAAAAAACAATAAAAATATTGAAAAATGCCAATGTTGTAAGTGGATCCCTCACCCATAGTAAAAAATTATTTATTTTAAAATATATATAGAAATCATCAAAATAAGTTTTGATTTCGCAACAAAATTTTACCTATATATATGATACAAAAACTGAACTATTATCATCTTATTTTAAAAATATAACTAATTATCTTCAGAGGTGAGTAGATTTTGTGTTATTTATGCATTGTTAGAATCATATGGTAAAGGCACTGTATAAACATAAAAACTGGGAAGTTGAAAAATAAAACTAATAAAAAATTATTGCATGCAAAAAAAATTATTAACTGTATTTAAACGGTAACATTTCTGTTCAAACATACATATCATAAATTAGTGCATAATCCTGCATAACTTTCCTTTAATCTTTAAAACTAAACTAAAAATTATAATTTTTATACATCCAAAATACTTATACATATTTTTATATATTTTTTCTTAAAAATATTCTATTTAAAATTTATTAAATGATAAGAAGAAGAAATAAAAAAAAATATTGATCTATGTAAATATTACTCTAAGTTTATATTTTTCTTCTTTTTGTTAGATGAGAACGTGACTGATTTGTTACTTTGTGTGAAAATAGTAATATGTAGGCCATTAAAGAGCAGAGAACAATTTTGCTAAAAGAAAGGTAAATTGAAAAGGCGTGGAACAGCCGCCACTTTACATGGTGGGTTCCATTTGACTATCACTTTCCACGTAAGAATAGGAAAACACAATCTTCCAACATGGAATAAATGAACTCTGACTCATTCTCATCTTTCTCTTCCACCACCTTAATCTTTTCTCTCTTATATATTATCACACAACTCTCTCTCTCACACCCCAAAACCATACACATTTAACTCTTTCAAAATGGGAAATTGCTTGAAGCACCAATCATCCACCCAACACATAATTCATGATGCTTATGAGGGTGATGAATTGGAATTTTCCACACCTAAGGGTGATTTTGAAGGCACAAACAAAGGTGTCGCTTCTACAACAAAAACAATAACGGAGGTGAAGATAAAGATCACAAAGAAACAGTTAGAGGAATTGCTTAGCAAAGTAGATGTGAGAGAGTTGAAGGTGGATCAGGTTTTGTCCCATTTGATGAATCATAGTGGTGGTGGCTATCAACAACTTCAAAGACCTTGGAGACCTGCACTTCAAAGCATCCCTGAACTCAATTGAAGCTTGGTTATCAATTACTTTATATATGGGGTTCATGAAATAGAGAATTGGCCTATTGGGTCAATCCTGCTTCTTAATTGCTTTTATGGGTCAATATATCCCTGATTTGATGATTGAGGATTTTTGTCTTGTATTTTCTATACAAACAAATTGAAGGGTGTTTACACTTTCTGTTCTTTCTAGTTGTATATACAAAACAATTTAAGTACATCCTCCCTGTTTGTGCTACTTACTTCATTCCCTTTTCTTTTCTCTCTTTCTTTTTGTTAAATTCTCAGTTTTGATTGTCTCCTTTAGATTTTCTTGGTTGGGATCATATTATGTGTGGAAATAGAAGGGCTTGAATGTTGGGAGCTGAGATTGGTTTTTCCCCTTTTCTCTACTATGTACTGTGCTCTGCTCCATCTGGTGGAAGCCAGGGTGGCCATACCAATATAGCTTTTAGGATTTGCCTTCACAATTTGACTTTTTAGTTCCAAAAGGCAGAAGCATTTGGATTTTTGCCTAAATTTTGGAGTTAATTGTTCCTTAAATTGCGTCTTTTAGACTCCAAATGTTGGATTACCAATATCTATCTACATGGATTTCATTAAGCGATTTCACTTTAGTTAATTACTTTTTCATAATTAATTCATAGTTTGTAAATTATTCTTCTCTTAAAATATTTTTGAAATTATTAGATGAACGTTTGGTTTTAGAAAAAAATATTTTTTATTTTTATTTATTAAAGTTTTTATAACTTATTTTTATTCTATTTTATATTTTTAAAATTTTAAATCAGAAATAATAAAAATAAAAAATTAATATTTTTTAACACCATCTTATTTTTTTATTTTAGATTTATATATACGAATGAGTTTTTTTTATGTACTAATAGTAACTTGTATAATCATTTCTTTCTTTTTAATAGAATTCTCATTTTTATGTTAACAGTTTTAATTTTGTAATTTATTATATAATAATTATTTACTTTCTTAGCAATACTCATAAATTATCAATCTTTTATTATTGTAATTGACTTGAACTTGCTTTTCAAATTTCTATTAATAGATCTTTAAGATATATAAATTAAGGTGAGTTTGTTCTTTAAAAATATTTTTTATTTTTAAAATGTTATACATAAAATATTAAAATAACTATGTCATGTATAATTCTAGAAATATAGTATGCAGTGGTAATATTTATTTTAAATTATATTTCTAATAAATCTCATTACCTATTTTAAATTTAGATTTTAAGATTCACGTACTTAATTTTGCAATGTTTCAATTGTATCAAATTCCTCTACTTTTTGGATTAATTTTTTGCAATTCTCTTATAACATAACGTAATATTTTATGTTTCAAATACTAAGTAATCTTATGATTTATCACTGTAATAAATAAATAAGATGTTATTATTAATTTTCATATATATATATATATATATATATATATATATATATATATATAATATGACATTCTAATATTACTGTATTTGTATTATCTTTGAAAAAGTTCAACATTCTACAACGTTTTCAATACTACCTACATATATGTACACGAAAAATAGTAAGAAATACTAAGAATCCGGATGACAGAACATATATGAAGTTTAATTACGTTTACGGATTGTTTAATTGAAAATATGTATTTTGATTTCTTAAAATTTTTTAGTCAATTAAATTTCTTTATTTTTAAATTATATAAATTTAATCTTTCATTCATTTTATTTTATATAAAATTTTTAAATTTATTTTTATTCAAATTTAGAAGGAAAATATTTATAATAAAATTAGATCACAAAATATTTTTTAAAGTTAAAAATAAGAATTTAGCAAAAAATTTGACAAAATTTAAATATTTTATTAATCGTGATATTAAGTTTCAACAGATAAATTTTGATGTTTTTTGGGTTAAAATTTAATATTTTGGTTGATGAATTTTAAGTAAAAGATAACTTAATTGATTAAATTTTTTATATTTTAAGCAAAAAATAAAAATATAGAAGTTTTAGGTTAAAAAAAGAATGAAAGATAAAATTTGTTAAAATTTATAAGAAAATAACTTGAAATAACTTTAAAAGATTAAAATTGCATATAATCCAAACAAGAGAGACAAAAAAAAAAGCAATAAAGACATTTAATTGCATTTTTGTTTTTTCTAATTTAGATTACGTGTGATTTTGTTCTTTTAATTTTTTTAGTCAACTAAGTTCCTCTTATTTAAAATTAAATAAATTTAATCTTGCACCGACTTTTATCTACCTAATATTTACAGTTTTATTTTCAACTTAAAATTATTATAAATTAAATTTATTAAATTATTTTCTACCAAGATATCAAATTATAACCAAAATAAAAAACATATATGTAAAATATCAAATTAATACCTAAAAACTTCAACCATTCCGTGAATGATAAATGTAACCTCATACTTCAACAATTTTCTCAAACTCCAATCTCATTTCTTACCAACTTTTTAAAATTTATCATTTTTTACTAAATTTTCTAATTCTAACGTTTAAACTTACTTCATATCTCAAATCTATCAGAAACATGTAAATATCTCGATAAAAAATAATAATTTGAAAACAAAATAATAAATATATTAAATTTGCTAAATTTTAAAATTGAACAATTTTTAATTAACTAAAAAAAACTAAAGTCATACCAAGTCCAAATAAAAGAAATTAACAGTATATATATATATATATATATATATATATATATATATATATATTAAATTCTACTAACTAATCTGAGACCTGTTCCCCTAAAAATTTGTAAACTTTTACCACTTCACACAATAACATGTAGTTCGGTGTTCTATAAAACACGGTGGATTGTTGTACGAATTTTGATTATTATATATTATTATGTTTAAATTTTAGCATTTACATTAATTTAATAATTTTATATAAAATAAAAATTTATTAATTTAATTATTAAATTATATTATAATATTTAATAAATTATATATTAAATTTTAAAAAAAATTATATATATTATTTAACTATTAATATCTATATATATTTAAATAATATATAAACTATTAAAATAAAATATTTATTAATTTTTATTTTATATAAAGTTTGATATATATGATATCTTAGATATTATAAAATAATTTAATAGTTAAATTAATAAATTTTATATTTTATATAAAATTATTAAATTAAGATAAATACTAAAATTTAACTATAATATTAATGAATCTGATCTATATTTTAATATTATATATATATATATATATTTTGTCATACTTTTATATATACAAAATATTTTTTCCTGAACATGTTGGAAAAAGCTTGGTATTGATGTAACTGGGTTGGTTCCTTAATGAAATGGACGTGACTGCATTTGGAGATTGGGCCAACTGCTACAATTATACATCAGAGAGACTCTGCAATCTCAATTAATACTTTGCATTTGGCTACTTAGACTTGTTGTGACTTTATACACAACTAATGTTAGGTCTGGAATACCAAGTCAGCAATATTGCATACCATCTCGGAATTTCAATTAAAAACGTGTCATGAATAACTGACACGCTCGTCGCAAACGTGTAAAAATAATTTCCAGATTTCCCCCAAACTATTGGTATAGTATAAGGTGCAACCTAGGTCATCTCCCAAAGACCATTTCAGATTCTTAAGCAAATAAGGAGAAAATTAGAACAAGGAGGTTTTTGTAAAGATGTGATATCAAATGCTAAATACAAAATACAGAATGAAATTAATTTCACTTAACAATTATCAATTCAAGGAATTCAGAGGCTATTTTCATAACTAATCATTGATCACTAAAATCATGCATTGTGTTTATCAACCTAGGATCATCTGGAACCCCTAGAATGATCCTTGAATTCTCTACTGAGAAACCTCTCAGAATTTAATTGATTACGATCAACAAGATTTAGTAACCACTTAATCTTTTATCTAAACCAATTTTACAATCAGAATTCAGTTGAAGTAAGTAATAAAATGAAAACCTTCAATTCAATTACTTAATTTCTACTCTTCAAACTTTTGGAAAATGATTTACCAATCAAAAACCAATTATAAATCAATTATACATTAACCAAAATACGTCAACCGATCAAACTTTGATTAAAGAATAAAATTGAAGAATATAGTGAAGCAGAGTAGAAACCACTTAATATGCACGTAAATAAAGATCAAGACCTCAAAGTTAAAATGAAAATAGCTTGAATCCTTGAATTGAAACTACAAACCTAGCATTCCATGAAGGAGGCAAACTAACAACAAAGAAAGAGGCAAACTAACAACAAATAAATCCTAAGCCTTCCATGTAGGAGGCAACTAACAACAAATAAATCCTAAGCCTTCCATGTAGGAGGCAACTAACAATAAAGAAAACATAAGCCTTCCATGTAGGAGGCAAACTAACAAGAAAGAAAACATAAGTCTTCCATGAAGGAGACAAAACTAACAAGAAAGAAACAAAGAGAGAAAGAAAGAAAGAAAATGGTATTGGAGTTAATCTCCAAAATGGTGTGTGTCTCCTCTTGCAAACCCTTCTATTTATAGAGGATTTTTGAGGCATCATCTTCAGAAAGTCACCAACTAGGATATTACTTTTCTACCATTTTCTTGCTTTCACATGGGCTTTATTGAAATTGCAAAACACTTTTGAATTTTTGCCACCAATGAGCACAACAATTTTGACTTTCTTGCACCGCAATTTCGGATGTTCACATGTCCGAATTAGAGCTTGACTTCTGAACAAAAGTTGTAGCCCTGGATCTTAGCTGTCCAACAAAGTTGATTTCATCTCAATATGACTTCTATATCTCAAGATATGGCCGGATCTTTGCACACTGTTCAAATTCCACGTCAGCAACACTATCTCATCTTTTGAGATAATTTCGGAGTCCTAAACATCCCATTTAGAATCTGCTCTTGCTTTGTAACTATGGACACTTCTTTAAGCTTTCATTTAAGACAGATTTCATGATTTTTGGATGTCTACAACTCCTATTATGCTCAAAATACTATAATAGTGTCATTTTAATCAGGTAAGCAAAGAAATTCAATTAAACTTCATATGAACCCAAACTCATAAAATATGACAAAGATCACTTAATTGAACATATAAGAAGTCTTAATGAGATAAAAGTGAGAGATAATTATTTATGAAATCTATGCTTATCAATAACTCAATTTTGCTTTTATTACAAAATTTATGTGACTACTAATTTAAATTTATTCACCATTGCGTTGATCAATGAAGAATTAATGTTTAATGTATAGATTGGTACACATAATTCAACACCAAGTCTAGTACACAAAATATATGCATGCTGCCCTTTCCGCTCAAATTGGTACTTGTGACAAATAAAGAAAGAGTAAACAATATTTACTCATTCTATTATATTAGTCTTTAAATCTTCATAAATATCATATTGTGTTTTCCAATGTTGATACATATCAGTTATGTTAGTTTCTACAATTGCCTAAAAGATAGTTAATGTTAGCGGAGTAACCAATTTGATATATAGTGTTGTCTAAGATTTTAGTATATAGCTAATTAATTTGTAAAATAAGTTAAATAACTTTCAAAATCTGTCAAATTAGATTCTATTAAAAAAAAGTTAAATCTAATTCCACCCCATTTGGATACAAATTCCTCCCTTAAGTTGATCCCTCTTGTAGATTTGAAGTTGACATCTTCATATTTCACTAACCTTAATATCTCTCCAGTATATGAGGAAGATGATCTTTATTAAAAAAAATGATTTATTTACATGACAAAATTATCATACACTTATTTATATTCTAAATTTAAAAATTAATAATTTTTCTGTTCTTTTGATAAAATAAATATAATTTATTTTATTATGTATGATAATTACTTTGCATTAGAAATCAACAAATATCTAGCATCATTAAACTTAGACATCTCTAATAAAAATCTAACATTTTGTCCAAATAAAACAATAAGACAATTTTTTTTCTTTTTATCCTAAGCTTTTAACTCATTATTCCCTAAGCTTATCAAATTTTATTGTTTTCTAAATAAAAAAAAAAAGTAAACATCCACTCAATATTGAATACATTTCAGTATATCCAATTCCTAACCGGTCAATCCAAAAACTGTCATATTTTTTTTTTTTTTGAAAACCACCATAATATTTTCTAAAACTGTAAAAAAAAGATATATGTGGACGTTTGTTATTGTATATATGTATTTATATTATTTTTTCTAAATTTTTGGATGACGGTATAAAATATGATCTTCACCGTTTAATGGAGGACATGCCCACTTGTAGCAGCTTGTAAAACCATGTTTCTTGCAACAGTGATGGTATCCAATCTAAAAAAATATAATGAAAATGATTCAAATATAATATAGAATATAAATTAAAGAAGGAAATAAGTCAGAACTGGAATGTCTTCAAGGATGGGTTCCACAAGGATGCATACACAAAAGCAAGACAATTAGCAACTAAAGGTTACCAGAATAAATTAAAAGTGTGATGCAAGGGGGCAAGTAATTTTGTCTTAGTAGTCTAGTATATTTTTTTATTTAGTTTTTAATATGATGTTGAATAACTACGAAATAAAGTAAGGACGCAATAAAGATGGGAAAATGCATCCTTAGAGTGAAAAGAGCAACAACTACAAAATACTATCTATATATCTAATGATAATTATGGAACAATGCAATCATAATATGAGAAATATATATATGATAAAATTACTTTTAAGAAAAGCTTGAAAAATAAATAATAAATATATTTAATAATAAATTTTAATTTGAAATGTTTTGTTCTACTTTTTATTTTAGAAAGTTGCTTTTGACATCTTTTATTTTATTTTTTATATTTTTTTATGTAAAAAAATAAAATTATTTTATAAATAGATAATTTTTTAAAAATGTAATTTTGAAAAATTTAATTTTTTTTTTAAAAACACATATTCAAAAGATAAATTTTATTATATTCATTAAATTTAGAAAAGTATATTTAAAAAGTTTTAAATATGTTATTTCGAAAGATGGTATAGAAAGAATGTGGATATATATATATACTAAAAATACGCTTATTAGATAAATTTTTGAAAATGCATATTTAAAATTTTTTTTTGAAATAGATTTAATTACTTTTTGGATAATTATTTTTAAAAATTTATTAAATCTATTTTTGAAAGTTTAATTCATTTTAAAAAATTATTTTAAAAAATTTATTAAATCTATTTAAAAAAAATAGAAAAAAAATAGTTTTGATTTTTAATTTTAACAAAAATAAAAAAATGTAAAAAAAAAAAAAAGAAAAGATGAAAAAACTAACTCCCTTATTTTACCTTGAAACTCCGAGAGGAATTGCTCACTCAAATTGCTTCCTTGCATCACATTGTCTAAATATACAGGGGGAGTTGCTTTGGATAAATTGACATTACATAACAATTTGAAATAGATAAAGTTCACTAGGAAGGGAGAAAAAAATATCTTAATATTTATCCAATTCTATATAAAATTGGGTATTGCTCCAAGGAATTGATTGTGACAAATCCAAGTGTATTGAAGAGGGAGAGCCACAAACAAAAGTTAATAATGATAAAGATATAAGATCAATCATAAGCCTTCAAAGGTTCAACAGATTGCTTGTTATAGTCTCTATATTCAAATGGTCCTAGTCAATCTTATTCTTCTAACTAAGGTTGAAATTTCAACATAATATAGAGACAGCCTATGACTCGTCAATTTCAATAACAATACATGTCTAACTTAGTAAAAGCAAGCTTACACATGATTCAATGTTGTATGCCTAACAAATGTTGCAGGTAACTCTCCAATGATATTGTTGAAGGTTAGAAGCCTAAAAGAACATCAAATAATATCAATTGATGGCATACTCTCTATGCACCAAATGATCAACAATACATTACAAACAAAATTTCAGACATTTATATCAATTAGCCCAATTAAAAATGATACAGAGACTATTTTGAAAAAGGGGTTACAATATTTTAATCTGGGTAAGATTCCCAAGCTTCATATGAAGATTTTCAATCTTTGGGTAAAATTATATTTTATAAATTATATTATACTTAATTTTATTATAACATGTTAGAGAATATATTCTCCATTTATGAAAGAGTCAATTTTTTATCCAATTGCAATGGATTAATTCATAAGAAACAAAATTCAAATTGAACTTAAAAATAACAGATTTCTCAATATTACGTATGCCAATACAAATAGTATTAATGAATCTACATCTTCTTTAAACCAAAATATAATTATACCAAATGTTTATATAATCAGTAAAACTCATATTCATAGGATGAAAGCTTCATAAAAACTAAAACTTCAACATATCAAAATTGAACCTTGGGTAAAAGGTTACGTCAAATCACAACATATTTACAAAATAAAGAATCTAATCATAAATCAAATTAGAAAACAGAAATATTTTTAGGATGAAAAATTAAAAGATAAAATAGTTAAATAGAATTTCATAGTTATGATGCTGATCTCAAGTGCTGTTCCTTTGTTATATTGAGTAGCAAAATGGCTCCAATTCATCTATAGCTGCCTGGTCTATCATCTATGGTTGTTGCGGTTGCAACCATAAGCATTAGTTCAGTTTATGGAACAAAAACTACATAAACAATTTGAAAAAAGAGAATTACATAAAATTGAGAATCTACAAAGATGTTTCATAATAAATGGTCTGCCAATTGCTGAACTACCCAATGTACATAATGACATTTATTAAACTAGTAACCATAAATAAAAATGTTTATATTTTAATCAAGATTTATACGTTAAAGTTCATATAGATAAGGTCTTTTTTCTTATTTGCTTGTATACAAGCTTATAATACATCTATATACATAAAGCTTAAAAACTTTTCTATTAAGCAATGTAAAACTTAAGTCTTTTGAAGTATAAGCTTTTTCCAACAAAAACATCAAGAAACTATGGCATTTACAGAGTTTGTCTTGCCAAATGCCAGCAAAGGTGCTAACTTCTTACATGATATTAGTGATAAAGTTGGCCCTTAATTTCAATTGGGATCTCAATCAAGTTTGCATTCTAACATCTATCAAAATCATGAGTTGAATCACTGCCTGACCAATCATCCACAGTTTATAATTAATAGTAACACAATCATAACATCAACAACATATGGAAAGAACCTTGGTTTGTTCAAACACAACCATTAATTTTGTAATCTGTACATGACAGAATTGAACCACTTCCTTTCTAGTTTCGCTTCATCTTTTAAAATAAGTACTTTTTGTTTATGCAATATGATAATATAACAATTACATTTTTCTTTTCTCTCATGATAATTAGAATCTCATGGATCAAAAATTAAAAACGGCCTATACTGGAACATGATTTCCCCCGTCATAGTGGATAAGTTATGGAAAACTAATTAGAAAATTAAATGCAGAAAGCTAAGGCATTAAGAGATGTTATCCTCTATTAATGTTTTTCATCACAAAATGATTTGGTGATTGAGCTCATATATCTTTTACTTGTGTGGAATCTAGTGGTTCTGACATTTAGTTTTATGATGCCTGTGTGGTTTATCGACACTACATAACACAGTTCATGGACCTATCTATATGCTTTCAGATATAAATGAGAAAATGAGAGAACTCTCATACAACTCAATTACATTATCAATATAAGTTCTTTTAGACATTTGCTACCTATCTTTATCCCCTGCACTTTAAACCAGCAGAGCATACACTTGCATGTTCTTAATCATAGGACAATGATTATCTTGCTTCATGTTAATGTAATTACTTACTTTTACTACAGGCATTATTCTCTTTTTAAGAAAGAATATGCTTGATAATTAAGATGAAACAATTTGTGCTAAATAACATTATCCTTCTGTTCTTAGACAACATGTTGAATGACAAAACAAAGAACACAAACAGAAATCTATCTGTATATATAAGTAATAATTTTTAAAATAAAAAAGAAGAAGAAATTTGTATCAATTATTTTAAAAAAATTAAAAAATAACAAATAATTTTTCATTTCTTACAACCCAGAAAAGTAACAAATAGATTAGAACCATATGATCAAGAAATAAGAGATGCCAAAAAAAGTAACAAATAGTCTTTCATTTCCTCCAACCCAAAACGCTAGAATGCAAGATCAAGCATAAATCTGGTCAATGGCAAAAGGGCTTCTGTAGTAATGGAAGGTTGAAAGAAGGATGGCAAGGGCATGAACATGGTTGAAACTAACACTGAATTGTTCTTGCAGCATTCTGTCCATTCTGTCCAAGTACGACAGATTCATGGAGAAAGAGAGAGGTTAATGGCACTTGGAGAGTGGATGTAATAGAATCACTCTCTAAGTTGAAAATTTCATGTAACCCCGCTTTAAATACTACTTGAAGAGCAGTTATGTAGCAACCGTTTTCTAAGCACCTTTTGAAGAACAATTCTGCTGCAACTGCTCTCCACATGATCATTTCCAAAGTATAAAAAATGTAGTCTCTAAAGCTTAGGTGCACAAAAGAATGGTTCTTTGCTTCTTTGTCAATCTTCTTCACAGTTAGTTATTAAATAAGCACCAATTCATATTACTTTTGATTTCATTATGGCAAAAATTAGTACCATTTATTTATTTGGAAACTTTACTAATTTGGAGGTTACATCTATCTTTCTCTATCCTAAATCATTCCATTGCAGAAGTTGAGATGTGTTTGTTGTAAAAGACCTGGTTTTTGCTGATAAAAAAAAAATTCCCATGTTCTGTATTAATGGCATTTGCATAGTCACTTGTCACTTATGAAATATTCAATGAGCAAATTAACTTCTAATAAAATAATAGAGTTGATCCATCATAAAAATTTCCTTATCTTTATTCATTTAAATTTGCTATTCCATATGAGTTTTCCACCTCATTATAGTTGTGCTAAGTTATGAACATTCCCTTATAATAGTTATGATTCTTTGATGCTAAACTGAGATAATAGTAATTGTGAATGATAGGGACAATTGTCTAGAACCAAAATGAAGTGTTTCGATCCTTTGCAACAGCACCTTATAAGAACTAAGATTTTTAATTTTTTGTCTGTGATAGGGATTGATTTAACAAATCTGAATCATATTTGGATTGTCTTACACGTCAATTGTACACTAAGATGTCACTTGGCACTTCCCATGTCAAAATCAATAGTTTTGCTAATATTAAATGTTATGTGTATTCAATGTTATATATGTTAGTATTTAATGTTATATTTATTAAATGTAAGTGATTTTACGTATATTAATAAAATTTGATTACATGTTAATATTTAATATTATATGTCATATTAAGAATGCGTTTAGTAGTTAGAATAAGTTATCTTAAATTTATTTTATTCTATTTTTAATATTTATAGAATTAACATATAATACATATATTAATGATGATAAAATATATAGAATATTAATATATGTATTATATGTTGACTCTACAAACATAAAAAATAAATTAAAATAGTCAATATTCTAATCTTTCAACAGATCTTTGATGCAATACTTTTATTAAATTGATTATATTACGTGTAATACATGTCACATTAAATATAATTATACAATCAAATCGTACTTATATATGTAAAATCAATCATATTAAATATATATATATATATATATATATATAAAACATTAAATACTAACATACATAACATTGAATACACGGAACATTAAATATTTGTATATAATGATGATAAAATAATGATGATAAAAAAATACTTATATGCAGTCAAATTTTATTCATACAAAAAATTATTATATTGAATACATGTACCTTAAATATTTTATTTATTTATTTTGTTCAATAATAATTAAATTAATGATTTTTATCAAAAAAATATTTATCTAATAAATATGTTATAATTAAAAAATATAACATTTGACTATATTATTAACATTTATTGTAATATTTTTCAATTAAATTTATTATATTAGATTTAATACATGTAGCGTTAAGTATTAATATCCAGCTAATTTTATATATATGTATATATAACAATTTTGTTTGGTAAAGTAATATTTTTCAATAGTTTGTAACCTTTTTAAAGATGTCACTGGTGTTTTTTTTATTCCATACTTTTATTTATAATTATAATGCATTCCAGATACTTGCTTTTTATATTTGTGAAATGTTATTTTTAATTATTATTTTGTTTATTTTAATTAATTTTTATTTTTATTGATAAAAAAGTAAATATTATAAAAAATAAGTATTTTTAAAATAAATATTAATTAAATTTTTATTTATAAAAAGAAAAAATATTATTTTAAAGATATAAAAGATAATTTAATTAATATTTTATAAAAAATTTAATAACAACCGCTAGATCTAAAATATATGATAACATTATTATAAAGATTTATAGGTTTATTGTGATTACAAAATTTAATAATTTTTTAAATTAAAAATAAAATAAAATTTTAAAATTTGGTTTAAAATTAAAAATAAAATATTTTAAACATATTTTTAATACACTCAAATTTTAAAACTACATTTTTTTTATTAAATACTATTTTTAATTTTTAAATATTTTTATTTTTAAATTTACTAACTCCATCACTGCTAAATCATAATAATAATAATAATAATAATAACATATTTTTCTTATTTCAACAAAATTTAATTTAATTTTTACATAATAAAAACAAAATAAATAATATTATTTAGTATATAAATTATATTTAATTTATAATATTATAATTTAATTTTATATTATATAATTATTTATTATATAATATAATAATATATAAAATTATTTATTTTAAATATTAATAATTAAATAATATCTAAAATAAAAATTTATATAATTATATAATATTTTTTATATTATAACTATTATATCATTATTATTTTCTTATTAACTCTATTTTTACTTTTACTGTTATTAGTATAATAATAATAATAATAATAATAATTTCATTTATTATTTTAAACTAATTTAATAATTTATTTATTTTTTATAAATTCAAAAATAAATGATATAATTTAGTATATTAAAATTATATTTAATTTATAGTATTATAATATAATTTTATGTTATATAAAATTTTATAATATATTATATAATTTTTCATAACATTATATATATTATTTCATTTAAAATAAATATTAAATAATATAAAAATATTATAATAATAATATATAAATTATTTATTTTATATATCAATTATTAAAAAATATATAAAATATAAATTTATTTATTATATTAATATTATTTATATTATAATTATTATTATAATAATTATCATCACAGTTATAATAGTAATAATTTATTTTTTTATTATATTAAAAAATTAAATTTTCTATTTATCTAATTTGTATACTTTAAAAATAAATAATATTACGTTATATAAATTATATTAAATTTATAATATTATAATATAATTTTATATTATATAATTATTTATTATACAATGTTATAATATATATTATTTTTATATAAAATAAATACTAAATAATATAAAATAATATAATAATAACGTATATAAAATTTTATATCTTGAATTTTAATAATTAAATAATATATAAAATATAAATTATATAATTATATAATATTTTTAATATTATAATTATCACATTATTATTATTATATTTATAAATTTTTTTTTTATTTTTTTATCATTATTATCAGTTATAATTATTATTATTATTATAATAATAATATTTAATATATTATTTTTAAAATTTTAAATTTTTATTATTTTGGTATAATTTAATTTTTTCAATTAATATTTTTATTTATATATTTTATTTATAAATTTATAATAAAGTGATATAATAGAATTACTTAATTTATTTTTACAATAATTTTTAAGAATTAAAAATAAAAAACAAAAACTTATTTTAACTTTTAAAATTTTTAAAACTGAAAACTAGAAATTACTCTGAGCCTTAATTATTCTTAGAATGTATAAAATGAAAAATATTGTATATAGTTAGTTGTATATAGAACTTTTAAATATTAAATTTATTGATAATTAAAATTGACTACATGTTAAAATATTTAATTAAATAATTTAATTTATATTTTAAATTTAAATAATAATTAATTAGATATAATCATATAATCAATTTAATAATATAATAATTATTAAATATAATATAATACAGATAATTTTAAATTTAAATCAGTTTAATTAAGGACTAAAATAAAAATCAATAATAAAAAAACAATTTTAAGTCATATCTAGTTGTCATGATATAGTAATAATAATAATAAATCACGCGGTTTAATTTTGATAATAAAAAAATATTCAAAATTAGTAATTAATAATTAATTACCAAAATTTAAAATAAATATTCAGAAAATCATAAATATATACGTGTGACTCGTTCTCTCTCATCTCCTCCTCCCCTATCTTTAAATATCTTCCAAGTTCCATCTCTCTCCTATATATCTTCAAAAACCTCATCAAGGAACCTTATTAGTTATTTCTCTTTCTCTCTCTCTCTCTCTCAATGGGAAACTGTTTGATGCAGCAATCATCGAGCAAATACAGCACACAAGACTGGGATATTAACGCAACTGAGGGTGGTTTTGTGGTGAGCAATAAAGAAGGTGGTTCTTCCACAACGGGTGTGAAAATAAACATGACAAAGAATGAGTTAAAGGAGTTGCTTAGCAAAATGGACGTGAGAGAGGATATTGACGCTGCTGAGGGTGGGAGCAATTCAAAAGAGGTCAAAATAAAGATCACAAACAAACAGTTAAAGGAGTTGCTTAGCAAAATCCACGGAAGCGAGTTAAACTTGGAGCAGCTTCATTCCCATTTCATTAACCATACTACTACGCATGCTCTTCCAACCATCCCTGAAATTGATTAATTTCTCTTTTCTCTAAGCTTAGTTAATTACTTTTTAATTATTTATGGACTTCATCAAAAACACGCAATTTCCCTATTGCCCAATCTTTCTTCTTGCTTGCGTTCATAAGGATTTCTCTGCTATATTATTAATAATTCATTTTTTATTTAATTTGTGGATTAGAATTTAATTATTTAGAATATGTAAATTATTTTATAGATTTTTTTTACAAAAATTTAAATTTAGTATTAATTTCAATAAAGTATTATATATCATTTTTATAAAAAATATTTTATATAAGAATATTAAAATTATATTTTATAAAATATTAAAGATAACATAATATATGATAATAAAAATAAAGGAAACGGTTATTCTATCTTGATCGCATCTTATCTAATATTATTTCTTTAAAAATTTGAACTATATCCTAATAAAATTAAAATAATAAAATAAATTATCATATTTTGTTATTTGATAAATATTATATTCTCTTATTCTTACTTCCAAATAAATTCTAGATTATCTTTATTTTTAGAAATATGAAGTAATATTAACCGGGTAATTAGCGTTCAAACTTGAAAAAAAAATTGCCAATGACCCTACGTACATACATATCATTAAGCGGTGATTAGCGTTTAAACATTTTATTTTGCTAATGGCCTGACTTTCAACATACTTAAAAAACATTCGATTTTGATTTCTAATAAATGTCAATACTCATTTTTAATTTAGATTTCCAAATTCCTTTCTGTTTTTGCAGTTTTTTAAATTATATCAAACTCTATTCTTTCCATTTGAATCCTCTTATAGCATGACGTAATATTTTGTATGTTTCAAAATCTAGACTTATCAATACAATAGATAACAAGACGCCATTCACAAAATCCTTTCATCTTACTGTTCTAATTTATCATATATATATATATATATATATATATATATATATATATAACTTATGTATAGATTGTTACTATTTAATAATTTTTATAAATTTTGTTAATCTTATAAAATATGTAACATGACTTTTTATATTAATTTAAAATTTCATATAACTTAACTTTCTCTATTTTATATTTAATATAATTCTTTAATGCTAGTTTATATTTTTATTATCTTATTTAAAAATTATATATTTAATTACAGTTAAACCATAAATGATAAATTTTGTTGGTTGAATTACTTGACTATTTTTAAAAACATAGGATGATGATTAACAAGGCTAATTAGTCCCTTTCTTTAACTCTTTTATAAGAAAAAAGTGAATAATAATAATAATGTATAAAATATTAAGAAAAATTGAAAAATGAATTTCCCTGAAAAAGGATAGAAGGAAAAAAATTCTTTTTAATTTTAAAAAAATATTTATAAAAGTAATAAAATAAAATATTTTATTTCATATATTTTATTAAATCATGAATTTGAAAATATTTATTAAAAATAAAAATGTATCCGTTTCTTTCTTTCTTTTTAAAATTCAATTTTTAATATTTTTTAAAAGTTGTTTGAAAATGGGAATTTTAAAAAGGAAGGAAGAGAAGAATAAATAATTTTAAATAAATATATTTTAATTTTATAATATTTGAAATAAAATATATAAAAACTAATAAATTAGTATAATCTTAATATATTTATTAATTATTTATCATCATAAATAATATAAATTTTTGTAATTTTTTAATAAAAATGTCATCTCCTTAATTTTTCTTTTAAAACATTCTAAAAAAATTAATTTTTTTTTAATAGAATCAAAGAAAAATAGAATGATAAATTTTTTATTTTAATTAAATATTTTTTACTTTGATAATTTTTAAAACAATAAATTCACATGAAACCAGATATTCATCAATTATTTATTATTAAAAAATATAAAACTCTACTAATTTCAAAAAAAATATATATTTTTTTAAAATCTTTTTCTTTAATGATCCTTTAAAATACTTTGACTCTTGACACAACAATATGTACCGGGTAGTCAATAAACACGGTGGAATTGTGAGGGGGCGAAGCTGCATTGCACAGTGCAGTAGCAGATTTGAACATTTCCATGTCATCGAGCATGGCCAGATGTTTGGATTTAACGATATTACTTTCCCAATGAAATAAACGTGACTAAATTAGGGGATTGGGACCAACAGCTCCGTTAATAGCACAAAACAGATTTTCTAATTGGCTCAACTTCTGCATATGACTTTTTTGTCTGCTTATTTTATTTTTAGAGAATTAGTTTTTTATATTTTATAATCTAATCTATTAATAAAATATGTAGTTAAACTAATTGATATATATTTTAAAATATTAATAATTAAAAAGTAATTATATTAAAGTTAATTCTATATAATTTTAATTTAATTGGAGTATAAAACTGAGTTTAAAATTTTTTATTTTTTTAAATTAATATTTTTTTATTCAAATATAATAAAAAATTTAATACACCCATCTTTTTCTGTCTTATTTATATTTCTCCGAGTTGCAAAGAGAATCACAATCTTACAAAATCAGCATTGCATAATTCCGGATCTCTTCAAGTAAAAATGTGTGGTGAATAACTTAAAAAATTTGGATTAGGGAATTTATGTGGCAACTAAATTAAAATGTATTCACCATAGCTACCAAAATTTGGTGGTTGATCAATGGGGATTAAAGTGTGATTTTTGGATAGTTACATACTACATGCTTGTTTGGTTTGTTTGATTTAAAGTTATATAAAATTAATTTTGAATAGTTGAGTATAATTAAATTTGGTTTAATGCATTGTTTAAATATTCCGTATCTCATATTTTTAATGCATTGTTTAAATAAGAAGAAGAATTTTTTTTATTTAATTAATTTAAAAAATAGAAAACTAGAACCGCACATAGTTCAAACCAAAAGAATTAAAAGTAAAATTTACTATTGTTCAAAATTCTCTTTAGACAACATTTTATTTAAGGGTTATGCTATCTAATGTTGGGGTATTAGTTAAAAATTGAAAAGAATAATTTTTTATTGAAAATTATATGATGGAATACATTAGAAATCACGAGGATGTACATTAAAAATGTTTTTAATAAAATATTTCCAGCTCTGGTTCCTTAATTAATGTTTATTTCATAAATGCTTCCTTTCTTTTTAATCCATTAATATTTAAAAATACTTTATTATTTATTATTTTAAATGTTTAAGATAATATTTATTATTTTTTAACTATTTCCTTATCCTTCATGAATATATTAATTAATGAAAGAAGTTGATTGATAAGTAAAATAGACGATATAATATAAAGTTATATAATAATTTTAATATAAAATAAAATATTAATTTATTTTTACAACTGTATAAAATAATCTTAAATAATTGATAAAAATAGAAAACAATTCTTATTACAATAGAGAGAGATAAAAAAATAAAGTGTAGAAACATATAATTTATAAATAATTGTATCAATATATATTTAAATAATAAATAATATTCTTTTTATTTTTTTATCATTTTAATTTTTTTTATTCATTTTATTGTCATTTTATAATATAATTAAACAATGATTATTTTTCTTCCAATTATACATTTATAATTAAAATATATTTTATTAGAAAATTTGTTAAATAATGAATAAGTTAAGATTCAAAATAAAAACTGAATAATATTTTTAAAAATGAAAAGTTAATTTCTTTTTAAATTTTTATACTCAATTTTAAATATAAAGTAGTTAATTTTAACAAAAATATAATATTTAATATTATGAAAATATGAAATATTTAATTTATATATTTCTTATTCCATGTGTTTAAATACATATTAAAAATGGATTTATAAATATAATTGTTGTGACTAAAACTAAACTACCAAAGCCAAGATGAGCCATCACCAATTTTCACCATGGGCTCAGCTCTATTTGACCCATTACTTTCAACGTGGAATAAGTTAACTTTTGACTCATTCTCACGTACTCTTCCGCCTCCATGATGCTTCCTCTCTTATATATTATATATATATATGACCCAACTCTCTCCTATCTCCAAAAACTTGTATCTTTCTCCCACCAAAATCACCCCACACACCGAGGAACCTTGTTAATTATTACCTCTCTCTCTCTGCAAAACTACACACTCTAAGTCTAAACTTGCAAAATGGGAAATTGCTTGAAGAACCAATCATCCACCCAATACATCACCCATGATGCTTATGAAGGTGATGAATGGGAATTTTCCACACATAAGGGTAGTTTTGAAGGCACCAACAAAGGTGTCACTTGTACAACAAAAACAATAACGGAGGTGAAGATAAAGATCACAAAGAAACAGTTGGAGGAATTGCTTAGCAAAGTGGATGTGAGAGAGTTGAAGGTGGATCAGGTTTTGTCTCATTTGATGAATCATAGTGTTGGTGGCTATCAACAATTTCAAAGGCCTTGGAGACCTGCACTTCAAAGCATCCCTGAGTGAATTCAAGTTTAATTAATTAGTTTGTATTTGCCAGAGGATTAATGATTGTTGGTTGAGGATTATTCTTGTACTTTGTATATGGGAATTAAGCATGGATGTTTATAGTTTTTGTTCTTTGTATATATATACAAAACAAGAGAGTGCCCTGTTTGAGCTAGTTGAGGCTGGTTGAATTGTTCCCTTTGTGGTTCTCTTGGATGCCAAATTATGTGTGGAATGGAAGGGCTTCAAAGTTGATATTTATGTGATTCCCGTCCATCTAATTTATATTTATCTTTCATCTAATAAGATTATCAAAATATGTTCTTTTAATATATCTAGGTTGATCCATTATAAAATAAGAACAAAATTTATGCTACATTAAAATTAATTTTTGTTTGAACAACATATAATTCATTTCTATGAATAATAAAAAAATTATTCTAATTTTTTAACATAAACCTAAAACCCCTGATTAAAGTTAATTCAAATTAAAAATACATTATTAAGTTGGATCATAAACCAACCTTCATTAATCGATCCACATACTTGGTGATAAATTTTTTTTATTGAATTAGGTTAAGTTAATTTAATTATTAGTTAAAAATATATTAGTTCAGCAAGTCTCAGATCAAATGGATTGATTCGTTAACCTTTTTTTTTTTTTAAAAAAAGCAAGTAATTTGTTTTTAATGTTAAATCTTTATGAGCAAAAAAGAAAAACTTGTCACTAAAGAAATGAATATCCAAATCCTTAATTTATTTTTAAATTTTGTTAAACTCAAATTTAAAATTCAGTCCATTTTAATAAGTAAGTTAATATTAAAAAGATAAATTGAATTATTATTTTTAAAGTAATTAGGCAGGTGAGCTGACTCGGTACATTGTGAGCATTGAAATTGTAAAATTAAGCGTTTATATAAAAAAAATGAATTTTAAAACTATTTGATAAAATAAAGTAAAAAATAACTATTCGTTTAGGATAATTTTTTACACGTGAAATATATTTTTTATTAATTTTATATGTAGACAATATTATTCATATATAAATATATTTTAAAAAATTTTAAATTAATAAATCATGCAAATTGTGATCTCAAGATGAACATATTTGCACTTCAAAAAAAAATTGATGTAAGTAATAACCTTACATTAGACAACACCAATGATGCATCCCATTTTTCCATCATATTGCATTTCATGCATCACATAACCAAGTGTGAGTTTATGATTTTTGCATCTTATTTGTAAGTTTGTGTAAATTTTTTAATAATGATTCACCTACATATAATTAGTGTCATTTATCTATATATACATATCTCATCTAATAATTAATAATTTTTAAAATAAAAGATTAAAAATAAAAATTTGAACAATTTATATAAAAATATAAATAAAAATATATTATTATTTGTACTGTAAACAGATTTTTGCATAAAAATTTTAAAATATTAACAATATATAACCTATATATCATACTCAACATTTATATACACAATTTTGCTTTCATTAATCTTCATGTCTTTCATTTTTCCTACAGTAAGGATATTTATTTTATTTTTTCATGTATGAAAAGCTACTATCTAAAACTTAAAAAAAAATGATAAAATAGAAGACTCTTACTAATAAATCATGTAAGTTGTGACCTCATTTATACTTAAAAAAAATTAATGTAAATGGTGGTTGTAGATTAAGCAACACCATGGAGGGATCTCATTTCCTAACACATTGCATCTATCAAATGCTTCAAACTCATAATTTAAAAATGCATCCCATCAAATACATCCTTAACGTATTACTAATAAATCCTGCAAGTTATGATCTTAATGAACAACATTTACATTAAAAAAAAACCAACGTAAATGGTGGTTGTACATTACACAACACCATGTTACATCTTATTCTTTAGTGTACTTCATTCCATCAAATATATTAAATTTATAAATTTTTTTATTATCATGGATGTAAACTTGTGATTTTTGCATTTTGGCTTTGAACTTGAGTATCATCCAACGCGGTGATGCTTTTTTATTAATTTAATGCATGTAGTATCTCATGAATCAGAAAAAAATATCAGCGATGTATAACATATATGTGATGTCCAACACTTGTATATACTACTTCTATTCTATTCATTTTCAACTCTTTCACTTTTCCCCCCCGCAGTAAGGGTATATATATAATTGTGTCCGGCGTTTGATATTTAGACGAGTTATTATGATTCAATTTTTTATTTCCTTTTATCTATTTTAATTTTTTTTTACACTTTCAATATTTTTACACTTAAAAATTGTTAAAAAATTAGCATTAATAAGATATAATTATGATCAGCTCAAACAGGATTTTCGAGTAGATAATACTATGGTTTAGACTAAAAAAATACTCTTAATAACTTGTAAAGATATTAATTAACTAATGTTTAATCTTAAAAAAGGTAACATCAATTTTTCTATGAGATTTTTTTTTAACGTTTGCTTTGATATTTGTCTTAAATCTTAATATCCATGTGGCATAACGACACCGTTTTAGTTCACTCAGAATTTAACCTACGCCCTGCCCGTTTCGGCGTAAGACAGAAAACAACGCTAGCCGTGAAGACGCGGGTGCGAAGTGTCGCTCCTCCCTCCACCAAAGGTTCCGCTAGTGGCAGTGCACTCACAACTCCGTTTTCCGGTATTCTTTGTCGCATACATGGCAGAATCCACCGCAGGTGGCGGCACCGCGGTTTTAAACTTTCAAGTAAAGGTTAGCCACGAAGCGAAACTGAAAGAGTTGCTGCACAGAATCACCTCGCTCGAGATAAAGCTCTTTTCGGACGGCACAAAAGAGTTCGCAAAGTTTCTAAAATCAGAAAATGGAGGCCAACTGCTTCGCGAGTATGTTCGCGGTTCCCCGAAGTGCTCGGAGTTATTGGAAGCATGGAAGCTTCGGCAAGGCAAACAAGGAATGCACTACATATTCGACCTAATATCCACCATTCTGAACCATCGCGAGGGGAAATATAACCCTAGCGACGCTGAAAGTGTGAGCATTACCAAGGATTTGGATAAGTTCGCGCGATTGCTCGTTGCGGAACACTTGAACGATGTCTACAAGGAATTGAACAGCAAAGAATCTAAGCGGCAGAAGGCGGCGCTGTTGCTCGCTGCTTCGATCGTGAGGCGCAGCGCGAGTTTGGCTTCGGAGGTTGCTAAGTGCTTTGATTTCAAACTCAGCGAGTTCGCGAGACTCGCGTCGGAGCATAGGAAGAAGAGGAAGATGAGCGAAGGGAAGGTAGGTTTCTTACGGAAGTCGTTTGTTGGATTCGCGATGTCGTTCTTGGAGGTTGGGAAACCAGGGCTGTTGCGGTGGGTTCTGCAGCAGAAGGAGATGTATTCTGGTGTTCTTCGCGTGTTAGGAAATGATGATGACGAGACTGTGGTGTTTGTGTTGTCAGTATTAAGAGATAGGGTTCTTGTTGAGGAATCGTTGGTGCCGCCGGGGCTTCGGAGTGTTCTGTTTGGGAGTGCGACATTGGAGCAATTGGTTGAGGTTTGTGGAAGGGAAGGGGGTGGAGATGGTGCTGACGTGGCGTTTGGTGTTCTTCTTAGGGTTTGTACTGATCCGAGTAATGGCTTGATGCCTGACTTGAAAATGCGTCCTAATCCGTTGAGGGGTAATCCGAGGAGAATCATGGGGCTCTTGAAGAAGCTGAGGGCAACTGAGATTCAGTATCATAGGGATTTGCTTCTGGCTGTTGTCAATGCCAAACCTTCTTTTGGTTTGTCATATTTGAAAGAGTTTCCATACAATATTGAGAATTTTAAATCTTCTTCATGGTCAGAATTGTTCGTGTTTTTTTTTTTGTTGTCATGTTTATTATAATTTTTATGCACGAGTAATGTTGGCAACACAATGTTTAACACTCTTTTCAATATACTCTCAAATATTAGGTGTAAACTAAAAACCTATGGGCCAACCCTCTATTAGGTAGTTAGCTTGAGATTTTGTCCAATAATAGAAACAGCATTAAAAAGAGCGTCAAAGATGGTGTTGCTAGCATTTCTCTTACATATAATGTGTTTTTTTTTTGTTTTTTTAAAATTCTTCCCTTTTTTTTTGTGACCGATGTATTTGCAGGATTTCTGCAATATCTGTGGCAGCTCACTTGGTTTTGTCGGTGGGCAATGGGCTTTCCAAGGAATTTGGCGATTCTCGATCAAATGATCCATGCCTTATTGACAATATGGATTTGCACAGTATCATGAAGTGCTTGTTTCCTCGTCCATTCAGCAGGTCATTGTTTAACAAGGGATTGCCTCACATTGAATCTTATGTGAAACATGGTACTCTAAGGCTTCTTCTGGAGTTACTGAAATTGCTGGATTCTCTTTTTGGTGGTTTGAACTGTAATTCTAGTCCCAGCAATCCATTCATGCAACATAAGATGTCTATCAAGGAAGAAATTCAGAATTATGTTCAAGCTTTCCTTCCTGATCTGCAGGTTTTATTAAATCTACTTTCCTCTTTAGATTCCTGTTCTGAAGCCCATAATTCATGTTTGAAGAGGAATGCATACAATCATGAACATAACAGCAGTAGTAGAAAGAAGTTGAAAAGGGATACTTCTGAGAGTGACATAGATATAGTTGTTGGTGGGATAAGTTCTGCAGATACTGATTTGACCGGCAGCAGTGGAACAGCTGATAGTGCACCAAGTGCAGATGCTTTGAATGATGAAGAGGATCTCATGAATAGCATTGGCGAAATCTGGGGTGTGGACCTTTGTTCTATAGATATTTGCACACTGAAAGATGCAGAATCATACTTACTGTCTAAATTGCTTGATGCTCTCAGATATTATCGTGTATGTTCACTTTTTAAAATCTTGTTTTATTCAAGCCATTGGGAGACACTAATACTGTTAAGTCTGCTATGTAATGGAAAAATTATCTTGTGATCTAACAAAAAAAGAAGAAAAATAAAATACATCTACTGAATTATATTATTCCGTTGTTCCTTTAGGTGATTCTCTGTTTGTTTAGCATTTTGTTACGTTGGTCAGTGTATGGAATATCATTTTGTTGGATCTACTAAATTAAGGATATTTTAAGCAACAACTTATTTAAAGTTTTGATGGAGGCTTGATCGTCATGTTTCTTTGATTGGAGAGGACTGTTGTCTATTTCAAGAACTTTTTGCAAATTTGCCTCCCTGCCTTTGCAACTTAATTGCTTCATTTGCTTGTGATTTATCATATTCAATAATTTAGAGACAAATTAGTTTTTGGTCTATAATGATTCTTTATGTACTCACTTTGTTCTTCTCCTTTATTCTAGTAGCAATGATATCTTATAATAGTGTATTGTTGAGCATGTGGCATTTACTCTACTCTTGGATGCTTGTAATTTGCTTTACTTCTTTAGCCTTTTCTCTTCGTGGAGGTTTAAGTCTTGAATCTAATTGGAATTCTTGTGATTGTTCATACATAAAGGTTAGTTTTAGTCTTTTTTAATTTTTTGCAGGTCCATAAATACTGATAACCATAGTGGTAACAAAAAATTGCCCTGCTGATTGATCTGCCACTCATGAATATGTTGATTATGTGAACCTCAGTTTGCCTCTTAATGACTTTATCTATTGGAAATTGTAAACTTTATAGGCTATATATATATTCTTTGTTTTTGTTAGAAACTCCTAGTTAGTATCCTGGAGATGAGTACCAACATGTGCATGCAATTTTCCATTTTTGCTGAATGATCCTGATTAAACCTGTTTAAGCGGTATTCCTCTGAAAACCTAATAAACTTTTACTCTAGTATGTAGGCTTAGTTGGTCTGCCTTATAGTTATCTATCTCTCTCTCTCTCTCTTTGAAATAAATGCATTTTACTTTTAAAGTATAAGAGTCTCCTGTGATGATTTTCTTGAATGCACCTTTATATTCTAGCGTTTTGCTCACTCTATTATAACCTCTCTTATTGGAACTCAAAGCATTCTTCTACATCTTTGTGGTACTTGGCCATGATTTAATTATTTATTTTCTAAGTAAAGCCTGTAAGGCCAATATGGATGAAGTTATCTTCTAATTGTTTTATGTTTTTGTGCAGCGCACACTGCCTTTCACTTTGGATAATTCATTTGAATCTTTCAAGGGTTTTCTCAAAAACCCATTAGAGTTAACAGGTCATCTGCAGGTCTCGTTGTTGTCTTTGCTTGTGGAATACATTGAATGGTGTCCTGACAATGAAATTCCCTTAAGAACTCCACCCATGTTGTACAAATACCTGCAGCCATTCATTAAATTGTTAATGTTTTCACAAAACAATGAGACAAGGGATCTGGCGTACAGATTGGCCATGGCAGCCATGTTCAGTACTGGTGCTTTTGACAGAAATCTTCATGAGCTAGAAGCATGGTTTTTATTTTTACCGGGTTATCAGAGAAAGAAATCTCCAGTCAATATCTTGGAGGTGGACACATTACACAGTTTGACTGTATTTGTCATTTCGTTCTTGTGTGATGCTGTTTCCACAATTGGGAATAATTTAGTCAAATATTGGAATATCCTTGAAAATTATGTCCATCGTTTGGAGGGTAGTAAAGGTAATTAGCTCTCTATTCTCATTATTTATTTATTTGTGGTCTAACTCTAAAATCACTTGCATCATATGTTGATTCTTTTCCTTTTTGTTCTACTGCATCCATTTTTTATCCGGCCTGATAAATTCATACGATCCATTTCTTTCTCTAAGACTATGAAATATAATGCATAAACCCATTTTTATGGTCATAGCATCCAGTAATGGTGGTCCTTTGTTTTTGGCATTTATTGGGACATGTTATCATAGAGAAAGTTTTGACTACTTATTGCTAATTCAGTGGTTTTCATTGCAGGCTTGTCACCTTATTTTAGCCCTTTTATTATATGTGTGCTTGATAAGTGTCTAAAGGTTATCCGATCTAAATCAGGATCCTGCTCACTGCCTAAACAATCTATGGTATTATTATACACTTGCAATACAGTCAAGTATCTCTTGCAAACACAGGTACATAATGCATCATTGGCATCTTGGCTTAATTCAGCTTGCTGTTTGTGTACATCTAATGTTAAATCTGTGTTTTTGATAGGTCAATGCTGAATTGTTATCTGCTTTAGTTGATGCAGACTTGAAAGAGAGACTTGGTGGTGGTTATGAATATGATGAAGTATTTCCTGAGTGGAAGCCACTGACAAATTTGTTGGACTTTGTGGAGAGCATATCTTGCCAACAAAATTGTTGTCTCTTCTCTAAAAATGAAGAATCTATCCCTCCTGATGGTTCATTGGGAAGTGCACTCAGTGGCATAAATAGATTATTAAATAATGGAGTTGGTCATGATGTTTGTGTAACAACTGCAGCTTTCATATCCTCCATTATATTTGAAGGTACTGATGAAGTATTGACAAATCTGCCATCACGTGCGGTCATTTCACACGACTTACTTGGGGTTCCTTTCTCACTCTTATCATCAGTATTTTTTCTTGATTATACTGTTCTTCTCCATGCATCTAAGTTGTGGCCTGAAATGTTTTATGCTGGCTTGGATATGGCCCTATCAGATCTTGGTAGTGACAGTTGCAATGCTGCTCCCATTTGGACTTCTGATCTTACGTTGTATCGAGACTCTCTAACTTATAACCAACTTTTAGATGTTTCTGAAGCTGATGCTGCTGCATTTAGTATCTTTCTAAAACAGACACCTTTCCATGTGATATTTCCTGCAATGATGTTTATGAATGATTGTTGCATATCAAAGCTATCTAAAATGCAAAAGCTTCTACTGTATAAACTGTCCGAGTCTATAAATGATTGCTCACTCCTTCCCAATTTGCAACTTGTGTTGTTTTGGACTCACCGGATTCAGTTATGTTATGAAATTGACCCATTAACTGAAAGTGAACAACTTCTGAATATCTGTGTTATTCTCATAAGGAATTTATTAGCTCAATTGTTGGTTCCAGAAAGTGGATCTGACAGGTCCATAAACTCTGCCTTTTGTTCATCAAGCCATAATATTCAAGAAGTGATCAAAACCATTTTTTGTCATCCTTCTGTTTTGATGTCACTGTCCTTTTCTTTGGGAAGTAGTCCAAACTTAGCAAATGGAAATGTAGACAGCTTCGATTTGCTAAATGTACTATCTAGTGAGGGTTTTCACAAATTTGGTAATCCAATCTTAAACATATTAATAATGACTCTAGACTACATGTGGTCTTTATTTGGTGCCCAGCTTTGTGCATCAAAAGTTCAAGATGTTGCTAATAATTTCGTGAAGGCCTTTAAAGGCTTTCAGCAAAAGCTGTTTCTGGATTTCAGAGACAAATTTGAGCTGTGCATTCATGCAAAAGATATGATGCCTCTACTTCCAACACTGTATACTTTACATACTTTGCACCGATTTTTATCCCCTTTCGAGCTGCTTGAATTAGTAGACTGGATGGTTAGTAGAGTTGGGGTGGATGATTTGCCAACTAAGAAATCCTCTTTATCAGTTGCATGTTCCATAGCTGCTGATGCTTTCAGTGCTTTGTCCATTTATTTTCAACAGTCAACTGAAAATAGGGTGCCGTTTGATTTGTTTTGGGAGATAGGTGAAAAGAATATGAAAGCTGATATTTTTGAGCAGATCTACGGTAAGGTAGTTGAATTTTCAACAAGTTTTGAAATAGATAGTGCTGATAGATGCTTGTTTGAAGCTGTGAATGCCTTGTATTCACAGAAACATATGCAACAAGATACTTTTCATCCTTTGCTGTTGGTCATGTGGAAAATTATAATGAATACTCCAGTGAAAATGCTTTCTCATTGCATGTACAAGATAAATGCCAAGAAAGCTAAATTCTTACAAATTCTCACAGAACTGAGCTCTCTGCATTCATCAATCTTTGGACATTTATTTTTGGGTATAGTGAATAGAAGTTTACATCATGATGTTGGTGTATTGGGACATCCCTTTAATCTTACTCTTTCAGAAGATCAGTTTATGCTGCTTATACCGGCCGCTTTGTCGTACTTGAGCTTAATTTCTAAGAGATTTGGGGAGCAGAATCACAAAGATTTTGAACGTTTACCATACTTTTATTCCAAAATTCTCTTAAAAGGTTTTGGTCAGTGGAAGAGCTTTTCATCAAAAGACATATTTGAGGAACAATATGGAGAATTCATTCCATCATCTGTTCAAGAACTTCTGTGTCTTACAGATTGTAGTCTTCTTGGAAAATCAATTCATATGTTGAAGTATCACTTTGCTCTTAATGGGGATTCAATGAAACTGAAGAAGCAATTAAATCTGTTCAAACACATATTCCCAAAATGTGCTTCACACGATGACCTGATGGGCTGCGATAATCAAGTTATTGGTAGTTATTCTCTGCCCCAGTCTTTCAACATCATCAATCGAATTGTTGCCAAGATATCTCTTTGTAAAATATTATTGTTTCATGAAGAAGCAGGTGGGGATTTGAAAGAGGTTGCTGTGACAATACAAAGCAAATTGCAAACATCAAGGATACGATTCATAAATATTTTGGTGGACATTTGGCAGTTTATTGTTAAGAAATTTTCTTTAGCCTCTGATCAAACTGGAACCGCAAAAAGCACAAATGTAGCATTGCTATATAATCACTTGGAAGTTTTTGTGTTAAAAAGTATTCTTGAATTGGCTGTAGAGATGCAAAATGATCTTCTTCAATTGGACTCCATTTCCTTCCTTGAGCAATTAGTCAGATCTGCTCTTCTCTATAGGTTTGTTGATTTTACAACAATGAAAACCCTCCGGGTTATATTATCTCGGCTTAATGAGGGTAGGCTATCACATGATTTATATCTTCAGTTGTTGCTATCTCATTCTCAGTTTGCCCCCACACTCCAGTCAGTGTGCAGACCAGCAGGTTCCTTTTTGAAGCCTGTATCCAGCATTCTGAAATGCCTTCTGATTCCTTCTCTTGACCATTGTGAAAATGATGAGAAACACAAAGAGATAACACCTGAGCTCTCCCAAGGACCATTGGAAGTTGTTAAATTGCTTTGGATACTCTTATGGATAAAGGCTCGTCAAACTGATTTAGATTCTGGAAATGATATTGGCATCAATTTAAAGGAGTTGCATGCACTGCTACTTCATTCTTACGGTGCAACAGTCAGTCAGATTGATTTAGCGATATACAATCTGATGCAACAAATTGATTCTATGATTGGATCACGATCTCTGAATGTAGAGTTAGATTCCGAAACAATTGAAGAATGGTCCAGAAGCCAGCAAAGAGACAACCTTCCAATTGACTCTGACTTATGCGTGTCAACAGTTCTCAATTTTCCCTATGACAGAAGTATCTCTGATGAGCTACCATCTGTATACAAGATTGAACCAGATAGCCTCAGGAAAAAGGTTGAAGCACATATTTGAGTTACCTACCTGAATCTGTGTTTCCTGTCTTTAATTTCATACCTGTTCTAATTTTCATATCATTATTTTAACTATATAATATCCTGTACAGATACATTCTTCTCATGATGAAGCTAGAGAACGTTATGATCCTGTATTTATCTTGCTATTTTCAATTCATGGCCTCTCAAAGGCTTATATAGAGCCTGTGGAGTTTGCTAGGTCAGGGTTGCTTGCAATTGCATTTGTTAGCTTGTCTTCACCAGATCATGGGATCAGAAGATTAGCTTATGGTGCTCTTGATAAATTTAAGAATGCACTAGAGGTTGGTAATGGTTTTATCAGTTTATGCTTGTTGTTTTGTTGCCATATAAAATTTCATTATGGCAATGTCAGATTTATTTTCTTCCACATGTTTGAAAATTGAATTAGTATTTTATATATTTGTATATGATTGATACCTTTTTTACTCCTGCATGAAATACTACTTGCTTATGGAATAATCTGATTCGGCTTGGTGAAAATGGGTATGTTGATTGTTCATTTTTCCTCTGTCAGTCCTCATGATTCATTCAAATGTTTTGGCAAGAACAAGGCTGCCATATATTTGTCACTGTCTTTTTGGGTTCTTTTGTGTATTACTGTATTTGGTATGTTGACTGTTCATTTTCTGTGGGATGTTTTCTCATGATTCATTTCAAATTAAGGATGCCAAATATTTGTCACTGCTTTTTTGTGGGTTCTTTTGTGCATTACTGTATTTCGTTTTTGAAGGATTGTGGTTGATTGACTATCAAAATGCCTTACAGAAATGCCAAAAGAGGAAGGATGTAATGGGACTCAGGCTTCTATTAAATTCTGTTCAAAATAGTATTGAAGAACCATGGCAAACAATCCCATCAGTTATTGCTCTTTTTGCGGCAGAGGCTTCTTGTGTATTGTTAGATTCATCACATGATCATTATGCAGCAATAAGTACATTTCTGATACATGCTTCTAAATTGAATATGAGGGTATATTTCCAAGGCCTCAAGACTTTCTTTCATAATGTGTTTCTTTTATTACTACTTATTTGAATGAAATTTTTGGCTTTGTTATGAAAAGTAATTTTATGTTCCATTTGCTTAAATTTTATAGGTTATACCCATGTTTGATAACTTCTTTTGGAGTACCTCTGTCAATTTCAAAGCAGAAAGGTCTTGGATCCTTCGGCTGGTGTATGCAGGGCTGAACTCAGATGATGATGCCATGATATATATCAGGAACTCTATCCTTGAGAATCTAATGAGCTTTTATGTCTCTCCTCTTTCAGATGTTGAGTCAAAGGACCTGATTATTGAGGTAAACACATTCTTAAAATTTGTTTTACCATCATTATTTTCGTCTATCATGGCACTTTAACTTGTAAGAGAGCATTTTGTGGTATGCGATGCTGAAAATTACCTAAACTACATTTCTACCCAACTTCATGTATTCATCTTTTAACTTGGTTGTTGTATTGTGAATTGAATCATGAATCAGTGCGTCAATTTTTTAAATTGTTGATTTGAATTGCTTTGATCCTAAATTATACAATTCACCAGTCAAAACTCAAAACTCAAAACTTTAATATTGAGTTACTGATTTCTACCCACAATTTTTGATACTGTTCCAAAGGCTGGATGCCTTCAAATTTTGCCTATCTATGATGGATAATTGTGATATTGTTTGAGGAAAATATTAGTGGTCATAGCTTCATAAATTTTCTGAGCAGGTGGTCAAAAGTGCAGCATGCTGGTTTACATCTCAACATTGTAAATACTATGTGTAGGATGCTGTAAAGTTACTTGGTGATCCAATTAAATTTTTGCTTCGTAAGAAGTTGGCTGCTAAGTTAATTGGAACTTTGTTTACAGCTAGAATTAGTTAAAGGTGTTTCTGTTGTGTTTTTGGAGCTGAATTTACACTTTGAAACAACCTGTTGGTTAAAGCATGAGAACTGAATTTCTATTATCAGCTTGAATGTTTCATAGCTGTGACAACATCCATGTCAGGAAGTTTCTCATTGTAGCTTGGATAAATGGATCTAATGGCTGCTTCTTCTTTAAGAAATGCACATTCATGGGGTCAGTGTGTCTAAATTTGACTGATACATCTAAGTGTGACTTTCCTACCTTAAAGAGTAGTTAAAAAGTGTTGTAAACTTATTGATTAGGTCTTGGGAATTTGGGAGGGTGTGTGGAAGAGCTTATAGAAGTGGCTTATCACCTTTCTATAATCACTTTTTAACTTATTTCAATAATATTTGCATCCTATCTTATCTTTGCAGTATCCTTATCTTATTCTGAGAGTATCTTAGATTATCTCTTAGGATTAGTTTCTTTATTTCCTCATTTTATGTCCTAATGCCTCATGATTTGATTCCTTATTTAGTTAGGATTATTAGTATAAATAGGGGTAGTGCTTTATGTTTTATCAATTCACATTACATCACAATATCAATTTCATTGTTTTTAATCTCTTTTCTCTCCTTTTCCCACCTATATGTGGAGACTGGATCAGCTTACTAAAATAAGCTCTTTTCGGCTTATTTTTGTCAGCTTCATAGTTAAATTTATGAATAAGCTCTCATTTGATAATAGTTTAATGAATAGTGCTTAATTAAGCTATTTACCAAACATCCTTAAATGGTTTCTGATGTTATACAATATGATAAAATATACCTTTTTCCTATGGCTGATTCTTGATGTGACTCTGCCTTTTCCCTCTACCAATATAACATAGTGCTATCTTATTTACTCTGCAGGTGATAAAGAAATCTGTTAAATTGCATAAGATTGCCCGGCATCTTGTGAAACATTGTTCTTTACTTTCATGGTTTTCATCTCTCATCTCAGTTACCAGAGAGAGGCTTAATGGAGATGAAAATAAATTTTTCTTGAAGCATGTGTTGGTAGTGTTGAAGGTAAGTGCTGGATTCTCATTCAGTATACAGTTCCTATTAGATGCAACAAGGTCCCCCTCCTCGCTTCCTGACCTGTTTCATTTATTATGTTTCTCTGATTCTATTTGTTTACATTTTCCTGATTTCCTTTCAAATGTGTTGGGGGGTTTGCTAAAATTATAAATTGTAACTTGAGCCTGCCTGCATATTTTTGAGCAAGATTATTCATTGAGCACAGTTCTGAAGAGGGTAGAATTGCAGTTTGATACTTTGACAATCCAAGTGTTTCTGAAAAGAAGGAAACTCAAATCATAAAACAATATTTACATGTCTTTTGTGCATGTTGAATTATATTATTTGTTACCTAAGGCTTATCATGAAAACTCCCTAATTTCCGTTGCATGCTGGATCATTTAGCTCTTATGTGAAGGTTTACCTGTTGTTTTCTACCCATGAGCTTGGATTAGGTTGAACACCAAATTATCCTCTAAACTTGTTGGTCGAAGCTGTCTTTTTTATTCCTTTGACTGTAAATTATATATTGACTGATTTGCTAATAACATAATCTAATATAATATTTATTTACTTTTATAGCCCTGTTTATGCTTAAAAATCAAACTGTCCATAACTTCCTGTTTTCTTTTTCTTTTGCACTGAATATCCCTTGCTTTTATTATTTAGGTTGTCAATGATGTTATTTCATCCGGAAGCATCTCCAAATGGTTGCAAAATCATGGCCTTGAGCAGCTCGTTGAGCTCTCATCCAATCTATTTAATTTCTTATTCCATGATGTAACATTGGCAAATGAAACTGTGGCACTAGTTAATCCTTTTCTACGAATGACAGCATTGGCCCTGAAATTATCTCAAAAAAGGAAAATATATCAACCACATTTTACCCTATCAATTGAGGGCTTATATCAGATGCACCAGGCTGGCAGTCTGTGCAATCAAGCCACTAATAACATTAATCCTGATTTTGCTCTTGAAGCCATACTTATGAATGCACCTCCTGTTTCCATTTTCTTGATGGTACTTTCTCTGATTCCCCTCATTTATTTATTTATTTTATCATAAAAAACTTTATCATCGATTATTTTATTATATATCTTTCTGTATTGTTTGTTCAAGGTATACAAACAATCAGTCTTGAATTATTACTTACATACATGCATGCACACATACATATATACATACATGCATGCATGATTAGGTCATTTATTATGGCATTGATACCTGAAGATAAAATAATTAATGAAATTCATTGGTCATGCTTCATAGTTTCTAAGTTGGGTAAATGTTATATGATTAGGTTTGATTGCACATGCACTGTATATAATAAATAATTTTATTCTATCAAGCTCTTGTGAAAGCGTTAATTATGAAAATATTGTCAGCATTTTGTAATTGTTTTGGGTTTTATATTTGGCTTGTTCATTGTGGTTTTTCTCGCTCTGCAACATTAGATTTTTATTTCTTGGAGATATTGTATATGTCAGGCTGTAGCTCTAATTCTGAGTGAGCCAAAACTTCTGTCTATTTTGACCAATTTGCTTATAATTGATTTTGGCAAATGAGTGGGTGGATCTGAAAAAGGCATGCAATGACTTTGCACACTTACAAATATGCATGCTTGCAATTGTTTTACTACTTTTTTTGCATTAGATTATATATATACATATATTGACCGAGTATGAATAACCACACTTGTATGCATCAGAATCAGGAAAAGCTTCAAGGCTTTCTTATCTGGGCAATTACAACTGCTATACAGTCAGAGCCTACACAAACGCTGGGGTCGAATGAGTCTCAGTTCTTAAGAAATAATTTGAGGGAAGAGGTTCAGGAGAACTCAATGGTTTCAACATTTCTACGTTGGTTAACGGCATCAGTAATCATGGGAAAGCTCCATAAAATATCTGACAATATGGATTCAGGATTTGCTGAAACAAATAACTTAGAATCCCTACATTCTTTACTGGTGTATGTTGATAATAGTTCTGGACAAAGACATGATAGTAAAATTGATGCTGAGGAGTTACTTGCTTCAACAATTTTCTATCTCCAGCTGCTTCTCGGTATCAATCATGAAGTGCTACCATCAGTTGTATGTGCTCTCTGTCTCCTGACTTTTGGTGCCTCTAATTTTGCAGGTATGCTACTTTATACATTTAATATCGATTACTGATTCCAATTATGGTAATAGGTCAGGGTTAACTTAGATGTTTGTATCTACACTCTTGCTTTTGGCAAGATATTTATAATTTTTACATCATTCTATAGTGGGCCGAACTGATTTATTGCGAGGCTACAACACTTTAATATCATCACACAGTTCAAGGGTACGGTGTCCTCCTGAAGCTAATCCAACTTGGAGATGGTAATTTTTCTTGAGTCTTCTAATTTCTTATCCTTTAATATGTTTATATGGTCTGTAGTCATGATGTTGAGAAAGGAACCGTAATCCCTTATCTAAATTTTATTAATTGCATCATGTCTAATTTTTTTTAGACTATTTGGGAGCATTTATAGGGCCAGTCTATTGGATTTAAGTTAGTATTATTGATATTTGATCTGACATTTGGCAATATAAATTCCATAGAAAAATATTAAAATAAGCTGCGGCTTTATTGTAGGTGAACTTAAATGTAGTGCTTGAAATACTTAAATGAACTAGAAAATGTATATTTTACTTCTATTACAAACCAAGTCTGATTGGATTTTTGGTATGTTTCTATGCTTAAACTAATCATATTTGACCTGTTTGTTGTTCAGGTCGTTTCATCAGCCATGGAAGGATCATTCACTGGAGCTCACTGATTCACAGAAGATGGAGGAATATCATTCTTGCTTAACTTTGTTAGTGATTACGTCAAATGTGCTTGGTGGAAAGAAATTAGAGTCGGCTTGTTTATCCCCTTTAGATATAGAGAAATCTGGCTTATACCAATGGGAAAGAAGTTTACTAAAAAACTGAGTGTTTATATTAAATTATTCGCTTATTTTTTGATACGTCAGGAAGTGTACATAGTTTCAAAGTAATGATATAATTAAAATTTGCAAATTTTGCCAATGGAAACAGCCAAATTCAGTGAACTTGGCGAGTAGGTTTTGTTTTTTGTATGTTGGGAGAGGGGGGTTGTGTATGTTGTAAGCCTACGGAACAATACAATTAAAGAAAAAGTTGTCTGAAATGATTTGTAACGTGGTTAATGGATTAGGATGTGGTTGACATGTACTTTACTAGTGTTAAAATAAAAGTTGTTTTCATACGTGATGTTATCTTTTAAATGGATTCTTATACGTGAAAAAGTTAAACCAGTAACAATTCTCAATTTCCTCTCAGCCGTCCATGCCCCAATAGGCCAATATACTTGTTTACAAAAGGACTAAATTACATGTAGTTAAAGGAATTGATCTTCAGAGTGAGCGAAGTATATAACGATAATGATGGAAGGGTTGATTTCAACAATAATGTTGAATTTTGCAGATTATAGCTCAACGCATTCCTTAGCACATTACTTTAACACCAATTCGTTAGATGGCAGAGAGCGGATTGGTACCGACTATCTTCACGCAAAAAACTCAATGGGATTATTCATTCTCTCCACATTGCCTCAGAAAGCAGAGAATACCGTTTAGAGATGTGCCACTGCTTGTTATGGCCTTACAGAGGTAACACTCTTCATTATCATGACCATCTATTCGTATTTGTTTATGTCAACATTGCATGCTTTTCCCGATTTGAAGTGAATTATTTTCATTTTAATGTTCTCAAACGAATTGTCTTTGAATATGTAGCCTGGCTACTATATCCATAACAATAATAATATCCATTATCTTCTCTCCTTTCAATGGTACTTGCATACGTGCTTTTACCATTTACCATACCCCTTGCCTTTGGCAATTCTTCTGGCTCTGGACTTGTAAAATGATCTTTTCATAATGGTAGGATAATAGCAAGGATAACATTTCATTCAAAATTTCAAGATTCCATGGCAATAGCAATTCCTTTTTGAACCAGGTGCTTTGCAGTTGATGTCTGTAGCAATTATGAAATTATTATGGGGGCAATTGAATAGAATGAAAGCGGAGGACTATGTTCGAATAATTGTTTGATCCCCTTCTACAATCCTTTCCATTTTGAGGATCAGTTCCCCCATATATAGATGGAACTGGAACCCTATATAGGTAAACAGCTTAATGAAGTATTTATTTAATAAATTTTTAATAAAGATTCGTTATAAATTTGATTCTAAAATTTATTAAAATAAGTTAGAAAAAACTTTCTTTAATAAAATATGTGAATAAGTTTATTAAAGTAAATTAAAAATATATATAAATTTTTAAATTATTTTTATTTGATTCTAAAATTTATTAAAATAAGTTAGAAAAAATTTTCTTTAATAAAATATGTGAATAAGTTTATTAAAGTAAATTAAAAATATATATAAATTTTTAAATTATTTGTATAAGCTTTTTCAAATGGTTCCTAGGACTTTTCTAAATAACTTAATATGATTGTAGACAACCAATGGGTTGAAAATAATTTCATATACAAGATACTTATTTTAAAACTTTTTTCACCAAAAATCCAAATTAAAAATTAGTGTCTTGTATACAGATAATAATAATTAAACGATTAAATACATGATAAAATCATGTCATGACTCATACTTCGTTAGTTATGTAGGATGAGTTGTTAATGCGGGGAAAAATTGAATACTTTTGTGTGAAAATTATATTCAAAATGAGTGCCACATAATGCCAAAAATTTAATTCAACATTCATTTTAATAGCCATTGTATATAATTGTTTACGTTAGACTTGTTACATGTATTATTGTGAGACATGCATAAGAACTGTGGCAAAAATCTGATAACCGCTAAAATAGACACATTTTTAAATTTGGAAAAATGGTCACAACGTCATTTGGGCTTTCTTTAAACACACACCTTGTTGGTGACATGTTGCAGCGCCACATTGTTCCCTTGGGTTCCTTCATGTCCGCAAATGGCTGCAGATGTGGTGTTTGAAATTTCGTACGACGTAAGTTTGTCAACACTTGAGAATACATGTCAACGAAGAACTAAACACACTACAGGTTTTAGGCCAATAAAGTAACTAATCTCAATCCTTGATGAAGTAGTACACTAAAATTTCGTTGGATATAAGTTTGTCAATACTTGAAGTAACTTATCTCATGGGGAGAAAACAATGAAATTTATGCCGAACATATAAAAGAAATGGTTTTATTGGAAATGATGAGGTGACATCCAAACATGGTCCATGATAAAGTGACACCATTACAAAAAGCTGCAAATTTTCCTCTTAATTTCTCATTTTTAATGGAAACAAAATCTTGAGACAGTATGAGAAATAGAGTCCTTTCTAGGTGGTTGGCTAGTCTGATTGTAGTGACATGAGCATCATCATCCACCAGGAAACAAACCAAAGTAAAATTCCAATGCTTGGATATGTCCCTGCTGTATTATTTACCTGAACGTGTTAAAGAGTCATTTATACTATTTAAAGGTGGTGCTCATAGAGCTGCTATGCACTCAATTTCAATCTTTGCATCCAATGGCAAGGCAGCTACTTGATATGTTGACCGAGCCGGGGCAGGTGAAGGGAAGTCTGAAACCATTTGAAACAAATAAATTATTATTGACACCAGTACCGGAAGAAGGGAAAAAATAAAATTACAAAAAAATGGATAAAACCTTACCATCTCAGCTTAGTACTAAATGTAATCAAAGATCTCGTCTCTCAAACAGAAGAATGGATTTTCTTGCGTTAATAATGTTTTATTCCTTTTTTAATTAAACTTGCATCAAGAAGCTAGCCAATTAAAATACAAGCATGTTAATTGGGTATCTGCCTGAAAATGGAGCAGGATTATATTTTACAGCACAATGTATTTTATTATCAGAAGTGAATTCATTGGTAAGTAGCAGTGCAGCACCTTCAGCAGTTTAGTCCACACAAGGATTAAATAGTCTGAAATATTAAATGGATGACTAATTACAGCTATAAAAATAGATAACAAATAAAAGTGTGAAAATTTAGAATAGTGGTGGTACTTGTAATTACACCTAAACAGTCTATGCACGCTTTTAAGCAGGAATGTGAACTATTATCAAGGAAACATCCAAATCACTATCACAGAACTCACATTTAGCATAGATCTCATTAACTTTTTTGAAGTCCTTCAAATCAGCCAACCTGGAGGAAACAAATGGCATAATCCAGTCATCTTGCCAGCACTCAATATTCGAATTAAGGAAGAGCATAAAATTCATACAAAATTGTTGTCTTAACAACTGATGAGTAGCTGGCACTGCCAGACTTAAGGATCTCCCCCATATTTTTGAGAACCTGCAATGTAATTTATTCAAAATGTTAGCCACAAAATCAGTAAAAATGCACTTTATAGCAATACAACATCAAGACAAAATTACTAGCACATGTTACTGTGAAATGAGGAATTTACATGCATCTATCTCAAAATTATCAATTACATTTAAAGAATGTAATCACATTGCAAAATTTGCTTATTATATTAGTTTTCCATTTGTGCAGAAAGGCATCATCAAGAGTAGGCGATATACTAGGCATCAACATTGTACTAGCAGTACTCAACCATAAAAGCTGGGACTTTTCCTAATACACCCTCATGCCTCCAGAAGTTTGTAGGAGGGTCCATTAACAACAGGTTTAAGGTAGACTCTAATAACATATTATCATTGGGTTTGGGGCCTAACTCAACCCTAAAAGTTAACTCATATAGTGAGGGTTGCTTCCACATTATATATCCATGATTGACCTCACCTCTAGCCAATGTGGGGCTTCCTAATAATATAAAAAGAAGGGTTAGTTTTGTTTGTTTTTTTCTTTGCTTTCAATTTTAATGATGATTTTTCATCATCCTTACCTTTAGTATTCTCCTTCTCTTAGTCTTAATGACATCCTTCTCTTACACACACATAAAAGAGTCAGAGTTTTGTCCAATACACATCTTATGATCGATGAAATATTTAATATTGATGATTTCAACAATCCCTTTTTATTGACAAAGTTTAATGTTAGTTTCACTTTCATATCTGGATTCTTGACCAATTTAAAATTCAGACATGTTCCACCAGTAAGCTTTCACATTCTTGGCGATCATTCTAAACCATTAACTACTTCCAAATAAATGTACAGGGAGAATTTCCCACAATAAGATTGCAAACACTTGTTACCATAAAAATTACTCAACAGTTAGGAGTAAAGTCATCCAACAAAACCATATATCAAGCCCAAGTTTTAATAAATGTTCAATCAAACCTCACAGGCCAAAACCAAGAGAAAAGTGACAGAGTGCAAATACCAAGAAAAGTCCTTATATTACAAAATGAAAACGCCGCAAGTTCAGAGCTCTCTTCTTGTACCTGCTCTGTCTGATCTTCAATATTATCTGAGATGAACTTCCCTGTCTGCATTCGAGAGAAAAAACATATATTATCAGGGAAACATTTTATCATGCAGCCAGGATAAATGCACAATTGCACACGTAAACAGAAGCCGAAAGATTGGATGAGTGAACTTCTGATGGATGATACCAAACCTCAGGAACAAGGCCCAGAACACCCGACACAAAAAGAAGGTTGTTGGCTTTGATTGCTTGAGAATATGGCCCCAATGCTGCTGGGGCCTTTTCAGTCTGAACAGCTTCCTTGATCCCTACAATCAATGAGAAAGTGATTGACAGCATAAGATTTTGTATAGATGAAAATAGCAATGCAAAGGTGTTTCAAGCAAATAATGTGGTCAGTCTCTCTCCCTCTGTATCTCCACCAAAATACAAAAGGCATCTCAAATAGCACCTATGCATACATATACTTTGGTTGGAACAAGCATTGACTGTACTAGTTTGCCAGCAGTGCACATAAAAACCTATTGAAGTGTGAGTCTATAGTCTATACACTTCATCGCAGTTAAGCAGCATAAACACTAATTGTTCCTATGTTTAATTGACCATAAAACCATAATTGCAAACCATGCTTGATGATTATTAATTTGTAATTACCATATACATTAGCTTAAACCCAAAAGGAAATTATTTGTGACAAACAGCCAACATGTTGAATGAAATTTCAAACATAACCATACATTGGCTGGTTCCACCTAAGAATGAATACAGTTCATCCCTAAGTAAAAAGCTACTTTCATTTAACCGTGCATTGTGCATAAAAGAGGAAATATATAACTTGGTTCTAAAAGATATTAGTTATTTTACTTTAGTTTAAGCTACATTAGTTGTTTTTCCCTCCCTGTTGATTTATATATATATATATATATATATGAATTCCGTTTTTTTACGAGGAAAAAACGTTACAATTTTATAATTTATTAGTACAAAATTATATGTCGAAGTTAAATAAACACAAATAAATAGTTGTCACTATGATGTGTAGTACTCATGTTGGACACATTCATTTCAAACAAACGGGCGCTTCAAATATTTCTATCTACATTTTATGTAATTTTTTTATTTTTAAACTTTTCTACCGGTACAAATTGAAGTACCATAATAATTAGATAAAATTATAGCATTATATTAAGTCTACAATAATTCATGTTCATTTGTAAGATATGAATTCCTTTAATGATTAAAGTTTTTATTATATGTAAAGTTTAGATTAATTTTTAAAAAAGTTTATTTTGACGTTTTAATAAGACCTAATCCATAACGTCGGGTGTATCAAGAGAAGTTCGCATATTTATCCATACACAAAGATTATATATATTTTCCGCAACAAAATTCAGAGAAAAAAAGGAAAGAGGAGAGAGAGAAATAGCGGTTTGAAAAGATCGGAACTTACGGCTATCAGTGGAGAGGCTCATGCAAGCGAATGGCGCAGAGCGTTTAGAAGAAGAGGAACGCAAAAGTGCAGCGCCAGCCACCATGACTCCGCCTATTCCGGCGGTCCAGGATTCCCGGCGGCGAAGAACGGCGATGTTCATCGCCGGAATGTGGAAAGTCTTTGCAGCACACCACGAAGCCATTTCTCTCTCTAGCTTTACTCTGACAGGCTGTCTGTGACTCACAGTAAAATCTTCCGACGAAGGTGCTAAGTGCTAATATTTCTCTTTTCCCAAATTACCCTTTTTCTGATGTTGATTTTTGCTCATTCTCGGCCCTCGCCCAAAATAGCAAGTTCACTCCATAAGTGTTAAATAATTATTTATGCCGGAAATTACATGCTGGATTCTAATTATATAAAATTAATTTTTAAAATTATAATTATTATTTTAGGTTCTCAAATTATAAAAATTTAGTTTTTAAAACTAATAAATATCAATTAGTGAACCTAAAATGTTTGAGGTTATCATGTTTCAAAATTTTTTATGATATAGTTTTAATTATGTATATAATTTCTTATTTATTTAACTTGTAGAACTTAATATATACATATATATATATAAAGGAAGTGCGTTAAAAAAATATTTAAAAAGTTTATTTAAAAAAATATGTTTAAAGAAAAATTTAAATATTTAGTGTTTAAAAAATGCACTTGAAGAAAAATATTCTTAGCATCTAATATTTGAAGTGTGGAAAATTTGTTTATAACATTTTCTTAATTAAAGTAAGTAAATTAAAGAAAAAAATGAATGAACTCTTAAACAGTTTTCTTATGTAGAAATAAGATTATGCAAAAAGAAATTTTTAAACTTGTTTGGACATGTATCTACTTCTAAAGGAAAAACAAGATTCTCATTCCAAGTATAATATTTAGTTTAGTTATAGATATAATATATAAATATATAAGAAAATATAACTATATTCTAAAATAAAATTATAGATTAAATGAAGGATAAAAAATATTAAAAATCTAATATTTTTTTAATAATTATTATTTATTTTTTATATATAAAAAGAAATCATTAAAATAGAATATGACAAGAGAAGTTGTACATTTATTAACATTAAAAAAAGTTTTTAAGTATTTATTTTTAATTTTTGTATACATATACTGAATATTTTGATTAGTTGTTGGTAGAATTTAAAACATTTTTGTTATCATTTTTTTATTATATTATTTTTTTATAACAATCTTTTCTTTCATATATTTAGTGGTTGAATTTGAAAAAGTTTATTTAAGAATATTTTAATTTTTTAGTTTAAAAAACTTGTATAAGAATATTTGTATTTATTTCTATTTGTTATATAAAAATATTTTTTTTAGAAAATTTTTGATTATGTATAATTAACTGAACATAACTCTTAATTGTTAAAAATGAATTGGTATATATGGTGAAATCTTTATTTTTTTTTACTCTTTATCTATTATATTTGTAATTAATTGGATTGATTTTGATATTTTAATTTTTTTTCTTCTTGATTCTGAAGTTTCTAGGAATATTTGTATTAAAAAGAAGTTTGATTTCAGTCTTTCATAAAAATTATTTTTAAATCAAAAGATTTACAAAATATCAAACACATAATTTAACCTCTCTCTCTCTCTATATATATATATATATATATATATATATATATATATATATATTATGTTATTTTAGTTGGTATTAAAGCTCTTCCTCTTAGGTTGAGAACCTTACCATGCAAATAAATGATTCATAACATGAAAAATTTTATTAGTCAATTCATTCCTAAAAGAACTTCAGCCTATTAACCATCATCATTATTTAATGAAGACTATTCCTATTAGAGGAATAAAATAAAAATGTTCACAAAGTTTACAAATTGAATTTTGAAGCATCATTATTCAAGGAAATTACCTTTTACTAATATTACCAAATGAAATGAAGAAGAATGAACATTCAATGAAGCAAATGTTAAAGAATGTAAAATAAAATACCTTTTTGATACGTATGTTATCACGTTTAGAATATAATAAAATATATGTTTATGAAAATTTATAAGTTATTGCATATGAATGTACTAATATTATCAAAAGAATCAAGATTATTTTATTTATTCAGATAATATAAAATGTTTCCCATAAAAGAGAATGGATCATTAAAAAAATATTTAGAAAATTTTAAATTATTTTTAAAAGTCTTTGTGCCCTCTTAGAAGCAACATTCTGATGAAAAAAAAAATTAAAATTGTCTGTCAACCTTCCAAAAATATGAGAATCAAAGATTATTGTCATAAAAGAGTTAAAAAATCTAAGCATTCTAAATCTTAATAAAATGTTAGAATCTTTATAGTTATATAAGTTTGTGTTAAGCCCTGAACTTGAAAAAAAATAAAAAAATAAAATTTTAAAGAATAAAGAAGTTTTCAAAAATGTTAAATTCTTTAAAAGAGAAAGAAAGTAATAATTTTAAGGATTAAAATTAGAATTTTTATGTAAAAATAATATCATACAATTTTTTTTTAAAGATGTTGATACGTGCTTTGACATATAAATGAAAAAAAAAATCTATGCAAGTACAACATTTATAACTACAGATATAATATTATAAAAATACAACTATGCTTGTTAAATTCAACGATGCATCCATATATGAGAAATGTTCATAAATATATTTTTCGGAACACATTTTTTAACGTTGTTTTCTTACATTGAAATATTTATTTTACAAATTGATTATAACTTTTTTAAAAATATATTAAAAACCGTTTTACTTCCATACTTCATGCATGTATTGACCTATCTCTAAATACTTTAAGTTATTGAGTTATGATTTAAAAGTAATTTTTTATTAAAAATTTTAAAATATATTAAAAGTCACAGTATAAGTATATTGATAATATTTTTAATAAAAAATATTTTTATTTACTTAACCAATATCCTAAAAGTAATAATTAAGATTTCTCCTTTACATAGTATGCATTGTGCGTGGCTGGGAAAAGTTAGAAACTGTTGTTCAAAAGTGAAATTGGTAGAAGTTTTCTTAAAATTATTTAAGCAACACATATCAATGGACATCTTTAATATTTTGAAATAAGTAAATAGGAAAAATAAATATATTGCTTAAAATGTGATTAAAATATTTTCAATATTACTTAATTAAAAACTTAATAAGAAAATAAACATGATAAATGTTATTAATTTATTAATTAATAAAATGATATTTTGGCTCAATTCTAGTATATTCTTCACTTTTCCGTTTATGTATGTATACAGAATAAAAAACATAATAATGATAAGATCTTCAATATTTTGTAATATATTAGATATGGAGAATCAAACCTATTGATTTAAATGTTATTGAAATATCTTTAACATGCTTTAATTAAATTAAATAAAATAAATATTAAAAAATTAAATATTTTAAATATTATTAAGTTGTTACTTAAAATTGATTTAGAATAATTAGTATATCATTTCGTCTTCCTTCTATGCACATTTAGAGAATGAAAGTGTATCAATATTACCATTTTTAACATTTTGTATTAGAAATAAATAATGAAATTAAATTTATTATTTAGAGAATGAAAGCGTATCAATATTAAGATATTTAATATTTTGTATTAGAAATAAATAATGAAATTAAATTTATTATTTAAATATTATTAAAATATCTTTATATTTTTTAATCTATTAAAATATATAAATAGACAAATAACTAGAAAATTAAATGTTTTATTTAAATCATAAATATATTTTATAAAAAATAATTCTTTTCGAATTAAGAACCTTTACGTCGGTTCTTTTAAATTTTTTTCATACATAAGTTTCAAACACGACTTTACTTATAAAATATTAAACACATATTACTTGAAATCCCTATCAGTAGCTGTTGTTTTGAATGTTAATAAATATTTATCAATAAAAATGGGATTTAGAATAATTAATGTATCTTTTGCCTTTCAAGTATGTTTGGAGTGTGAGAAATGTATCAATGTTGAGATCTTTAATATTTAGTAATAAAATAAATAGAAAAATTAAATTTATTATTCTAAATGTTATTTAAGGGATTTGAAATAATTACTGTATCCTTTTATTTCTGCTTTATGTATTTTTGGATAATAAAATAAAAATATCACATAATAATTTTATTTAAAAATCATATTATATAATAGAGAAAGACATGATAGATTATTGACTCATAATATCCCTAATACTTTTTTGTTCTTTTATCTGTAATTTAAGATAATTTTACATAAATAAAAAAATTAACTAATTTTTTATATTAAAATTTTTATATTTTTTATTATATTCTTAATTTTTTATAAATTTTTTTATTAATTAATATTGAAAAATGAAAGAATATAATAATAATAATAATGTATTATTTTAAATTTTTAAAATCATAGATAAAAAATAATTTTTCTGAAATGTTGACAAATAAAAAACATCAGAAAGAATATATTATATGTAGAGCTTTTAATGAAAATATAAACAATATCTTAAAGTCCAATACATCCGCAAATTCATATATGTGGAACATAATTTCGACACATGGGGCATGATCCTTGTTGAACTAGCCATTTGTCTATACAGACTAAGTGATAAAAGTGGCCACACTTTGGAAGTACCCTGACCAATTCTTCATCCTCGAAATCCTGCAGAATATAATTTAAAGAAGATAGTGTTGATTTTATTTTATGACAAGGTAATGTTAAATTAATTATGATAAATATCTGACCAAAACATGAAGTTGAAGTATGTAGTTTATGTGTGTATCTATATGTTATTTTAAATTACATAATAGCTTTAAATCCAGAGTTCATGGACAAAAGTGTCCTCTGCATTGTTCTATTGGTTATCTTAAAAAAGTTTAACTGCTTTTAGTTCTTAAATTCATGCATTTTCACATGGCCAAGAAAAATTTCTCACCTGGAAGCAAATTGAGCAGCATGACACATTGTATGATTTCAACATTTTACTGAATTGCTGAATGGGAAGGTTTTGAATAATATTATGGGCAATCCCTTTGATTGTGACTTCACTGACAATGTCATTATAAATATCTGATACCTCTCTATAAGTTGTTCCTTGTGCATTGATGATCTAACAAAATAATTGACCAAAACATTGATATCAAGTAATGTCTACAGGGCATTGATTTGACACATAAATTTTTTATATTTTTCCTCACATGACACTGATAGGCTTGTGCAACAGTTGGGCATATCCATTCCATAAAGACCTTTCCATTTAATAAACTCCTCAACAAGGCAACCTGCAAATCGACATCAAATTCAAGAGTTCAGAAGTAAAGAATATAATTGCCAGTTGGTTTAAGCATAGAAAGAATTGATTCTATGATATTTTTATAGGAATTTTTTTATAAACTATTACTTTTAGAGTCTATTCAGTTTGAGATTTTTTTATCTTCATTTCATGTTTCATAAATGATTCCTAAGTATTATCTTATTTTGCCTTCATTTTATGTTTTACTTTATTGTTAAAATGCTTTTTTTATATAAAAAATGTACATAATTATTATGAATTTTCTCAACATCTCTTTCAATCAAATATTTGCTTTTTCCTTACTCTAACAAAAAAAAAATGCACAAGTCTAACTTCACCCTGGAACCTAACTCTTGAATTAGTAACATGTAACCACTTCAAGAGAGACTGTGAAAACCTTTGGACTTGGACTAGTGAGTGACCAATAGCACAAATGTAAGGCCTAAACTACTAGCCAAGTAGCCATAATGAAACAACATGATTATATGAACCTATCCTAATCCTATTGCCAAAGTATGGAATTTGAAGTGTTACCTTAGACCCTGGCTCATCATCATCAGCAAAATTTAGCAATTCTAGTGCTGCAATGGCCCCTGTCACAACTCCTTTGCTAGCCCCATCAAGAAAACCAGCTTCTGTGGTCTGGCCTTTGATGGCTCCTGCAATTATTCCCATTATGGACCCTCCTGTGCCAACACCAAACATCACTTTTAACACCATAAAATGGATTATTTCCAAAGTTTTGATGAAGTAAGATTAATGCTCAACACTTAGGACATATATAAACTTTTATGTGATAAGTACTTATTAAATAAGTGCTTAAATAAGCTATTTATTCAAATGGGGACTAAGTCCCTTTTTTCTTCTTCTTGGTCCTCTCAGGTTGTTCTCCAACCAGCTACTTTGTAGAACAGAAATTTTTATTTAGTCCTCAAAATCCACTGAAACCATGAAATGTGCAACATAATATTACAATGTTATTGTTAACCACAGCACAAAATCCACTGCCAATTGAGTTTGTAATTTCTCAGGACAAAGGCAAATATAGCAATTCAACATATTATTACCTAGAACAAGAATGCAAGTGAACTCAGCAAAAAGAACTCTCTTTACAACTTTCATGAAAAGCTCAAATGCATAACTGCGACTACCAGCCAAAAGCCATGTAGAAAAAACTTCCTTAAACCTTGTTGTTGGTCCTGTCATCCCAGAAAACCACTTGGTCATAGTTGAAGAAGAGATGATGAGAATATGCACTTAGAATTGAGAAGATTAGAAAAATGGTAGATGTGTTGCCTTGAAATAATGAAGCTACTCTGAGCATTTAAAGGAGGAGAGCAAGGCCACCTTAACTAGCTTTTCTAAAAGTATATATGTGCTGCCATTGAATCTAAGGACTAGATATGGTAGCATTTAACAACGGCATATTGATGATTACACATACATGGTTTTTTAAAGAGTTTAATTTTTATATATTCTCAATCTAACTGTTAATTAAAAAATATAATGAATATAATTTTTAAGTTACCTTTGAATGAAAAAAAAAAATATAGATAACAATTTATTTTTTATTTGAAGAAAGAAAATAAAAAAAGAGAGAAAAAATTACTTTTTAGATAAAAATTCAAATTTATTCATACTCATATTTTTAAGTTAAATTTAAAAAATTATTTTCATCCCTTTTTTTTCCTCTATTCAAATGAAATCTTAAAGTAATATTGTAGATATAATTTTTAGGTTATGTTTTGATAAAAGAAAAAAATACAGACAACGATATATTTTTATTATTTTAATAAAAATGAAAAAAGAAAAAAAAAGTTAACCCTTTAAAAATGTAAATATAAATTTATTCTTCCTCATAATTTTCTTTTAATTTAATTTTTTTTAAAATTATTTTTCTCTTTTTTTCCGTTCAAACAAAATTATAGTTAAAAAAATTAATATTTTTAGTTATATAACAATCAACAATTAAATGATAAAATAAAAATATTTACATTATCCATATTTTTTTTGGAAAACAAAGAAAGGTTACCGCAGACAAGATTGCCGAGTTTCTCTAAGCATTTATTTAATAAATTATTCATTATAGAATAATTTATATTAATTTATTTTTAAATTTATTAAAATAAATCCAAAACGCTTATAATAGTAATAAATAATTTTCATAAATTTTTATTAACTCTTTAAATTTTTTTATCTAATAGTTACTTCTCTCCGTTATGTTGAAATGTTTTAAATTTTTTAAATTATTTTAATACATTTCAATCAATTCAATTTAAATATGTTCTTAAATTTCATACAAAATCGTATAAATAGAATTTACAAAAAAATTAGAAAAATATGAAATTATGTAATATAATTTATTTTATTTATAAATTTCAAATAATTTTAAAAAATATTATTGTTATATTTTAATAATTTTTGTTATTTTTATTTAAATTATTTATAACGTATGAAATTAATAGAAAATATATATTATATAATAATAGGTAAAATCTATTGAAAATTTTTTATTGAATTGTTTTATAGAAAAATTATTTAAATGATAAAAAATAAGAGAAAATAATATATGTAAAATAAAAAAGTATTAAAATATTTTTAATCAATTCTGAGAAGTTGCTCCACTGTGAATGCTCATAGATGATGATGTGGAATGAAGATTGTGAGTTCTCATTGGACAAAATAGTTATATTGATTTTGGTGTGATTCTGTTGTACTCACTACTCAATGAAACCATTTAACCAATAGCAATTCTTGCAGAGTAATGCCACATGGGACACATTGGATTGTGCAGTGCTTCAATTGTATCTTCTACTGTTTCCAATTCTTATTTCTTGTCCTTCTTTGCAATATCAATAGGATTCAATCAATGGTGCCAATTTTGGGTAATACACTATTACACTACCATAAATAAATATCATCATTTTCTAACATATAAGTCATACAAGTATGATATAAATACTTATATTTTATTAGTTTGTTTTCCTTAATATAACTTACCCTTATACTGCTTTTCTATATTATTACATTAGTGTTGCTCTATAATCTCTTAAAAAATTATATAAAAGTATAATCATAATGATATTTAAATTAAAAATAGATTTAAATATATTTTAATATTTATAAATATAATTAAATTTAGTTTTATTATTTTAAAAATTATTAATTTTAGTTTTCATAAATAATTTTTTGTTCTCACTTTATGACAATATACATATATTTAATCATGTTTTATTAATGATTATTAAAATGGTAAATAATATAATATATTTTTATATTATAAATAATAAAAATTAAATACACAATTTCGTGTAAACTATTATAACCTTTTATTTTAAATTAATTCTAGTAACTATCACAACCTTTTTATAATTAGATAACTTTAGTGACTTGCAACATAATATGTTTAAATGTATGTTATATTATTAGTGAGTAGTAGTATGGATTATTTTAAAAATTTGAGAATTAAAATTAAAAAATTTAAAACTAAAAATAAATTAAAATACATACAAATATTACTAATATATTTTATCCATAAAATATTATATTTAAGTTAAAATAGTAATTATTTCATTATTTAAAGTAAAAATCTTATATTACAAAATTGAAGATAAAACAGTCAAATTTTGAAACACAGATCAGTGATATAGATACGTAACCAATTTTAAAATATGGAAGTATTATTATATATCCAAAGATAAGTGAAGTAAATGAAAATAAGAATATTGAAAAAACAAAATATATAAATATAAATATAAATATAATATTAAAATATATGATAATAAAAATGTGATAAGTTTCACCACTTAATTACAAGAGAATGTGATAAATATAATAAAAAACAAGGTGCTGGAAAAAGTAGTTGCTAGTAGAATGAAGAAAGAATGGGTGATTTAATTGCATTAAATGGTGGATAGATCCCTAGAAATGAAAAACAAGGTGATGAAAAAAGTGGTTCCCAGTTTTATATGTTTTAGGCTACTAAAGTATGTTTCTAATCTCTTTCAGCTCTAATTTCTTTTCTCTTAGTTTATTTGATTTGTTAAAAACAATAAAATACCAATGCAGATATCAATGAATGAAATAGTAACAACATTCCTTGTTTCTTGACATGACCAGGGAATTTACAGAACATACAGATATATATATATATATATATATAAATTCTGAGAAAAATATATACCTTTATCCTCAAATTATATTTTAGTTTTAAATTTTATCCTCTAATTATTTTAATTTTTAAATTTATTTTATGACGCGGAACTTTCTTTGTCATTAAAATGTTCCCATAAAACCATTATTTCGTCTAGTCAACAGCAAGGTGTCATAACTTTCTTTATCTTTAAAATGATACCATAACGCCATTATTTCATCAAATAAACACAAAATAATAATAATAATAATAATAATAATAATAATAATTATTATTATTATTATTATTATTATTATTATTAATATTAGTATTATTATTATTATTATTATACATATTTTTTTTAAAATTTAAATAAAATTCATAAAAATTAAAAAGAAAAATAATTTTTATTATTGATAATTAATATTATATTATATCATACTAAATTAAGTTATTAATAACGAATTAAATTTTTAAAATTATAAAATAATATTTATTTAATATAATATATCAAATTTTAAAATTTAAATTAACATGGATTAAAAAAAATAACAATTCTGAGTTTTTTGGTTTATTTACAAAGATAGTTTTAAAATTTGTTAGTGTATCAATGTTTAAAATTTAAATTAAATAAGTATTTGAAATATATATAAAAATAGGTTAAAATTGAGTTTATTTTTTTGATTTTTTTGATTTTTTTAACAATAAGTCCTTTTAAAACAAATGTTTCTGCTTTAAAACAAACTCTTTAAATAATTTTCTGAAAAAACTATACAATAGATATAAGATGTTTTAGAAAAGCAAAAAGAAAGAATAATTTTGCAATTTAGAATTTTTAAGTTTTTGTTTGTGTCATGTTTCTTTAAGTTTTTCTCTGTTCAAATACCTCTTTTCTAATGATTTTATTTGTTGAGAACTAGGATAAAAAGATTTTTTTATTGAGAATTTCATACATTTTAAACGTTGTCACTATACTATCTTGCAAAAATTTGATATTTGTGTGCTTTATGATAGAGTCACAACATCGTGTGCAACATGAAATCCAAAGTTTTTACTTTTATATTATATATGTTGATTTTTGTTCTTTTTTTATTACAAAATAAAAAAAATAATCATATTACTCTTATTCACTTGATCAACTGTCTATCATACATTCATACTTCAATGGACCATTAAAATTAATGCAGTGTCTTTGTTTTTCTAACGTGTAATGACAACGTTTTTACAAGATGATTTGCACTCGTTTAGCATAGTTAAAATCATTTAAATATAAAATATTATTAATTATCAAAATTATCTTTTAAAATGTCAATAATTTTTAACAATTTTCAATTATCTTAATTTTAACAATAAGAATGAAATAACTTTAAAAATATTTATATTTAAGAAATGAGAATATTAAATTAATATTGAGATGTTTAAATAATATCACATAAAAATATATTCTTTTAATAGATATTTTTTATATTTTATATAAATTAATATAAAATATATTAAATCGATATAAAATATATTAAATTTTGACAGTTTATATTATTTAAATTATTATTAAAATATTTTTCAATAGATAATTTTTAATGAATATATATATATTTATAAAACAAGTTTAATAAATGTTAAAATTATCATAAAATAATTTTTTTAATGTAAATTAGTAATAGGAAAATGTTATGTATAGTATGACTAATATATATTATAATTTATAATTAAGAAAATAAAAAAAATATAAAATAATATATCACACAAATTATTTTATAAATTTGTAAATACTAAATAACATATCTGTTGATGATAGTGTTAAATCATAGTTATAAATTAAAAAAAATAAATTGTTAACCTCAATTGTCATCTTTATATATTTAAAATCCATTTTAAAGATGGTAGTTAACACGCAAAATTGAGAATACTATTTTTTTCATATATCAAAGATATTTTTTAATTGATAGTTTCAAATTAATTTAATTTATGGTGTAAAAACTATCAAAATAAATTTTATTTCTCTTAACAAATTCTTTTCATACATATCTTTTAGTCCTATTCCATTAAGGTTGGTCCAAATTATTCGTTTTACCAAATCTACTAATTGGGTAATAGTTCAAAGCACTCTTTCCTATAGGAAAATTTTGGTGAAAAATGGTAAATATACACCTTATTTTCAAGTGTAACAGCTAAGGAAAAAGAGAAAGAATAAATAACAAACATCATGAAGAAAGAGAAAAAAAAATAGTAATAAAATATTTTTTATTATCAGTTAAAATTCATATAAGATCTACCATTTTGAGAGCAAACTTATCACTTTAAAATAGCATCAATGTAATTTAGTAATTTTCAAATACATTTCAATTAATCTTGAATAACATATTAAAAATATACTGTTAATATTTTAAAAAATAAAAAATATAAAACAATTAATAAAAAGACGTGGAGATATATAACATACAAATTGTCGAATGTTTATTTCAGAGGAAAAGTTGGATTTGAGTTGCTTTATCTTTTTTTTTATAAGATGAAAAATGATAAAATTTGAGTTTAGAATCTTGTATAAAAATTATTCTAATATTTTATTTTTATTATTAGATTAATTTTAATAATTTATTTTATTCTTTATTTAGTTGAACGGAAAGGAAATATATCAAAAGAAAATTAAACTTAAATCGAACAATAAATGAAAGAAAAATTAAACATTTTGAAAATATCAATTATTTATTTTTATTTATAAAAAAATATCATTCGTACTTTTTTCTCTTTATTTTTTTTTTCATTCAGTTAAAGTGTACAACTATACCAGGCTTGCCGACACATATATATAATTTTTTTTTGATAAAACATTTTAGTATAATTATAAATGTAAAAAAAAAACACACGGATATATTTTAAGTATGGTATATTATAATTATATATAATAATACGAAATATGTTAAATTAATTAAATGATTTAACAATATAATATCTTTATTTTAAAACAAATAATTATTTATTAAATTTAATAAATATATTTAAATAAATTAATTTTAATTAATATATTATAAATTTAAATTTTATTTCAAAGTATCTATAATATTAAATAATTAAATTGATCATTTAGAAAAAAAATCGTTAATACAATCTTACAATAGAATCATAAAAAAGATTAGGTAAAAAAATTAAGAATTAATATATATAAAAACTTTATATTTTTATAATTAAAATAACAGAAAAGTTTTTCTTTTGTTTCTTACAATAAGGATCGAAAGAAATACCATTAACGTTTTTCAGTTATATATTAATACGAGTAAAAAAAATTAAAAAAAACAAATAAAATAAAAATTGAGAGATTATAAATGACAGGAATGATGCTTAAATGTTTAAAATACTTCTAGTTTTTTATTTTATGTGAGAGAAAAGAGACTGATATTTTAGCCATGATAATATAAGGGGTTGTGTTATACGTAATTTTTTTAATTTTGAGATTTATGAATAGGAATTATGTTTTTTCTAAAAAATATAACTGTTGTAAATATTATAAATATATTTAGTATGTTTAATTTTTTTTAAAATGTTATTATAAGTATAAATAACTTTCTCATTTTTAAAAAATTGATCTAATTCAATTCGAAACAAACTTTATATATATATATATATATATATATATAATTTTATTTATAAAATTAACTTTTTATTCATAGTTATATAATTATATATTTATGAAATTATAATATTTAATTTTTTTATAATTTTTCTTCATATTATTATTTAAAAATATATCTTATTATTTTAGCATGTTATAAGTTTCATATTTTTATATTAATTTAAAATTATTCTTATATCTTATATATTTTACTATATAATTTTCATATTTTATAAAGAAATAAATTTAGTTAAAAATAATATAAAATATAATAAAATAGGATCAATTTATTTACAAGTTTTTAATTTAATTTAAAAATAAAAATTAAATTATCCAATTTAATATTAATGGATTTTCATTGAATTAAATTAAATTAAATTAAAAATTTTATTTACAAATTCAATCATCAACATTCTTCTATTTGATGCAAGATAAGAGATAAAAATAAATTAACTTTAATATTTATGAGAAGTGTTTGAAAAATTTGTTGTTTGAACTTGAATATTAACTTGTTACCTATAAGAAACTTTTTTATTATTAAATTTTCACATATTTAAAATATATTAAAATTATAACTCTATTTAAAAGTTTATAATATTAAAATAAATATAACTTATATATTATATATCTTATATATCTTTTATATTATATATTAAAATAAATTATAAAATAATAAATTTGTTAATTTAAATAAATTTTTAAATAGATTAAATAATTTTTTATAAATATAAATATATCTTATTTATTTTAATTTTTTTAACATGTAAATCTTGATTGAACATTCAATACTATGTTATAATAATTCGAGCAAAATTCTTTCCAGTTAATTAAGAAGTTTATTTGAAGAACGTAAGATATAATATATGTATGAGATTTAAGAAATATATAAAACAAATAAATAAAACAAAATAAAAAAAAAGTTTTATCCAATCATTCATGTATGATGTTCATTATTTTTTTTTTAAAAAATTATATGATGCTTATTTATGAAATATTTTATATTGGGTCATTAGTGTCTATGTAAAAAATTATGTAGGAAAATTGTGAAGCAAAATGTGTCATATGACGACATATTTTGATCTGTGACGTTTTTTAATAAAAAATGATAAACATCACCAATAGTTCAGATGTTTATTATTGAACGTTCCGTTTATCATTTCCCATTTTAAAATTTTGAACCGAACAAGCACTGTTTATAAAAGGAAATTTGCCCTCTACTCATTCTCTATCCGTCTCTGTCCAATTAGTCTCTTATGAAATGAGTTACTGGGCCTTCAGAGCTAATTTTGGTATATTAAGGTGCTTCTAGTCAACCAATTGTCCTGCTCTACATTGCTTTGTTTAGGATATATATAGTTATAGTGAATACATTTCAGATTCTGGTCTTTGATGCAATCATATTCCTTAATTTCACTGATGATGATATACATAAAAACAAGTACCTTGTTGGTAATCTGCACAAAATGTTATTGTTATTGGATGGTGCACTAATAATAGATATAGAGTTTGGATTGGTTTTGACTGTATCAATAAAAGATAAAAATGCATATTATATATATTAAATTCTGCATATGCTAATGTCATAAAACCATGCCAACTATTAATAGTTTTACTCTCTCACTCTGCAAATTTGTTTTTTTGGTTGGATCTCACTGTATTTGTCTTTTGTTATGCACAAGAAAGTCCCAATGACATAGACATATAAATTGAATGACATGGCTGCTTGACTAATATATATGAATGCACCACTTTCCACACTCCATGGTCCGGTTCATAGGTTATAGTGTTACTCTATTTCAATGCATCAAATTAGGTACTATGATCTATCATTGTGAGGTGGTCCATGTATGCATAAGATTAAACCACTTGTCATACATGTTATAACATGTACTAGTTCAGCAGAAAGTGGTTTAGGAGGGCTTGTGAATGATTAGAACCATAATACATGTGAAATCAATAGGGTGTTGTAATAATTCTATTTGACTAAATTATTATTTTAATCTTTTGAAAGATTTAAAATCAATCACATTAATAATGAAAACATTAAAATTATTATTTTTATTCATGAAAAATATATATTTTTTAATTAATCCTTTTGACAATATAAAATTTGTTTTGAAAAACATTAATTTGATCAATATTTTTATATTAAGTAAAATATATTTTTAATCTTTTTAAAATTTTATTTAGCATTTTATTTTTAAAATAATTGATTTTGACTCTTTATTTTTAAAATAAAATACTTTTAATTTTAAAGTAATTAATATTTATAATATAATAAATATAAATATTTGATACGTCAACGATAAAAAATTAAAATATATCTATTTTAAAAAATAAATAAAATTTAAAATTTTGGAAAAAATAATTTTATCTTTTTTATATTTTAAGAACAATAAGAGTAATTTTTATTTTTTAAAATTAATATACCCAATCTTAAATTTTTAAAAAACTAAAAATACTATTTCACTCGTTCCGTTATTTGAACAACTAAAAATGAACTTATATATATAACATCGTCTATGATTATTTTTATTTATTTTATATATATATATATATATATATATACATTTAAAAAATACATCCAAAAAATAAAGAAAACTACTAAAAGTTGTCTCCTTTTGGACATTGAATATTTTGGGTCATCCCTTCTAAACCTAAATCATTAATTGCTATTATTTTAGAAACTTAACCACAGCACTAACGTGTGATATAGATAATATATATAACAGCCGACATCATATCACATGGTAGATGAGATGCACTTGGACATATACTAAGTAGAAAAATTATATTATCCTCTCTAAAACATAGCTACTTTTGCTGTAAATAGTTAAAGTTAATTATAGATATAAAGCTGTTTGAACTCCACTTCATTAACACCTATTTATAGCTGTTAACTAGTATAATCTTTGTTTATATAACTACAAAACTGTGATAAACATTTTCTAATTCTGAAAATAAAAATAATTATAGTAAATCTTTTTATTTATGTTTCTAAATTTTTCATTACTATATTAAAAAAACCATGATTAACAAAATAATTAATTAATTTAGATATGTAATAAATAATAATAATTTTTATATAAGTAATTAATTATTAATTACGCAATTGATTACACTTTTTATCAATTATAAATTTATTTTGAATAATTATATATATAAAAAGAATTAATAAATATTTTTTATAAGAATTAATTATTAAAAAATTTAAAATATAAATAAATAAATTTATTATAATTATAAAAAAAGAGGAGTTAAAATGGAAATGTCTGTTATCAACTAACATAAAGCGTGTTTTATATTCTTTTATAAGATGTATCAACTGTATTAATCCGAAATTTTTTATAATATCAAGGATCGAGAATAAATGAAATTGTAACTGCAACCGCAATTTAAAACACTGATACGAGCATAATGAAATATAAAAAAATGAATAAAATGTGCAAAGTGCAAACAACACTATAAGTTTTAAAGTCAGATTTCCACTTGTAAATAACAAACATGCCCATGATCTGGGTTTTGGAATAAAAATAAATAACTAATAAATTCATGGATTATAAACATTATTGCGCCTAGGCCACGCTACTTACTTTTTGCCTTTTTGTGATTAAAGAAGTCAGGCCCTTTTGTTAATCCATTTTCAAATAAGACAAGCTTTAAATCTAAATATCATAAATTTATTTTCTTCTATTTTGATAAATTAAAAATTTATTTCAATAATATTTAATTTTATCTATAAAAACGTACAAAATAAATTTATAATACCGAACCTAAATTTTCTTCTTTCAAATACTCATCCAACCAAACCTAGAAAAAAAAAGACAAAAATAAAAAGCATGATACAAATTGACATCTCCGCACACAAACAAGATACAGAGTTACTTTAGAACATTGGGTGGACTAGAAAAGTTTATCATAACTTGAAAGGTATGTTCTATGATAGTCCAAAAAACTTAAACTTTAGCTTGAAGGACGCAAAAGAGTTAGACAAAGCAAGAAGAATTTTGTGCAAGGTGTGAGCCAGTATCCCAAAAACCAGCAAAAAGTGTATTATGTATTATGTGGAAGCACCACATGTGTGGTTTCACAAAAACGTGTTCCTTGTACCAGAGTTTTATGTATTATGTACAAGCAAACTATGAGTGCTTGTGTTGTGTGTGTGCGTTTTCCTCCCTCTCCTTTCAAATAATTAAAAAATTGTTCTAAACGTTTTTTTAATGCAATTTCCAAACATTTTTGTGAAAACCAAACACATTAGTAATATTTTTACCACTCTACTTGTAGAGAATCGTTGGTAAGAATGATTTGGTGATAACTTTTCTAGAGTCCAGATTTAATTTATTGTCAAAAGCACTATTTAAACACTGAAAAAAAAGTAATTAAAATTTCTTCTTATTAGTCAAATATATCAATTTTCGTTATTAGTTAATTAAATGACACTATATATGGCTCACTCACGGTATAACAAATCAACAAAATTAAAGCAGATAATATTGTAAATGGAAATAGAAATTACAAATAGTAAAAAAATATTGTAAGAGTATGTGGGAATTTGAAATTAAGAAAAAAAAAAGATAAAAAAAATAACTTAATTCAATTTGTTAAATTGGATGGGTTAGGAAGGTTAACACAGATATGTAATCTAACCAACCAAAATGATATGTTAAAGGTGCTGATTTTATGGGTTCAACTTAACTACATTACCATCGTTAATATTGACAATATTTTATTAATTATTATCCTGGGGATATTAATTATGAAACCTTGAATGCAATTACTTAAAAAATGTTGAATATTTTTTATATTTTAATAGGACGAAATAATATTTTACTCTTTATAAATATAATAAGTTTTGTTTTTTTAGTTCTTATAATTTTTTATCATTGATTTTTAATTTTTAAAATTTTATTTTTAATTATTGTGATTTATTTCTCATTAGATATTTGTTAACTTGACTAACAGATATTAAGTTAAACTGTCACATATATTAATTTATCATACATACATATATATATATATGTATGTATGTATACATATATATATATATATATATATATATACATATATTAGAAACTATCACACAAATAGTATAAATCATAACAAATATCTATTATTCAAATCAGCAAATATCTAATAACAAATTAAAGACAAGGATCATAAGTAAAAAAATTTAAAAGTTAAATAAAAATTAAAAATTTTATTATATTTACAAAGAATAAAAGTATATTAATTTTTTAATATAATGGATAAAATGATAAAAAAAATATCTTAAGACTATTAATTAAGAATATAAAGATAATTATTTATTAAAAAGTGTTGTTAATATAATTTCATCATAATTTTCAATATATCACATTACTATATTTTCAATGAACTTTTTTAATTTTTTTTCTTAATTAATTCTTTAAAAGACTGATTTATAAGATCTTTAATTAATACCAATAGAGATAGAATAATATAGTAATTATTTAAAACAATTATTATAAAGATAACTACTCAAAGAAATTAAAAAAGAGTAAATTCCCAAATTCTTGGTTGAAAAAATTAACGGTAAATTCATAATAGGATTAATGTAGGCCAATAATGGTGAAAATTAAAGAATGATATAATAGGATATTCTTTTAATTTCTTAAAAATGAATGCTATTATTTGTGACATTATTATACAGTAAGAAGGCGAAAAGAAACAGAATGGAGAAAGGAATAAAAAAAGTTGTTTTTGAAATATTTGGAGAGAAAATGTTGAAAAATGAGATAATAAAAGGCGTAGGGTTCACTTAAATGGAAAGAAAAAGAAAAACGCGTAAAAGACAATTGTTAGTGTTAAAGAATAAAAGAAAGAGGAATTGTTGAATGAGGTGCAGGTGTACACGCTTTGTTTATGGGTCCCACATTTGTGGATGATCGTGTGGCTGTGAATGCACATTACTTCCTTCTTCAGTATTGACCACTCCCTCACATACATCATCAACCAAATCATCATTTCATTTCTTTGTGAATCAAATACAAAAAACAATTCAATTTACGAGATTCAGCTTTTTTAACGCGTCACTTAATGCGTATCATCAAGACATCAACCAATTTTTTAATATCTACCCAATAAATAATAATACATAATAAAAAACTATTACTTATCACTTTCAAACTTTAATATAATATTTATTATTTTTATATAAAGATATTAATTATAAAATAAGTTAATTAATAACAAATAAATACCGTAATAGAAAGTTATATGACATGACAATTTTAGTATATTAATATTTTAAATAAAAATTTCCAGTCATGGATGAAAAGGAACATAAAAAACATTCGGAATCACAAAATTTAATATATCAATAGTTTAAATAAAAATGTCAGAAAAACCGTTAATAATTTTTTTATGAAAATAAAATTAGTTCTAAGAAATTAAAAAATAATTCTATTTAAGAAATTTATTATACTTTTTATATTTACTTATCTAAAATATTTTTTTTATAAAATTTTATTACTTTCCACGTTTAAAGTTAACTCTCAAGATTGATGTTAGCAAAACTGCATTTTATTTCTTACAATTATTATGATAAAAATAAATAACTAATTCATATAAAATATATTTATATTCCTTATAATTAGGATAAAAATAATTTCTTTTATTTATTAAAAAATGATCAGAGCTAGTATATTATACATTTTTAAGTCTTTGGTTTTTTTAGGATATCAGTTCCAACACTAATAAATAAAAATGTTTTTTATTGTTGAAAATAAAAAAAAATGTTGAAAATCGTGGTAAAGATAAATATTTTTTTAATTTTATTCACTAATTATTTAACATTTATTCTTGTCCTTTAGATCTTGTTAACCAGTAGTATAAATTAAAAGGATATTAGTTAGAAAATTGAATAATAAAACATTTTAAATGATGGTCAAATATAATAAAAACTCAATAATATATTTTATTAAGAATTATTAAACTTAATATTATCGATGCATTAAATTTTATGATTTTAATAAAATATTATTATATATAAATTTTATGATTTTAATAAAATAACTTTTCTTTATTAAAAATCATGTTGGGAAATGTTAATAACATTTTTAGTGGATTTTTTTTTTACTTCTAATTTTCCAACTAATATCACAATAGCATTAATTAATTAGCACTTTTCTTATCTTTTAAGGTGATGTACACTTTTTAAAAAAAAATAATATATTACATAAGTTACTAAGATAAAATGATTTTTTACCAAGTTATCCTTTATTAAAGAAGTCAAAATGTAGCTATGGATCCATTCAAGTATTTAAGTGAAATAAATGATGAAAATTTTTTATTTTTTTATTTGTAAAGTAAGAAATATTTTAAGAAAGAATTTAATTGAATAAAATTTTGCTATATTGTCATCTAATCATAAATTATAATTTCATTTAAACTTTTAATTTTTATAGTAATAAATTTTAAAAATGATATCTATCATATTTTTGAATTAGTTAACAATCTAAGTATTTATATTAATATATTAAAATTAAAATCAAACTAAAAGATAAAACATTTCTATAATATAATATGGAAAGAGTATTAAATTAGTAAAAATAAACCTTATTAAAAATTTGTAACTAATAAAAGTTGGTTTAGTTAGTAAAGATTGAAATAATATCTTAAAAAATATAAATTTTAATTCCTGTATCAGTGTTAAGACATTATTTATAAATTATATGTAAGTATTTTTTAAAATTTTAAAATATGCTTTTAATTATGATGAGTTTTCAAAATTAAAATATTTATAAAAACAATAAATTAAAAGATGCCAGTATCAAAATTATAAAAAATTCGGATAAAGAAAAACTGAGACTGAAAATATTTCGATAGCAAATTTGATGCTCGAGCCGCATCTTCTTAATATTATTATAAGGTATCGTTAATTAATAAATTAACTAGCCCTGATTTTTCACACTCCAATTAATTAACCAATATTCTCTCTATTTTTTTTAACATCAAGGTTATGCATTGGGGGTTAAGAAATAAGTTTAATTTCCGTATATTATTAGTGTAAATATTTTATATTATTGATCAATTATAAATTTGTAAATATAATTTTTAAAAATAATTATTATAGACGTTAATACTTTTTAATTAGATAATTTATAATCAAATAACAGTATTAAAAAATATTTATACTATTAATGTATTTTAGTTAAATTTTTAAAAATATGATTGATGTCTTAGTTTTAAGAAAATTAATTAATTAATTTTTTTATGAAAAATACTAATAAATATCTTAAAAACCCAGACTAAAAAGTTAAAAATAGAAAAATTTTAAATACATAACCATTGTAATCCTTAATGCATTTTAAAAACCATGACATTAATTATTTTTTGACTTATTAATTATTCAACATATTATTTAACACAACATACATTAATTGCTAAAGTAAAATTAAAAATATTAATTATTTATTAATCTTATAAAATGAAAGTAAAAAATTAAACAAAACAAAATTTTTAAATGTCAAACATAAAAAACAGAAGGAATACCATTTATATGTTATAAATTTTAAAAAAATTGGTCACAACTTTTTTAAAAATATTAACTTCAAGGAGTTCAATCTTTAAAATTGATTTAAACATTTAAAAATAATAAATTTTTATTAAAACAAATATTTATTATACAAAAATATAATAAATATTTTTTAAAATAAAAATTTGCTATATTTAGAGGCTTAATATTAGCTTTTATGAAAACCGTTTTCTTGAAATTGGGAAAGTTTAAGTGATTTGCTAATGAAATGTATAATACTTAGGGTATGTATGCTTTAGCAATGATCCAATGCCTGCTGACATTAGATAATTTTCCCCCGAAATTTTAAATCTGTGCGACCTAAGACTTAATGTATTGTTTGAATGATTTAAAAAAATAAGAAGTAAAAAATTAGAAGGGAAAAAAATAGAAAAATAAGAATTAAAGTAAAAATAAAATAAAAAAATAAATTGTTTGAATAGAATGAAAAAAAATAGTAAAATATAAAATTTAATTTTAATTTTTTTTATATTTTTTATTTTACCTCCTTATTCGAAAATATTTCTATGAATTCTAAAAAATTAATTCTTTTTTATATAAAATAAATACAAATAAATAAATAAAATAAAATTTATCCAACTTTAAAAAAGAATTTGTTTCCTCCAGTTTCCTTCACTTCAAACAAAGGATAAATTAACCGATATCATTCAATACGTTAGCATTTATCATATAATTTATATCTAACCTACAAAAATTTTGTAAAATAATCACATTTGTAAAACCTTAAACCTTGCATAAGAAGAAAGTGCTAAAAGCTGTTTTATGTTTTCTCTTTGGCGAGTGGTGATAAAAACTTAAGTTTTTTTTTTCTTTTTATATATATATATCAAGAATTTTCTAACCTAATCGGAAACCAATTCAATTAAATGTAAACCTTATTAACATAAATTTTACTTTTATCAACAGTACTTTTTTCATACAGACGAACATGGTTTCAAATGACTATCTAACATTTTTTTATAAATTTTTTTGATTAGTTTGAGTCAATATTTTATGTATTAATTAGTTGGAAGAACGAAGCAGGAGAATAATGTGTTAGATGCATCTCCTACACGCTCTTTCTTTCGGTCATTAGCAGCTGCCAAGGAAGCTTCTCTTAGGTGTCTATGGGGTCATCGTTGGCTTCTTGTGAAACCAAGGACTTCCAACTTTTCATTCATTGCATAAATGAAATAGTTGACCAATTACACCTTTTTCCTTTATTTTATTTTATTTTTATTTTCCTTCCCACTAATATTACTTACCCATAAAGTTTCTAAAAAATTGGTAACCTCTTAATACTTCATCATTCACTTTATTGCTGTTATTTTCTCTCTTATTCTACCAATATTAATATTCCACAATCCTTGTTTATAAATTTTGTAAACTCCACCTAAAGTACAACTAGCATTTATTCCTTTTTTTATATACATCCTTTCTCTTTCACATTCTTTCAGGCTCCACTTTTATAATACCTTCAACATTTCTTCATCACAGTATCAAACTTGTCTTATATCTCTCTTTTTACATCCTCAGCATATATTCTTTTCTTCAACAATCCTCATCCAGTGTTCTTTTTTGTTCCTAACAAGCTTATTGACCGGTTTTATTTTTTTATTTTTTCATTTTCAAGATGATTTACTTATAGATTTCTGATCCAAAGCTTAAGTCAGTATAGTATATTTTCCTTGAATTCTCATCTGGGTACAACCTATTTGATATTTTGACTGAATCAGTTTCAAGGAGTGGTGTGTCCCTGATACCCCAAAAAAAGATCATACTTTTCTTCTTGTTTCATTGTCACAATACTTTTGGATTTGAGAATCTGGAGACATGGGTGGCTGTCTAAGTAAAGGTAAAGATTCAGAGCCAGAACACAATGGTTATAGACATGCTGGGTCTGGTGGTGTGCACAACCACCAGAAGATTCATGAACCTTTGGTCAACCAACCCAGAGTACCTGCAAATCAACCTTACCACTTACCTGACAAGCATGCTTCATCCACCACTCAGACAGTGCCTCAGATACCAAGGAAGACTTCAGTTCCTGCCCCAAGTCCAAAACCTGTTAGACAAGACACAATTCTAGGGAAGCAATTTGAGGATGTGAAACAGTTCTACACGCTTGGGAAGGAATTGGGAAGAGGGCAATTTGGGGTAACGTATCTATGCACTGAGAATTCAACTGGGTTGCAGTATGCTTGCAAGTCCATTTCAAAGAGGAAACTTGTGAGCAAATCTGACAAGGAGGACATAAAGAGGGAGATTCAGATTATGCAGCATTTGAGTGGTCAACCCAACATTGTTGAGTTCAAAGGTGCTTACGAGGACAGGAATTCAGTTCATGTTGTGATGGAGTTATGTGCAGGCGGTGAACTTTTTGATAGGATTATTGCTAAGGGGCACTATAGTGAAAGGGCTGCTGCTTCAATATGCAGACAAATTGTTAATGTTGTTCATATCTGTCATTTCATGGGTGTGATGCATAGGGATCTGAAGCCAGAGAATTTCTTGTTATCTAGTAAGGATGAAAATGCACTTCTCAAGGCAACTGATTTTGGCTTGTCCGTTTTCATTGAAGAAGGTAAAGTTTTGATTCATTCATTGGTTGCTTGTTCCAATTCCTCCAGCATCTCAATGTTCTTAAGTTCCTGATTAATCAATGGATAGAGTCTTCATAGATAAATATATTAGATTCAGCATAGTGTTTTTTGGCTTGAAATATTAATGAACAAGCTGCTAAGTTTTAGTGAATTTTTCTGAAGATTTCTTACCTCAAACTTTATCTTTGGATTATCTTTTTATAGAAATGTTTTTGCAAATTTGAGAAAATTTCAGATATGAAATTTAGCTGTAATGGTTGCAGTATTTTGTACACAAGAACAAACAGTTAGTTCTGTCTTAAAGGGTAGTTGGGGTAGTTGGGGGAACACTTTGTACAAAGTAGCTTTAATGCCCTTACTTGTTATTGGCAGTCCTGTTTTGTCAAAACATGGGCTAGAAAATTTGAGAGTCTTTAAATTTGCTTGATAGCACAGTTTTCATAAAGATGTAGGTTGGAATTGGAATTAACTTCTGCAATTAAATTAACAAAAGCTCCATATCGCTATTCTTTTCTCTTCTTGTGTACAGTATGCTGCAATTATATATATGGTTTATAATATTTCAATCCCTATGTCTTTCTAATATATCTTTGCTATCCGGTTTGTGCCTTGATGCATAAATTATATTTCTGTAAGTGACATGGAATCTGATGTATGGTTGGTCATCTTGTGTTTATGATGGAGTTAAGATTTGGCTATACCCAAAATTCACAAGCATGTGGACTTGGTATTGCAAACTGAGTTTGTTTTCAGTTTCATTTGAAGTATAATTTCTGAAAACTCATCATGACTGTTTACTTGTTTGCTGTAATCTTATCAATGTCCTTTTGCGAGCCGTCGAACATGGTATGAAGCAATGTAAAGTTTGATAGACAGAAAATTACTCACATTGTTCATTCTAATTAATTAGTCAACACTCAGAAGCAGTGAGATTGATCAGCTGTCAAGAATCTAGCATTTTCATTTATTTTGTACATACATTGAGTTCTATGGTTTCATAAAAATCTTGATCTTTGAGTAATGTGGAAATGTTAAAACTGAAAGTTTTATTTATTCCTCAATGTGAGATGTTATGTCAAATTTTAGGAAATAAAACTATTGCTTGTTGAGAAACTTCACTTCCATTATTAGCTTTAAAGTGCCTCTCACGCACGTGCACAGACTCATATGCGGTATATGCATTTGTGTATCTTTTGCAACTATTTATCTTTTGATCAGATGATTTATCTGAGTAAAAGGAAGATTATCTTTGCCTTTGAATATGTACATAAATTTCTCTGGTTTATGCTTTACAGGAAAGGTGTATCGCGATATAGTTGGGAGTGCTTACTATGTTGCTCCGGAAGTTCTTAGGCGCAGATGTGGGAAAGAAATAGATATATGGAGCGCAGGAGTTATACTGTATATCTTACTCAGTGGTGTCCCTCCATTTTGGGCTGGTAAACTGAGACTTTGTTTTTCATAATGTAATAGAAGAATTATCAACTTGTACTAAAAGTTAAAAACATACATTTAATTTTGTTTTCTATTCCCTTTTGCTTGTTAGACTTGTCTAACTTTTTTTTTCATCAAATATGTTCTGCAGAGACTGAGAAAGGAATATTTGATGCCATATTGGAAGGTCATATTGATTTTGAAAGTCAACCATGGCCTAAAATTTCAAACAATGCCAAGGATCTTGTTCGCAAGATGCTTATACAGGATCCAAAGAAACGCATTACTTCTGCTCAAGTTCTTGGTATGAAACTTTTATTGTGTTTTTTCCCTAATCCTCATTGAAGACTTGAAGTTTGTTAGACAGTGTCCTGAACTCCTGATAGTATATATATACTTGTGCAAGAATAGGATAAATTATTAGAGGCGCCTTTAAACTAATGGTTGTAATGCATGGAAAAACTGAATGCACTTAAAAGCTTATAGAATCCAAAGGTTATTTTCAAATCTGTATAGACTATTCTATACATATACTGGTATGACAAGAAACGCACTGGAAGTGAATATACTAGTTGTTAAGACTAAAGATTTGTCAGACATGATACATTATATGGAAACTCTATTATCAATTTATCACAAATGTACAAGCCCTTCTGTTATCTTGCAACATGCCAATTATATATCGATTGGGTATTTTTGTTTGATAGAATATATATATATATATATATATATATATATATATATATATATATATATATATATATATATATATATATATATATATATATATATATATTATTGAGGAACTTGATAACAATGTTCTGATGTAATTAGTACCTGTTTCTCATTACAACTCTTGCAGAACGATTACATAGGTTAATCATCCTTATGAATTTTCTTGGTTAACGGATTTGATTTTCTCTTGTAACTGATTTATAAATTGTATGAATGATTAGAGCACCCATGGATTAAAGATGGAAATGCTTCAGACAAGCCAATAGACAGTGCAGTACTTTCCAGAATGAAGCAATTCAGAGCTATGAATAAACTAAAGAAGCTAGCCCTGAAGGTATGTTCATCCACAATCTGCATGAAGAGATACCAAAGTGCTCTTTAATGCTTGTTGCCTTAGATAGCATAGTAGGCACCTCTATTTCTATGGATATCCATTGATAAAAATCATGAAAGTCTAATTTTAATGACAGCTTCTTGAATATGTCTGTTAAAAGAAGTTATAACATTGAGATATGGGGGTGTTAATGTTACGACCTCAATTAAATCACTAACTTCATAGTGTCTGTGTATCTTTTTTTAAAAAAAACTCACTGGATTTTAAATATTCTTTTAGGTCATTGCTGAGAATATGTCTGGAGAAGAGATCCAAGGTTTGAAGGCAATGTTTACAAATATGGACACCGACAAGAGTGGTACAATCACCTATGAGGAACTGAAAGCAGGATTGCAAAGACTTGGCTCAAAGCTTACAGAGGCTGAAGTGAAGCAGCTTATGGAAGCTGTAAGCTGTTCTTAAGTTTTGTCCTCTATATATTTTCCTTTAAAAGATTTCCTAACTTGTATTTCTTGGCCTAAATTGTAGGCTGATGTTGATGGAAATGGCTCAATTGACTACATAGAATTCATCACTGCCACAATGCATAGACACAAGTTAGAAAGAGATGACCAACTCGACAAGGCCTTCCAATATTTTGACAAAGACAGCAGTGGGTAAGTCATTCATCATCATGATTTCTTGCCCAATCTAATCTTTTCCTGCAATTGCTTTTGACTTTGCATTATGCCATCCATATGAATCTTTCAATTATTGAGTTCAATGTTTTTAAATTCAGTGTCAACATTATGTCTGTCAACAATGTGTATTTTGTTAAGATATCTCATATTGGTAAGGAATATGAGTAGAATACTTACAATAAGACTTAATGCAATTCTCCTCTTTTGAATTAGCTTTTGAAAATGAGTTAGGCTCGATCTATTTTTATTATGGTATCAAAATTTATTCAATCTTAATGTTGGGTTATCTCTAAATGTCCTATCCTAGACATAAGGGGTATGAGTTAAGATGTTCCACATTGGTTAGGAATATAGTTAGAATACTCCTTATAAGGCTCGCAACAACCCTCCTTTCTTGAGTTAATTTTTGGAAGCAGGTTAAGCTCAGTCTATTTCTAATACAATTTGTTGAATTTTTTAATAATAAATAAGCCACGGTGGCTAGCAACCTCATTTACTAAATGATTAATTGATAAATAGCTTAACTTGGATAGGGATGTCAGGAGCAATGACATATCTGCTCGTCTTTGTTTGATCCCATTACAGGTTTATTACAAGAGATGAATTGGAAACAGCTATGAAAGAATATGGTATGGGTGATGAAGCCACAATCAAAGAAATTATATCTGAAGTTGATACAATTATATCGGAAGTGGATACAGATCATGTAAGATTCTTTATTCAGTAGGTTGCTACAAGTTTCTCTACTAGTTCTGTAGTTAATACTCAAATTTTGTGGTTTCACAGGATGGTAGAATCAATTATGAAGAATTCTGTGCAATGATGAGGAGTGGAAACCAACAACAAGGCAAGCTATTCTAAATCACACCATTTAACCAGTCTGAGTTTCTGGTATCCAAGATCTCCCTTGGGGAAAAGGTTTATACTTCTGAGAAGTACTTCCAAGAGTTTATATCACTCATAGGCATGTATAAAGCTTCTGTTTAGAATGTTTTTGGGTTACCATGTACCAAATTTCTGTTAGAATTCTCTTGTTTCATTTTTGGTTTTTTTTTTTTTTCTCTTTTAACTGACATTTTATTTGAGTCCTCTTTGACTTTGTTTTGGACCCTAATATAAATTCACATGGCAAAGGCGATACCTCAATAAGATTATACAAGTTTTTGCACTTGAAATCCTTAGCTGCTATTGTTTATTAAGGTTTGCAAGCTACAAGGAGAGTGGTATAGTGGTCAAGCCAAACCTTGTTTTGGATACCATTTCTAGCCTTTCTTTGTCTAGTTAAGCAAACTTAATTTAGAATATTTTATTTTTAAGTCAACATATTAAATTTATATTAGTCTATCATTTTATTTTTTATATTAAATATATACCTCATTCTTTCTTTCAAAAACTTAATTTTTTACCTTATTTAAGTTCCAAACATATATTAAATGACAATAAACATTGAAATTACAGACGGAAGGCAAATAAATCCAAAAGCTATCCAATCCATAGTGATTCAGCATGAAGAAAGAAAACAATTTTTTTTTTCATGTACATCCAAGTCATTTGAGATAGTTTTTTCTTTTTTGGTAATTTATTTAATTGAAAAGTAAAATTATCTATGTTCAAACGGCCATATGAATGAGACGAGTTGGGCATACAACTAGTAATAAACAAACGGTAGATTCAAAAGAAAAATAGTGCTTGGGATTGATCACCTAAATTTGGCATTAATATTCTGTATACATTATACTTGGCTTCAAATTAAAGAACTTTGCTTTTTTGTTTAATTCTTTGCACCGAATAGTATAGTACTGTTCGGGCAGGAATCTTGGACCTTAATGTAGGACAATTTTTTTATTTATTCTCCACTTCGAGGTTTGAAAATATTTTTACAATAAATTTATAATATTTACTATTAACAACAAAATAAATTATGAATAATAAAATTATAAAAATATATCAAAAATAAAAAATATTTGAGTTAGAATAAAAAAATATAAATATTATTTACTGTAACTTTTTTAAAATACTAGTATCTACTAAAATGAATTATTTTACCAAATAAAATTAAAATATTTTAACAAATTTTTTAATTAATAATTTTAATTTTTAACTAAATAAAATATTTTACCAAAGATACTCTGAATGTATATCAAATATTGAATAGAATAAAAATTTATGATTCTGATATCATTTTTTAATTTTATAATACTTTATTATTTTATTTATATTTTCTTTATTTTAGTTATCAAATGAATCCCTAAATGTCTATTTATTATCCCCTAAAGAAAATTAAGTTGTAAGTTTTACATAAAAATTTTATTTTCAAGTTTTTTTTTATTTTCACCCTTAATTTAAGAGAACACCAAAATAACTTTTAAAATTATATTTTTAACAAAACATGATAGTTGAAAATTTTTATTTAAATGATACTAGTTATTGTAATGAATTAGCGACGGACATGGGAACGTGTACCAGTAATTCCAACCTCAAATTTATCTTTGTAAATCGGATATGAATCATGTGACAGTTGTTCTTAAATATTGGTTAAAGCAGGTTTTCATTAAAATCAAAGCAGATACCAATAAATCTAAGTTTTATTGTCTTCTTTATCTGTCACTAAAAAATAATAATATTTTAGCAAAATTTTAATATATGCTGAGGCATATATAATAAATTTTATTCATATAATATTTTTTATTCAAAATATATAATTTAATATATTAATAATATTATATATTATAATTAAAATAATATATATTTTTTTAAAATTTAAAATTTAATATAAATATATGAAACTCTATAATTCTAATAAAAATTTGTTATATGTTTCTATTATATATTCCTAAACATATATTAAAAATTAACTAAAATTTAAAAGATAAATAAAAAATTATCAAATAATTTTAATATAAATTTTTCTCTTTCCATATATATATATATATATATATATATATATAAATAGAATTTAAGAACAATATTTTATTAATATCATCTACATGAATAACATACAAAATTTGATAAGATAACTCAACCCACCATGAATAATCAGGAAAGGTGTGGAAATTAAAGGTGATTAAACAATCAATTGATTTAATAAAGAATAAAGATAGTTTAGCAAAATTATCTAAGTAAAATATATATTATTATACTAAGAAAATCCTAAATAATAATTAATAGAATTTTATATTATCGATACAAATGAAAAATAAATTTAAAAATATTCAAAATAATAATAATAATATGTTTATATTAAACTTTTTAAATTTTTTATTTTAATAAAGTTTCTAATGAAATTAATTTAAAAATAAATAATTTTTTAAAAATATAATGGATCAATATAATTAATTTATAAAAATTAAATTTAAAATAAACATATACGTAATACTATAAAATATTCATTAATTTAAAAGATTTATAAAACATGGTTTTTATTTTAAAAAATAAATTTACTCATTAATAAATATTTATTTTTGTTATTTTTATAATGTTATCCTTTATAAGATTTAATTTATTTTTTATTATATTAATTATTTTTTATAAAAATTTATTTAATTAAACTATAATAAATAATAAATGTAATATTATTAATTAAGTTAACAAATAAATTTTAGAAAGATATTATTAAATTATTTTTTATTAAATAAAAATAAAAATTAAAAGGAAATATTTAATGATGGATGGTGGTTAAAAGTAAATTTTTTACCGTAAATAGTGTATATACTCTTAAAATTCGTGACGTTGGCCACGTGACGGGAGTAATGCCGACAAGACTCACGTGAGTTGACTCAGGTTACAACTCTTCTTTTGGAACGGGATGACTTAGTCTTGATCATGTTAATACAATTTCAAATGAAGAGATAACGCAAGGTTTAATAATTTTATCTTTGGGACCTTTTTTCTATCTTTTGTTTTTCTAATCTTTAAATTTATAATTGAGCAGAGTAATTTTCCTAAATTCGTGCTTGACATGATTGTATCATAGTAATTTTTATGTTTGCAATGATAATCTATACTTTTTTTTTATTAATTCAAGAACGTAATTTATCTTAAAATTGTAAGATAATTTTTATATTTGCAATATTAATATGTATTTTTTTATTAATTTAAGAACATAATTTGTTTTAAAATTGTGCTTGATATAAATGTTTCGTAACAATTTTTATATTTACAATACTAATTTACATTTTTTTAATTAATTTAAGAATTTTTTTTATTAATTCAAGAACGTTAAGAATAATAATTATTAATTTTATTTAATATAAATTTTATAATCCTGACTATTTTATAAATTTAGAATGATCTTCGATAATCTTTATTTTATAAATTTTTTATTTATTATTTTGAATCGATAAAATCTCTTAAAATTTCTAAATCAAATTCAATTATAAGATAAACTCTATTTCATTATTTTAAATTCTAATGGGATGTTTTGACCCTAAATTCAGTTATAAATAATAACGTTTGAACTAAAATGATTCATAATTAATGTGATTGTAAATATGAATCTAAGCATATATTTTAATAATAGATCTAGATTCAACTTATTAAAGTAGGATGAAAAGTATTGTTTCTTTGTTAAAGAAACTTTAAATGTAATTGAGATTGAGTTCTTGAAGATTTAGATTGAAAATATGAATGCAAATAAGAATCTAAGCATGGAGCTCGGTGGCTGACGCTTAATGCATGTGATATTATAGAATTTGGATGGAATGCGTTATGGCTGGATGACATTGAAAACAACTGTGCTTTGAGTCTTGATGATGTGTGTCAATGACACCCTAAATCTAAGCATGAATCTTTTTATGTGCTTAACCATGATAACAAAATGGATGCGAACAAGAATCTATGATCCAAACATAATTCTGTTCTATTCATAATGTTGAATGGGAATGGTTGACCCTAATAATCCTAAAATGTAGTTTTTTTTTTTAATTTATAAATCTTATATTCGTTTGGAAAAGGATGGTTAGCTTCAGCAGCATAAGTTTTGTTGATGCTAAATACAATTTTAAATGATCTTAAGCAAGGGGTATAATTGGCTTCTAATGCAATTACTGTATGAATGTAAACATAAATATAAGCACATCATTGAATGGCTCACCTCAAATGTGATTCATAAAAAAAATTGGGATAAAATGCATTTTTTCTTGTATGACTTTGAATGCAATTTTTCTTGATTATTTGATGACATCATATACAATTGCATGACGAAAATAAGCATGAACTTTTGATGGCCCTTAATGCAAGTACAATATAATGCAAACATATAGTAGTGTGTATCTTGATGTCTGACTCTATATGAAATTAATATTGAAAAGTTAAGATAGAGTGCATGCCTTTTTGACTTGAAAACAATGGTGTTTGAATCTTTAATAACACTAAATACAATTGCTTCATGAATCTAAGCACGACCTTAATGGCCCTATTGTAGTTACAATATGATGCAAACATGAATCTTAGCAAGTACCTTGACAACTGATTTTAAATGCAATTCATAATGCAAAAAGGGGATGAGATGCATTGTGCCTTGATGTCACTTGAAAGAAATTGAGCTCAAGTATTTGATGAAGCTAAAATACAATTCCACAATGAATCTAAACATGGTCCTTGATGGCTGTAAATGCAAACATGAAGCTAATCTTATGTCATGATCCTAATTCTCAAATGCAGTTTTAATATTAATAATGTTGAATTAGAATGGTTGGCATTAATAGCTTGAACTTTGAAGGAACTAAAAACAATTTGAGCACATGAATTTAAGTATGGGCATTGATGGCCTTATATGCAATTATATTATGACTACACAAATGGATCTGAGCATATATATGTGCCTTGATCCCAAATGAAGTTCTTTTTTATTATTCATAATGTTGAATCTAGATGGTTGGCATCGATAGCATGAGCCCTGATGATGCTAAATATATACAACATGAATTTAAGCATAGTCTTTGGTGGCCCATATGAAGGTGAAATGCGAATGCAAGCATAAATTCCATCGTGTCCCTTTGATGGTTAGGTTCCTTTTGTAAATTTGTTATGGAATACTTTGTACCCTTGTGAGTTTGAATGCAACTTGTCTAGAATCTTTGATGACTTTAAATGCAACTGCAACATGAATCTATGCATGAGATGTGATGGATATGAATGCAACTACAACATAAAAGATTTATTTATTGATAGAGTAAAAATGTGCCTTCATAACACTGAATGTTAGATATATATATATATATATATATATATATATATATATATATATATATATATATATATATATATATTTTTCATAGTGTGAATTGAAAATGGGATATTGAGTTTTGGTAATTGTAAATTGATTGAAATATCAATTTTTTATTTGTAACGTTAAATTGAAAAGGTGTGTTTTAACCTTGATAATCCTAAATGAAATTGTAATATGCGTTTTTTATTCAAATAGTAAATTTTAATATGATCATTTTAAGTTTTGACGATCCAAAATGTGACGAAGTTAAAGAGTTAGAACAATTTCAATTTTCATGCAACACAACTCAAATAACAATTAAAATATTATGATTTATGATTACCATTATATGCTTCTTGTGTTTTTTATTTTAATTTTAGTTGTACCTCCTTTTAGCAACAAGACCGATTCTTTTAAAATTTTGTTTATTTACAATAGTAACTGAATATTACAACTAGTTATAAGTTTTAAAACAAAATAGAGTGGAATTCTTACATTAAATGAGGTACATATTTAAATCACATCAAAATATTTAATAATTTTTTTAATAACAACAGAAAATTTATGTTAAATAATAAATTAATATAGATATTAATATTTTAAATTTATTATTCTATTACCTTTTTATTTCACAAGTAAAATAAAATTTTAATTGAACTTAAATATTTGTTCATAATATAAAATAAGATGAAATGTTTATACTTTGTTGATCCTAAATTCAATTTTAATATAATTTTTTATTAATAGTTTAAAATTGGAATGGAATGATTTTGTGACTTTGTAACCTTGATTGTGAATTATAAAATCATATTTATTTGTTCATAGATTATATTTCACAATTTAAATTTAAGAAGGAATATTTGAGATTTGGTGACCCAAATTGTAATGCAATATCAATTCTTTATTCATTATGTAAATTCAAGATGGTATATTTGAACTTTCAATTATCCTAACTTTAAGAAAAATAAAAACTTTTTAAAATAATTTTAAGTTGTGTGCAAGACATAGTTCAAATTAGAATCAAAATATGTAAATTTTTTAAGAAGTTTAATTTACTTATCATCTCTTAAATTTAATCTATTAACAATTTTAATTTTTAAAATTTTTGTTTTACTTTTAAAATTTAATAAAGTTTATCTATTGTTGATTTTTTATTTAAAAATTTAAAAAAATTCTTATTTATAATCTTTTTATAAAACTAACATAATAAATTTTTATATTCAAATCTCATTAACAATCATTAAATTTAAATTAAAAGAATAAATAATAATAATCATAAATCTTAAAAAATTTCTTCAAAATTTAATTTCCAATTTAATTTCATTTTAATTTTTATTCTTAAATTAAAAATTCTAAAAAATAATGAAAATAAAATATATTATTTTTAAAAACTAAAATATTAAAAGAAGTATTAAAACTTATATGAATTAAAACTTGAAGTACAAAAAATACAATTAAATCTTTTTAAAATATGATTTGTTCCGTACATAGTAAAAGCATAACTCTTTCACGTTTAAATAAAAAACTTAACGGAACTTTAGTCTTGGTGTTTTTTTTCTAGAATTTAACATAGTCATCTTTTATAAAAAGTTAAATTTTTATCTTATGCAAGACCCCGCAACACCTATTCTATCACGCTATTGATCTTGCCAAGAAACGAAGTTTCTTGCACTACACTGGTTACCTAGAGAATGTTTGATTAGACCAATTTCTCACATTTTTTCGCTTTAATAAACATATTTCAGTTTTATTTAACAATTGAAAATAAATTTCATCAATCAATTCTCTATAGCTATAGTGAAAACAAGCCATATATGAATTGATGGTTAATTGGTTATCATATTGGGTTGAATTAAGTAACAAAATCAACTCAGCCATACACAGTAGAAACTAAAGAAATCATTCTAAAAACCAGATCATTAAGCATTATATTTAAGATACCTTTGCTTACATCAAATTGAACATCATCCATAGAACACACTCATTAAAAAAGGAAAAATCAAACCAACCTTATTCCAATACCACTCATCAAACTAAGAAAGAAAACAAAAGACAATCCAAACTTTAGCAACTTCAAATAGCACAAGCTACTCCACAACCTCAAAAACCATGAATCTTGATCTGGTCCTTGCTGACAAGACCAGCCTGAACAAGGAAGTGGGAAACTTTCTTGCGCTGATCACCTTGGAGTTGGATTATTTGGCCAAGCTCCTTGTCCTGCACAACATTGCCGTTGCAGCAAAAATCTTTCTTGAGGTCTTTAAGGATCTTCTCGTAGCTGAACTGCTTCTTCAGCCCTTGCACTGTTGTCAGACTTTTCTTCCCATTCCTCTGCTGGATGCGGATATGCACATACTCTTTAGTTCCAGGTGCATCAGATTCTCTGGCCTCAGCGAATGGATCAAATGGGGTGGGCACCTGAATGTCCAAATCAACCATGTACCTTGCTTGAAGATAACTTTGTAACACCCAACACAGAAAGCTACTGCAAGCAATAAACCAAGCCAACTTTAGTAACTTTTTGAACAGGTACAAAATTTGGCATATAATCTTATTGGAGAACCTGTGAATAATAGAAAGTTCTTTTTTTATTGAAAATCATACTGTATTATGGAGAAACTGTATGAATAACAATTTTAAAAAAAAAATTATTTTTTTTACTTTTATTCCTTTAACCAGTATTCAATTTGATCATGTACCAATAGGAAGCTGCAAAAAGGGAGCAATTTTAATCAAGAAATCATAATTTTTACTAATTGAGACATAACATATATCACTAAAATTAGAATGGTCTATAATATATAAAAGAAATCATAAGTAAATTCACGATCCACAAAGAAAACCTTAAAAATCAACAAACTTTCAATACCACTCATGACTTAATAAACAAAGCACAACGACCTAGTAAAAGATCATTCATTCAACATATTCCTCCACACCCAATTAACCTGCCAGAGCAATACAATCTTGGAAAACTAGTACCCAAAACACAGCCACCGCATCAAACACCAAAGATCACAATTCAAACAAATATCCAAAGAAACAAGAAACCAAACGGAGAAAGAAAGAAAGAGCAATGAACCTGAAAGAAAGAGAAAGAAAGAAGGACTTCAAAAACAATCAACGATGATATGAAAAACGTGAAGGGGGTCTTATGTGTATTTATAGTGCGTGGGAGAGGCGGTGCAATGCAAGCATGGACGCAAGCGGGTAAGGGCCACAAATTTTTAACGGCTGAGATGACTCATTATGACACGTGGACGGCGATTAAAGGGAAATCAGGTGACATTTACAAAATTAGCAAGTATGTTTGGATGAAAAGATAGGAGAATCTTATTCTTATTCTGGATAAGAATAACCACCTCGCGTACGCTGAACGCGGACCAAGTTGGAACCAACTTGAAGCGGTTGTGAAGTTGGCGAGCGATGCGGAAAGTGCATCCAAACAGAGAATAATTATGATTGGGGCCTACAAAGTAAGAAGAGAATGCGAGAGAAAGATACTGAAGAATCCAGAACAGAGCATAACATTATTGAAAATTTTAATTACATTTATTTTATTTTCCCCTTATTGGTTCGTTGATTCTGTCGTCCTGTGTATCCTCACAGCTATGTTATGCCTAACTATCCCTTTTCTTTTGCCTTTTGGAATTTGAACCTTCTAAGTAACTCATTATTTAAAATATATATAAGGCTATACATTTTATCATTTTTTTAAGATCACACTTATTCTTTACCCAATTTTTTAAGATATCTTGTCCTATCCTTTATAAACGTAATACTTTTTTTTTTTTCAAGAACTTTGTAAACTTAAATTCTTATTTTAATTTAATTTATTTATTTTTAAAATAAATATTAAATTTTTATTTTTGATTTATTGTTTCTGTGAGATTCCATTTTTTGCTTCTATCTACTAATTATTATTTGAAAAAAAGTTTTAAAATTATTTTGAATAAAAGAAGATTATGTATAATATAAAGATTATTTATATTTATTAAGGGTATTTTTATAATTTTATATAGATACTTTAATTATTTCTATGAATTTATAATTTTTTTAATTGGGAATATAGGTCTGGTCAGTATTTTTAAAATATAGGAATACTATAAAAAGATGAAAATTTTTAATTTTAATTAAAAATGTGTTTATTAAATGATTTTAAAATTTATCTAGTTCAATTCATATGTTTGTTAGTTGTAGAAAATGGACGAATACTCACAATATAGAAGTTGTAAATATTTTCTGAAATTATTTAACTCTGAAAAAGATTCGTAGAATTTCAAAACTTATTTTTTAAATATTTAATAGTAAAAATTTGAAATTTTAAAATATTTGCATCAATTTGATAATTTAAGATAATATTCATAATTATGTAAAAAATAATATAAAAATATTGAGTTTTAAGGATTATCATGTGAAAGATAACAAATCAAAATTTTTAGCATAAATACAATTTCCCATTAGATGTAATATTATCTTTTTAGTTAGAGTGAAAGTAGGAAACGCTTGTCATACTTTTTCTAAAGATGATAGATTTCAAAAATATTTTAATTATAATTCATTTCAAATCCACCTTTCCATAATAACTGGAGTCTTCGTTTTTTAACAAAGATATCTTTAGAAATTATTTCATCCTTATTAAATTACATGACTTCTTCTACATTAAGAATTTAATTTTTAAATTTTTTACTTTCAAAAACTAATTTAATTTAATTTTTCAAATTAATTCCCTATAACAAATTTGAAAATTTGTTTTCTTGTTTGTTAAAAGAAATAATAAAATTGTTATAATCCCAGTTAATCTTAACTTCTGTGTAACATAAAGTTTAGATAAATTAAATCTTAAAAATTGAATAGGGTTAGAACATGTTTCAAAGTTCAAATTTTTTTAAAAAAGATACTTTTAAATTATCCACCAATAAGGTTTTTTTGTTAACATTTAATTTTATAGTTTTTTAAAAATTTTATCCCTGTTAAAAGAAATAATAAAATTGTTATAATCCCAGTTAATCTTAACTTCTGTGTAACAGAAAGTTTAGATAAATTAAATCTTAAAAATTGAATAGGGTTAGAACATGTTTCAAAGTTCAAATTTTTTTAAAAAGGATACTTTTAAATTATCCACCAATAAGGTTTTTTTGTTAACATATAATTTTATAGTTTTTTTAAAAATTTTATCCCTGTTAAAAGAAATAATAAAATTGTTATAATCCCAGTTAATCTTAACTTTTGTGTAACAGAAAGTTTAGATAAATTAAATCTTAAAAATTGAACAGGATTAGAACATGTTTCAAAGTTCAAATTTTTTTAAAAAAGATACTTTTAAATTATCCACCAATAAGGTTTTTTTGTTAACATCTAATTTTATAGTTTTTTAAAAATTTTATCCCTGTTAAAAGAAATAATAAAATTGTTATAATCCCAGTTAATCTTAACTTTTGTGTAACAGAAAGTTTAGATAAATTAAATCTTAAAAATTGAATAGGGTTAAAACATGTTTCAAAGTTCAAATTTTTTTAAAAAAGATACTTTTAAATTATCCACCAATAAGGTTTTTTTGTTAACATTTAATTTTATAGTTTTTTAAAATTTTTATCCCTGTAATTTATTATTAGTATTATGTAATATAATATTTATTATTATTATGATAATAAAATTATTATTTTACATTTTTCATAAATTTATTTAATTTCAAAATTATTCCTGCAATGCACGGACAATATATGCTAGTTAATTTTATTTTTGACATACAATGCTAAAATAATAAAGATAATCCAAATAAAAGTAAATAAACATAGAGATAATACATCTTAAAAAACAATTTAGATTATATATATATATATATATATATATATATATATTAATTTTTTAATTTTATTCGTATCTATTAAAATAAATATTTATTATAATTAATAATAATTTCTAAAGTTTTTATTTTTATATTTTATTCAAAGTTTTAAAATATTTATTTAAGATAAAACAAACTAGCAAGTGAAAATAATAATAATAATAGTATCAAACAAGTTTTAAAATATTTAGATTGATACAATGATAAAAGATTGAGAATTATAGTAATTTATATGAGGTTGTAGACTTAAATTTCAATACATTTTTCTATAAGTAGAAATAATAATAGTATTACATTTTTTTATAAGTAGAAATTTTAATACTTAAAATTTTTCTATTTATATTTACTATTAAAATATACTTTTAATATATTATTAACAAAGTGTATGTTTGTTTATAGTTATAAAATTAATTTTTATATAATTAATTTTAATAAAATTATTTCTTAAACTTTTTAATAAAAAATATATAGTTTAATTGATTTATTTACGTGTCTTAAAAACACATTTAATGGTTGAAAATCAATTCTACCTGCCTTTAAACTAAATAGACACTAATTTTTAGACTATCCTGAAAATCATTGTGGATATAATTTTAAAAAAAAATATTTATTTTTAAAAAAATTAAATTTTGATACATTGTTAACATAAATTTTACCAATTAAAAATTATAAAAGATATAAATTTTGAAATAATTATTATAAAAATAACAATTTTTAATGATATGACAATCTATAATTAGATAATTATATAATTTTTTACACTATTAGTATATTTTAAATAAATTCTATTTTAAAATTCAACAATCTCTAATTATTTGTCAATCAATTAGTGTAAAAAATTTAAATTATTAATATATTTTAATTAAATTTTTATTAGTATTCAATTATATTTTTGTGCATTCTAAATAATTCTATTCTAAAAGTTAGTAATCTTTAATTATTTGATGATAAATAATTAAATAATAATATAAAAAATAAGGAAGTTTATGCACTCTACATAAACGGATCGGAAAAATAAAAACTACTCAAATAAATGTTTCGGGAATATGTCAGAAATTTGTTCATGGGAATTTCTTAATTATGATAAATTCCAAAAAATTAATCTCAATGCATACAAAATGCTATAATCAAATACCCAAAAAAGAAGGCCCATTCTACTAACTTCATGTCCGGAAGACATTCAGAGCAAAAAGCCGAGGGGATTGTTTTTTGCACCCCCGTTTTTTCTTTTCGCACCCCCCTTCACTTTTTGTAAATTTTTTTTTCAATTATACCCTTTAACAAATACATTCCGTAAATTAATTTGCGGAATGTAAACATTTTACATTCCGTAAACTAATTTGCGGAATGTATTTTTACATTCCGTAAACTAGTTTGCGGAATGTATATTTTTACATTCCGTAAATTAGTTTACGGAATGTAAAAAATACATTCCGTAAACTAGTTTGCGGAATGTAAAAATATACATTCCGCAAACTAGTTTACGGAATGTAAAAATACATTCCGTAAATTAGTTTACGGAATGTAAAAATACATTTCGTAAAATATATTCCGTAAGTTAATTTGCGGAATGTAATATATTAAAAAACGTAAAAGATAAAATGGGAATATCCAAATGTTTAAAAAAAGTGGGGGTGTAAAAAGAAAAAATGGGGGGTGCAAAAAGTAAAGCCCAAAGCCGATCCTCTAATAATAGTTCTCAGCTCTTAACTGTAGCGCATCTCATTTATCATATTTTCGGAAGAAATATTGCATAGCCAAAATCTTGTGCAAATTTTTACCATTGCTAGCTGTTGATATGCTAAGTATTAAAGGTAAATAATCTTCATTAGACTCAACCTTCGTGGATAATTGTTAAATTTTTGTGACTGCATAGCATTACTCATTTTCAAAATGCAATTGAGTAAAAATGTCCGAAAGTAAAATTATACTCCAAAGTCTGCAACAACCAATACTGAAATTTCACAATTTCAAAAAGCTGTTGAAATAGCTGGCTTTGTTGTTCCTCTTTTTCCACATTCTATCAAGCAATGCAAAGTAGTCCTAGTGTTCAAACAACCACACAAATTAAAGATTACAAGTCTTTATAGATCATCACTGACATAAGGAATGCAGGGTTAAGGACGCCTTCAATACCATTTACATATAGCTACTCAAACCATTGTAAGGAGACAGAACATGAAACTTCTATGTGCTGGGGTTATCTGGCAAACGTTTCAGATCCATTTCAACTTGGTGGATTGTCCATTGCATGTTCTCCAATTTCTGCACAACATCATCAATGTAGGAAAATTTGAAAACATACACTGTAGGACATTGAAATGATAAAAACTCCTCTTTTTCATTGAAATAAATGAGAGAATTGAATGAAAGATTATTGATATACTCTCTTCGTTTCTCTTTATAACCAATTAACTAATTCATAAAAATTTAGTTAGTTTAGTTAATAGAATTAAATGTCATTAATTTATATGATTTTTCCAAATTATCCTTACCATTAATGAGACATATATTTTTAATCTTTCTCCATATAATTAATTATTGTATTTTCCTTTAATTGATACAGAAAACAATGTGGATTGGTACTGCCAAACAATGAGACATTTCATTTTTAATTCTTATAAAAAATGCAGGAGAGTATCTTTTATAGTATTTGGTATGAATGGAGTAAATATCTTGGTTAAACTAGCATCACCTTTACAATGTCATGGTACTGTCTTGCAATGTTGTCAAAGTGAGGATCAACACCCTGGTACTCACGTAGGCGAGTAACCTGGTACAATGGTCAAAGTATAACTAACACAAACAAGATGAATGATCAAAATAATGAAGGAAAGGACGAAAGTAAAGTAGATACCAGATGACTAGTATGTAATTACTAACCAAAGTCCAAAGCCATAAGAAATCATTTCAAAGCAAGAGCAAAATTCCATGTCTTAGGTATTGATACTGTCTATCCTTGGCACGGACTCCATAATTCAAAATACAACATTTAAAACCCTCATTGGAATTTCTAACTCTTCTGCACCAGAGAATTTCACATTTTCATGATGCAGATGATAGCATTACTTTCACAATTTGATTCGCATCTTATAAAGTTTCCCCAGCCTTCAAGCATAAATTTTAATTCTTCAATCTCTTATTGAGTTGCAATATCCATCAAAATAATCTAATCTCCATTTTATAAAAGTAAAAATAACAAACATTTATTATTCAATTAAAACAGTAATGTGGAGACTGGAAATGTGGCAACCAAAAACAATTAAGGTATTTAAGATTTGAATTAGAACAGATGTGCTACTATGAGGTCGTTAAAGTTCTATGTCCATCCATATCTACTGAGGAGGAGGAACATCTGGAAAAGAAAATGACTTTACTGAACAAGCGCCAATCCATTATCTTCAATGCAAAATTAACAAGATGCACTTAACAGGGAGACATATTCTGAGCTAATTTCAAAAAGTTGCCCCATGTCACATTAAATTTTTTCTTGTGAAGAGCCCAATGCATGGCGAGAAACTACATAGAACTGAAGTGCTAAAGCATGCATGTGTACACAGAAACATACCGCTTTATTATATGCAATAGAAGCTTCTTCGGTTGCTTCAACAAGATACTTCCTAAAATTAAAAAGAAAAATGGTTTATTAAAACTAAATCAGAACTGCTTACAATTAGAGGTTTTGTCATTCTTACCTTATCTTATGAAGGGCAGGTATAGAGTCCTTGGTGTAAGTTTCAAGCAAGAGAACGTGTTCCAGAACCCTGACATGCAATGACAAATACCACAGTTATTACATCAAAGAATCTGGCAAAACTAGTGAATTGCAGCTAATATAATAGTAAGTAAATGTTAAGTAACTATGCATAAGGTAAACCAGCGGATAACATGCTTCCATCTGCTTCAAAGTGGAGATACAAAAATGTTATAATCCATGTTCAAAAACTGTTAAACCAACAATAAAAGGAACTTAGGAGTTAAAATAGAAATCCCGTCTCAATTTAGGACCAAGTAATTTCAAGAATTATGCCTTGAAGTTTCAGATTCAACCCCCTTCTGTTTACCACTCAACTCCATCCAATTTATTTGTTACCTTTTCCCTTTGTCCTCACGAAACTATAACCCTTCAACACATCTATTGTGATACATTGCTACCATTCGGCACAACAAACTTAAATTTGATTTAGATTTAAGCAACACAATTCCCGCAAAGTTTTAAGGATTATCTACGGATAAAGCATTGAAGCCATATTACCACAGCCCAAGCTCCTAAAATTTTGCATTTTAACCAAAGTGACGAAATAATTGAACTGAGTGACTTTTAGAATAAGAAAAAATTGAAAAAGTGTACTATCTTTGGTTTAAGAAAATAAACAATTTTTATATTCACTTGGTGTCTCATCATGGTGTCCTGTTATACACAAATCGAAATCTTCATGAAATTAATTAATTTCCAATGTGCAAGCATGCAATCCAAGTTAACATACCTGTTTGAAAGCAGTTAAATTAGAAATTTCCATGAAACTAGTACTGCATGAGTATATGAGTGATAGTATTGGTTCATAAATTGGGAAGAATTAGGAAAAAAAGGTTAATTTTGATAGAACCCCCATTGGTTAGAACTATAAAATCACAAAATGAATAGAATACAGCAGTATCTGATGTCCCAGAGTCGTAGACTCCTATGTAACCTAATTACAAGAAAACAATAGCACCCGTTCTCTATTCTCTATTACACATATTATTTAATATCATCTAACTGATATGGAACTGCTTCTAATTTTCTGCCCTAAATTGTCAACATAATGGACAGTTACTACTGAGTATATGATAATGATACATAACTGCTAATAACAGTTATCAATACACATTCTGATAATAAATTACCACTTCTACTTTATACCAATAGCTGTCATAACTGCCCCTAACTCTTGGTTCCCATCAATTTTATTGATGTGATTTTCTCTAAACCTGGATCAATGGAGAAACCCAAGTTAGGAGGAGAAAGAATGTAAGCCACCTCTCTAGAATTCTAGAGACTGGTCCTCCCCCCCCCAAAAAAATAAAAAATAAATAAAGGACCTCACACCACCTTCTCTGCCTTTGTTTATAACAGCCTAACTAATTAACTATTCTAACAGATTACAGGGCCTACCTACAACTGACAAGACCTAACTAAATGTAGCTCCCTACTCTATTTCTTGGGCCCATTCTCACGTAGTGAACTTTCCTAATTAAGAGTTGGGAGCTAACAATGTGGCAAGACCAAAACTATGTTCAAATCACATGAATTAAAATTATGCTCGGGTCAATCTTACATTGTCTAGATGTTATATGCTGTAAATTTAATTTCTTTCCTTCCCCATTATCTTAACCCATAAGTAGAAGCAATATATGGTATCCAAGCTAGGTAAAAGATAACATCCATTTTAGAATTTCAAACACAACCTATTAAAAAAGAAAAGCAAATTGTCTTTTCACCAAAAAGAACCTCATCTAGGATTTTCTATTATCATCTCTTTTATTTCAAATTCCAAAACCCTGACAGTACATTTATAGTGAAGGACAATTGAAATATACAAAGGTAAATAACAAACCTCAATTTTGCACTCATGGTCTCACATCTTTTACAGAGCCAAGTCTTCTGCAGCTCATCCTACAAATACATAGGGGTAAATTAAAATAAGTCGTTAGCTACCAAAATACTGAAATTTATTAAATAATAAATACTCACATATTTATGTTGATGCTCTAACTTCAAATCTTTGACAAGCTTAATAAGCACTCCAAGAATCTGCTCCAAGACCTAATTAAGAATAATGGCATTCAGTATCCACATGCCACTGAGGAATGCATGATGTACAACAACACATGCAAACTCTCTCTCTCTCTCTCACACACACACACACGGATTCAGTGTGGAAATTTCAGAAAATATTTGAGCTGTCAAGAAAGATGATGGTTCTTGTACTAAATGCTAATGCACGTACATTATAATATTCAGCAAATTTTCTATCTGCAGAGTAAAGATCATCCCGCAGTGCTGTTTCTTCTCTTTCAATCTCTTCAATCAACAACTTCACCCTGGTAAAGTAACAGATATGAAAACCAAGAAACATTAGTCTACAGGTATATGTCCAGTATAGAACTTACAAGTGCTGAAGTATGCACCAAACATATTGTTAATACTTGGTTTATTTCATATAAGGACGACCTTTCCCAGTACAATTATTTGTCGTTAGCATATGTTGGGAGCAATGGCAAATATAAGTTAGGTTCTCACTAACATGTCTCTTCTCTCGAGACAATTGAAACTAAATAGTAGCTTTTCAGGCTTTAACCTCTTGCGTAGAAGCCCTAGGTTGAATGCCTCAACACACAATTTGGAGGATTCACGATCTTATAACTTACAAGTGAATATGAATTGCCAAAAGATTAAAAGGATTAAGCTAATCAAATGAGCTCAAACCTTTCTGGAAGCCGAGAACTTGAACTTTGACTACCAGATGATGAAGAATCTGAATCAAGAAACAAGGAAATGAGGAATCAGCAAGCAAATAAAAACCAAATGGTAATCGCGCAAAATCACCAATTCTCCATCACATCTCCATATTAGATCAGTAGTAAGCAGTTCATGCTTACCATTGTCATCTAATACAACGGCATCCGATAATTTTTCACATTTCATTTTCAAGCGAGCCTCTACCTCACGTGAGAGAGACATGCGATATTCTGTCATATCCTAAAGATATTGTTAATACGTTAATAATGAAAAATAACATCTAATCACTTCAATATGTACATACAAACACACACATATCACAGAAAGAGCATTCGTAGAAGCTGACTTTCGTATACTGTTACAGAGTATACCACGGATAATGGTGTTTGCTGATGCTGAGTTTGCCACAAATAAGCAGGTGTAATTCCCAAAAAACGATTGGGGACACCACCAACTCCAGGTTCCACCGGATCCAAAGCAGCAAGAGAAGAATTAGCCCCACTAACTGAGCTGTTTGGAGTGTTATAATTAGAAGAATTTGTGTTCGAGTTGATCATGGCACTGGTGCTAGTACTGTCAAGGGAGCTTCGAGACACTACACTCAGTTTTTCAATATCTTCATCACGAACTTCTCCATCTTTGGAGATTAGAGGTAGTCTCAATCGTTGAGCTGCTTCAGCAACAACCATTTGATGCTCTAAAGTCTGATAAACCTGAAAATATATAATGTAAATTTTGTTTAAATAAATGTAGACCAATGTGCCAAAAAGAGCATATATGCAATAATGCACAATGCAAAACTAAACAAAAGCATGAAATATCAAGGACAAGGATTACAAAGATAAAAATAAAGAGATGATAGAATATATTCTCTAAAAACATGACAGGAAATAACACAACAATTTCTATAAGAAATAAATTCATATCCTCTCTAAGTAACTACCTAAGAGACAGATCTTTAGCAAAATAAGGTATGAAAACCTACATGAAACTTTCCTTATTTATACTAAATACTTTCCTGACAATCATGAATAGTTTCTGTAAGCAGAAAGAAAGAAACATGTCCTCCCATTTAGGGAATCTAACCTAGTTAACATATTTGAAACAAGTGAGGTCAAGTCAAAATTCTCAAGAGGAACAGAGGAAGAGGTAGTATGATTGCCCCAACACCTAACTTCTAAAACCCCATAAAGCACTTGGGTAACTAATCTATGAAGATTCTTTCTATTGCTACTAAATTTTAATGGGATTGAGGATCTCACATACATGCTGCATTGCCCACATGGTCAATGGCTACTGTTTGTTCTGGAATCACCCAGTTTCAGTTTAGAAAATTTGAGTTTACACTTTATTGTACCTGTCTCTCATTATAAGAGGAATAATCTCTTGATTAGGGCGAAATAATTTCATCAAGCATTCAATAGATTAATCTTTGTCCTTAATTCCCTAACACCTAAGTTAAATTCCAAACTATCTTCATTATTTTGCTGTTCAAATATCAGCACCCTCCCCACAACTTATCGTTTAATGTACAAAGTAAAAGGAGACAATCCATACAACATGCAGTCCCCAGAAAGAAAATTTGATGAAGAGTATAACTGTTCTATCCATGTACGAACTCAATTTTCTGAGACCACTATTAACAGCATTCTCAAAGAGGCATCATAATTGCTATAAATCAAACTAACTTTCCAGTAATATTAATTCAAAACCTGAGGGGAGTTCCTCAATCCAAGATGCGGATAAAGACTGCCAGTATCTCTGATTCCTCCAAGGTTAGACACAGAATTGGCTAGCTGATACTCTTCCACCATAGCAATGGCCTCAGAATATATAGCCTGCAACCAACCCACCAAATGAGAAATGCAAATCACCAAACAAACAGTCACATTACACTTAACCAACACATTCCAGCAATACCAAAGAACCAAATACACAGCCCCAGGTCATAATTCTTAATCCAAATATCACATAACATAAAAATATAGCATTCCTATTTATAAACACTTGATATCATTCATTGTATAGAAAAGCCTTTACCATGGCTTCCAGGTAACGCAGTCTTTCCCTGCACATTTCCTCTCTGGCCTGCAAATCAACACACAAAATCAACACCCAAGTGGATTTTATTAATTTTTTTGAATATTTGCCAAAATGGGTGAAAAAAAAAGTTTGAAATTTTGGAGACAAAACGGAGCACCCATTTGGCAGTTGTGGTCGGAAATTTCACAAACACTTAGGAATCAAAACGGGTGTCGTTGGGAACGAGAGAGAGAGAGGGATACGAGTTGGAGATCGTTGTATAGAGGCTTGGAGATGAGAGATCCATCGGAAGCCAAGCAGTGACGCTCCAGCTGATCAACCACCTGCGCCACATCGGCGGGGAGGTTCTGGCCGTGCAGCCCCTTCACCATTGATTGATCCAAACGGTGTCGTTTGATTCAGACTCTACTCTCTTAGTATCTCACTCCCTGTTGGGGTTTGTGCCTTCTTCGACTTGAAGAAGCCGGCAAGTTGAAGATCTCAATTCTCAAACTCCAACCATCCAATCACCGGAAAATTTTGAAAATGAAGCATCATTTCTCCAGTAAGAGAAAATTCCCTCCTTTTTCTTGGCCCTTTCGAGTTATCTTTCAAGTTTTAAGTTTTAACTTTAATTTCTAAAAAGGTTTTTTTATTTTAAATATGTGATTATAGGTATATTTTAAGAAGTTAAAATAGAATATTTTTAATATAAATTTTAAAAAAGTCATTTAATATAATTTAAAGTATTTATAAAATATATTTCATATTTTTATTTAGAATTTCTATTTTTAATATTTGCTAATTTTTTTAAAAAATCATAATTAAATAATTTAATGTTAAATAACTCATAAAAATGAACAAGAAAGTATAAAATTTAAGAGCGACATTATATCATTAATGCAAACTTATGAGTTCTATTTTATGAATCAATCATTACTTCATTTTAATTATTATTGGAATGGTGTGATATATTTATATTGTTAAATTTGTTTCATCTTCTTTTGTTACATAATAATTTTTTTAAGAAATGTCAATAAGTCTTTTTATAAGCTTGTTATAAGTATTAACTTTTTTTTAGAGTTGATTGATATTGAATTAATCGAAGTTATTTTTATTATCTAATTTATTTTTAGATTTTGTATTATATAATTAGAATTTAATTTTTTTATATATAATTGTAATTAATATATTTGTTTCATAAAATAACTTTTCTTAATATGTTCTTCTTTATTGAACCATCAAATATGGATTGTCAATCTTAATTATACAAGTCATTTAAACATTTAAACTTTGATTTAATTTTAAATGCAGTGAATTTTTCGTTTGTTAAGCATATTTTCATAACTAAAAATAAATATCTGTTTTGATTATTTTTTGAAAAATAAAATGTTACTTATATTAATTTAAAGATAAAAATTATTGTTTTTGTTCTTGAAATATTAAAAAATTGATATTTTAATTTTTATATAAATTAAAATGACTAATTTTTTTTATCTTTTAAAGAAGGTTGAAAGGATAATTGAGAGAGGAGACAAAGAAGATTGATAAGTAAGAACTAAAAGAATGAAAAGCTACGGCCAAAGGGAAAGGAAAAAGAATCATTGATGATGTTGAAGAAATTTTTAATAGGGATCAAGAAACGGAGTCACACTCACAATGGTGAGGATTTTGTTGGCCACATGCAAGCCAAGTTACTAACCTAACGTAAATAAACTGCTAATGACAAAGTTGATTTATGGAAGTCTAAAGAATTAAAGGGTCCATCAAATTTTGATTGAAAATGAGGCATCAACAAAAAAGGCGTATCCATAATTCAATGAGCAAGCAACCTTTGAGCATGTGACTTCTGAACATGGAATGGAATTTGTGACACTAGATGGTTTGATGCATTAAACAAGGTGCCAAAGACTATACCATACAACTTCAAAGAAAAGACATCATGTGGAAGACTTTGAGAAAGAGCAGTATTCCTGACCGATTCAACAGTAAGATGAATGTCATGCTTCAACTCAAGTCACAATCACAATTTTAGAGGTTGTATTTGTGCCTAACTGGTTGCAAGAGTAATTTTAAATTAAAATATAGAATTATAACAAGTTTAATTTAAAATTAAACAAATTGATTGAAAAAAAATTGTTATATACTACCTTAACAAGTTTATCAAATCAAATAAAAAAATTTCATTCAATTTAAGAAAAGAATAAACTAATAGTAAAGAATTCAAATATAAATGATAATGAAGGAATCATTTAAAAAAAAAGATAAAAAATATATGTGTAAATTCTAATGTATGTGTAAAAGAAAGAAAAATATAAAAAAAAAAATAGAAGGAATCTTTATTTATAGCAAAAGATATGCGTAATTTTATTTAATTTTTTTTTTATAAAAAATTCTAAAGTTCAAACTATCTTATTAAATAAAACAAGTATAAACTAGATTAAATTAATGCATGATATGTTAAAAGAAGATGACAATGATATTTTTTTTTTATAAACTATTATTAAGAAGACCTACAATATAGACTACCATAACAAAATAGTAAAGGCTTAGTTTTATTTTGTGTGTAAAAAAACTGACATAATTTGAGTTTAGAGCTTTATACCAGCAAACAAGACCACCTCATTTATCATTTCAAAGACCAGGTGGACTTGTTTATAACAATTCAACTTCAGATAGATTTTGAAAGAATTTATGAATGACAGGTAGAATCAAAGTTCGTTAATTTGAGAATTTCCCATTTTATTTAGATTTGGAAAGAACAAATTACATCTCCAGTGGCCCTTGTTTACTACTCGCCTATCCAAGTTGCAAAAGAAATCTGTTTATTATTAGTATTTTTGGCAACACAAGTTAAATGCATTAGCACTTTGCATACTACGTGAGAAACTCAGTTATAAATAATTGATATATGATGATGACGTTAGGAACCAAGTTAACTAATAATTGTCAAAATTAAGAACTAAGTCTATTTTTCGTAATTTCAGATACCAAATTGATAAGCGGTGTCAATTTTAGAGATTAAAAGAATATGTAGTAGTATAGTTTAATTAAATAAAAGATGAAATAATTAGTTAACTTTGTTTATTATTTATAGTTGTTTTATAACTAACGACATTTTCTAAACGTTACCTACCAGCAATAATTTTAAACAATACCTTCTTAACGTTTAAGATTTTAACTAGAGCTAAAAAAGTTATTGGTCCAATAGTTTTTTAGAAACGTACAATGCAAACCTTCCACTCAAATATATAGATATGATTGCCCAACGAAGGTTTGTTGTAAGGATTATGACTATTTTATCCTTTTGTTTTATGTTTTACAGTACTTGAATTGTGTCATCTAGAAAACGGAAAAGTATAAACCATATATAAGCCATCAAATCTTTTAGATAACAACGTTTATACGGATAAGAATGGGGACTATCTAAAAAAATATTGCTCCTCTCCCAAACCCATAATCATCTAACACGTTAGCAATCACCTAACATTGCCCAGCAATAAACATAAAAGTTTCAAGTCATATTCAAAAGATTTTAAATGGTTTAGCAGACATAGTCTTCGTTAACAGATTTTTCATTTTAAAGAAAGAAAAGTTTATTTACTTAATAATTTAATTTTTATTAAAAAGGAAAAATATATTATAAGTAATAAAATTATCAAACTATTTTTTTCTAATATAAATTATTAAAATAGTTATAAATTATTTGTATTTCTTATTTTTATTTGATACAAATATATAAATAGAAATAAATTAACAAAATTTATTATTCTTATTTTTATTATAATTTTAATTTAAGTAAAATAAAATATTAAAACTTATACTTTAAACCAGTTATATTACTTGAATTCTGGTTCAATAATTATATTTTTATTAATTAATTAAACAGTTAATTTTATCAAATATGTTTAATTTAATCAACAGAATTTTCAACTTTCAGCTGAATTTTTATCTTCTACTTAACATTTTATCTTTCAACTATTTGTTGAACTTTTAATTAGCTTATGAACTAATTTTACCAAACACAATCTTAAGTTAATTTTTTTACTTTAAAAAGAAAACTATTTAATTAAATTCCCTGCAACACTATCCCCTTTCAAGTGAATGTGCCAATATTTAAAAGCAATGACAATCAATAAATAAACATTATATGCAACAAAAACTGGTTTAAGTAGCAAATATCACTAACATCAAGTTTATCTGGACAGGTGTTTCCCATGGATAAACATGCGTTCAAAATTCCAACACAGCTCATACAGTGCATCCACGTTGATCCCAGCAAACTGATAATAGCTTCAGAAAATTGGATGGACGTTTAGTGACTTTTAACGTTTATCCAAACAAGTGCTCACAGCAGCATACAATAGAATGTGAGTCTGCTGAAAACACTAAACCAGACAGGCACATCATTTAAGTGATGCAACGTATCCAGGGTAAATCCTATTATAAATCTTGAAGTACATTGATCCTCGTTCTCATTACAATCAGAACTTTCTAGTTTCTACTGCCTTTCAGAATAGAACAAGAAGGGTTCTATTTAATTAATTGACAAATGCATTTCCATTATTAATCTTGCATCTAAACAAAAAATGAGATATCTTTTCATGTACAAAAGCTCAGAGACTGGTTCCATCTCAATGATTAGGTGAAGAATACTAAGATAAAGAGGAAGATGAACAGGGCCAACAAACCCAATATCATCATGATCTGGCCCTTCGCACTAGCCTTCTTCATAACCATTGCCACTCTTTTCTGCAAGCATAATAGAAGAGTAACATTTCACCTCTTCTAGTGTTAGTATCGCAATCAACATCACAATATTTTTCCTTTTATTATTAATTAATAGCAACAATCTTAGAGTGAATACTTCGTCTTTCATTTTTTTTATGAAAGAAAAACTTTCAATCTAAGATTGCTCTTTTATTATTTGACTTTTTTCCAATGATACATATGGTCTTTCATACTAATTATTGGAAAAGCAATCAAATAATAATTTCTAGAAGTCAGCGAAATTCAAACTAGATGATTTGAATGAGAAATGAAAATTGGATGCAGAAACGCACTTGGACAAAATCAAGACGGCTTGATGTACTGTCCATCTCAGCACCGAGTTCATCTATAATCTTTTCCTGAAGCATTAAGATTTTGACAGTGTAAGGATCAGAGATTTCTGACAAACAAAATTTATTTCAGACTTACAGAGGCATGAAACATACTTTTATTCAAGAAAAATGAAGGAAACACGTAAAGACACATGTATTACCTAGTTTTCTATGTTTTGAAGCAAAAACAGCAAGAATTTGGGAGCATAAAATCTCTTAAACCATTACCTGTCCAACAAGTTCATCATGTATTGTAAGTCCAACACCTCCAATTCGACGTACACTTTCACTAAGTTCATCCAATTCCTCATCCTGTTTCCTATCAGCCCCATAGATATAATATAAATCAAAACTACGATAACAACCAGAGGCAGATTGTATTTCCAGAAAGGATAAGCATGCATGCACATAAGGGTTTTTGAACTCTTGAACTGTGTATTTCATTTTTTTTACCTAAGGTCACCTACTATTGACTTTATTCCTTTATTTTTTGTTTTCTTTCTTGTTCCACAGGAAAGACAAAGGAAATCAACAGTCTCAGTTAGAAGTCTTTATAAACAATAATAATAGATCCAAACATCATTCAAATAATCAGCAGAAATGATAATGAGAAATTTTTTTGACATAAAAATTGACAGGCAGTAAATTTAACATCACAGTTAAATCAACAAATAGGAGTAGCACAAAAAATGTAACTTTACACAAGTTTCATACACGTAGGAAGGATCTCACTTATGTGTAAGAATGCATGAGGGAGGACTGAGCAATATAATTCAGTCCACTTAAGAAGTCAACCAAACAAACAAAACATTGTTTTCCACCAAATATGCAGAAAAATGGCTATGATTAGAGCTTAATCTACTGAAGATATGCAAAAGTCAATTAAAAAGAATAACATTACGCTATAAAGCAACAACGGACATGCAAAATCCAGTTCTATAAGCATGGGAGAGAGCAGGGAAAAGAAGTACTTTATAAGAAGCATTTGTCTATCTGATTCTGATTGTATGAAATCATCATTATCTTGGGCAGCATACTGGTTGGAGGTATCGGGTTGATGTGAATTTGGTAGCCTCATTAGTTCCCGGCGCATCCCATTTACACTAGCATGGCTTGTGGTACTTGAGACCTTTCCAGATTCCACAGCTTTCTTTATTGTGCCAACCTAATAATTCGAGAAAGGAATCTTTGATGCATTACATTAATAAGAAATTAATGATAATAAACACCAACTGTATGTTAGTTTAGGAGAAAGGGGGGGAGGGGGGGGGTGTGCTTGCATCTTCCCTACTTATTAAAAATTGGCATACATTTTGGATACCTGAGTACGACCAGTGCTTGTCCATTTTCTCCTGCTTTCAAGCTCTGCTTCATCAATGCCATACCAAGAAGGATCTCTAGATGCTACAGAAATTGCTTTATCCAATTCATCCACCTTTCTATCAAAAAATCAGACTTCAGCAATGGTATATAGGTTAGGTTGCAGAAGAAAAGACCATGAACCAGAAAAAAAAGGATTTAAAATATTATCTGTTTTTTATGTGGAATGAAAGAGGCTTTGGGTTCTGAAAAAAAACATTAGCTTGTTTTTTGAGCTGAAACAAAGCAGGTGGGAAATTTGGATCGAAAATCACTTTAAACTAGCTTAGTAGGAGTACTACAAAAATTATAAAACAGTTGAAAGTGAAGACGTTGGAATCATTTTCTCCCCACTCCCATAATTATGGAATTCTTGTATAGCATAGAAAATGCTGAAAGTGACTTTCTATAATTTTCCACCATTTACCAAGCACGGCTGAATGAAAATAAAAAAACTTCCCATGTAATTCTATACTAATTCCACTCTGTATTTTGCACTTTCCCTGGTCAGCATGCCTGGGGTATGTTTGTGATTTGGGTGTGAAAGCTAAGTATAAGAGATTGAGATTTGGGAGGATAGATGATGATTTTGCTTTCCCTAGGCTAGGCTAGATAATTCAAAATAGAAAAGGGGAAGGAAAAACAGAGTTGAATGAAAAAATGAATTAACTAATTATGATACATTTTTATCAATTTATTATTTATTAACAATTTGATATGCTAACCTTACAAAATATTAATTGTATTCCAAAAATGATATTTAGAAGAAATTTAGAAACATTTTGAAGGAAATTGGAATAACTTGGTTTCCTTCTCTTTCAAAATCCACAAAATTGAGGATCTTAGAAAAGTAAGCATTAGAGGATTTTGGAAGGTTATGCGCAAATCATTCAAAATCCCATCCCACACAGAAATCACCCAGACATCATGGGCACCAAATGCCCCCAAAGCATGTCTAACAATTCTGAACTCATGCGAATACAGCAAGAACATGCTGGAAAAATGGAAAATCTCATTTAAAGGTAAGCCAACTTGTCACTGATTCAACATATGCATGCTACAGGTCTACCTGCCATTCTATGCTTTCGCATCCAGCAAGAACCTCCTTCATAAGATGTCCTCGTTCCTCAGCATCAGAAGTGATTTCCCATTGGTGAAAAGTAGATTGCAACTTATCAATCTTGGAAAAAAAGGAAAAAATAATCAGACAAATATATAAATATATCATCCTAATTAAAAAAACTCTTCTCATAAAAAAAAAAAAAACCCAACACCATAACATAACAAATCATCAGTCACATTTCTGTATAGAAGAATTTCCTGTTTCAGTCACAGATCCCACTTAAACTTTTACACAAAACCCTAAATTTAGAAATAGTAATTATTTTCAGCGTTCTCTTCTCCTCACGTACAAATCTACAACAAATAATCGCAGAGTGCACACTGCAAAGTCGCAGATCTCAATTGGGCTCCGTTCAAAGTCCCAAAGTGACATGGGCAAAACCATAATCAGATTAATAACCTAAGATATTAAAAATGAAATCCCAATTGAAAAAAGGCATTAAATAATAAAAAAAAGAGCAATCCTTCCCTCAAATATACAGCACGAATTATGAATTATTCACTGGAAATTTTAAATTTCTAGACAGCATTAGACTGAAAGCGAACCCTAGGTAATTTGAGAAAAAAATAATTTTTTAAAATAAAAATTACAGAATCTTGAATCTCGGCCTTGACAACGTAGAATGGATCCTGAGCAGAGGGCATGTTATGATGTGAACGAGAGGAATGAATGGTTCAGTCAGAGAGAAAAGAACACAATGCGTTTGCTTTGCTTCTTCCTTTTTTTGTTTGATTATTCAACTTATCAGTTCTTCATGCTAAGAACATAGATTATAAATTTATAAAATACAAAAATAAAATAAAATAAAATAAAATAAAATAAATACTTAAATTGCTAATTTTGAATGATATATTTCTTTTAGCCTCTCAAAAAGACTAAAAATTTCTCTCTAAATTATTTAGTTACTTTTTTAAAAAAGGGACTAATTATTTTACGTATATCAGATATACGTACAAAATAATCATTAAATTATTTTTTAATATTTTATAAAACTGAATATGATAGTGATCACTAATTAAAATTTTTATAGAATAATACAAAGCACGCTAATATTTAACTATCTTTTTAAAAATATACTTGGTGTGTTAACAGAAAGGATACAACTTATTTATGGTGAAGGGAAATAGGAAAAATAATTTATAAGTAACTTTTATAATTGCTCACAACCTACATATTTTAGATTTTGTAATGTTTAAATATTTTTTATATGGGTGATTTAATCTTCTTTTACATATTAAATTAGAATTTTTTGAAATGGTTAGATTTTTATACTCTCACTTATATAGTAATATATGTCATTTATGATTTTTAAAATTTTAATTTTTTAAAAGTATTTTTTTCGAAAGGGTTTTAAGTGCGTTTAACTTCAATTTATAAATTTTCCTTGGATTAGTCAAGTCTTTTATAACTTTATATATTTTTCTGTCAATTATTTAAGTTTTTTTTTATATTTCGTTCAAATTTAAAAATATTTATACAATGTATTAAATATTTGTTTGTTATATTATTTAAAGTTTGTGTATGTACCAAAAAAATTGTTTGTGTATATTTATCGTCATCTTAAATCTGTTCCCATCATATTGATCAATAATTAGAATATAAATACCTTTTACCTTTCGAAAGGATTAATGTATTTGGATTAGTTAAATTTTTTTAAAATAATTGATTATTTAAATTATTATTATTAGAATTAATTATATAAAATAAGTTTTATGCTTAAATATATTATATGAAAAGTAACTTTAAAATAATTTATTTTGTTTGAATTTATACAAAAAAATATTTTTAAATAGTAAAATTATAAAAAATTAAAGTTATTTACAATAATTTGTTTTATATTTAAAGTAATTAACTATTAAAGATAAAATGAAAAAAAATAAGTTGATAGCTTTTTAATAATAAATTTTGATATCTTATTTTTAAAATTTTTCCTTGTAATTAGAAAAAAAAATTAAGCTCTTTTAATACAATAAAACTAGCACATGTTTACAAAGTGATTTTAAAGCCTTTTTTAAAACACAAAATCAGCTTTTAATCAATAAAAATAATCTTATCTAAACATACATTTATTATTAAAAAATGAATTTAATTTTTTATAATATAATTTGAAAATAATTATTATAAAAATTATTTTTAGATATATAACCATTAAATTAGATAACAATGTTAAATTTTTATATTATTAATAGATTTAATTAAAATTTTAAAAAATAGTTAAATTTCTTTTTCTCATCACTTGATACAAATTTTAAAATGCATTAAAAAAATTAACCATGAAAATTAGAAAGTGGCTTCATACATCTGATTTTGATGGTTCCTGTTTTCCCATATATAAAGAAGCGAGGGAGAGGGAGAGATAGAGATAGAGAAAGAGACTCTAGCTTGTTAATTTTGAAATAGGGAGCAGATTAAAGAAGCAAAGAATGATGCTACAATGTCTTCTATCACCACTGATTTCTCATATTTTTATATAAATTATTTTTTTATTGTTAAAAAGCAACTAATCCTACACCCTAAACCCAACAGTTTTAAAATGGAATGGAATATATGACTTGTTCAGATACTCAGTTAAATTTATAAAAGAATATTTTAATAATATTCTATCAAAAAAATTTATCAAATGAATGTTAAATTTAAAGTTATAATTTAATTTAGTTAATAATATCAATTTATCTTAATTTACAGTACAACTTTTCTAAAACTACCCTTAACATTAATACATGTTCTTTCAATCTTTTACCTATTTAATTGTTATAATTTTATTAAATAATCTCTATTTAATTAAAAATATATTCATTAAATGAAAAATATGAATTAAATCTTATAAAAAAGATGAATACAAATTTCATTTTTATTTTTATAATAAAATGAAAACTATTTAATACTTTATTACTATAATTTATTTAACCATATAATAAATCATTTAAAATATAAATAAATTATTGTTCTTAAATTACATATATACAAATATTTAAATTCTATAAAACTCTACATTAAACATTTACCATAATATAACATAAATTAACTTAAATTGATGAAATTATCTTTTGATAAAAAAGATTAAAAACACCATTTTACATTTTTATTAACTTTAACATCTATTATCATTTATAGTAGAAATAGGTTATGATACAAAATATAATTTATCTTATTTCATATTTGTTGTGTATCAAGATAAAAAAAATTGGATAATATTATCCTATACTATATTTGACATAAATCAAATAATGACATAACATAATATAAATTATATTTAAATAATAAAATTATCCTTTTATCAAATTTAAATATGACTTTGTTAAAATTAAATTTCACTTTAATATTTATAACTTTTCAATAAATAAATTAAAAAATTAAAAAATATTTAAAATATACTAATCCTAATTTCATTTTATCAAATAAAACCAAAAAGCTTGAAGATGAATGGACGAGAACTAGACAAGACAAAAGAGAAAAAATATATATAACAAATTAGATAATAATAATTATAATAATAACATATTATTATCATTATTAAGACAACAAAAAAAAATTCATTATCATGTCTTATTACTTTCTAATCCATTTTTGATAGGATAAGAATCGTACTAGGAAAAAGGATAGGATAAAATAATCTGACAGACCTGTTATATCCTGTTAGTTAAACAAATACTAAAAATAAGATAAAAATTATCATATCCTCTTATCCCGGTCTCCAAGCACATCCTATATATACATATATCTTGATTTAATCAATGCTTGAGTTGAGGATGCATTTGACTCCCTCCATATATATGTTTTTCATTTAGCCCCTATATATGCAGTTAAATACACCTTCACCTCGAACACTGACTAAATTAAGTTATAACTTCAAAATATAATTCAATTCATCCAAGGATATAAATAAGCGTACAAAGAGACATGTATAAAGCCTCCAACGATATTAGAGGTGCTTTCTTTTATCTCTAATGTATGCTACAATGATTAATACATTTTGTAGTCTAATATGACCAGAGTTGGAACTTCAAAAAAGGTAATAAAGATTGTTCACGTTTGTTAAGATACTATTTAATCAAGCCTTTTTACTCCCACAACCATGGGACCTTGAGTGTAGCATATCGCCTTCAACATCCAAGAAAAAACCACGTTTTCAAACGGGGACTTACCTTCGGAGCAGCTTCTCTATGCAGTACCATCCTACAATTTAAATCATCAAATCATACATGACAAAAGAAACGTTTAAAAAGAGAATTCTGATCTAAAGAAAAAGAACTTTCTGAGTCACTAATTACATTAGCAAGGATAACATGTGGTTTTTACCTATCTAACTGGCTATTGATGTCGGACACTATTTTACCAATTAGACTGAGCTTCATCTAGTAAAAGCTCATATAGGATACATCCACCTCATATCAGCATAAGCTCCATAAGATAGGGAACGCATTAAAAGAAGTACAACCTTCAATTTTCTAGGCTGTATATGAGAAACAATTGCGGGCATTAAATTACAGAAGCACAACTTGATATTTCCAAAGCTACTTGAGCTACTTGTTTATTTATTAACTTTTTCTTGAAGAGCTAAAACTGAGCATTCTTCTACTGTAATAATCAAAAACCAGATCAAGTACACCAACATATCCTAGTCTCAAATAATCTTTACATACGCAGCCACAAATGCCACAGAAATACTGAATTCATCCAAATCAACACTCTTTAGAAAGATATTCCTTGGAATACAGCCTAGTAAATAATTGAAAATACAGATTTTTCTTTCTCAATTTTTTTTACAGCAGCAAACTTGATCAAACATTTGTACAAAGGGCAAAAATCACACTACTCTATACCAGATTGTGGGACACATCATACAGAGGGTTAACTGATACATAGTGACTAATCACATCATCTTGACCTTTCTTAGCCACATTCGATCTTCCTTAGCTGCCACATGTCTTCTAATTGAAAGTGAGTCAATATTTAACAAGTATTATGATATGACATGTTACAATTTTCAGGCTTTCAGCAGTCTAGTGAAGCGTGAAATGACAGGACCATTGAAAATTTAGGGGCATCCTTTTAAATCAACAAACTATAGGTCAGTCTAATCGACAGTTTAACATGGATTTTATTCACATTCACTTTGAAGAACAAAATTAAAATCAGTTAAATTACAACCCTTCCATCAATCTGAAACAGAGCCAGAGGGTTGGAAATTGAGAAGAGCATAAATGAAACTGCTATGTCCCAAGAAAAGCTTTAGCATGAACTGTGCCTAATGCCACCCCAGTCTATCAAAATCCAAGCCATTTTATATCCAATTCTAGTAACAAGTTTTAATCTACAAAATCCAATTTTAGGTTGAAGCATGGAACTCAAACAAGTAACCACAAAGACAAACAAGACTCAACCCAACTTGAAAGATTTCAACAAGTAAAATCACAGTACTCAAACATATAGGATATCATACTGTACCTGTAAAGAAACTAAGTACAATAATCAAACACGTAGGAAGACCACTCTTCCCTGATTTCATCTATCTGATCTTGAGAGTAGAAGTTGCATCCATGGTCAGAAAAGTACTACAAAATAAAAAATCAAAATAAAATCAAGTTAGAATTGATTACATTGAATGGTCAAATTTAAGAATCATGGTAAAATAAACTAGAATTGAATTACATACTGTCTCTGGGATAGTAGATTTGTTTTGTAAGATAATCTCCTTCATGAATCTCAGGATAGAATAACCACAGTCTTTTTTCTTTGTTTGGCATGGACACTACAAAACCAATAAAAATTATGTTAATTTATATAATGAATTTAATCTGAATAATTGCTCGTATTTTTGTAATACCTTGATTTGGATCCATTTGATGTTGTGGTCTCCACTATGGTAAATGATCAAAGCACTGATAGAAAAAATTTCATGAAAATATTTTGAAACACCACATACATATAAACAAGAATATGTAGAAAATAAACACATGCTTACAAATTAATTAATCTCTTCATTTCTGAATGGTTTTCAAAGTCACCATGCATAGGATCCAAATAATATACAGTTTTAGCATCTGCATCGATGACTATCAACACCCAATGATCCCTAAAAATTGTTATTTTAGCAAAACATAAGCAGACACATTCATAATTCATTCTTGGAAAGTTTCCAAATAAGTGACTCACCCTGTATTAAAAGGTGCCAAAAAAACCTTTTTCCTCTTCTCATTGGCTATTAATACTCCAGCTATATATTCAGATTTTTTAAAATGCTCATATTTATACTCAAGCTTGTTTGTTGATGGTAAAGCCAATTTATGCGGACACAAGAATGAGAATCTTCTTGACATTTGTTCTGGGACCAACCAAGTATGGTACAAATACCTAAAATGAAAATGCACGAATGAATTACCAACATCATCAATCTTTACCAAAAAAGTAAAAAACATCATTCACATTAAGTATGATGAAATACCTTATATATATAGAAACAACAGAGGCACCTATTTGCTTTTGATGAAGAAGTTCATTGATTTGCTCTTGACCAATCATCTCTGGATATTCAAAATTGAAAATATCTTTTTCCATGTTGATGGTGAGTTGGTCACCACCCGTCAACAACTTTCGTACATACCTTTCAAGAAGCTTGCACGATGGAGGTAGTCTATCCAATTGATTGTTTGCACCACCTACAGGGAGGGGTGCAAGTACAGATTTTGGTTGGTTCTCTGTCGGTGCAGCAATCAATTCCTCTGATTGCCTTAACTCTTCAATCTCTTTGCTCTTTCCTTTGGATTGTACTGGTATCTAAATTATGCAATTAAATCAGTCAGTTATCAATCAACAATAATTATGTACGTCCATTATAAAGAAATGTTAATTTATATACTATAAGATATGTTGGAAACTACATAATGATTATAGCTCCACTTCCCAAAGTAATCTAGATATGTTGTAACTTAGGAAGAAAAGTTAGAATTATTTTTTCTTGTAAATTCTGTTTCATATTCATTAAGTTGTAATCATCATGTAAGGTATAGCTGAGTGCTTTTTAACCTCTAAATTATCTCCTTCAATTTCAAGTAGATATACAACAATGAGGTTAATTGATCAAGCAACACAAGTACCAATTACATCATTGATAGTATGATATTAACGAAAAACGATGGTTCATGGTTGCAAGGCAAAAAATCCACCAAAAAATTGGAAAAATACATTGCAACTTATGAAACATGGGAGTTACAATAAAAAATAATTTATGTAAAAAAAATACTAAAAAACCACATAAAAAAAAGGATAATAACATGTAGCAAGAACAATAAATACAAACATAATCTATGATAAAATCCAAAAAGCATCACAATCAAATTCACAAACCTAAGGAATAATATATTGTGGACTGTAATCCAAAAAGATCTTCTCCAACAAATTACAACACTGATCAACTTATTCAGATCCTCACAACATATTGTCATATCTATAGCAGGATTTGACTCTCAGTTACCATTATTAAGAGATGATACTTCCAAATACATCAAAGATTACAGATAAGGAACTTCTACATTATATAAGAGGGGGTTTTCACCCCCAGGTACAACTCTCAACCTAATTACATACACCTGCTCACACTCTTGCTTACTTAGGGATCAAAGATTCAAAGTGCTTTTGCAGGTACCACCCCCTGCGCCTTCAACGCAGGATCACTTGTGACTGGAGTAGGAAGAAGATTGTATTCGTTGTGGTAGATCCCCATTATGACCAGGTAAAAAGCTTCATAGCATAAGTTCAAAGAAGACAAAACAGAAACTCAAAGGTCACAAAAAAAGGGGAAAGAGAAAGACTCAACAGGAACGAAGAGAGATTCAGCAAATTTAGATAAATAGAGCGAGCAAAAATGGATACAAAGGAGAAAGGAATCCAGAGAAACAATACAAATACATGTTACTTGAAAAAACCAAATCAGTTGTTCACTGGATATGGGTAGTATGCTGGATATGGGGTGTTTACTCAAATGGATGATCTCCTTCTAGTGTTGGGTCTGATTTTTTTTTCAAAAAACAATTGTTGCTTTTTCTGCCATACACACAATCACCACCATAACCACTACTGCAAAAGCAGCCACCATAGACCATCATGAGAAACCCACTACACCATACCCTATGATGACATTCTACTGAAAATCCACAATGCCATAGCAGCATGCAGTTATTTAATAACTAGATAGTCATCAAATCTGGCCCATCAATAAGTATAAACACCAATGTATCCCCCTTGAAAGCAACCTCAATTCCAACTCACAAGGTTGAAAGGTAGCATTATTAGAATTGCACGAATCATATGATTTGTATCAAAATTTGATATGATTGATAAATAATTCAACACAAAAATCACAGAAGGAATTGTTTGACATTTTGACCATTAATTGCATGAAAAATTCTGAGTTGAATTTATGTTATTCACACACAACTGGGTTGTGTATAAAAGTAGGTTTGGTCACATGCAGCCAGCTTCGGAAAACGGGAATTTTCTATTATTTAGTTATTTGCCTCTATGGAATATCATTGATGAAAGGTAGGACAGCAATTCCATTGACCATTGCATGTTTTGGAATTTAACCCTCAATTACGCTGAAGATATAGGTTTAAAGATTATTTTAAAGCTAATTGTGGAGTATATGAATGTATAGATAGGATGGTGGCAAATGATGAAGAAAGGATTAAGGTTGATGCTCAAATTGAAGATTTCAAGAGTAAAAAAGAATTACTTAGGCGGCAAATGGCTATGGTTACACTTAAAACCAAAACTCCATCACATTCATGGGAATCTTCTGGGTATGAAGATACAAAGCTTAAAATTTTTTCCATTCATTGGCTTGACACGCAGTTTCTCTAGATGCGACTATATTTATTGTTTGTTGAAATTATGGGTTTTAGGCATAAAGGAAAGAAGAGAGATAAAAAGAATGAAGCATTGAATTGATATTAACAAATTGTGTTACAATGAGATGTGTTCATGAAACCTGAAGTATTTAACTCTTATTTATACATCATAATTCTAACTGAACAAGGGAACAAATGAATAGAAAAAGAAAAATGGTAATCAATACCAAGAAATAACAAGGAAATATGAAAACTAATTGTAAAAGATATTAACATTTTATATATGCCTAACAATGTTACTTTTAATTATTGATCATGTATCTTACAATTCATAACAGGTGTTGTCTTTTGATTCATAAAATGACCTTGATTTGATAACCTTGGGGTGGTGAACTAGTGTGTGGTGTATCACTTGGAACGTTATACACTTTTTCCTTAACAACCACACAATAAGTAGGAATTGATAATGCTAGTTGACATGAGGTGAAGCTCTAAACAAATCACAAATTAATAAACTGTCAATCTAATTAGTCTGTAAAGAAAGCAATTACCTCAGGGAGGTAAGTAGAAGCAAGTGAGCAACTATCTTCGAAGCTGGAGCCAGCTAAATCTACATGCATCTCCACCTCCTTCTGTATATGCATCTGATTCTGTAAAAATAGAACATCGCGCTTAAGGGCATCCAATTGCTCTCTAATGCTTTGCATCTCGTGGCTTTGAACTTGCTGTTTTGAGCGCTTTTGAGGTGGAAAGTAATCTCTTTGTGTGACCCCAAACCCCACACCCCTAACACGACCAGGGTGTTCTGGGACATTCAACGCCTTAGCAAGTATGTCCCCATGGCTAGAGTCCTGTTTCTCCTCTTGTGATCCAGACTGTAATAAGGCTTCCTGGCACGCATAGATAAAAAAGTGTTAATTATTATTGTAAGTAAATAACAAATGAACTATAATTATTCAAAATGCAAATGATACTTACACAGTTATCCAGAACTTTTTGAACAGCTTCATGGTCAATTTGACCCTTCTTGTTCATGCGGGCAGCTTTCCACAAAGCATGACGAGGTATGGATTTAATCTGCGGTCCTGCTTGATCGAGCTATAGATTAAGAAAATCAACCAAAGTGAATAAAAATATGCATTGAAACAAATAGTTAATAGATGAAATTTGCAATACATTATGCATAAGTATGTACCATATTTTGCTCAAGTAATGAATATCCCATGCGAGCTTTTCTATAAGGATATGTTGGATTTGATGCTCTTTGTCGGTTTTCATTGCTCAGTTTCTGTTTAAGAACATTGTAATTGTATCAATACATTCTCATTGCTTACATATAAAAAATAAAAACTAGATATTCTACAATACGATGTTACCTGGAAAGAGTCGTCTACACGTGTAGCTACAAAAGCTTTCCAATCATCTTCAGATATGATGTTTGCATATACTTTTGGTGGACGATTATTTATATTCCCAGCAGCATCTTTTAAGCATTCTCTGGTTAGATAAGCTCTGAACGATCTAAGTAGCTTCCCAGCTTCTCCAAGTACAAATTTCCTACGACTCTCATCAACATTAAAAGCTGACTGCAAAATAAGATAATCAAACCATTAGAATAAGTACATTTAGATAAGAAACACAATGAAAGTGTTAGAGTAAGTATGATACCGCTACATCTTCCCAAACTTTGTTTTTGAATTCTTCTGCTACACCACGCCAACTATCATAGCTAATTGGCACCGTCCTTCGGGTCACAACTCCAATATAACTCACAAATTTTGATTTATTAGGGTTAATTGGTTGACCTTTGCTATTCCATCCAACATCAAATTTTATATTTTTTCTTTTTGCACGATTCACCTCCTTCATAACCGTCAAACCGCGCTTCATCTCCCTTTCTCCCCGGTTGGGAGCATTATCACCCTTGGGAGTAGCCATTCACTTGAAAGAAAATTGAAACACAAAAGTAAAATGTCAATGCGCAATAAGAAATGGATATAAAAAAAGATAGATGATGTTATGAGGAGCGAGAAGAGCAATTGCATCCATTCAATATTCTCAATGCATATGACAGTCATTGCCTATCTAGGTTCCTTGTATAGGAAAAACACAGGACACAAAACAGTCAACAGTTAAGTTCCTCATTGATTTGTGTTTATGGCTTCTCCACGATGCTTTACTTGCGGCCATTCCAAGGGGTTTGCCACTAATCTACCAATATACATAGACGCAAGGCAATCTTCTTGCACTGCTGATTCATTCTTTTTAATTGTTATGCTCTTCTTCCTTCAATGTCAGAGGATATCTTATATCCCCATAGTCGTACTTAACTACTTCTGACCAGTATTTTTTTTTTTCCATTCTATCCAATTAATAAATAAAAACATAATTTACAACACTATCTCTGACGAGCACAAAAGAAAAAAGAATTCAAACATGAATGTGCACACAAGATAAAAACCATAGTATTGTAACCATAAGTTCAATTCTTTTGTCATCATTCTATCACCTGCATACAAAGGAATTAGCACAGTGACTGGTGCAAAAGAATAATCTAATTCCCTTAACCGCTCGTCCTCCTAGCCAACATGCATGCAACTAAATTGACTTGGGGAAACACAATGAGCTATGAAAAAAAGACGGCGTATAGTGGCAGTGGAACTTCAACGGTGGAAAATAGGGGTTCCGGCAAGTGGATGGGGGGAAATTGGGGGCAATGAAAGTCAACCACGATATAGAGCACATGCAGAGAGAAACATTAAGGTGAGGGTTTTTGAGTTTTCAATTCGGAATCCCCATTCACAGAGTAACGTGGACTCACCCTATGGCGTGGTTTCTTCACCGTTGATCTAATAATGTTGAGGGCGCGTGTGGTTCTGATGTCACAACGAGAATGAAAGTGTTGACATAAGAGAGAAAAAGGGAAATGTAGAGAGTGTTAGGATGGGGAAGGAAGATGGAAGACAAGGGTGGGTTGCTTCTTACCAGTGTGTGCCTGTTTGCGTTTTTTCATTACTATCAAATATCAAATATCAGCATTATGATGTTTTAGAGAAAGTCAGAAAACAAAGCTTTAACAGCGCTTTTGTTTTGAAGAAAATGTGAGTGTACTATCTTCTGTTTTTGCATTTTAACTGAAATATATTAATCTTTAGACGTTATTATAAGTGGTTTTTGTCATAGTCAATGTTGGTATTATTCTCCATTTCTCTCTTCTCCTTTTTTTTTTTAGATTTTACATTATTTAAAGTTTCTTTTTTCTTGTTATTGGATAAATATAAAAATCTTATATTTATTTTAAACTTTTGAAACATTATTTTAGACAACTTTTTTTTATCACCATTGTGATTATTTCATACTCCAAAAAAAAAAATAATTTATTCCGATAAGAATAATTTATGATTATACAAAAATAGATAGAAAGTGATGATAATGAATAATAAGTATATTTAACAAAATTCAGAGGATAAGTTAATTAAAAATTAAAAAATTAAAATTTTATGTCATTTAATTGAAGTAACAAGCATTTAATAAAATCAATTTTTTAAATTAGTTTATTTCTATAAAATATTTAAAAATATATTTAATTTATAAACTATATTATTATAATAATTATCATTTTTTATTTTATTTTTAAAATAATTTATCATCTTAAAGATTAAGATAATATTTCTTTATCTTTATTCTTATAAAGGTAAATGACATAAAATAATACAAATGCATTCATAATATTTTTTAATGATTTTATATTATAAATAAATAATATTAATAAAAACCAAATATTTTTATTAAAAATAAAATAAATAGAGTAATAATTAAAATGAATAATATGATATTACAAAAATAATTTAATAAAAGTACTATTCTAAAATAATAAACAAAATAAATATATCGTTTAGCCTTCCAAAATTAAGACTTTCTAAAAATAGAGTACACAAAATCATGATAAAATAACTAATAAAGATGAAAGAGGAACAATAAGTTAAAAGTTTATTTACAAGTCCATACACGATTTCAAATAATATTTTAAAAATATTATAAGTTACTTAAAAAATTCATAAACTATTAGAATAAATTATTTTATTAAATAAGTTTATATTGATGAAATAATTTGTCAACCTAGTCAAATAAGCATGTAGTTAACTTAAAACTCTACTTTTGACTTTGTCAAACACATTCAATAAAAATAAAATAAAATAATTTTTTTAATCTATTTTTAAGAATATTCTTCTCTTATCATGAAATCTTAGCAACATATTTTAAAATTATATAAAAATATAAATATATATATATATATATATATATATATATATATATATATATATATACACCATTCCTAAGAACACTCCCCAATAATCTTATATCTAGGAATGAAAATTTATCTTCTGAAGAAAACATAAACCTATATATCGTTCGATAGACATGTTAAAACGCAAAAATATACCATATGTTCTACATAAAAATACGACAGGGCAGGCCATAAAGTCAGAAAATGATACATTGTCGTTTTCAAAAGATTCAAATGAATCAAAACATTCAGTTATTTCTTATTTGTGAGTCAAACGTTACTTTAATCTTGATCTTCTCCATTATCGTCATTCCACAGCAAGTCAATATTATTTTATTTGAGAATCAATGTTATATATGTAACTATTTTATCTTTTCGGGGTGGGGGGGGGGGGGAGGGAAATGCTTATATGCTATTTCATGATTGATGGGAGGGGAAAAAAGACTGTTAATTTTAGCGATATGTCTTCAACTCAATTGAGGTTGTTATTAATTCAATCAATGCGAATTATTAGTCAAATAAGTTAAACCCTACATATATTTAAGTATGTAATAAGTATATTAACAAAAACATTACAGCTAACTTATAACTATATTATAGTGATTAATGTTACCAAAATTTCAAAGTGTAGCAGAAAAGACAGTAAGCCACATTTCAACCATGCCTTTTATTTTTTAGAGTTGGAAAACATGGCAAGAGAATAACTTGTGGGCAGGAGCTAGCTGTGGAGGAATAATTATGGTGGCTATACAGGTCCATACCTGGAATAATCTATGCACCATGCAAATCACCTTATTACAGAATAGTAGTATACTATAAACATTTCAAGTTTCAGAGATAGCTGCATTTGGATGTGGAAATGTTTTCAGATCTCATTCCTTGGGGAACCCACAAGGCTTATGTGACAGCAACCAGCTCTTTCTGGATCAGGTAAATGTACCTTCCTAACTGGTCAATTTTTTGCAAGTAAATTGGCTATGCACGAGGCTGAAAACAGGTGCAGCCTCTCAGACATGGGAAGAACTAACACATGTAGAGACCTACCTTCCATGGATCTAAATCCTCTCTACACTAAAACTTCATGTGCAGTAAAAGAGAGATAGATGGAGCATACAGGTCTCACATTTCAAACATCATGAAATTCACACCTCTTGTGTCCATCTCATTCTTATTACACCTACCATTCAACTGGAGAGGACCCAAATCCATTTTTTTTCATACATTAATAGCTAAGGCTACAAATCTCGATTCCGAGTTCTGCTGTACCCAGTATTTATTATTATTATTATAAATTCAGGCTCTGGCAAGGATCCTTGTAAAGTCAACCAAAAGATACAAATGTCTTTCTTGACTAGCTTCATTGTTAACTAAACTTTCATTTGAGAGCTCCCTCCATCACAATGCATCAAAACCAAGAGATTATTTGGGAAGAACCAAGTTACATAGTAGAGCAAACAGATGCATTGCAAATGCATAAAGCATCAGCTTGTCATATTGGTCATATTCTATGAATAAATGTTTATCAATGAATTAAAATTTCTACAAACTTGTGCACACAAGAATTATATCAAAATTCTCGAGGAACAAATAAATATCATGCACGGCTTTTCAAAACAGAACATGAGGGTGATACAAGAATGTTGGAGTCAGCAATGCCCTCTTAGTTGTAATAAAATCTCAAGTTGGAGGTTGCCAGGTTCCTGGTCTAAAAGATGTTCCAGATCCGGTTGGCTCTGAAGACCTGAAAACAAATTTTTATGACCAGATAAAGCTTAATATAATATTATACATATGCGTCAGGGTCAAAAACTAGGCAGATGATATCTCTGATAAAGCCACCTAACATTTTTTAAACAATTGTAATTTGCCTCAAGGTTTTTGGACAAGAAGACAGATTTTGTTTCATTAACTAAAATTAAGATTTATAGAAGCTTTGCTCAATCATAATGTTCATTGACTTAAGAATAAACACATTTGAACTTACGCAGACTCATCTTTTGCTTTCTCAGCTATGTTCTCCTGAGAATCCCTGCAGAAAGATTATATGATTACTATAAAGTTGAATAATAATGCCTAAACTATCTTTTGTGCAAGAAACAACACGATTTCACAGTAAATAGAGGACAGTAACAAGAATTGCAGCCTTGCAGGTTAAAGAACATCTAAAATAGAACAAGGCAACAAATAAGAACTTCAAGACCACAGCACTGAAGATCAAAATTGTTCAACCAAAGAATGTCATTTCCAGATTACATAATCAGAAGTGATCATATTTTAGTGTGTATCCTTAAGAGTTCATATATAGTCACTGGATCTACAACATACTTTGATTTTATTCCATAAGGTATGTTTAGGAGTGGGGTTTGGAGGGAAAGAAAAAGGAGAACTGTTACCAAACTCAGAGCAGTAAAGCTTAGAGAAAACCACAATTATGTAAGAAAGAAAGAACTTCAGTTATTGATTGTGAACAAGTCAAGGGGCCAGCACCACCTCCAAGGGTTTCGCCCTATTACAATCTTCAGAATAATCTCTCCCTCCTGTCTATCCTCTCTTGCATGATATTTATTTATATTTCTCATTAACTGCCTAACAGACTTATCTAACTTCCCCAACTGTACTTCAACTGTTTTTTCCTTTTTCCCTCTTCTAACATATACTCTCTATGTCCCACCTTCATTGGGTTGGGTCCTGACAAGAACAATTTATTTTATTTTTTTAAAATTAAGAGAGCTACATAATACTTATAAAAATAAACAAAAGATTAAGACCTAAGTTTACGCTGGTTTTATTTCTTTTATTTTAAAATGTGATCAAATTAAAAGATATTTATTAGAAATGAAAATTTTATCATCCCTCCCTTCCCTTTCCTTCCAAAATCCTACTCCCAAATGTACCCTTAGGGAAGTTAACCAAAATGTTGCAACAGGAATAAAGAGAAGACTGTCAAACAACTTTCTGACAATATTTTAGTAAAAGGATGGGAATAAAAACAAAAACTAAATTACCATCAAATTCTGATAACTGAAATAGACATAAGAAAAGAATGAAAATTGGGGTGCTGCCCAAATAATGCAACACAGCAAGTGTTACAAACTGCATGCATTTTAAACAATATATTTAGGTAATAAACCATCAATTTCAGTAGGCTCACCTTAAGCCACCCATTGCACTAGGTGATTCTTCATCCTCGTTACCTATAGTGGAGAAAATATGTAAAAAACTTATATCTGGAGGATAAGCAGTGTATAGATATATAGCAAGAACCATTCTTTCTGGAAGAATTTACATCTTTCTTTAGGAGGGTGGGGACCAAAAATCTCAGAAAGCCATTTATGAACAGGAAGTAAAGGTAAACTTACTCATTTGCATGGAGCAATTAAAATTCCAAATGTTTTATTTTGCTTTGAGGGGTAGGGGAGCATTTTACTCCCTCAAAATCAAGAATAAGCTTCATTATATGTTTAATTTCAGTTTATCCAAATAATTTTTTTTTTCAAAAAGAAAACAAAAAATAACTCTATTTCTGTCAAAAAGAAAATAACAGTAAAATAACCTTTTGAAGGAACTGGAAATTGCTGTATAAAACTTTTTAAATCTGGACCACCAACTTTTCCTGTGAGGAAATTATAAATTAGTCAATAACTCCCAAGGGTAAGTAAAGAAGACTATTGCAGTGCCAATAAATTTTGAAGCATCTGACCAGTACTGACACGTTTGGCTCTACTGCCTTCTTTTGCTCTCCTTTCCTCTTCTTCTTTCTTGAGAACTTCGTGAAAACAAAAACATTTGTGTTAAGGTCTCAGCACAAAACTAGGCAAAGAATGTTCTTTCATTGTATTTAGAACTGTCACATGTAATGCAGAGGACAAACTTAAGAGAGGGATATAACTAAATCAGAGCAAAATATTTAATTCAAACAAATTGATTTGTGAAGGTAGAACTATAAGTGACACATACGAGCAACATTCTGTCTGACAAGTTCGCGTCTTGCTTCCAATTCCATCATTTCCTGAGGAGGAATAGAGAAATATTTGTCACATAATACTGCAATAGTATAACTTTATTGAAGCGCCATTTTGTAAAAGAATTCATTTTGCAGAAAAACATTCATAAATATTATAAGGCTAGTTTAATAGTTTGGCATCCCATTGCAAATTGGGGAGAACAAGAATAAGTTTTGCATGATAGAATTGATGCAAAACTATTTGCATAAATATATACCCCTTTAGCCCTAAGCTAAACTAAATTTAGACCTAACAAATCCAAGATGCAGCTAAATTAGCACAGTTCATCATATTATCCCATTAAACCACCCAAAAAATATAGAAAAAACTGAATTCAAGAAGTGGAAAATATATGGCAGAACAACAACAGTTCTGCAGAAGGTGAGAGGAGGGAGGGGAGGGATCAAACTACTACAATCAATTGACCAGAGCTAGATTTACTTCAAAGAATCAAACATAATGACTTGCTCAAATGATTAAAAAGAGAAATAAAAACAATATAACAGTCACTGAATCAAACAGTCTCTAAGTTAAGTATTCTTTCATTTCATACATTCCTCCAATTATACTACTAAGTTCACACAATTCAAAGTCAACACAGTACCCTTTTTAGAACTCTTGAAGGCAAAACAAGTTCATTTGTTTATGATAAATAAACTGACAGTTAGTAAGAGTCATTGGTGCTATCCAAAAACTATTATCTTAGAAGCAACTTGATAAACAATAGGCATATAGTTTAAATCGACTCGCCTATACTTTTATATAAAGCCTGTACTGGATGTAAGGAAATTACACGAACAGAATGTTTCGAGAGTGTTGTCTTATCTGATATGCAAAAGGATTGGGCTAACCTACTGCATTCCTTGTTCTTAGTTCATTTTTTCCCCTCAGCTCTTGAAGATACCTCGCCCTTGTCCTATTCTACTATAACAGAAGAGATGCAGTTTTTATGATAGAGAGATAACAACATCAATATTTATTAGTTACAAATCAATCTTTGACGATAAAGAAAACTTTCAGGAAAAATCATTGTAAGCAATATATCATGTCATCTATCATAGCCATGAACTAAACATTTAAATAGAATATATAAAATGCATTTCAATTTACCTCTGGAGTTGGAGCCTTTTTACGCTGCCCATTCAGCCAACATATCCATTCAACTAAAATAATTAAACAGTAAATATCCATTAAGAATGGGAAATAGGATAAAGAATCATAGACTTTTTTTTAACACAAATAAAATAATTGAATCAATCCCTGAACCAAAATGTAATAATGGATAAAATAATTTAGCATTCAAATGATAGCTCCTGTAAAATATATACCTGGAATAGAGGTAGGATCCTCCTCTCCCTTAAATACCACCCATCTTTTCTCTTTCACTAGTAAACCAAGACAAAATAGCAGAATCAGACAGATTAAAGCACACATAATGAGAAAGAGTAAGAAGAACTAGAGTTTTGAAATTACAAATTCATGCTTACACACCAAAATGATATCTTAATTCTTAAGCGATTCAATCTAGCAGCAAAAACAAAGCTAAACTTAAGTTGCCAATAAATCAATTTTTTTTATCTCATTTTCTAAAACCAGGTCAATTTCACCAATGTAGACATCAAACAAGAGCTACAACCTTAAAAAACCTAGGACAAACAATTACACAGATAATCTCACCTCCACCAATCTCAGAGCCCAAAACTTATCCTATTTGGTTAATAATCACATCATACCAATAAAAAAAAGCAAAGCAAATTAAAAATATTAGGTATATTAAAGTATTGACAGTGACCTGATCATTGCAATGCAAGAACACCCCTTTAGCTAAATAACACAAAAAATTTATACTAAGGCAAATTGTAAATATATAAACCCAGAATCTCAAAACACAATAAAATCCATTAAACCCACACGCACAAATATATATATATATATATATATATATATATATATATATATATATATATATATATATATATATATATATATATATATAACATAGAAAACAATAACAGCACAAAAGGGACAGAGAGAGAGACTTACTGATACCATCAACCTCTTCCTTTTTGGTGAAGTATTTGTTCCCTGCTTTGTCTACTCCTACAATGTTTCGATTGCTCAAGAACCCAGATATCTTCCCAAGCACCCTCCGCATTTTTTTAAAATTTTTAATTTTCTTTTTGCACAGAAATTCAAATGTGTTGCTGTGAAAACATCGTCGTTGGAACAGTCAAACGTTGGAGATTGCAAATACCAAAATCTTTAGAATTTGATTTGAATTACAAATCCAATTCAAAGTGAATTCAGGAGAGCCAGTGGGAGTTTGGTGCAGTCACTGCAAACCGGAAAATGTTGAGTTTAGTTTGGGTATTGTTCGCTTTGTCCGGTTCGGATCTATTTCGAAACCCCCATCCTCCATTTCGTTAATTATTTTAATTTTTCCTTAATTCCCCAAATATTTACGTTGCCTAATTTTTCCATGTAATAATACTATTGATATTTAAAAATTAAAAATTGTGTAAGTTAATATTTTTTTCTTAATTTGTGACAATACTTTTGTCAATTTCTAATATAAATTTATAAACACAATTCTATACTCACGTATTAATTATATAAACAAACTAAAGAAATTAATATATTTTAGCACCTTAAATTATTTTTTATGGTCTACAAAGTTATAATTTTTTTTACCTAGTTTTACACACACATATTGTTACATTAAAAAATCATCTATAAAAATTTTAAAATAATTATTATAAAAGTTATATGATACTCTAAGATTGAATATGATAAAAAAAAATTACATCATTAATATATTTTAATTATTTTTGTAAAATTTTTAAATTTTTTATTTTAATTTTTTTAAAATTCTTAACTTTATCATAGACAATTTTTTTATTTCTAATAACTTCAAAAAATGATATGATTGATTAAAAAATATTGCAACATATTAATTATTTGTATCATCACATCTTAAAGAGGGACTAAAATATTTAAGTTGAGACGAAAATTATAGTGATTAAATAAAAAACTATAAAATATAAACTAAAATATACTTAAAATACAATTTTTTTTCTCAAGAACAAAAAATTCATTATTTTCTTCTTAGAGCCCAAGTTGGGCCAACAGAACCTACCATTTTGAATCTACAAAAGCCCAATATTCAAAAAACCCAACAACTAACAACACCAACCTCTTCTCATTTTCCCGTTCTAAAATTTTGCATGTCAACCAAACACACCACCATGTTGACTTTCTTCACTACGGACAACAAAAGAAACATCACACTCACAGGTCACAAGCAGAACAGAACCATCACTCCCCAATCTTTGAACCCAAACCAAACCAAAACCCACAACACTTCACAATTCCCATGTTTTCCCCCACTCTCTCAAATGGGGTCCCCTCAAAACCCCACCTTCAAACCCGGTTCATCCGAATCCGGTTCAATCCGGTTCGGTGCGGCATTCGCCAACTCCGAGAACGAATCCATACCGTCAGAAATACCCAAAAGATCACCGAAACAATGAAGTTGGTCGCCGCCGCCAGAGTCCGTCGCGCCCAAGAAGCCGTCGTTAACGGAAGACCCTTCTCCATTAAACTCGCGCATATGTTAAACGACATCAACCATCACCTCCAAAACGACGACGTTTCCGTCCCTTTGACCACTGTTCGACCCGTCAAAAACGTTGGCCTTGTCGTCATCACAGGGGACCGTGGCCTCTGTGGCAGTTTCAACAACACTGTGATCAAAAAAGCCGTTACCCGAATCGAAGAATTGAAGAAGTTCAATTTGGGGTGCGTTGTTATTAGCGTTGGCAAAAAGGGTAACTCATTTTTTAATAAAAAATATCCTTTTGTTGAAGTTGATAGGTTATTTGAAAGTGGCAATTTTCCTACCACAAAGGAAGCTCAGAACATTGCCGATTCTGTTTTTTCACTCTTTGTTAGCGAGGAAGTTGATAAGGTTGAGCTTGTGTACACAAAGTTTGTGTCTTTGCTTAAGTTTGACCCTGTGATTCACACTTTGTTGCCTTTAGGAGAGGTTTGTGATGTGAATGGCAATTCTATGAGTGCAATGGAGGATGAGTTTTTTAGGTTAAGTACTAAGGATGGGAAATTGAATGTGGAGAGGGATGTTGTGAGGTTGAGGAAGAACATGGGTGAGGGTGAGGGTGAAGTGTTTCCCCTTATGGAGTTTGAGCAAGATCCGGTTCAGATTCTTGATGCAATGTTGCCTCTTTATTTGAATAGTCAGATTTTGAGGGGGTTGCAGGAATCTGTGGCTAGTGAGCTTGCTGCTAGGATGAATGCCATGTCCACTGCCACCGATAATGCGGTTGAGTTGACCAAGAGTCTCTCAATTGTATACAACAGGGAACGCCAGGCAAAAATCACCGGGGAGTTGTTGGAGACTGTGGCAGGAGCTGAGGCACTCACACAATTTGATTGATAATTTTGATTTGTTTTTACTTACATTGTGTTATAATGCTCACATTTGTTTGTTATGATCTCTTTTGGTCATAAGCATTTTCACGTTTGGATTTTGTTCCTTTGAGGTGAGTGAATGTGTAGGGTGAGATAGTAAAGGTATATTTACGGTTGATTTCAATTAGAATATTTTGTAATTATAATTAACTAGAAATCAACAGTGGATGTACTTTTATTTTCTCATTTTACAGCTTTGCTCATTTTAGATGAATCAAATCTACTCACACTGGCCCTGATTATTGTGGTGTTGCAAAGTATTATCCACTTTAGTCTTTTATGTCACTGATTTTGCAGCATTTGCAAAATCAAGGACTAAAATGAGAGTTTTGTAAAGTTGGGATTGATATCAAGGTGAGGGTTTACACCATATGGGATGGAAGACTTTTCCCAACTTCACTAGCGGCTTATTTAAAGTTGATTGAGATATACAGTTGGGGAGTTTTGACCTGTTTTCAAGAAAGTGCAATGTTGTAGGTAATAGGCATTATTAGTGTAAGCATTCTCAACAACTTATATTTTGTTTTGTTGTTGAGAACACTATCATTTGTTGCTTGATATTGTAAGCATTATTCACATTAGTCCTGTAATCTGTGTAATGTAGAAAAATATTTTTCACTTTAGTCTTTAATGCCAGTGAAAAATGTAATGAGAGAGGTTGAGCGAATGACATTTTGCAACATCTGCAAAATCAAGGACTAAAATGAAAGATCTGTGAAGTTAGGATTAAAATGAATGGTGCTTGGAATGTCAGAATAAAAGTGATGGTTTACGCAGTATGTGATTGAAATGTTTCCCAACTTCTTTAAAGTTGATTGAGAAATACAGGTGGGGAGTTTTGACCCGTTTTCAAGAAAGTGAAATACTTTTCTTTAACATCTCTTATCAATGCTTATGCTTTTTAAGTTGCATGCTTTGTTCAGAAATTGAAATGTAGGTTATCTATGTGAGTTAAACTTTGATTTAAAGGAAACTTACCGAGGAACTAAGCAATACCTTGGACTCTCATCTGTTCTTAAGAAACTTGCAGGATCAGACTTCAACATGAAATATGATAATGATTCAAAAGGGACTCAAGATAAAGTTGCTTTCTGTTTGAATTATTGATGGAGTTAAAGTACGTCAATGAAACTGATTCATGCATCAAAGTGCTGCTGATTGGAAAAGTGAAAATTTTCCATGAAGAAAAGTGTCTTTTGGGCCTATAATTGATGAATAGAAATATAGTCCTCCTTGAGATGACAAGATCTTCACGCGTGCTTTGGCAATGTCTGGCTGTCTATATCAAACGATACTTGACCCACCCTCCTTTGTGTTGGTTGGTATTTTGGGTGGCTCTTCTATTGCAATTTGGCATTGCAGGTACAACTTAGATTTAGAGGGATTAAAGGCCACGTGCTGTTCAAAGTAATGGCAGATGCAAGGCTGAAAAAACTAACATTCTTTTGCATGACATTGAAATTGGTGGACCAAACCAACCTATGGTTATGTTGTTATAAAAGGAAGAGAAGGAAGATTAAAATGTCACAGCCTTAAAAGACAAGGTTGGTTAAAGATGTTCTTGAAAAAGATATAATCTATTTTGATGATTTTTACATTATGAAGGACGTCAATTCTCTCCCGAACTGGAGAGGTTTATTTACGAGAGAGAAAGAAACAATAATGGATGTGTGGAATCCATTACATGTAAGAAAGAAAAAAATATAGAAAGATAATAAAAAAATAGAAAATGGAGAGAAATTTCATTTTATTTCAAAAGATTAGTTTTTATCTAGGAATTACAGGATGTTATTAATATATGAAAGAGAGATGTGCAGTTGAGATATTTATTAGATCATGGTATACCCTTTTTTCCTTATTCTTCATGCTTTAATAATTTTAAGGACGACAAGGATTATGATTTTAGATGACTTTTGAGTTGTAAACTTAATACTCTGGTAGTTGGTATAAAGGGTGAAAGAAACATGATAGAGGCTGCTTCAAAGCATATAGATGATAAGATATTATAAGCCCCCGCCAAAATTGACTAATGGTGCATCTTGAACAAAATTCTTTCCTCTTCGAAAATGTGAATTTTAGGATCAATGAAGGAATGACTTTTCTTCTAACTTACCATGCAAGAGATGTGTTATTTTTATAATATTTTTAATATTTTTCTATTATATTAGTCACCATATTTTGTATTATTATTTTTTATTATTATTATTATTATATATATGTGACAAGAATAATATTTTTTATTACACAATACATAGCATCTATCGTGTCATATGTATGAACCTCATTTTTTTTAACCCATTGTTTGGTTAGGAGAAATTAAGGAGGAAAAAAAACTGTTTTTAAGATTTGTATGGATTTCATTTCGCTATCCCTGTGTTACATATATTTGTCTTGTCTTATATGAAAAGAAGGAATTAAATTTTGTGATGTACTCCAAAATATTTTCATCTCTTGCAATGTGAGAAAATGGAGGAAGCTAATTTTTGTTTTGTTTTTTAATTTATTGTAAATTATTAAAATTATTAAATATTTTTTTAAAAAATAAAAAATAAATGTTATATTTATAAAAAATATAGTAACAAAATTAAATTTTTTGAAGTTGATTTTATTTTTTAAAATAGTTATATAAATAAAAAATTATATTACTAATGTTTCTATCTTTTTTCTTTTTTACTCGTTCTTTCTCTCTTATTTTCATCTATCCAAATAATCTATTTTTCTGTTTTATTTTTACTTTATTTTTTATTTTTTTATATTTTCAAATCATCCAAATAAAATATTAATGACTATTTTAGAATAAAATGATATTTTTATAAAGAATATAATTAATACCTCTTTAAAAATATATGCTTTAAAAAAAAGATAAACTATCATTTTAATCTTTTAAAAATTTAAACTTGACCACATTAGTTATTAAAAATAAAAATTATATTTTTTATCTCTAAAAAATAACTCGTTTATTTTAATTCTCATAAAGAGATTATGATAAAAAAAATTAAAACAAATAATATTTTATCTTTTAGGGATGTAAACAAAAGAAAATGTTATACTCTAAATCTTTCAAAAATTAAAATAATATTTCATTAAAAAAATATTTCATTGTGATATTGATATCCTAGAAGAAAAATGGTACACTTCAAGTATATCAGGCCATTATTGAGAGTGGTGGTTCCAGAAATCAAGCTGAGATGTCTGTATGACTGTACCCATTCCATAATGCACATATTTCAATAATAGCTTGGAAACATTATAGATATTCACAATGCTCTACGATTTACATTAAGTTAATATAACAACTTGCAAAAAAAGGGAGAATAATAACCCAGCTGGGTCAAAGTTTCTTATTTTCCCTTGTTAATTATAAAGTACAATATCATAAAAAGAAAAGTTTCCACCTTTGCTTACACCAATAAAAAAATGAAATCAACCGTAACATGATTATTATTTAACTATGCTTACCCTGCTTTTAAGGTTAGATAAGTGTGATAACACTACCTTTTTGGTCCCACATTATTCACTTTTACAGCCGCCACTCTAATGCAGGATGGTGGTGGAGAGTGGAGCTCAGCAACATGAATCTGTTCCATGTTTGGAAAATTTTAGAGATTCTTTTTTAGTTAACAACATTATTCTGTGTTGAATGTTAGAAGTAATCTAAGATAGTTGTTTTGGTGGGGACACCGACAATGTTGTTTCTTCTTCAGCTCAGGCAATAGGTATACAAAGAGAAGTGATATACTTATATATTTATAATAATTTATATCTATTTATATTTTAACATTTGAGGATATAAATATTTTTATTTTTTAAATATAAATTTTTTATAACCATAAAAAAATAGATATATGTAGGAGATATCTAAATGCTTTGAATGACGGCCAGGTAATTGATGCATGTGGGTCACGTTGTTGTTGTACATAAGGAACTTCCAGGAAGGACTTCATTAGGTTTTAACAAACACTCAAAATAATTTTAGTTTTATTATACTGCTCCGATGAATCCGATTGTGAAATTAATAAATAGAAAATATTTATTAAAAATTATGTTGAATGTGTTGAGAATTATGAGAAAGTGTATTTGATTGTTATGTTTTTCAATTAAAGAAATACTTTTTAAATTTCTTAACGTGTAATCTGGATATTTGTTAGCTTTTTTATTTTTCAAAGTATTTTCCCGTAGTCTGACAGGTGATACATTGATTTCTTATGTTTTCTTCTTAATGAAATAAAAAATTAGAGACAAGAAAAAATGCAAATCATGATGTGTTTTATTTATTTGATTGAAAAAATAATGAAGAAAAAATTAATTTTTTAAAAATAAAATTTAAATTTTTTTTTTCTTTCTTTACTCTGAACTACCTATAATATTAAAAAGACAAAAATATGGATAATAATATTTTTTATCTAATTTTAAAATAACTTTTAAAAATAAAAATTATTTATTTTAAAAAATTTATAAATTTATAGATATATTATTTAACTACTAATATTTATATATATTTAAATAATATATAAATTATTAAAATAAAGTAATAAAATAGTATTTATCAATTTTTTTATTTTTTATAAAAAAATTATATTTATATAATAAAAAAATTTTAAATTAATAATTAGATTGATAAATTTTATATTTTATATAAAATTATTAAATTTGTATAAATATTAAAATTTGATGAGTCATTTCTTGTTATTTCATCACATTTTTTTTCTATTCTTCTCACTTAATTACCTTTATCAGGTATACACATGTATCTCGGATCTAAACACTTTTCACTATACCAACATACACGTTGGTGTTTTGTTTTTAATATTATCAGAGTCATTTTGTGCCACGTCAGAGAATTTTTCCGTGTGTCAATTTTCTTTCTCTTTCTCTGTTCATATTCACACCATGCATTTATTATTATTATTATTATTATTATTATAATTATAAGCAGTGGTATCTTCGGCCACTTGATATGCTCTTACCACATAAACAAATTAAAGAGCAGAAAAAAACAAAAGATGATTGTGTCCCTAATTTTATTTATTTATTTATTTATAGAAATGCATAGCATTTGTATTCATCCGTTGAAAACTTTGGCACTTTGTCTTCTTCCATGACAATAACCATTCTTTATGTATTAACCGTCCATTCACAAGGCAATGGATGGACCAATACCATCATTCTGTGTCCCTCATTTACCTATCTATGTTCTGCACTTTTGTAACTTAGCCTAGCCTCTCTATAAATTGTACCACAAAGCCATAATTAACTCACAGTTTTTACCTTTGGTGCTTCTTTAAAAGCCAATATTCTGTGCTTCATAAATTTACCAAATGGTGAAAAACTGAAGGAAGGACACAAAGTGTACCATGGATGTAGTCATGACAAGCTATAAATGGAGAAAGAAAAGGAAACAATGAGCCATGAGAATACCACAAGGAAAAGGTAATAAAGATACATAACTTTATTATTTGAAATGACCAAATACAACTAAGCATCCACTACTATTGAGGACTAAGTCACATGAAATTCAACATCTCTTGTTCCTTTCCCCTATTTTGCATTAAAGATTCCAATAGATACAATTTCAGATAAAGTGAGTAATAAAAGAGAGTTACTGCTCCCTCTCTACCTTTCCTTGTCAAAAGTTAGTCCTCTCAGGTACCAAGAGTTAAATACATGGAGAGATCCATCATTTAGAGGATCTCTAGGGGCAGAAGTCAGGTCTGTCTTATTCTTGCCCTTTGGGGCCTTTCTGTTCTTGTGGGGTGTCCTGCTGCTAAATAAAATCTATCACAAGCTACACTCCTTCATACACACAGGTAAAGGATTTTAGGACTTTGGAATTCAAATATTAGTATTATTTTTGTCAATTTCAGATTCTTATATCAGAATCAAAAGTGATTCATCTCTAATTTTTCCATACTGCAGGGAAAATAGAAAAAAGAAAGAAAGAAAGAAAGAAAAGAAAAGAACCGTCTAGAATCAGCATAAAGTTGGGCCTTTGAAGTTTCTGATTCCAGGAAAGGTATCTTATTGTTTACCTTACAAATGGAATATTAAATATCTATGAATCTTTATGTATGCCTCATTGAATCTTTCTCTCCTCTTCTCCTCCTTTTTTTTATTCAATTATGTTGAATAATCATAGAGTTTGGAGGAAACCAAAATTCTGATTCAATTTTTAGTGAAAATTTTCTTCTGATTTGGGCTATTATGTATGTAGAAAGTGGTTAATGGAGGATAAGTATAGTATAAATAGGCAACACAGTGGGATATGGAGATCCTTGAGAGATGGAGACTTTGAAGAAGAAGATGTTTGGGCTGTTATAAAGGAAAGACCTGATTACATTTCAGGAGTTAACAAACCAAAGGAAAAAGGGTCCTCTCCTCTTGCTATCCCCAGGACTCTCCCAACTGCAGCAAGGATGATTCCAAGGACTAGTAGTGGCAATAGTAGTGCTAGTTCCTCACATGAGACCAAGGTTTTTCAGCAATCAGCACCTGTCAACATTCCTGATTGGTCAGAGATTTATAGGAACAAGCAAAACAAGACCCCCAAAAATGGTTCAAGGTATGGTGATTATTATGATGGTTTCTATCATTCTGTTGATGATGAAGGTGATGATGGTGATGGTGTTGTCAATTATGGCGGTGGTAGGGATAGTGATGATGAAGAAGGGGAAGAGGATGATGAGTATGATACCAAGCTACCACCACATGAATTTATTGCAAGAAGGCTTGCAAGGAGTCAAATATCCTCATTTTCAGTTTTTGAAGGTGTTGGGAGGACCCTCAAAGGTAGGGATCTTAGCAAAGTGAGGAATGCTGTTCTCACTAAAACTGGTTTCCTAGAATCACTTTGAAGGGATTTCCATGAATCAAAATTGTGATGTATAGAGGGGATTTGTAGGTAGTGGTTGCTTAGTTATTGAGATTGTGTGCATGGTTGTGTATGAAAGATTAGTTTTAGGCATTTACCATGAAAAAACAATGATTCAACCTGCTTGTGGCAATTTAAAGTGATTTCAAATTTTCAATATCCTACTATGTGAAATTTATGGGATATGCCAAGTTAAATATTGAAATTGAATCATAAAGCCATAAATCATTTAGAAGTACATAAGTGTTTGAGTCCAAAACCAGACCATAATTGTCCCAAGTTATTACCTTAACATTTTAGTTAGTTAAAATCATGATGCATTTTAAATAAAAATTAAGCGTAAATACTCTTTTTAGTGACAAATTTACTTAGAATAGTCTTGTCAAATCTTTGACACCTTTGTTGCTTTCTGTTTGTTTTTCTTGTGTTAGAAGACATAATTGAATTAAAGCCACATAATGGTATATTGGCTAGTTGGATCAGAAAAGGAAAGAATCCGTAGGTCAATTGAATAACTCGTGACCCAACTCAACTAGAATTAATAATACTGAACTAATTTTTATAGTACCTATGCTCTTTATGACTCAAAAATCACTGATTTTAATTAAAAATACAAGCTCTATATGAAAACCAGACTAAAATAACAGATCAGTCCCAACATATACTTAATTTTTTTCCTATGGGCTTTTATAGTACAAAAAATAGTATATTCGTACATAAAAATCCATCACATTATTTGTATAGTTTAAAATTTTCAATCAGATTAGTTCTTCATCAGAAATTGATTTGATAATTTTTTGCGTACATTAGTTACTAATATGCCATTTTTTTCATATCATCAGAATTCGTGCAACAAAATTTGGTTCTGCTACCTGATTTGAGAAAGTTTATGTAACGAATATGATATTTTCCATTCTAGTAAATGTAGTTTTTGATGTAGGATACTTAGAAAAGCACTACGGTAATTATTTTAGTAAAGGTGTAGGTGGGATTTTAATGTTAAATACCAAATTATCATAATTAATGATGATTTTCATAATACTAATTAATATGTGTTGGAAACTCAACAAAAACACGTTAAACCATATCCCAACATAAAAGTTATAACTTATGGTGTTGGAAAGGATCCACGTTTAGATGGATTTGACATCAATTCAAACATGACATATTGTATAGATAAGATAATTATCTCAAAAGATCTTTACACGATTCTTTTCTAATTTAAATCTATAACAATTAAAAATTAATTTGATGATTTTCTGGTGTAAAAAATATGTATGGGTTAAAATTTTAAATAATATAATTTTGAATAAAATTCTATATGATTTTAAGTTTAAGCACTAGTCATTGTAATAATGTAAATCCTATTTAGATGAAACATGCATTAAGAAGTACATAAATACTTAATTAACTATGTTACAGTTCTACAATTATTGAATGATACATAGTGTAATTGAGAGAGACCTGACACCAACTTATTGTCTTTAATTATTGTTGAAAAGAACAAGGTTTATTATCAAATGATATTTGATAAAGGGAGGTGGAGAAAAGAGGGAATAGTCTCTATCAACTCTAAATGTTGATCTCCATAAAGAGAAAGATCAATTTCATAGAAGCTACGTATAGAATTGGCTTTCTCTAAGCTTTCTCCAATTTAATGATGTTTTATCTCTTACAATGACGCAATGTATTAAAATCATTATTGACTTTCAAAGATCAAATTATGTGCTCATTGTTTCGATGTCCTACGAATTATTAAATGCAAAAGAACTTATGGATAAGACCTAATCTATTTTTTAAACGAATTGAAAAGCACCATAACCTTGGACACCTTATTTTTAATAAGTTAAAATGTAAAAGCATTTTATACCCAATGATTGAATGACTACGAAATAATGTTACCATAGTTAAATTAAGCTACTCAAGCTTCGGTTTAAATGAGGGAATTTTTAAATCGAATTTGGTTATGTTATGTTAGGTTAGGTTAGGGTTCGTTTGAGATTTATTTTTTTTCCTCATCAAAACTAACCCAATCCAAGTTATTGTATGTCAATTTAATCGTGTTAGACTAAAACAAAATTGTATAGAAAAGAATTTTTTGTTGTAAATTTGTAAGTATTATTGTAAATATTTATTGAGGCTTATCACATGTCCTAACTTTAAACTAGAGTAATATTCCTTTCTCAAGAGCTATTTATTTATCCAAAAATAAAAAAAAAGACGAAATTACAAAATAATTGCTTGGTATTAAAAGATCAGCAACTGAAATTAATTTATTTTATGAGATTTTCACATGATGAAAGCCTGCAAAAACCGTGTCTATCTATTTATTATTTAATACTAAATAAATAGTTTTTTTTTTACCAAAATTTATAAAAATATATTAAATAATGTAAATTTTAGTTTTGATATTTTTAGTATAAAAATATTTATCAACTAATTAAAAATTATAATGCATATAATTTTAAAAATAATTATTATACAAATTAATAATTTTTAATAATGTGACAATATATAATTGATAATAATAATATAAAAAACTTTTATCTTATTGACATATTTGTATTAAACTTAAAAATATAAATATAAATATAAATTTTTTACATGATAAAGTCATTTAAAAATTAAATATGAAAGATTCCACTTTCAAAAGCACTTGATCTATCGAATAGATAGAGGTTTCAAATGCATCTAAACTAACATACTTAATTTAATTTATGTGAATGCTCTTAAGATCAGATTTAATGATAAGTCGAAATAGTTTATACATAAAATTTTAGATTTAAATTTTATTATTTTTATTATATAAAAAATATATTCAACGATTTAAATAATGGTGATTTAGTTACCTACACGTCAAGCAGGGTGAATTAGGTTTATACGTATATCAATGTTACATAATAAACAAGCTTTGCAGATGCGAACCTTTTCTACTCTTTTGAATAACTGAAAGTCATACTACAATTATAATTCAATAAATATGGTTTTGTTAACCCAACGTATGTCTAGATCAGATGCTTGGGTTGTTTTTTTTTTTAATTTTAGTTAGTGATCATAAAGTTAAATTTTAAAAAATAATTACGTTAAAACTGAACTTCGTTGCCTTCAATAATCTTATTTGCTCCCCAAAGAAGATACAATTATGTGCACAAAAACATTTATTATATGATAAATTTTATAATTCATATATATATATAATATTTAAAATTTAAAATTATAAATATTAGTTTAATAATAAATTTTTTTAATTTATGAGATTTTAAATTTAAATTTAATTATTTTTATCATACATAAAAAATATTAATTACGTTCTTATCCTTAGGTATTTATATGTTTTGTTTTATATAACACATATATATTATGTGTTGAATTTTGATATTAAATCCAATTAATTTTTTTTATTAAAGAAGACATTTACTTAATTTGTTTAATCAATATTCAAAAATTTTCAATTAACATTAGACATTGAGATCTTTAATAAATTTGTTTTCTATCTGGTCATAATGAATCAGTCATTTGTGCTTAGGCTCGTGGATCATTTAATCTCATAACAGTATGTCATTTGGTCCTCCCACAAATGAATGGGTGATGTCTCGTTGTCTTTTCCCTAAATAGTAAGAGTGAAGTTGCAAAAGAGGGTCTCCAATATGTTACTGCATACCAAATTGATGTGTGATACAAGTACACTGATGCCACTCATAAATCACATTATATTAGACATCAAAATAATTAAGTTAGTTAATTTTAAATTTATAGTTTTTTCAACAAATTAAAATCAAAATAAACGAATAAAAAATGAGTTGATTTATTTCAGGCTAACATATTAATAACTCATATTAACAAAATATATAAATTCATAAATATGTTATAAAGGATATATAAATTATTATAGCCCTTAAATTTTGAAAATTAATTATAATTTATATTTATCAACTTAGAAAATAATATAATATAGCATAAAAATTAATTCGTTTTGAGTTGACTTAATTTTAAAAATATAAATTTAAAATTTGAATAAATAAATATTAAAATTAATTAATTTGGTTCAAATTGAATTTAATTATAATATATATATATATATATATATATATATATATATATATATATATATATATATATATATATATGCCAATTTAATTAGACTGATTCAATTACATTACAAGAGTATGTCATTTTAGCTTAAAACATAACATCAATCTTGATATCAGTATTATTAGTGTCGGCTATTGCAATGAAAAATTGAAACTAATCTATAAATTTTTATTGATATATAGCTTGAATTGGTCAATGCTACGATGGACACCCATGCTAGCATTGGTTAAGCTGATGTTAAAATATGGACGTAAACATCGGAGAATATATGATTGATGCTAACATGAATACTAATTTATGACACTCATAATAAATATAATGTTAGTGTCAATTAAACCAACACTAAATTAGGCATATAATGTTACATATATTCCTTTTTATTTTATTTTGTTTTTTCATGCATCTCTTCTTTTTTTTCTCTTTCATTTTTGAAAAATAAAATTTCTTTCAAAAATTTAACCATATTTTTTTATTTCTTTAAATTTTTAAGTATGTTCTCTATTTTTAAATTTTTTATTTTTTCTTCAATTTTTACTTTTATAGAAAAAATTTAACTTATTTTTATTTTTTTCTAATTGTTTTTACTTGTAGGTAATGAATTGGATATTAAAAGTCTAATATTAATATTTTAGATATTAATAATTAAGAATTTATTATTTTTATAAATATATATATATATAAATATTTTATTATGTATTATATTATTATCTTTAAATGATTGACATAAAATTATTAAAAAAATTATATGTTTGTTAGTGAAAAACTGAATTTAATAAGTTGGGATTTTATTTGAAATTTGAGTCAGTAATTAGTTTAAGATTCGATTTGATAATTAATTCGAAGTTGATTTATAAATTAAATGAGTTGAACTTGAGTTTGAGCTGAAAATTAAGCTAATTACTTAAATAAGAACCTGAGTTATGTATAGTTTAACTCGTTTAATTTATGAACCAACTCGTTATATATAAAAATTAAATTTTTATATTTTTTTTATTTTTTTGTAAAATAGATAAAATATATAAGGTAATTATAATATATATTATTATAAAAAGTTATATATTTTTAAAAATTTTGATTTTAAAATTAGTAATAAAATATAAATTTAAAATGTTCAACATACAAATTAATTATTTTATGTAAATTATAATTATATTTATATTTTCGATTAGATAATCATTTTGTCAAAAATATATTAGTAAATTATAAATTTTAAATATTTTGAATTTAATTTATTTTAATTTTTAGTTTGTGACTTGAGTTAGCAAGTGAGTTAGCTAACTTAACTGAACTAAACGTTCACGAACTTAAATTAAGTTAAGTAAAATTAAGGAAAATGATTTATATCAAATTTGAATCGAGTTTTGAGTTAAATAAATTTTTATTGAGTCGAGTTAAATTGAACCTAACTCGACTCATTTTTAACCCTACTTAAAACATAAGATACCAGTTTATATTGATAATTTACAAGTTATACATATCTTTGAGTTATTTGTTAGTAGAGATCACAATTTAAATTGTGATCTTGTTTAAAATGTAAGATGCTAGTTGTGTACTGATTAATTGAAAGAAAAAAAAAACATATATTTATATTGGTATGTTATTTGTTAATGAAAAATGAAACTTAATAAAATATGATCATGCATACAAGATACTTGTTATATGATGGTAATTTAAAAAAAATATATTTGTTTGATTGAATATATTATTTTGACTTAAAATAAATCTTAAAATTTTTATTATATAGAATTTATGCTGCCCAATTTTTTGGCATTATCCTTGTATGTATAGGATTTATGGATATTGATTTTTTGAAAAATGTTTATATTATATGAGTAATGTTGCCATTTTTTTAAAAATTTTTTTATAGTATTTACATAATTTAATTCCTTTTTTTGCGTATTAATTTGTGGATGTCATCTTCTCACACTTTCATGGACAAGTTGCCACTTATAAGGGAAGAAGAGACACATGGGCGATAGATCGTAGTTTGTCTTGGCAATCTAATCTTACATGAATATTGACTTTGCTACCTACGAATTAAACATAGGCAATACATGATTGCTGCACCAAGATTCAGGAGTGTGTCAAAATGGCACATGAGACCTTGGAGAGAAAGTGGAGTTTTCCCATTACAGCGAGTTGAAGGTTGAGCATAATGTTGTCATTGGAGGGACGAGCTTAAGAAGGAAAAACAGATGGAGCCCAACAGCATGGTTGAGGGAGGAGGGTAGCATCACTCATTCATCATGACGATAAGGAGAAGAATATTATTTGGCCTATTAGTGACAAGTAAATTTCATGTACCTTTATTATGTTTTTTATAATTGTTTTCTTATCTAATTTATTTTACACTTTATAATTATTAATGCATTGGACGTCATCATCAAATCATAGTTTCATATTCCTATTGGAGATAAGGAATGGTCTTGAAAAAGGTTTGAGAAGAATGGTTTTATCATTTTATAAAAGAAACTATATATATACATGTTAAATTTTTAAGTTATTTGTCTTTGATATTTTGTACTATTTTTTACTTTAAATGTTTTCTTCCTTTTAGACTTGAGAGATTAGAAGTGAGTTGGATCTAGGGAAACTCTTCCTTTCCGTTCAGAAAAAATAAAAATAAAAATTGAAGGATTGGATGGATGATTGTTACAATAAGTTAATAGCATCAATATTGCTAGCTATGAGCTATGTTATGCTTAATGTTAACTAAAATAATACTATAATTTTATTATTTGCTTTTATCATAAGATTCAGTATCACTCTTGGTGGCAAATGATGTAGTATAGGTAAAGTTTCTTTGAATTGCTCCCAACAAATGAATAAAGCAACCAAAGTTGACCTTTGGATGAATGTTGTTGGAGGGAAGACTGAAGTATAAGGTCAATGATAAGAGTTTTCGCATCTTTTTCTAACTCATCCCCAACTCATCTGATTTGTAAAGACAGATTGAAAAAGGTGACAGAGTGAGTTAAGAGGGAGACATTTGACACAAAAGAGATAGTTTAAACCCTACATGCAACATGGACATGAATAACTAATTAGCAAAGGGACATATTATGATAGCGAACTTGATGACTTAATGATCAGTTTGTATTAGATGATGATAGATTCTACTGTTTCGCCTCTAATATTAGTTTAGAAATGTTTATTTATGATTTATTTACATTTTCATCCAATTATAGATTGATGTACCATTAAAAATTATTAATTTTTTTATAATAATTACTTTAAAATTTATATTTATCATAATTTTAATTAGTTTACAATGCAAAGTTTTTTATATCTATATATTAAAATCAAACTTTTAACATAGATTCAATTTGGAAAGTTAGAATTGAGTAACTTTTAACAAGTTTGGAAAAGTATATGTGTGCATGGCTTGTTTAACATAAAACTAAATAAATTGAATTCAGCGGTTTATGGACAAAATGAGTGTAAATCTAATTTTAAACCTAATTTTTTAAGTATAACTAGTTTACAACTATTTTTAAACTGGTTTTAAAATCGTCTATTTGAAAAAAAATTCAAACAATGATTTGGTTCAATTTTAATTATAATTGATTTTTATAATCGGTTAAACAATTTTTTTAATAGTAATTTATTTCGATATTTTGTAGTATGTACATTATATAACGAAGAAAATGATTAAGTTTAAACTCATATCTTTAAATAAACTATTCTAATTTCAAACACTTTGTCACTATACAAATTTTAGTGGCTTAACTTATTTTGATATTAAAACTAGTTTGTATTATTTAAATTTTTTAAAAATAATTTAATTTGAATCAATGTAATTTTTTTTCACAGTCAAGTTATCACCTGAATAGGGTAATACAAATCCCTTGATTATATAAATTACAATAATAAACTCAAATCAAGTATATCCTAAGTTATAGGCTATAATATAGACAGAATTAATGGCTAGTCTAACGGTTTCAAACAAAGGTAGATATCATTTGGATCAAACACAAAACTTCATTAATATCATAAATAGCCTCTAAAATTATCTTGGTAAACAACTTTGAAACCATTTCAATCTTAACAAAGACCAGGTAAATTGTCCCAAGAGTAGCAACCCTGGTTTTCATTATGGCTTGTTGTGTTGGTGAGAGGAAACAATGAAGCTATGGGCTTGATATCAAGTCCAAAATTATCATCTGTCATGGCACTACTAGAAGATTGGACATTGGAGACTTCTGGTGCATTGTTATTGTGCCAATCCTGACCCTGCATATTTGAAGAAGGAATTACTGTAAGCAGTGATGACAAGTCCTCATTCATGAATTTGCTCAAGTCCGGTGCTTCTTCTTTTGGTTTGGGCCCTGCATGCATACATCATTCAGATGGAATCAATGAGAAAATTACCAAATTTTTATGAAAACTTTACCAAACAAGGTCTACAATATGGATGGTGTTAGAGAATTGGGAAGACAACAATTAAAATGCACCATCCTAGTCATGAATGGGAGTTGAGAGAAGTTAATTTTAATTATACAATCATATATGAATTTGTTTAATTTTAATTTTAATCATTCATGTATAATTATAAGATCAAAATTAAATCCTCCCGGCTGGTCTCTCAATATAGGTATATATAGAAAGATACCATCCATTCAGCATGTATGTACAGCTAAAAAGAATAGCTAAATAGAAATATAAAATCAACTTAATTTTAGGGGATATAATTTGACTCTGGGTCTAAAAACAACCTTATCTGGTCAAAGTAAAAAACAATTTATGGAATGTCACGGCACATAAAAGGTAGAAAAGCTTGTTGAGATTAGAAGTAAATGAAAAGCCAATAGTAATGCAATCACAGTTCGATATTTAATATTAGAGTCAAATTAGTGATTAGGACATGCTGTCATCTCATTACTGCATTGATTCGAACTATGTCAAAGAAAAGGGCTTTTTTGGTACATAAAAAATAAGGGTTGATTACAACATTCACACTAACACACTCAGACACAAAAAGTTAACATCAATAATGCAACATTAAAACTTCTTACCAAACAAAGACAATCAAATTTAATGTAAGTAATTGCATACGAAATCGAAAACTTTATTTTATCAATTTTTTATTTATAAAAATGTTACATTCTTTTTATTTTATTTTCTCTTTTTAAAGTTTGATACAGTAAGTGAAAATAACTTTTTTCTTGTTTTGAATAGGAAATTATGCTTAACCTGAAGTAGAAGAAGACCAAAAAGAGCTAAGTGGCAAGTCTTCAAAGCTTTGGCACCCATCAAAAACATGATCATTTCCTTCATTCAAACCCAAGTAGTTTCTTTTCTTTGTGTTCTGTCCAGATGCAAGTGCCTGAGCCTCCAAAAGAAGATCACCAAGCAAGCCACTACTACTGGTCTGAAAAGCAGGATCATTGAACTCAAAATCAAACTTAAGCTCTTGCTCTTGTGATGGTGGTTTTAAGAAGTGGCTTGAAGGAAGCTGATCCAGTTTCATTTGAAAAGCTGAAGAAGAAGAAGCTGAAGAAGAAGAAACTCCACGATCGGAGTCTAACAAAGAGGGTTGATGAAGATACTGTGAAAAGCTTGAGTTTCTCTGAAGAGGGAACCTGAAACCTTCAAGATCAGTTAACTGTGTGGTCACTGGTGGATCAGAGGAATAAGGCATGATGGAAGGGACTTGGAAGTTGAAGCTTGGAGTGGTACGGTAGCGCTTGAAGCGAAGAGGGGTGCATAGAACTGGTGCAGGTCTTTGGAAGGTGAAGGAAAGAGGGGAAGGTGAAGAGGAAGATAGTGGAAGAGGTGAAGGGTCTAAGAAAGTGTGAGGGGAAAAGGAGGAATGTGGTGATCTATGTTGGAGTGGTGAACTGAGAGGAGAATGATGATGAGGTGCTGTTGGAGATAGAGGGTGTTGTTGTTGGTGTTGATGTTGAAGGTTGTTTTGGTTGAAAAACTCAAACTTTGGGGTGTTGGGGCTTGATCCTGTTGGGGTGACACATGGAGAAGGGGTTGTGGATGTGGTTGGTGTTGTGGGATGTTGATGATCATGTTCATCTGAATAGAGAGGAAGACCTTGTCTTTGACGACGTTTGATCCTTGTGTTCCAGTAGTTCTTGATCTCATTGTCTGTTCTCCCAGGCAACTATATATGGCACACCAAAAAACAAATTCAAAGATATCAAATTCCAATCTCATATAGGTTCAAAGTCTTGGAATATAACACCTCATGTTAAATTTTAGCTTCTTGTTATCAAATTTTATATCTATATTATATGACATGAGATCAGAAAAGAGAGAGAATATTTCATCATGCGTTCATGACATGTGTACATCAGAAGATGTACTTACGTTCAAATTATTAAAACAGAGTCATAAAGGAATTCCAATTTTGAATCAAGGACAATTCTTGTGTAAATACTATATATGTAAGATCTAAAATGTTGTGTACAATTTTGAGTTACCTTTTGAATGTAATTTTGGAATGTGTACACGGAAAAAAGTGAGAGCTACAAATAGTTGTATACAATGTGACGTGCAATATAAATTTTTTAGTTATTTAAAAATGGAAGTGATGCAGGATCAATGAAAAGGAATAATTATTTTCATGTATCTTAATTAATTGCAGTTATAGGAAGCATAATGAAGCTTTACCAAAGCAGCCATTCGGGCCCATTTGTTGCCAAATTGTGCATGAAGTTCAACAATGAGCTTCTCTTCCTCAGGGGAGAAAGCACCCTTCTTCAAATTGGGTCTCAAATGGTTAGCCCATCTTAGCCTACAACTCTTTCCACATCGATTCAACCCAGTGTTCCTCTGCACCGCATTCCAATTACCTTCACCATGCTTTGTCACATAATCTATGAGAATGGTATCCTCTGCGGCTGTCCAAGGACCCTTCTTTAGAGTCACCTCTTCCACATTGCCGCCACCACATCTTTCATCGCCACCCATCTTTCCAAGCAACCCATTTTCACCATTTGTTGAATCATTAACGGTTGCCATATCCTCCTTCAAGCTCCAATTCCTATTCAATAAATAACCAATTAATTAATTAATTAATTAATTAAAATAGTTTCAACTTCTCCCTCTTCTATTTTCTTTCTACAGCCCAATTGCTTTATGCCCACGTGGTGGATATAAAATCTATGCATGCAAGTTGCAAAATATACAACTTTCTCTTCCTCTAGAGGCAATATCTAATAAAATGGAGTGTTCTTATCAACCTTTTTTGTGATATGGGTTTTTCAATATTTGAGCAAATTTAAAACAATGATCTTCAGTAAATAAAAAATCCCAAATAAACAACCATAAAAAAATGTTACTACCTAATAAAGTGAAAGTTTTAGAAGAGAGGAAACATAGTAACTAGGAAATAAAGTTACTTTATGGTGACGAGAATGGCGGTGAAAGGTGGTGGAGGTTGATTTGGAAGGTGGAAACAAAGTGAATGAGGGTGTTTTGTTTTTACAGTGGTTTTTTGAAGGTAGCAATTTAGAGAAAGTGAATGAGGGTGTTTTGTTTTTACAGTGGTTTTTTGAAGGTAGCAATTTAGAGAAAGTGAATGAGGGTGTTTTGTTTTCTCAGTGGTTTTTGAAATGAGGAATTTAGAGGAAATGCTAATATTGCGTTTCCGAGTAACTCTCGGAGCCAATGGAGGAAAATTGTACACGCGTTTTCCTCTTGGTTGTACCTGTTATGTGGAATCATAACAACTCACTTTTTGGCTGCTAGAAAAGGAGAATGTAGAAATTGAACAGAATGGACATTATACAGATTGCGCCTCAAAATAGCAAATCCATCACACAACACTGAAGGGATGAACTTGAATTTGTATAAAACATGTGTCATGAGCTTTTAACTTGAGTCAACACCACACTACTTTTTGTTCATCAAACTGAGTTGGAATGTTAAATTATAGATATTCCTTTGTACACATAAATTATTGTGTCCTATGTTATAAATAATATTAGGATCTCCATATATTTATCAAGAATTAATAAACTGAAATTTTTATTAAAACTTGCATTGAGATGGTGATGAAAATCATCAATAGTATTTTTTTTAATAATTTTTTTTTGTTTTGATTTCCTAACCAATATTCTTTAACATTTACCTTGATATTAAATAGTTCCCTAATTTATTTTGTATTTATATTTATAAAATTATTCTTATTTGTTAAATTAGAAAACATTTTCGTTAATAGCTAAAAGTTTTAATTAATTCATTTTAAAGAATGATACATGTTATTCTTATTTTTTTAAAATTTAAATTATCTTTTGATTTAACTAGGTACATTATTTTATAATTTGGTGAATGTTTAAATGAATTTTTTATATTTTTCTTTAAATAATTATTTATATCTCTCTTATAATTTATAAATGACTTTTTAAAATATTTTTTTTAACATAGATTTTAAAATTTTAGAAAATACTCCAACAATACACCTAATATATACGTGTGCAGAAGAATGTCATCTCTTGCTTTGTTGAAATTAATATAGGCTCCTCTTTCTCCCTTGTTCTATGAAGTTTAGGAGTTGCATTATTAAATGAGTTGTGTTATCTATTTTTATATACCAAATTAAAATTTTTATTTTTGAATAAGATAAATTTTAAAAATTATAGTTTTTTAATTAAGAAACATAGCTTTATTTATATTAAATATTTATGTTTTTATTTATAATTTTTAGATGTTAATTTAATTTAAACTTTATACTAGAAATGTATAAACAAATTTTTGAACTTAAGTCGTAATTATAAATAATAAAAAAACACAACTTTTCTTCTTGTTATATTATTGTATTAGAATTGAATTAATTAAAATTTAAATAGTTAGTAACTGAATGCTATTTTCTCTTAAAAAGTATTGCATTGTTCAAATTTTATATTTAATTTTTATATTTCATCATTTTCTTTGTTAGTTATATTAGATTAATAAATTAAAAGATAGGTTCCTACATAATCCAAATCATGCAAATTTTTATTTTGAGTATGTTTCACTTTAATATATATATATATATATATATATATATATATATATTAGTTAATAATTAGGATTAAATATATTTTAAATTTTTTTTAAAATTTTGAAAATTTAATTTTTTATTTTTTAAAATAAATTAATTTTAATTTTTAAAATAATTCATATTTAATAGATAATATATATCGATATTTAATATGTGATATATATTTAATAATAAGATATTAAAATTAATTTATTTAAAAAAAACTAAAACCAAACATTTAAAAAATGAAAAATTAAAATTAAAATTTTAAAACTTTTAAGAGATCAAAAATATATTTAATTCTTATAATTAATAATTAAAATTATAATTATAAAAATTAGATTAAATTGACCGTAGATCAATTAAATTGAAAATTGAGTTTCTTTCTTAATTGAACATAAAAATATTTTTAAAAAATTAGCAATAAATTGATAAAACTGCTGAACTGACTATATCGATTAAAAATCAATAAATATATAAAATAATATTTTTAAAAATAAAATAAAATAATATTTTATTTTATATATATAATTTAAATTTAAAATATTAAAATATATGTAATTTTTTAGTTTTAATCATGTAAAACTATAATATTAATATATTTTATTTTTATATATATTTTTAATATAATATAATTTAAAAATAATATTTAATTTATATTACGGTTTAATTATTGAAACTTAAATTTATACAATGATTAATTTTTTAAGTATTAGTTAAAATTATAACATTTTAAAATTTATTAATTATATATTTATAACTGTTAACATAATTTTATTTATTAATTTTTTAGTTGATAACTGTATATATATTTTATTTTAAAATATATTTCATCATATTAAAAGAAACATATCCTTTATTTTAATACAAAGTTAACTACAGTCTGTGCTTCAATTTATATCTACAACTGCAGAGAACCTCAATTCACTTAATGTCTAATTGTCAATAATAAAACATATTTTCCATTAAAAAAGGAGCAACACTTTGGCTAAACTATTTGAACATAATATTAGAGATTATTTTTTTTCTTTTCTCATCAATTTGGTAAGTAAACTTTGTTATTTTTTCTTTAGTTATATGTATGAATAATCGTATAACCAATTGTTACATGTATATAATGTTTATTATTATTCTCAAAATATGTGTATATATATATAATTAAAATAAAAAAAATAATAAAATTTACTGTATATGATTAAAAACAACAAGCATAATTTATTATACATATTTCTACAATTATCATGATGAGACAAAAAAATCATCATTTCTATATGATTTTTTTATTATTAATTTTTTTTACTATCATAAAATATTACAATCAAGTCAGAACATACTAATTTCTGGTAAAAGTCAAAATAAGATTAAATTATTATATAAGCGGTTAATATCATTTGTTGGTTACATCTTTTGAACCGAGTAGAAAAATATCATATTTTTAAGCCGTCTTAGATTCATTTAGTATGTCAACACACTGCTAAAAAATCATTTTATCTATTTTAGGCAGATAAAATATAAATATAATTTAATAAAAATAATTAATATAAAAATTCTGTTAATAACACATTTAAATAAAAAATAATTAAGTATTGTCATAATTATTTTAAAAATTATATTTATATAATTTTTAATTATTTAATAATATAATTTTTTTATAAGATATATTAAAATGAAACTCATAAATATATATAAAAAATTATGATTAGAAGTATCAATGATCCATTTTATTATTCTTTACAAAATAAAATAGTTTCATAAAAAAATACTGTATTATAATTAAATACATCATGCTTTTATGTTAGGAATTTTCGTACGTGCTTATGTAATCCTCATGTTAATTTTTAAAAATTTATAATAATTGTAAATTTTTTTTATTTAAAGATAAACTAATTTTGGAAAAAAAAAAACTAAATTGTTCTGCGTAAAGAGTTTCAACTGAATCCTATCTATAAAGTATGATTAATTATTTTGAAATATAAAATAATGTGTGGATTTTGATATCATTATGAAATATTTTACTTAATTTTATCTTTGGATCATTTAATTTAAATTGAATCAATTATTAATTGTTAATACATTTAGGTGTTTGGAATTGTTGTGAGTTCACAATTTTTATCTTTTAAATTAATTTTAAAAATAAAATTTATTTGATAAAAATAATTTTAACATAATTTTTAATATATTTTAAAATAATTTTGATACAAATTTTAAAATAAAAAAATATTCATTTAATACTATTTTTAGTTTAAAAATATTTTTATTTTTAAATATATCAAATTCCATCATCATTAAATAATAATGATAATAATATATTATTCATTATTTAATAAAAAAATTAATTTTTTATTTATTAAATTTTTATATAATAAAATAAAATAAATAATATTATTTAATATATAAATTATATTAATATTATAATATAATTTTATATTATATAATTATTTATAATATATATTACTTTTATGTAAAATAAAGATTAAATCATATAAAATTATTTAAGTTAAATATTGATAATAAAATAATATATAAATAAATATTTATATAATTATATAATATTTTTTATATTATAACTATTATATCATTATTATTATCTCATAAATATTATTATTATTATTATTATTATTATTACTATCAATATTACCACTATCTTAATAATAATAATAATAATAATAAATTTTATTTTTAAAATTTTGTTTTATTATTTTAAAAACTTTATTTATTTATTTATTTTATAAATTTATAAATAAATGATATCATTTGATATATAAAAATTATATATAGTATTATAATATAATTTTAAATCATATATATTTTTATAATATATTATATATTATTTTTATAAAATAAATATTAAATAATATAAAAAAATAATAATATATAAAATTATTTATCTCATATATTAATTATTAAATAATATATAAATATAAAATTATATAATTATATAATATTATTTATATTATAATTATTATGATCATAATAATAATTTTTTTTATTATTTTAAAAAATTTTAATTTTATATTTATCTAATTTTAATATATTAAAAAATAAATAATATTAATTTATATATAAATTATATTAACTTTATAATATTATAATATAATTTTATATTTTATAATTATTTATAATATATATTATTTTTATATAAAATAAATACTGAATAATATAAATATTATAACAATAACATACATAAAATTTTATATTTTAAATATTAATAATTAAATGATATATAAAATATAAATTTATATAATTATATAATATTCTTTAAATTATAATCATTATATTACTAACATTATTTTCTAAATATATTTTTATTATTATCATTTTCGTTATTATTTTCATAATTATCATGATCCTATTAATAATAAAAAAAGTTATCTTCTCCATAACTTTCATATGATACAATAATAATGCATGTTTTTATCCTTGGACAGAAGTTATTTTCAAACTCCAGATATAAATATTAAAGTTTGTTGTTTATTCAAAAGTACTTTTAGATTCATGAATCTGGTATATATATTTTATGTTTACCTTAGTTTACTAGAGTGAAACTGATTTTGTTTGCCTAAAAGGTAAAATAGACAAATAAAAAAATAGATTATAAATATGATGAAAAAGATGTTATTTTAACAGATAGAAATAAAAAAAATATTATTTATAAATGAAAAAAGAAAAAAAAATAAATTATATAAAAAAGATTATAATAATTTAAAAAATAATGTAATCAATACATTTTTATTTTTTATAATATTTTCTTAATTAAAATATATTTTTAAATTTTTTATATTATTTTAATTAAAAATAATAAAACTAAAAAAATTTAATTTTAAAAAAAATTTATTCAATATCTTTCTTTCTCTTTTTTTATCTTTTCTTTTCCATTCTTTTTTCGTCATCTTAGATGAGATTTTTTTAAATAAATCTAAAAAAAATTAATTTTTAATTATTTTTTCCATTTAAAAATTATAAAATTTTATTTTTAAATATTTTATCCTTCAAAATCTCTTTTTATTTATCCAAAATAAAGTAAAAAATTTCATATTATACTTTTATTAATTTTTGTTAAAAGATTTACTTTTTCAGTATTTTTTTGCTTTAAAATTTTTTTCTTAATATTTGAGCATCTAATTCTTAACCCTAAGCTTAAGAATTATATGAAATGTTATTAAATTTGGATCTTTTCTGCAATTTTTATTTAGTACACAAAATTTATTACTGAATTATTTGCTAGAAAATAGTAATTTATATCATCGTAAGAATTCAAAGATTTTCTAAATGGCTAAAGACATAAGATAAAAAGGATAATTTTTGTAATACTTTTTTTTTGGATAATATAACTTTCTTTATTTCTTTATGATTGTACATGCATGTAAAATTTAGAGGCCTTTTTTTTTCTTTTCTTTTTTTTGGAACAAAACATTTGTAAGTTATGCTAACGAGTGTGGAAAAAATCTCATGCTTTGTTTTTGTTATTACAAATCACTTATTTCATTTTTACCTGTGAGGAAAATCAATCATTTTAAAAGAAAAAATTATAATTGATTTCCACCATTAAAAAATTATATGTAACTTTTTTTTATCTAACAGTAATTTTTCATTTTAGTCCCTAAGTTTATATAGATCATACAATTTAATCTCTTAATTTTATAGAATTGTAGAATGATCCCTAAAATTTAGTAACATCAATCATTGTAGTATATGTAGTCAAAAAAACTTTAATGAAATGATGTTATCCCACGTTAAGTATAATGTTTAGACACTAAATGATGTTATTTTGAACTCATTATTAAGTGATCATTAACTTTTATCCCAATCAAAGATAGATAAAAAAAAAAGTTTAATATCCTAATTTTCAGATACATGCGTAAGTTGTCATTATCATAATTATTTGTTTTTAATATTATAGAAAATTTGTAACATAAAAAATATGAAATGAGAATTTTTTCTGAGATAAAATGATAAATTTTGTACTTTGAAACGGAAAGAGTAATGCAAAATGTAGGCCAACGATTTAGTAATTAAAAAGATTAAATATATTGAATTATTATGAGTTAGGTTGTATTAAATTGAAAAAAGATAAGTATTTATTCTATCTATTTAAAAAGGATGATAATAAAAAAATCTATTAAATTAGACCTAAACCTACTCTTTAAAATAATAATGATATTATTATTATTATTAAGTAACTTGTGTTTTAATTATAATAACATTTATATTTTTTTTTAATAATGTGATATTACAATCATATTAATGAAAACTAAGGAATAGCGTTGAAATGAGCACCAACTTTATATAAATGTACCATTATTAATGTTTTAAAATGTAGATGGTGTGACAACAAATTGATTTTTTTGTCTTTCTTTTTTTCTACCAATTTGATTAAGTGGATGTCTGGTTCAATTTAATGAAAGAAATAATTATTTAAATTTTTAAAAATTAATAAATAAATGTTTTTCTAAATTTAAGCCCAAACATGCTACGAGTGTTTAGTTTCTTTTGAGGTTTCATGCAACTCAGTGAGGTAACTACTAGATTGAGTCTCTTCTCTTCTCTTGACGATTGGTTCAGACACTTCAATTGAGATCTACTTTCATTGTTGGCTTCAGCTACCATGCTGGTTCAACGTGTTTCGTGGCCACTACTCTTGTCCCTGACAAGTTGTCAACAAAGCAAGACGTGTTTAATTTGCCGACACTGACAGATTGTGTAATAGTTGACCATTATTTAATGCTTTTCACATGCTACTTGTTTCCCACTACATACTAAAAATGTGTATTCATATCATATATTATATATATCTAGCAGCATTTGAATGCCAATAAGCAAGCCACTTTGTTTTCTTTCTTGTGGCTTGAAGCTTGATCAGTCCATGGCTTTGTCTTTCTTTTGTTGTTGCTTCTCTGAGTCCTCAGAATCCAAAGAGTTTATATGCAATGGTGATGTTTGTATTCTCAGAGATAGGAAGAAGTACCAAGCAAAAAAATCTAAGAGCAAGCAATAGCAGAGATGATGCAAGGAAAGGTTTTGCCATTGAGAAGTTTTAAGCCTTTCCAATGTTAGAACCATTGTCCTATGTATGCTGTTTGATTTTATGCAAGTTCCAAATGGTGTTATGGTAAAATCTTGAAAGAGATTGGAAAAAGAATTTTTTTCCTTTTCTCTCCTTGATTACTTTGAAATTCTTATCTTTATATAGGACACAGCTGAGAAAGATTGGATGGATATTGGATAACTGGCTAGTAATGTTTCTTGAATATTAAAATTTTCTGGGTATAGTATGCTTACTAATTTATTTCTTCCTTCCTTCCTTCCTTCCAAGACTTCTTTCCATAAAATAGTTCCTTATTGATTATGCCTGGCAGATCGGCAACCTAAAGCCTTGAAAGAGAGCATGGAAATCAGTAAGAGGCTAGAAGGATTAAATTCTCTCATGTAAGATATCAGAATTTTCATTGGAAATTCACATTTGGTTGACACTTGACTCAAATTTTGGATTAATCCAACTTATTCCCTTCATGATGTGAGTTTTGAAAATAATGATACTCTAATTATCACCATATAAGTCAGAAAAAAATATAGCTTCTGATGTTTGAACAATATGAAGATGGTGACAAAAAAATTGAAACTTAAAGAGGGATTTGTTTACTTGTTTTATATGGTCCCATTTCTAATAGGCATGTAGGCTAAGGCTCAGAAAACTGGTATGGACCTCCTTTTAATTTTATAAAAAAAAAGGAACAGCACTTCAAACTTCTGGAGTACGAAAAAGAAGAACTTTTTTTTATTTTTATAAAAAGAAAGCCACTTCGTGATGTCAGAACAATTTTTCATGGCATTGATCCTATTGCTTGGAGCACCCAAGGAGCATCCGAAAATTTCAGGATCTTGTGGTCCTCACCCTATCAATTTCGGTCACTGTTTCTGAAGAGTTGCCTCAATTCTAGGCTTAACCACGCCAGTGGGACACGTTTTGTTGGCTACTAAATTTGTGCTTCACAAGTTCTGCTCCATTTTTTACCAATATACTGCATTTGTTGGTTCCCCCTCCCCCCAAAAAAAAAACTATAAATGCCTTAAATAATAATCAACCAGAGGGCAGAAATTAATGAAGGAAACCTGTAAGGAAATTCTTCTTCACCTAGGTGCTAGAAACTTTCACGGCTTTGTCAATCTCGAACATCTTCTGTTGCTTCTCTGAATCTTCAGGATCCAATGGACGTATAGTTAGTTATCTGTGATGATGATGTTTGTTCGCTAACGGATCGGAAGAAGCACACAAAAAGGATCTAAATCCAAGAGAAAGCTGCAAAACTGAAGCAATTTTGTACGTCCAAAGAGTGTTCAAGTTTGTTGTTGGTAGCTGCCATAAGTACCTTACAGCCTTGGAACCACCATGTAGCTGCTGTTTATGTAAATTAGAAGCACCCCGTTTCTCCCACACAAATAAACACTAAATCCATCCCCTATACTCCCATTGTACAGTTGCCATTTTTTAAAAAAAAAAAAAAACAACGGCTTACCTTGGAATATAAGCTACTGTTTATAGGTAAGTTGAAATTCCGAATATAAATCACTGTTTATATGAGTTGATATTTTCTGAAATTAGAATTGCTTCGGCGCGTCTTACAAATCTTAACCTATGGGGAAAGGGGAGAAGAGAAATTGGGATACTTCGCTTTCTATTCCTACATCCCCACCTTTGCGTACAGGTGATCAAGAATAATTGACTAGCGTTTCAAGAAGAAAGGAATACTTCATGGGTGCCACAGGGAAAATTAATATGGCCCAATAATTTACTTAACCTAAACTTCTTTCAAAGAATACCTTCTCAAATCATGTATTCACTCATCATCAAATTATTCAACAATCGAATAAGTCTTGACTTCATAGAAATGGAAGGTCAAAAAGGTGAACCAACTTTCCCCGGCCGTCATCCAATTGAAAATCATAATCATGACAAACATATATCAAGGTTCTCAATGGCAATTTAGAAAAGAAAAAGAAGTGAAGACATGTTGGCATGAATAGAAAAATTCAGAAGGGATGGACAGGCATTAACCAGAATTTGTTTGTAGTTAAATAAGAAAAATGAAACAAGCAATGGTTTTCCATTAGTAATACGTAAATCTCATGTACAAATAATAGCATAAATAAGTGAAGCCCTACACCCAATTCCGATACATATGTAGTCATCAAATAAACTAGGCAACCGAATTTCATCAAATTGTAAATAATGTACAAGGCATCAGCAATATCTTTTGCCTGCTAATATATATATATATATGCAGACTTTCTCTACGGCTTCAACTCTAAGGATAGAAGCAGAGAAGTGCTGCGCTGAATCAGTAATACTCATCTGGAATCTGGAAATAAGGGTATGTCGTTAAGTTATTCTCCGTCAAATTCACCAAAGTCTCCCGCGCTATAAAATTCATTTTGACACTGGACCAGATTACCTAGTGCTAAATCCCAATCCTGGCAGACTTCTGGCCCTTACACATTTATGGAAGCCTTTTAGGATCAAAATTCAACATCTGATGACAGGAGTCCCAAATTCCGGGACCAGTCCAATTCATGTAAAAGTATCAGCACCAAGACAGCAATGCCCCATCATAGTTGCAAAGCCAGGTCGGGTTGCTGTGAGTCAACAAGGACACCAGAAGATTGTTTGGCAGGTGACCCTGGAGATTGAAAACCAATATTCAAGTCAGGCGGAAGGGTTTCCTGTTTTGGCCTTGACTGGTTTCGAGGACTGAGACCTCGCCAAGGGGACTGCATTTGAAATCTAGATTGGTCAGCAGATGCTAATTGAGGGTATGCCATAGGGTGGTTGGGAAGCTGTGAAAGAGTGCTGGTGTGAATAGGTTGAGGTACAAGTGCCGGAAATGGCTGGAAAGACATTGCACCAGAAGGAAACTCCTCTCCAATTCGTGAAATATGCTGATGGAACTCTCTTGTTGGATTGTACAGAGAATCTGCAGAAATCTGATTTTTGGGAGAACTAGAATTGTCAGATCCTTGTTTCAACCCTGCAGCCCCAACAGACATCCATGCACGGGCAGCTGCTGCTGAAGCATTGGCTGAGTCATCTCTCGATGGACCTGATGCTGCCACTGGAGGAGTATCAACCATGGAATGATTAGAAGTCAGTTGCTTTTGAGCCTTTTCGGTGAACATTTTCATCGCCTGAACTGGGTCACTAAGACCCTGCTCCTGCCCATGGACAACAAAAGGAGCTGTTCTGCTTATTTGGCTTGAAGGACTATCAGATGATGGACCATTCACCATTCTATTCAAACATGCATTCGTGAGCTTTCCATTAGGAAACTCTCCACCGACAACTCCATTAGCATCTGGCTGCTTGAAAGGTGTAGATGGCAAAGCATTTATGCTCCTTGGCACCATCTCTCTGGGCCTAGACTCTGCTGTAGAAGTGTTTGCCGTAGGAACATTACTTGTAAACTTTGCAACCAGACTGTTGGTATTCTGATTACTTGAGGGTGAAGAATTCAATTCCACTTGTTTCAAGCCCTCATTCTCAGACTTGCCTAAATTCCTGCATTTGACAGTCAGTTTCTGATTTGGGATGTTGACTGGAGCATTGGGCCTTACTCCGGCAGAACCAAACGAAGGTTTTCCTTCAGAATCAGGCCCACTAGCAGGACAGATAGAAGGATGTTTGCCCTCAAGCATCCGTCCATTATCAGGATGATCAATGCTGGGTTTCACATTATTACAATTTTTGTCGACCTTTAGTAATTCAGTACTGGAATGCAACTTTGGAACTGAACTGGTTTCTTTTTGGACAGGATTATTGAACATTAATAGCGGGGTTGGAAGTGGTTCATACTCTCCAACCCAACCACGACCAAATTTACAGCCAGCTGGCAGTGCCTGCTGAATCCTGTGGGAAGCAATTTTCCAAGCAATAGGTCCTAAAGATGCACTAAAACGAGCCAAACTCCTTGCATAGGAGTATTCTGCATGAAGTCCAACCTGTATCCAAAAGATACATAAAATAATGTTTTATGTTTTGGCAACATGGTAAAAGAAAGCCAACTATTCAAGAGATAGAATTCACTCCTTATGATACATACAGTAACCAGCTGCTTCATTTCTCTCTCAAAGGTCATAAATATTGAATCTGATCTAACAATTGGTTGATTGGACATATTATAAGAAGCACGACGACTTTCGTCAAGCACAAATGACTTCCTTCCCCACTTAGAGAGCAAACCCTTCCCTGAAAATATAAAGCAATACAATCAAAATGGAATAACTATATGTTGACATAAGTATCCTACACTGAAAGTATGTACAGAAGTGAATAATTAGGGCAAATGTAACAGGAGAGAACGATTAAAGCATGACCTCATGACTGATATACCTGACAAAACATCTTCAGCTTTCTCTTGATTTGCATCAATCCAGAAAGCATTTGCCTCCAAAATACCATCAATGTTGCCAGGCCTCTCATAGCTACCACCTTGCATTGGATGGGAAATCGGCTGTACATCTCCAATGGTAGCAAGAGTTGCCCCTGATGAGAAATCAGAGCCAATAGGTTCTTGCGAGGCACGTCCCAGTGGCTTCCTTGCTTGCTTCTTAACCAAAGAATTAGATCGTGGTTTTTGTTCTGATTTCAGCTCAATCAGAGAGCGTTCAAAGTCAATCCTTAACTTCTCAAACTTTTTCCGTCCAAGTTCTTGTATTGACCGTGCCTGTGACAAATATAGGGGTCAAATAGTAAGTACAAACTAATTATTGATGTCACATTTGTTGGTAGGGGAACACAGGGAGCATTGAGCTATACCTGTTTGTGGTATATAGTTTCTGGTGCATTGTATTGCATTGCGTTAGAGCAGATTAAAAAGACATCACTCTGCATTTAACAATTCCATTCAGTAGTCAGAATTATTTCAGTAAAATCCTGTCTTGCAATGTTTACTCAATCAGGAAGACAATAATTAATGCACAGTTTTTAAATGATAGAGAAAACAACATTCTGAAATTTTATGTAACAAAAGAATCAATAAGCAGAGAAGCCAGTTCATTCTCACATTTCTTGAATATCATGCATCAGAGTTGCAATTGATTAAAAAGCATTTATGAATTGTCAGTACAAAGAAAAGCCACATAAGTCAGAGATACAAACAAGCTAAGAAATCAATTTCTTCTTCCACATCCTCTTTTTTTCTTCTTCAAAAAGGTCCCTTTTAGAGTAATAAACAGCAAGTAACTACAAACTATGACATATTAGTGCTCCCCCAAATTAACACCAGTATAAATTATAGTACTTTGCGAAGCATGAACTATTTTTTGAGGGAAATCTTCAACTACGTTTCTTTTGTAAATCTAGCTAAAAATCAAGATTGTCATATAGTAATACCACAGAGAAACAACCCAAGATCTGGTATCATATCCTTTCAAGCATTAGTACCACCTGAGTAATACCCATGAAGAACAGTAAGCCAGAAACAGAAACCATATGCAAAATATTGTTTGCTTTTTAAATTAATGAAAATTAATAGGCAATATATGAAGAAAACATAAACAGATGAAGATGGTGTCATTAAAAATATTAGACAAAAAAATTTTGCAAGAAAATATCTCATGCTCATAAGATAATTTAAGCAAAGACCACATGATGATGATAAAATGTTAAGGTTTCACATCCCAAAGAGATAAACTGCAATGCTAATACCAGGTTAGTTGGACTATCACAATTCAAAGCCAATCAAGTAAGTTTCAATCAAACACGAAATGAAACTTTTTTCCCCACCTTCTAGGTTAATGCAGATCCTTTCTAGTTACTTACACATCCTTTTGCCCAAAGCCAATTAAGCAGCAGATTGAAAGGCATGTATCATAAGGATAAAAAACACACAATCGTATGATATACTAAATCTCATATGATTTCATATATACTCTTAGAGAGATTACCCATGAAAAACCCCTCAAAAACACAAACAACTACTGCACAGCTTGCCATTCCCAGCACATACTAAACAAGTTTGCACACCTCAAATAGTTCTAAGGTAGGATAAGATCCATTTGCCAACTTCTTCCTCACGGTGGCAAAGTCCATGGGATGCTCGATCACATCGTGATAATCAGGAAGCTGCATGTCAAAACAGAATTTGAACTTCCAACTCAGGGGTGTCTTCCAAAAGCAAGATTACCAACTCACAGGAAGAAAATTGGACACACCTCTTCTGGATCAACAGGCTCGGCAAACACACCATACGTGTCCTTCCTGCAATCATTCAGAACCCCACAACAGCCCCATGTCAGAAAACAAAACAGTATCCAAAAGCATGCACCCCTATGCAATCACTCGTATTCATCATAAACACCAAAACCAAAAAACACTGAGAAATGGGAAATGAGAACACATACTTTTGAAGCTTGTCAAGGATCAACTCCAGAGTCCTCGTATCAGGCAACGGAATCCCAGATTGAGGAATTGCTGGATTTCCTAACAGAGTAACAGTAAAAGAAAAGGGCAAATTGATAAAAACATACAAAGGACGATGCAGAAACAAAACCTCTAGTACCCGTTTCAACACTCGTCACTTTTTCCTTTTCAAATTATTCATATATAAAAATATTAAAAATTTTGCACCCACGACCACAAGTACCCTAATTAAAATCACACGAACCTGAAACAGAAACAGAGTGGAGCCCTTTCGAATCCACTTTTCTGCCCTTTACCTGTCATCATAAGAAACAAACACCCACACACAATTAATTGCGTCCAAAGGTCAAACACTTCGCTCATCACTCATCAGTTATATCTATAAGAGGGAGTGCAATGGAGACAAACAATATCGACAGAGACAGTTATATATATACACATCTACATATATATATATATATATATATAGAGAGAGAGAGAGAGACGGGGGGAAAGAGAGATAGAGAGAGAGTGAGGGAGAGAGAGAGAGAGAGATCAGATTCTGTGTGTGGTAGTTTTTGACAGTTGACTTGTTAGTTAATCTCTCTCTCTCTAAATCCCGAAATCCCGACACAGACAGAGAAATCTAGAGAGAGAAGGTCTATGGACCAATCGATTATCACACCAAACGAGAATCTCAGTGACACTAAACACACACTCTGCTTTTGAAGAATTCATTACCACACCGCCTTCGTCTTCTTCGTGCTCTTCTTCGCCGTCTTCGTTCTCTTCCTCTTGTTCATTTTCGTCGTCGTCGTCGTCTTCTTGTGGCGCGTGCTCCTTACGCGACTCTGCGCGAGTACGACTCGGTGCCGACTCGTTTCCTTCTCGCTCTTCCTCCTCCTCCTCCTCCTCCTCCTCCTCTTCTTCTTCCTTTTCGCCCTGGTTCAGCTTTGCCATCAGTTTGAGCTTCTTCTTCTCGCGCCTCCTCTCGTCCTCCTCCTCGTCGACATAATCATCGTCGTAGTCGATGATGTTGTACCTCACGCTCCGGCGGCGGAGGCTTCGCCGGAGATCGAGATGCGATGCGGTTGACGGCGACTCGCCGGCGCGTTGTGCCAGATCCGCCTTCGACGGCCGTCCCTTCTTCCTCCTCGCGATCTGAACCATCGCGCCCTCCTCTCTATTTCTCTAGAGAGCCACCGCTTTCACTCTCTCTCTCTCTAGAATCGGTTCCTCTTTTCGCTTCTTCTTTCTCTCTCTAGGAATGCGCTGTTTTTTCTCTCTCTTGCTTTGCTTCGCTCTCTTTGCGTGGTTTTTCGAAGGTAGGCAGCTCTGGATTCTTTCGGGAGGCTCGGCTCCGAGCCTGGGCGCCGCACGAGTCAGCTGAGGCTCGGGTGAGTGGGGTAATGCCTAATAAATATTGATTGCTCTTTCGTTTTGGCTTAAGGGTCTGAATACTGAAAACGGCGCCTTGTGCTGCCCGTTGCCCAGATGGGCTTGCGTGCCGCTATGCTTGCTGCCCAGATGTTACGTCATTTTCTTTCTTCTTTTTTAATTTTTCTGATAATATATGAAGCTTCCAATAAAAACAATCAAAATTTCGAAGTTAGTGTGGGTATATCTTCAAAGAATTATATTTATACATTTACAAATATGCAATGATTTATATAAATAAAAATATGATAAAATAAATAAAATAATAAAAACATCTTATCTAAATTCGTGTAACAATATGATACTCCAGTTAAGAAATAACGATAAAGAGCGGGTAGCAATATCAAAACTATAGCAAATTGAAATATAAATGTCGCATACTATTATACTATGTTTTGGATTATTTTAATAAAAGAAATAATATTTTTTTAAAATTATCTTAATAAATTAATAAAAATAAAAAATTATATTTTTTAAAATAAATTAAATTAAATATTTACTCAGCCACTTAATGGCCTGACAAAATTAGGTGGTCTATACAATTACCAGTTATTATATTTATATCTGAGCAAGATGAAACAAATTATATAATATAAAGGAAACAAATTATAATAAGTAGTATAATGAAATATATATATATATATATATTATAAATTGTTGGAAGAATTTTTATTTTTATTTTTATTTTTTTGCTGTTTCGCTTTTAATATAATGAAATTCTCTCAATGTTACTAAAGCTCTTAGATATTTTTAACGAAATCGAAGTAATAGTGGTAGTCGGAATATTCCTTCGTGATCTGCTCTCAAGCAACCAAGAGCTAGTGCATCTATATTAGGATAGAAGATAAGTTCATTGCATTGGTCATTTTCAAGCCAAGTTTTCATATTATAAGACTTTTTTAAAAATGTCACATAGAATGTGGCTTGTGGGAAGCATTTATTTTAGCATTGAAGAATCAATTGTTGTATATATTTTTAATATAAAATATATATTTAAAATTAATTTATTCACATTTAAATTAAATAAACACAATCGTTAAGTCATTAATGTTCAACATTAGAGCGTCTATAAAGGAGTCTATGGATAAAAGAGAGAAACTTAACTAAATCATGCAGATAGTTTAGAAGATTAGAGTACATCCAATTGGATAAAACCTTGGCTGAAGAATAAACTTCTCTTTGTGAATTAACGAAGTTAATGTAGACTTTGTTCTCTCCAACTCTTTTTATAACAAATAAATAATTAATTGATCAATATCAATTAAAAATAATTGAAATAATTAATATATTATCAATATAAATTTTATTTTTGAAATATTTATGATACCAGATATTTAAATTAATAGTATAATAAATAAATATTTTATGAATATAAATTTTAAAATAAAACAAATATATAAAAAAAAACTTAATAATTACAACATTAAATATATTCCTTTTAAAAAAAAATAACCAGAGAAAATGGAAGCACAACCACAATCATGAAAGATATGCATCATTGAACGCAATAAGGACAAGAATAATGCCTATGAAGTCTCTCATGGTTAGTGAGCAACCGACGAAGTCCTTTCCATATAGTTTGAAATACGTCTAAGGGGAGAGTATCCAAGGAGTCAGTAACCACTTGGTAAGCAAATTCAGGTTGAAAAGACCATTTGAAGAAGGTTTTCAAGCAAGTCATACCATCATTCCCTTCATTTCCATCTGAGGGTTAGAATCGACTAATTTCTCTCAAAGTTGACCCTATAAGATAAGTTTAATTTAAAAGAAATTTTGTATTTACTTATTTATTTTTTATTCTTATTAATGTTAATTGAGAATAAATAAAAGTTTATTTAAGTTATAAATGTTTGATTCCTTTAAATAAAATTTAAGTTTAAATTTTATATGTAAAAAAATGTTCATTAAAAAAAAGTTAATCTTACTATGTTTCGGTCGCAAGTGAAAATTATCTTATGTGAAGAATACTTGTAATTTTTTTTTAAAAATATATTAGATAAAAGTTTATCCAAACTGATTTTAGATCTTATGTGCAAGTATTTCTAAGAATTTTTAGTAAAAAATAAAAATTAAATATTTAATAAAAGTAAAATTTAGTAGATATAAAAGTTAAAATAATTATTTTTTAATTTCTAATCACTCTAGTTAATATTTATTTAAGTTTTATATTGTTAATATAATATTTTTATTAAATATTTTTAAAATAAATTAAAGATATGTGTTGATAAATTTACGAATAAATTATTTTAAATTTAAATAATTAATTTAAAGTTAATAAATTATTAATTAAATAAAATTTATTTAATAAAATTAACTGTTAAATATAAAAATAATAAATAAAGATATAATTAAATAATAAATTAAAATATGATAAATATTTTATGTTTTTTTAAATATATATTAAAATTTAATTAAATAAAAAAAATTTCAAAATAAAAATATTTATTTTTAATTTTTATATAAATAATATTTTATAATTTTAACTTTTTATTAAAGGGTTTAATATTTTTATAAAATAAAATAAATAATATAATAATTAAAATATATAGTATATACTAAAACGTAATTTAAAATATAATATTTTATAATAATGTAAAAATAAATCTATTAAAATTAATAATATTATTATGAAATAATTAAAAAATATTAAATTTATAAATAAATAAAATATTATATAAATATATTAAAAAATAATAAAATATTTTAACTAAAAACTCAAAACATAAAAATCAGACAAAGTAATTTTTTTAAAAATAATAATAATTATTTTAAAAAATTAAAAACTATTAAAATAAACTATTTTATTAGAATTAAAATATTTAATAAATTTCTCAACTGATAATTCAAATTTTTATCTAACTGAAATATTTTATCATAATGTTATATTACTTAAATTAGTCTAGCAAAAATAACTGAAATAATTTATATAAAATTATAAATTTAAATTTTATTATTTTTATTTCAAAACTAAATTAAATTTAATCTTTACATTCGACCTGTAATTTTTTTTCAAAATAACCCGGTTTGAAGATTCCAGTATGAAGTGTCTATTTAGAACAATACATGAGTCAAGTTTGGAAGCTTTTTAAAAATAATTTTAGTTTATCCAATAACAGATTTTTATTAATCCTATTTCACTAAATAAAATTAGCAAATATTTTTATTTTTAATATATTAAATATATTTATTTTTTGGTTTAATATATATATATATATACACAATAGATAGAAAGGTAGGTGTTACTTCGCGTTGCATACTTGCATTTGCTTTTCATCCAAAATTAATGTTTCCATCCGTACATAATTAATTAACAGTAATTTACTTATTAGGTTGAACTATATTAGGTTCAGCACTCTTCACTTGCAATAACATCATAAAATACAAAATCAGTTGTTGCGTATGTTAAAATGTAAGTCATATTGATCAAATTGATATTATAAAAATCAATTATATTATTTATTAAAGTATAAAACGAATGTCACATTAGTCTCAAAAATATTAAAATGTATATCATATCAGTTTTTAATATTTTTAACAATTAGTCAATATACGTTTCCAACCTTTTAATAAATAGATCATATTAGTCCTTAACTGATTTGATATTTTTTTATTCTTTATAGTAGATAATAAATTGAAGGATTCTAAAAATTATGATACGTCATTGCTTAATGATACGTCATTGCTTAATGATACCATATGATACAGTGTGTCATATTAACAATTCTGTTAATGCTATGGCTCTTGGATAATGGCAGGGACTCATGTTATCCGCAAATGCACATGTCGGAACTTTTATATAATTTTCATAAAGTTATGAATGAATTTGTGGAATATTGAAAATGTCAGGGACAAACTTGACCATTAATTTTTATATAACTATTTTTTTTTAGTTTTTTTAATTTTTGGGTACGACACTTCCTCCTTCATCTAACATTTAAATATTACTTTTAAAAGAGAAAATCCTCAAATTGGTTTCAGAAATTTTATAAATCGAACAAATTAGGTTTCGTTTAAAATGGTCTGTAGTTTCTAATTTTAAAAATTAAATTTAGTTTTAATATTGAATTTTGAATTTTATTTTTAAACTTTTACAAATTGTTACAAAAGTGATTATGTTACTCTATTTTATTATTTATTCTAAATTTATAAAAATATATAAATAAAATATATTAATTTAAAATTAAAAAAATTATTAAAATAATAAAAATAAATTTTTTATTATTATTATTATAATTATAATGATGATTGTAAAAGTAATAATTATAAAATAATGATAATAATATAATAGTTATAATATAAAAATATTATATAATTATATAAATTGTTATTTTATATATTATTTAATAATAAATATATAAGATAAATAATTTTATATATTATTATTATATTTTTATATTATTTAGTATTTATTTTATATATATTATAATATTATAAATTAAATATAATTTATATATTAAATAATATTATTTGTTTTATAGTCAATATATAAAAACTAGACAAATAAAAAAGTAAAATTAAATTTTTTAAAATAATAAAAATAAATTATTATGATAAATAGTTATAATATAAAAATATTATATAATTATATAATTTATTATTTTATATATTATTTGATAATCAATACATAAAATATAGATTTTTATATATTATTATTGTAATATTTTTATATTATTTAATATTTATTTTATATAAAATAATTAAATAATATTATATTATAAAATTTATATAATATAAAATTATATTAAAATAATATAAATTAAATATAATTTTTATATTTTAAATAATATCATACACTTTATTAAGAATTTATAAAAAAATTAATAAATAATTAAATTTTTTAAAAATAATAAAAATTATATTATTATTATTATTATTAGATAACAATTTAAAAGTGGTATTGGTCGTACTAGTAGTGGATGTAATGGTTTTGAGGATGGTAATGATGATGATTTAGTAGAGTTAAGAATAAACGTATTTTAAAATTAAAAATAATAATTAATTTTTTTATTTTAAAGCTTGAGTTGAAATTATTTTAAAAATATATTAAAAATTAATTTAAAATATTTTTGATAAACAGGTTTTATTTTCAAAACTAATTTAAAAACCAAAAACTGAAAATTTATAACCATCCAGCCTTAGTTTATAAAAACTTAGAACCTTTTTATTAGTCTTTGAGAATATCATTGGTTCATTAGTTTAGTCCAACATGTCATTTAATGTTAATGTTATAATGAGTTGTTATGTTATGTGACATATGAATATTTAGCAAGACATAAATGTTATTTTTATTTTATAAATTAATTTGTGTGATTTATGAAATCTCATGACTAATTTGTCCAACTTTTTTTTTCTTTTTTCTTGTGGCAACCATGATCATCAACTATCATAGTTCATTCATGTTCAAATTATTGTTCATCATCACAATTTCATAATGTCCAAATTGAGTCAAACTTAACAACGAGCAAATGCAAGTTTAAAGCTGCCACCACCTAGTCTTTAGAAATTACCATTGAGATCTAATCCTCTGGTAATCTTTAATGTTACAAACACCACATGTGTTTACTAAATTTGCAATGTGCTATCACCAAAGTGATCGTGGACTTTTTCTCTCTTTGTTATTAAGATGGATTAGGATAGTTCTATCTCAAAGATTGTAAGATCAAAGCAAAAGATGAGAGACTTTAATTATCAGAACCATCAAATAGACTAGCTCTAGCCTTATGGATTAAGGCCAAAAAAGTCCATACGGCCAAAAATTCCTGGATATAAAAAGTTCATAGGATCAAAAAGTCTGTAAGGTCAAGTGGGTTAGAATCAATTCTTACATAAAAAATCATTATTATCTCAAACCATTAAGTATAAATTTTGCTTTAGAAATAAAAGGTTATTAGATGAAATCATGAATGCTTGTATTTTTAAAGATGGTTTTAGCAATTAAAATATTTCAATCAAAATAAAATAATTTATATTAAGTGGAAAAAAATAGTTGATGTCATGTTCTTCATTTGTAAAGATTAGAAAAGGTAAACATCAAAAAATTACAAATGATAAGTAGGGATGGAAGTAGGTCGAGCTGAATTAGACTGAGTGTTCAAGTTGGGTCTGTTTAAAAGTTTTGAGACCTAAACCTAAACATGTTACTTGTAAAATTTTTTTTGTTGTCAAAAACTGACCTGAATTAAACCTTATAATGTCTACGAGTCTATTTAAAAGTCTACATTCCCAAAAAAAATTTCAATAAATAGGTTTAAAGTCTGTATAAATGATTAATTAAAAAGGTTTGCAAACTTAAAGTTTATAAAATAAAAAAGCTATTAAATAGATTTAGAACATATATATATATATGTATATTATAAATATAATATATTAAAATAGATACTGTATAAATATAATATATTAAAATAAATCTAATAAATATAAATATATAATATATATAAAGATAAATAGATCCCTAAATAAGTTAAACAGATTTTTTCTCAAATCTTTGACTTGTTTATCTAAAAAGTTTTTTAACCACTCTAAACTTATCTATTTATTAAACAAAGTGAGTCAAGTTCAGCTTTAAGTAAGCGCTGAGCCATGTAATGGTCTTGTTCACTTCTATCCCTAATGATAAGTAATATATAACAAGTTCAAAATAATTTACAATCTTAAAAAAACATTATTCACATATTATATGTTATATGTAAAGGATCAACACAAGTTTATCACGAGGGGACAATGACTAATGTTACAAGATCAATTTATCTTTAACAATTTTCTCTAAGTAAGATGTTAAATCTAATATAGGTGGACACTTACTTGGATTCTGTATACCAAATTCTTCTAAATCAACAAGTTTATGTAAAGTCTGTTTAAATTTATAAGGTTACAAGATTGTATTATCTATTTTATTTTCCTGCCCATTTAAAAATTTTGACTCTTGAAATTTTTGACTAAAAATTATTTCAACTTGAAATTGTTTATTTTTTTTTTCGACTTTGATAAGAACTGTGCTTACCAAAAAATGTGTTAATTTAGTCATCCAATTCAACTCAACTCAACTCTAATCTACATGGGACAAAGTCAAAATAGTTTATAAGTCCACAAAAACCACGCTACTAAGTCCACAAAGCTAAAAGTCTACTAAATCTTATGGGTTAGAACTAACTCATTAGCTTCATTTTTTCTCTTCAATCTTTTTTATTTTATTTTTCCTATAATTTTTCTTTCTAGTTTATTTTTTCTCTATTAAAATAAAATAGTAATGAAGAATTAAAATGAATAAGAAAATTTAGAGATAGAAGAAAGAAAAAATAATTTTAGAGAAAGAGAGATAAATATATTAAAAAAATAGAAAAAATATAAAAATATAAAAAAGTTGAGAAAGAGAAAGAGAAAATTTTAGAGATAAATAAAAAATTATTTAGAAAAAATAGAAAATATAAAAAGAACGACAAATAAATTAAAGAATATTTTAGTATAATAAAAAATATTAAAAAGATTATTTAAAGAGAAATTTTTTTTATAAAAAACGAATTAAATATAAATTAGGATTATATGAGTTAGTTTACATATAAAAAAGTTAGCTCACATTCATTCCACCTAATTTGAGGACTAATTTGAGAATTATGTGAGTTAGAATTTAAAAAATTTTACTTTCAAAAATATGTTGTATTTTTTAATCTTATATATATACTTTAAATTTAAAATAATATATAATTTTTATTTTTTAATTATATACAATTATAAATATTAACATATTATATATTATAAATATTTTAAAATAATATTTAATTAAATTTAAATTATGATTAAATTATTAAACTTGAGGTCAGCAATTTAATCCGTATAATAAATGTCCATTTTTAAAAAGCTTACCGAAAATACATGATAATCAAAATATGGAAATAGATGTAATTGGAGTGTCTGACCCAGGGGGCTACGGGGTAGGGGTAAGGGGCAGGGTGAGGTTAATAAGGGTTGTCAAACAAGAAGGAGAAGAAGAAGTGAAGAGTAATATAATATATTTTGATGGAGAAATTGAGAAGAGTGGTAAATGAGATAGCCTACACTCCTAATCCCTTTAAATCTAAGCTCCCTCCACTTCACAATCTTCTGCTCCCTTTCCTTTCCATTGCCTCATCTCTTTACAAATTCGCTCTCTCATTACGCCTCTCTCTTTACCAACATCGCTTCTTTCAAGTCCACCGGTAACTAACTAACTAACTGTTTCCATTTTCTTTCTGTCTGTTTGGTTGCTGGCAAAATGAAAAATGAAAAAAAGGCAATTATTGTTTTCGTGTGTTCAGTTTGCCAGTTCCCGTGATTAGCGTGGGGAATTTGACTTGGGGAGGTAATGGGAAGACGCCAATGGTGGAATTCATCGCTCTCTGCTTTTCTCGTTTCGGAATTTCTCCCCTTCTTCTTTCCAGGGTATTCTCTTTTTCTTTACCAATTTTATTGCTGTCAAGCTTCCATCCCAATTTCATGTTTGCACCGGAGGAAATATCATACCTCAAATAAATTGACATGTGGATACGTGATTAATTGTATATTTTAATTATTTATTGAAAAGTACCTTTTTTAAAAATTTATTTTCTATGTAAATTTTGAAAAACAAGTGACTATTTATGTAACAGATGGTGAAATCATTTGGATAGATTGTTAATTTTGCTTGTGGTTATTAATTGATTATTGTAAGTGCGTAAATGATTAATTTAATTTGATCATTGGTTAATTAGTAAACGTTACAATGGTTAAAATCTAAAGTGTATGCTGTTTCATGATACCTTTAGGTTTTACTTCAAGCGAAAGTAATGACCCTTGGTTTTCTTGATTTTTCAAGCTCCTTGTTATTGAAGATATTGCATCTTTCATGTCTGGATTGAGACTGAAGTAGTTGATGCCTGTTCATTTCATATTTTAGTTTTGGTAAGTTGCTTAGCTTGATTGTTGTATTTCTTCTTTTGGCAGGGTTATGGTGGTGGCGACGAAGTCAACATGCTTCGCAGGCAATTACTTGGAACACCAACTAAGTTTGGTGTTGGTGCTAATAGAGCTGCTGTTGCGAGTCATTTTATCCAAAAATATGGTTACATTGATATTGGTAAGAGTTCATGGTGTGGGAAACAAAACCTTGATTGGAAAGTCCAGGATTCTCTTGATTCAGAAAAAATTGGAGTTGTAGTCCTTGATGATGCAATGCAGGTAAACCAATTCCTTCCTCCCTCCCCACCTATTTCTTCTCTTCGCTGATCTACTATTTCATGATTTTCTCCTTAATGATGATCCTGAAAACGCTTTGTTCTGCTATTTAGATCTGCTCCAATAGTTATTTTCATTCTCATTTCATTAGCTACTGCTTTGCTGCTACTTACATAAATGCATGAAAAGTTTTTTCTTGACGGGCAGATGCTCTAAACCATATTATTTACATGTAAGGTAGCATTGGAGCTTGTGGCGTGACTTGGATATTGTAATGGTTAATGGATTAACTCTTTGGGGTAACCTTCAACTACTGCCACTTGGACCTTTAAGGGAACCTTTGACTGCACTTAGACGAGCAGATGTGATTGTAATCCATCATGCAGACTTGGTATGTTAAAATGATATTTGTAGATTGTAGTTCAAAGTTTTTTTTTTTTTTTGAATAATTTTGTGGCAAGTTTTTTCTTTCATCAATGGGTGTCTGCTCATTTAGGTGACATGTCAGTTTGCAGAGTTTTAAAAACATGGCTTAATACTGAAAATTGTACTTTGGGAGAACAGGTTTCGGGGCATATTCTCAAGGATATTGAATCAATGGTCCTAGGAATTAAAAAGTCTGTTCCAATTTTCTTAACAAAAATGGAACCAACTTGCTTATTTGAGGTGGGAACTATCAATGCCAAAATACCATTGACAACTCTTCATGAAGCTACCGTATTATGCGTTTCTGCTATCGGTTCTGCAGAGCCTTTCGTGAAGCAGATTGAAAAGGTATTCATTCCTCCTTAGTAATATTTTCTTATCCAAATGAAAGTTATTCTTGATGATAATCATTGGAGACTAATCTAGACGCAAACAATTTGACTGTTTTGTTTTAACATGTTCATGCCTATCAATCGTTTTTTGAACTGTGAAATTTCTTACCATTGGATTCTAGTATAAGCAAAATAACTGAAGAATAGATAATGAAATGCTTAACTTAGTGGGTGAGCTGCTTGTCACAACTGTCTAATCTATGTTATAGCAATATAATATATACTAGAAAAGGATCGATGTCTATCAAATTAAAAGACAGTTAAGGGATAAACGGGTATTATTCCAAACATAATTAATGACCCAAACCAACCCCTTTGCTCGTCATGCTATTTTTACATAATATTAAAAGGACTTCTGCTTTCTTTTCTCCTTACTTCTGTCTGTATTTATTATCTGATCTCTAAACTGCAGATAACTTGATGCAGATGGGAGCACTTTATGTTGATCAAATAGATTTCAGTGATCATCACATATTCCATGCCAGGGTACATTTTTTTCTCCTGAGGTTTGAATGAAACAATTTGTTGAATGATTACATACTATGTCGTTTCAACTCACCATTTAAACCTGTCATTCATTTTTTTATGCTTCTGTGCTGTTAAAATCAACAATGGTTTATGATTAACTGCATGAAGATCATATTGAGTGCTGCTAAATGTTATGACTTAAGCATATAAGGACAGTTCAACCCTAAAGACCAGTCCATTAAGGGGAAGAGTTCCAAGGCTTAATTAAGTACCACATTTAGTCTTTTATTTGTTTTGAATTTTTTCATATGGTTTATTTTTATATCGACTAAGATGCTATTATCATATTCTAAATTAATCCAGGATATTGAGATGATCAGAGGCAAACTTGGACAACTAGAGGGGAAGTTTGGTTCCAAACCAATTGTTGTAATCACTGAGAAGGTAGGTACACATGCTTATATTGTCGTTCTTATGTATGTATTGAATTACATATACATATAGGTGTCTAGGTTCATAACCCCTTAATTACTTCCTCTTGGCAGGATTATGATAGGGACCCGGAGATTCTTAAGCAATTACATCCATTTAAAGTTTTTGTTCTCTGTTCTGCGTTGAAGGTTCTGCCCTACAGAGGAAGTACAGAAGATAGCTTTAAGAAAATTCTCAAGGACCTGCTGAAATTAGAATTACCTGCAGCACACTAGTCTTATCTCATTGGTCCTAGTTATTATTACATTATTGATGATACTAATTACATGAGGCCTTACAAAGTTGAGAAAAAAGGCAACGTCAATCGAACCCATAAATCAAGTACATCTGATTAAGGACAGCGGCATATTGGATAGTGGTTGCTTCAAGCTATAACACAATTTCAGTTCTTTCATTTAGAAATAAACCATTCTTTGAAACCTAACATCTTGTTTAGTGCAACAAGATAAGCTTCAACACCGGAAACAACGTCGTCCATTCCTGACCCGGTCCCACTATCAAAAAACATAAAGCATTAGTCGTTTAAATGCAACATAGAAAAGAAAATAATGGGCTAAAGCAAACAATTTTTGGATTTACCATACCTATATGTTGGATTAACGTCCCCATTAATGAGAGCATGAGTAGGTATATGGTTGCTCTCCCTGTGAATTACAACTTGTGTAATGGCGTTTGCATCAATGCCTTCTCTGACTTTAACCAATGAGTACTCAACAAGTTTTACAGGTTCCTACAAAAAAAAAATAGTAGAGGATTCGTTCTGTATGAGCATTGACAATTGCTGCATAATTCGTTTAATTGTGCATAAGAACCACCATGCTTATAAAAAGATTGATAATATATTGATTTAAAGAGCATTTTTAAGCACATAACCTTCTAGCTTCGGCCCTTCGATTTTCTGTGAAACGCTTAATCTCAAGCAAAAGAAAAAAATCATATAATTCTTGAATATTCTTTCTGAAAGCTGTCTTTAAATACTAGTATATTACAGAAAGATGAGATATCAAACCATAGGGTTAAGGGTCTTTTAATTTATTTAGAATTTTCTTATAATATGAGGACTCGTTGAAGTGTTCAAATAATTTTGTACCAAGTATTTATGGTTTTTTCAAAAATTGATTTAGGTTTATTTATATAAGCTGCTGAAGAAACTAATCCGGAGAGTTTTTATGAAGTTTATGCGGAATGTTCGTCTTTAAAGTTCAAACATTTATGACATAAGTTCTTATATGATAAAAACTTATCAAACAAGTGTTTAGACAAATTGTTTACTTAAGCTGAACCTAAATGGTGATATTCGATCAAGCCTTCAAAGTGAAAAGGAAGCTATACAAACTAGGACTTGTCAAACTTCATACCTTCACAATGAGATTGATAGCCTTGTATGATGAATCCACTGGTCCTGAACCTATAGAACAAGCATCATGTGTGCTACCATCAACATTAATAAGTTTCACTGTTGCCGTTGAGAGACCCATAGTTCCACAAATCACCTGCATTGAATTAAACAAGGTTAGTCAAGACATTACATTAAACAGTTAGTTTTGAATTAAGCATGTTTTAATTTACCTGCAAATCACCAAGCTTCCATATAGGTTTTGTATGAAAAACTTCATCTGACATCAATTCTTTGAGATCGGCATCGGTAATTCTCTAAGGACATCAAATGTAAAAGTCAAACACTAGGAAGTATTTTTTTAAAAATTGAAATATTTATAATCACTGATAATCATTTCAACAATCTATGTTATTGTATGCTGAATTCACACTTGAAAGGGAAAGAAAATCACTAGCTCTTAACCTTCTTTTTCTCAGCCATTGCTTTGAAGTTAGAAAACACACTCTCAACTTCATCATCCATAAGTTTGTAACCAAGCTGAAACAACAGAGTATAATTGATGAAACATGGGAAAGCATTCAATATGCCTTTAACTCTTGAAGGAAATATTTGCATACCTCTTCAAGTCGCTTTCTCAAAGCATGGCGTCCACTACATCAGTAGGTGTAGGAGTTAATGATGAGAGAAAATATGTAAATCACAAACTGATTACACAAGGTCTAAGATAAAATGAATAATAAAATATACATTACCAAACCACAAACGAAAAATGAAAGTAATGTTAGATAACAGTAACCCAGAAATACTTGTATATGACGGTAGTTAAAAATCTACATCACAAATTAAATTAAATATCCTTGAATTAGCACTAGCAAGCATTAGTTGTTATTAGACGAATGCATGGACTAACGGAAAAATATCAGAGCATGGATAAAGATACAATAACATATGATAAATACAGCTGACATAAGTTTCCACAAACTTGTAAAAACATATAAATAGTAATATAAATATATAAAAACAATTGTAATAACATAAATATATAATAGATACAAAATTTAAACATAGAAACCTTATCAACGGAAGAAATAAAAATTAAATGCATTAATTGAGTATATCATAAGCCAAGTCAATCAAGTAACAATACTTTAAAAAAAATAATGAGATAAAAAATACCAAAATAAAAGAATGAGTTTTTTTATATTCTATTCGAAATTAGTTTATTTATTTATTTTTATCTTTTTACCTTTATTTTGCATTCTAATTAACCATTTTTCATTTAAACAAACAAGACATAAAATAAACTAACATATTTAAATTTATCTTCATATAAGAAGAAAAATCAATACCTAATATAAATATCTAATACCATAATTATTTTTAAATTAAAAATTAATTATCATATTACTGACAACAAATATGTTAAAGTAAATTATGATACTTATATACAAATATTTAAAATATATAACCTATCTTCCATGATATTTAATCCTTAATTGATATAGGAATGGCACCTAAGCATCCTAAAAATATTTTTATTAGTCCTAATTCTGGCCTGAAAAAAAAAAGGGAGCTTATCAACTATCTTAATTTATTTTGTTATACTATCATTTCTTATAGATTGTGTTTGCTAAATGAGATGGAAAAGTAGTGAGAAAAAGAAAGTGACATACCTAAGCTTCCCTAGTACAATATTAGCTGCATGGGATCTTTGATGACCAATATCTTCGGGAGATAAGATTTCATATGTACCTCTATGCTTTAGCATTCCAGCCTACAATATAAAAGGTAAAAATAGATAAATTAAAAGGGAAAAATTTAAAGAACCATTTTCGTCTAGGCTTTAAGTCAACTAGAAAAGTAATATGAACGAGTCCTAAACAAACAAAATATTGTGTAAATTTGATTTGAGTCTTGCACAAATATTTAAAATGAACTTTAAAAAATTTCTATTTAATTAAAATGTTTGGTAAGACTTGTTTTCATTACATTAATGACATCAAATCAACACGGATGGGAAAAAAATTTAGCATGAAATTTCATAACATGAAAATTATAACCTTTATTATTTGGATAAAGAGTGTTAAAGAATGGGAAATTAGCAACAAAAGATGATTAAAAAGAGAGTAAAGTATAAAAGGATTTGTAAATAATAATATAAAAAGAATTAAGCTTAACAGAAATTTTTTTAAAAGATGTGTCATTTGAAATTCATTTTATAAGACAATAATTATCCAATTAAAATTTTACATCATTCTAAAAATTCTCTTTTATCATCCAAACATAAGTAATCTAGTAATTTAAACTTATTTAATCTAAACACAATTTCGGCTTTCCTAAAACAATGATAAGTGAAGTGTCTATGTGCTATTGTGTAGGTATACGAGCAAACATGTATTTAACTCTACACCAACCTGATGAATGCCACTTTCATGAACAAAGGCATTAGCACCTACAAGAGGCTTGTGTGGTTGCAAGTGCATACCAGAGTACTCTTCCACCTGTTGATAAAGATTACAAGATTTTGAATTAACAAACAATCACTTGAAAAAGAAAAAAATTCCCAAAACAAAAAAATAGTTTCAATTTTCAAATATAAAACCATCTTGCTTGTCTTTAATATGTGTCTTGTATCAATTCCTGTATGCAAACCACCAAAGACATAATCTCCCCTGCATTTCAAGGTCATCACGACCTTGAATGAAAAAAAAAAACAACAACAATGAGTGATAGTATATTTATCACAACTACAAAAAATAACCTTGTATTTACACCGAAAAGTGAGAAGATTTGAAAATTTTAAAAAAGAAGGCAAAATAAAAATATAAAAAACAGGAATACATAGAGGCAAGAAATGAAATGATGGAAAATTTGCCTCGAAATCAGGGCCTAGATGGTTTAATTACAGTTAAGATGAATAAAAGCTAACCTTTGCAAATATTGAGCAAATAGTGTGTAAAAAAACATAGATGATTGTTATTTAATAATTTTTTAAAAAAGGTAACTAAAAAATGAAAGGGGATAAAGCAATGACACATGCATTATTCCTATCGTATTTGCTATGCAATAGAATACAATGACATTAGCTAATAAGGTATATAGAAGTTTTGTCCTGGTTTTATTACACTTAACCTGATGCAAATAAGTACTAAAGAAAATAAGATAGTAAAGTTCATGAAGAAGATTGTGTAATGATCTAGTAATTAAAGTCAAAGCATGCTAATTTGCATATATTAAAGGAGACATTGAGGTTTGTTTGTGGCACCCCAATTTATGAAAATTTTCCAGGAAATAAATAATATCATATTGGAACACTAGGTATATATAGGCGAATAATAATCGAGAGGGATGTAAATTGATTTAAATCATTTTAAATTTTTAAACTGATAAAAAAAAGTGAAAAAATTATCCCAAAAAATTAAAAAACAAAAAAAATCATATTTTTTTATATGGTTTGGTTTGAATTTTGTTTCCATACTTAAAATAGCAGAATCAAATCAAATGAAAAATATGTTATTATTTTTCTATTGTAATATAAACTCAAACTTAAAATGTGTTTTATTAAATATATACGTATATTTTGTTAAAAAAATATTTATTTTGACTTTTAATTTATAATTTAGACTATATTGATGATTTATGATGAGATTTAATATTTTAAAAAAAGTTTTTTATTTATTATGTATTTGTCTATTTATATATTGGTTTGGAATTTTATTTGTACAAAAATGAGTTAATAAAATTTTATTTATTTACTTAAAAAAAGTAAAGTGTTGTACTTTAAAAAAATATATTATAATAACCTATTGAATCCAAATAAAAAAAAATAGATTAAATTGGTTCGATTTTAGTTTTATTTTCAAATCAATCCACAAGTTTTTTTATATATAATTGAATTCAAATGGGCATGAATTTAATAGGTCTATGTAAGTTCATAATTAAATAGGTTGGTCTATGAATTGTATGCCTATTAATATTTATGCTTATTGTTTTAAAAATAGTTAATAAACTCCTTGGACTAAAATGATTTTTATTTTTAATTTTAAAAATAACTAATTTTAACAAATTATTTTTTTATGCAGGTAGTTCACAATCTGGTAAAAAAAAATTATTGTTTTCTTTTTGGTCTAAGGTAAAGCACACCGCTTAACCCACAAGTTATGCCAACAACCCATACATAATGATTTCAATGGCCCAAGCCTGTGCACATCGCTGGCTACATATATGAAAGGGGTGATCCTCATGTGATTTGGTTCGGTTTCAATAAAAATTTTGTTTAAATTAATTATAAAAAATACTTGTGATATAAATTTAGTTTGGCTAAAATAAATTTGGAAAATTAAATAAATTGAGCCAATATTTTACATTTTGATTTGATTTGATTTGGTTCAATTATTTTATTTTATTTTAAAAAATTAGCAACAGAAAAAAAATTAAAAAAATACAACAGCTTTAAAATACTTAAATATGTTTATATTATGATTCACCTATGAAAACTTCCGTAAAATAAAGTAACTTAAAAAAAACATATATCAAAACTAAATCAAGTAAGATTATATTTAAGTTAAAAAAAATCTATGTAAAATAATATTTAAACTTGAAAATTATGTAATTTATTTTAATTTTGTTGATTTTTATTCTCATTACTTTAATAAAAAATTATTTACCATAACCTTTAAAGTTATACAATTTATTATAAGCTTTACGAGAATAACATTTATACACGTTATTATAAATGATTAAATTTATAGAAATTTCTTAAATAACGTGTATAATATATCAAAAGTATAATTTTACTAGTGAGATTAAGCATGAATCATCTGAAAAGGAAAATATGATTTGAAAATAATATAGTAAGTAATAAGTAGAGGTAAAATTAAAATATAAATATATTTATTTACAATTTGATTCAATTTGATTTTGAAAGAGGAACTCCAAGTTCAATTAAACCATACAAAATTTTTATGATTTTTAAAAAATTTCTTTCAGAATCTAAATCCAACTAATAAATATATCTTCCTAATTTCTTCTTCGTTCATTCGTGTATTCTATTTTTTTATTTATCTTTTTTGTTTTTTTAATTTTTTTATCTACTTACTTTTTCATTCATCTTTTTTACTTCTTTGTTTATATTTTTTTTTTGTTTATTTTCTTTATTTTATTATCTCTTTTTTTCTTCAACTTTTCTTTTCTCTTTTTTCTTTTACTTTTACAATTAAAAATATCCATTTGAATAATTTATTATAGTATGAAAATCGAACAAATTATCATATTTTCTAATAAAATTAATATTTCAATTATCTTTGATATCTATTTATGATAATTTTCAATTTTTTTTATTTGAGATTGTCTAATACTATTCTATATCCATCTTTATAATTAAATAATTTAGATCATATTTTTTGTATTTTTGAACGATCCTGTGAATTAGTTTGCGGTTCACAATCCATCTTTAATGGTAAATATATATATATATATATATATATATATATATATTCTTAAAATGAGTAAAATATAATATTTTATCATTACAATTTATTTTTATAAATATTTTTTAAAAATTATATAAATTGATATAAAATATATTAAATTATGATAGTTATACTATTTGAATTATCACTAAAATACTTTCGAACAATAAATAATAATTTTTTAAATTATTATTAAAATATTTTTAAGTATATCTATATAAGATAGTATGGTGAAAATATGACTGTTTCATATTATTTCAACTTATAAGATTTTTAATTAAAAAAATATAAGATAATAAAATATTAAATTTAATTCAACTCTAAAAATTAGCTTGTAAAGAGTAATGTCCTTATCTTATATATGCATAGGTGAGTTTTTCTTTATTCAAGCTCAAACTTACAATACATCCTCTTGAACAACTAAACATCTAAATGTAAAGTTTGGATGACAAGTAATAGAATAAAATTATGCATATTTAATTAAAATTTATTTATTATTAAAATTTTTAAAATATAAAATCTTTATATATTTTTAAATTATAATATATAAAATAAGTTATTTTAAAAAAAAAATTAATTTTTAATTTATAAACTCTACCTAACTATATTTTTTTATATTATAAAAAACGAAAAATTCGAACCTATCATTCTCATTTAAAATCTTCAATCTCTCACTACTTAGATCAATTTTAATGATTTGATAATTCATGTTTATTTGGATATATTTTTGTAAAGAATAATTACTTATTTTTTATAAATATTTTTATAAAATAAATAATTATTTTAAAATAAGTTAATATATTAAATTATATATTCAATAGAAGATTGAGACTTACCTCCTCTAATGAGGCATTGCCTGCCCTTTCACCGATCCCATTAATTGTTACTTCCAATTGCCTTGCACCAGCACGTGCAGCCTGGAACCAAACAAGAGTTGATGAATTTAGTATGTTAGTGTTATTGTCTACATTGAGTTGTAGAGTTGTCAAGTTTATACCTCTATGGTGTTAGCAGTAGCATGTCCAAGATCATTGTGACAGTGGGTTGCAATAATAACATTTTCAATTCCACCAGTATTTGCTTTTATATCCATAATCAATTTTCCAAACTCGAATGGCATTGATATACCCACAGTATCAGCTATTCCCACAGTTGTAGCCCCAGCCTTTATAACTTCTCCAATAATTTCATATAGAAACTCTCTCTCCGATCTAGATAGACTTGCAAAATTTGGATTAGTTTTCATACACAAAATCCCAAAATTTTCAATTTATATAGAGTTAAATATGTTTTTTATTTTTAATTAATCAAATCTTGTTTGTTTTTTAAAATTTCTTATTTTTAATTTTAACTTTTTAAATTCAGCCTTATTATTAATTTTTATTAAATATTTATTCACTTAATTAATATATATTTAGATAAATTTTATCATATATATCAACTTATTGTTTAAATTACAAAATTTACATGAATAACAAATTATAATTTTACCATTGAATCACATAAGAGATCATTTTAATATCTTACTCAAATCAATTATAGTGTGACTTTTTTAATATATATAATAAGGGCTAAATATATGCTAGCTAAACTAGCAAATATCTAATTGCAAACTAATGACAGAATCCAAAAATAAAATTGTGAAAAATTTGAAGTAAAACTAAAAATTATAAGAATAAAAAATAAAATTTATAGAAAAAGATAAAAATATATCTATATAATCATATTAAATAACATTAAATATCTAAAAATTTTAAAACTTATTTGATAAATAAGATAGGAGAAACTATTAAAATAAAATAGAATATAATATGATATAATTTATGTAATGTTATCTTTATTATGCATCAAGATAATATTATATATATGGAGGGTAATTAAGGAGTAGAACCTGGAAGCATCTTCAAAACCGAACTGCACATCATTGCAACCCAAACTTCGTGCAAACTTGACCATATAGGGAGCAATTTGAAGAACTTGATCTTTAGTTTTTCTCAACTTATGGTCCATGTGAATAGGACTAGTAGCTATAAAAGTTAAAAGCCTTGGTCTCTTAGCATACTTTACAGCTTCCCAGGCAGTGACAATATCCTTCTCAGTGCATCTACAAAGAGCAGCAATGACAGGAACATAGCCATCATTCCCAAACTCTTGAGCTATCATTTTGACTGCATTAAAGTCATCTTTAGAAGCAGAAGGAAATCCGGCTTCTATGATGTCAACACCCAACATTGCTAATTGACGAGCAATGTTTAGCTTTTGCTGGGACGTCATTGCCGCACCGGGAGCTTGTTCCCCATCACGAAGAGTGGTGTCCAAAATACGAACATAGGATGGATCATGAATGTGATTGGGAATGTAACTACCATCAGCACATGAAGGAATGAAACTTCTCACCGCCATAATTTGTTTTTGTAGATCAGAGCCATTCATGAATTCATGAATTTATATATACATTTTTAGGATTTATAATTATTCATTTTGTAGATTTATAGTTTAAACTTTTTTTAAAAATATGAATTTAACAAATTGAACCAATAAATTTTTTTTAAAAAGTGGATAAGTGTATCAAATTTTATTCCAATTAAAATTTTATTAATATTTTATCGTATATTTTTAGTTTAATGTATACTATATTATTTAAAATATAAGTAGATATTTATTATTAAAAAATATTTTTACATGTATTTACATCACAAATTTTATATACATGATTATGAGAATAATAGTAACTAATTCTGTAGTTTGATTGACTAAATTAATTTATATTTTATAAAAGGTATAAATGTATAGGCTTGAAATTTAATGTTAACTGATCATATTATATATATATATATATATATATTAATTTTTTTATAATATGATAATTTTTATCTTATTTATTATTATTATTATTAATGTTAATATTAAATTTATTATTAACTTTGTATGTTCTCAAAAGTTTAGAATATGTGAAAAACTTTTCTCTTTATAGTCTATCATTATGAATGTTAATGAATGATATAACCTATCATTAAGGGTAAGAATAGGCCAGTCGAATTGTACTTTATAATTTTAGGTTTAATATTCTAAAATTTTTAAATCTAAACTTAAATTTGTTATTTATCGTAAATTTTTAATAAAGTTTAACTTGTTATAATATCTAATAAGTGTGCACGTTTACTTAAATACCCATGATGTAATGTCAGTAAAAATCTAAAATATATCTAAATAATAATAAAAAGCTAGTCGACTTAAAGGTCCTATTAAAACTAACAAATAAACCAATATATGAATAGACTTATAACCTGTATTAAGATCTATTTATATAAATATATTATATATTAAAATAATATAATATATTAAAATAAATTATAAAATTATAATAAATTAATATATATATATATACTCATTAATAATTTTGACAAAATTTTTGAGTTTAAATTTAACTTATTTATTTTAAAAAAATTAATAATATTTTTAAAAATCAAATTAAATCCATCCATTAAACTGATTGGATTGGAAATTAGTCATCCCTCTAAACTATGACGAACTAGCTAACCGATAAAAAAGTAATATGTATAAAATGTTGTGTTAATTATTTTAAAAAAAAACTGAAATATGATATATTTTATTTAGTCTTGTAAGTATGACTTGAATTTAAAAGTTTGGAATTTAAAAATCACAATATTATACTATTATATTTTTAAAATATTATATTATAAATATTTTATAAATAATATTTAATTAATATCTATTCAATCATAATTTAAATATTAAATTTTGGAATACTATCTTAATTGATTTAGTGTTTATAAATTAATATTTAATATATTAAATTAATATAAAATATATTAAATTTTGATGATTATATTATTTAAATTATAATTAAAATTTTAATTGATGGATAAAAAAAGTTACTACTATTATTTATTTTTTAAAACTGTTACTAAAATAATATTTTTATGATATTTTAAAAAAAAATTAAAGTTTAAAAAAAAGACGGAAGATGCAAGTATGATATTTTCACGTATAAATATCATTTATTTATCTATATTCTTTATGTAATGATGAACATATTTTTTAAAAAATAAAAATAAAAATAAATTTAACAACATTTATGTAAATATAAAAAAATATGTTGCTGTACATATGCGTAACAATTTTTTCTCGAAAGATTCGAAAAAGACAAAAGTTAATTTAAATTCTAACGATATATATATATATATATATATATTTCACTTTATTAAATATTAAATTTTGTTTAATATTTATTTATTTTCATTTTTATATTATATTATCTTTTATATTTATTTTTGTTTTTAATATATATATATATTAAAGAATATCTATCTAAGAATCTTCATTCAAATTGGCTGTCTTAAAGTCATTACTCATTAAGATTGATAAGAATTTATGATAAACGTAATTTTACACGAGAATCTTAACGTAATTTTACATGAGAATCTGAGTTTGAAACTTATTCTTTTTCGGATTGTAATTTAAAATTGGCTGCCTTACAGCAAACTAGTATTAGTCACACCTCATGATATTTAGAACAATTTGTGGTTCCGTTGGTTTTGTTTTTTAAAGCTAAAGACAAATATGATTAGAGATAAACACTCTTTGTCTAGTTCATTGTTTTCTTAATAACCAAAGATATAACACAAATAAATGAATTTAGTACAACTCAGATTATGAATAGAAAAGATATTTATAAATATTACTCACTTAATTAAGTGCTCTTTGTTTTTTGCTCATAAACTTATTCTTTATATAAATAGAGATAAAGTAGTCGTTTAGAGATGAACCAGTTTTGCAACGTCTTTTGCACGAGTTTTGAATGCATGATCTTGGTTTAAGAGAAAATAATTTTCTTTTCGTCTAATGTATTTTACGCATTAGAAATATTTTCATCTTTACTTTTTGTTTTAACAACAAGACAATTTTTTTCCTTTATAAGTTAAGGTTTCTAATGGGTGTAGAGCCCCATTGTTCTTTTTACTGAATAGTAATTCAAAAATAGCTTTTACACAATAAGGGCAGCTGGGCGTACTTTATAATGTACTTTTTTTCATTGAGACTATAAAACGTTTTGAGATATTTATATTTTTGTGTATGTCTTCTAGCATAAAAACTGTATGTATATTTTTGTCACCAATTCAATCGTTAATAGATTATTTTATTTTGAGATTTGGTTTCAACAATCCTTTTAAAAAAATATGAATAAAAAATTTATTTTAAAATAAATAAATAAATAATTGGATAAAGAAATGAAGTAATAAATAAATAATTTATTGGATTAATAGATAAAATTGAAATAAAAATTAAGTGTAATGAAAAATAATTTTGATTTGACAGTTTATTTTATGCAATTAAAAACTCAAAGTTACCTAATTTTTTAAAAAATAATTGTGGATTAATTTATTTTAATATTAAAAAATTATGAAAAAATATATAAATTTGAAAGTACCAAATGGTTGGGTGTTTTAATTAAAAAAATAAGGTTAACAAAATATCTCATTTAAATTATTTATTTTTCATAAAATTCGGTTTTATTATTTATAAAAAAATTAAATTAAAAATGATCAAGTGATCACAACTTAAATGTTCCTACTAAAAAGATTGAGATTAAAAATCGTCTCACTTAAATTATTACTTTTGTGCAAAATTAAATTAATTTAAATTATTTATAAAATAAAGTGAATAACAATTAATAATGATAATAATAATAAAAAATATAAAAAATAATATTAAATAATGATAAAATAATAAAATATGCAAAAAATAATAGTATTAATGAATAATAATAATAATAATAATAATAATAATATTATTATTATTATTAGAGAGAATATCAAACAATTGCAAGAAAAAAAAGTTTAAACTGGTGAAATTTGCTTGAAATAAAAAAGTAATCTAACTTGTGAACTTAAAAAAAGATGAGAGTTACCTCCATATTTATTTCATCGAAAAAAAATTTGAGAACAAAAATTTTCTTTTAGAAAGAATAAATGTAACAATTTATTTTTCATAAAAACAGTGAATAATAAAAAAAAGAAGATGAAGCAGTAATGCAATCAACACAATCATTTAGTAAGAAAAAGCCAATGTGTTGGCAAAATTTCATAAAGAAGGAGCAAGTTTAAAAAAGTTATGTTTCAAAAATTTCTATGAACAATTTCTCAACAATTTGATATTAAAATTGAAAGATTAATTTGTTGTAAAAAATTGAATATTTTAAAATTTAAAATAAATTATTATTTAAAATATAATTAAAAATTTTAAATAATATTTAATTATATTTATAGTTAAATTAGTTAATTGGAAAGTCTCATTCCCTGTATAAAGAAGGTTGTTATTTCTATTTCCATAGAGTGCTGGTTTTTAAATTTATCGTTGCATCTGAGAAGGAACTAAGATCACGCAATAAAAGGATAGTGTTGTAACATGTTCCAATCTATTAGATGATATCATCACATGATTCCAACATAATTTTGTTGGAATATTCAAAAAATTAAACATTACATTGAACTTTAATTTCAAGTAGGTGAAGAAGATTTAAAAAAAATTAATCATAATTTTAGAATTTCTTTAGTTTTAATTAAATTTTATTTTATTCTTAAAAAATTAGTGTTGATGTATAATAATACTAACAAATTAATCTTAAATATGTTTTTATGTTTAGTATTAAATTTGGTAGATAATAAAATTATTTGATATTTTCAAATGTATTATTTAACCTTTGTGTCATAGAAAATGATGGTATTAAAATTAAATTTGTATAAATTTTTGAATCTAAAACTTTAACACAATTATATTAAAAGTTAGCATGGTTATATTAAAAATAAATTTATATAAATTTTTGAATTTATAATTTAACATGACCATATGATAAAAATAAAATTATATAAATTTTTAAATTTAAAAATTTAACATAATCATACTAACAATTAGTAAAATTATACCAACAACAAATTATATAAATTTTATAAATTTACTATAATTATACTAAAATCTAATATCATTAAATAAAAATTAAGTTTAGCATAACCATCTAAAATTTAACATAATTATGTCATGAACAAATTTAACATGAAGAATTCGATCATAAAAGTCTGTTGGATTGTCTCGATTTAACCATGGGAAATGGCACATCAAAATGATAAATGAAAATATTGTAATTTTTGGGTCATGACAAAAAAATATAATTCTGGGATCCGAGTCCAATTAAAAAAACCCGTTTTGTAAAAAAAAAATTCGACGGACTTAACACATGTTATGTTACGTGAATGAAACCACAGTCATTATTTGATTAGTCTATGTGTATGTCAACCGGGCAGGATGCGATGATGTGGCTCTTTTACTGATAACATCGGTGTCTTTAACCTTAGGTCTTTACTGACAAAACTTTTTGTAACGGCTCCAATTACATAATATATGCCCACTGTACATATATATATTCTAAAATTTGAAAGTATTTAGACACATATATTTTAAAATTTAAAGTGTTAATAGATTAATAAAATATTCATAACTGATTACGTAAATAGTTATATAATTAAATTAATTATTATTTTGTATAAAAATAATTAATTATAAAAAATATTATAATTAACTTAATTATATAATTGATTATATATTTTTATTAATTAATTATTTAATATAAAATCTAAGATATAAATAGAGATATTTACTTTAGTTATATTTAATAATTAATTTTAATACTTCAATGAATTTTCTACCAAGCTTGTTTGGGCCTTTAGACACCTTTGTCGGCCGTAAGACTGACATCTCAAGATTTATAGCCTTGTGAACGCCAAATAAAGAATTAAAATATATTGAGTAATACACTAAATTTCCAAATAGAGAATAAAAATAGACTAAATTAGCCTATAAAATTATGATTATTGATCAATTAAAATTTTAAAATTTTCAAAATATTATTTTAATTTTTAAATTATCAAATATCATTTATTTTAAATCATATTTTTATAATTTTGAATAATTGTCATTTAATGATATTAAGACTAATATATAATATTAAATTACCATTGTAATATAATTATTATATTATTTACTTTATCTTTTAAATAAAACATTGAATTTTTATAAAAAAATTAATTATAAAATTATTTTTGTTATTTAAATTTATTTATAAAAACAAAATTAAATATATTATTTTAAAAAGTAAATTTTTATTTGATTATATTTTAGTATATTTTTTTAAAAAATATATATTACCCTTATCAAATTTTAATCAATTAGTTAATGATATTTTTATTTATAACTTTACATTTATCTGTTAGTTAGTTAATTCAACAATTAATTTTACCAAATATTTTAATTCAACTGTTAACTTATCGGACTTTAACTAACTATGTAACTTTTAATTAGTTTATGTGGTAATTTTATCGAACAATCGTAATATTTAGAGTATTAAATAGTATTTTTCTTTGACTCAAACACGATTATGGATACCTAAGTATTTATTGAGTATGGGGATTGGAATTGAAGTTACTACCCATATATGTACAGGTTCTAGATGTTTTAGATTTGCCCTTATGACGCTACAATCAATCACTATCTTCATTTTATAGTTATTTTTCTTGAATAGTTTTTAAATATGTTCTTCCATATTATCAATTTTCAAATTATTTTAAGAAGCAAATGTCTCACCGCAAGTAATAGACAGTCCAAGCATATAGAAACATGATATGTGAAGGCCAGCAAAAAAGGGAAGTTAGATAAAGATCATCCGAAATTCAACTTAAAAACCATAGACATACTGTATTAGCAGGAAACAGTAACTTGTGCAATTATCTTACTTATTTCAGTCTCCACCAATGAATGCTGAAAGCCAGTATTAATGTAAAATGCAATCAAGAAAACACCAAGAAAGAAACTGTTCCATACCAGCAACGGTTTTCTTGCTGGACTCTTGAAGCTCACCAGCAATTAGAATTTCATCTAGTATATAGTAGGCCTTCCGCATTACAAAAACAAACAACAGATCAGAATGGATATTACAAATGTAAATTGGCACTCAATGCAATCCAATGATCAAGGCTAATTCAGGGTGGATCTATATCAGAAGAATAATTTATAACAGTAATTAGTACAAACTCAATTAATTACCACACGACAGACAGAAGGGTGCCAAGAAAAGGAGTTTAAAGTATATGACAAAAAAATACGGTCTCTCGTACCATACCTTTTATAAGCAACTTCATATCTTTTCCATTCTACAAAATTGCATAGCTTGGGAGCACGGGAAAGAATCATTCCACTGAACTCATGGATTGTGTTTCAAAACTAAATCACAAGTAAATTTACGTACCAAGGATAGTTAGTGTACAGAATGTAATATTCTCACCATGCAGTAGTCATGACAATAGCATCATTACCAATGCAATATGAAAATGTTAACAAAAATAAGAGGAAAAAGTATACTGTGTTCAACAAGCAACAATTTCACATATACATAAGGAACTGAGGATTTAAGAATTATCAAGTACTGTCATATAACAAACAAGGTAAAAGGATGAATAAAAAATGATAAGGAGTTGCCTTGCTTCTTTCTTTCTGAGAATAAGGTGAGTACCATTTTGTCACAGGAATAAAACATGTTCACTCACATTGGAAATGCATAGAAAACATGCATGCTATAACTAGCCACACAAAAATCTGTATTCAAGTATTACAGTTAGAGCATCCTAATTACTATGGGGAAAGAGAACCTATTCCTATCATCATAAAGTTGCCAATTTTTTACTAAAATGACAAGCTCTCCCACTATGTATGGTCTGACAGATCTGATTAATACAAAAACTGTTGATTTATAGTTTGACTCATTTGGGCAAGGTCACATCTATCAATTTGGTAAAAGTAAACCCTTTGCATGAAATAGGATCTTGAAAACAGAAATATTAAGACTTAGTAGCAAAAGAGGGGCATAATCAGTCAATCTCATATATAGAGGCTAGACTAATTATAAATGAGCCAAGTCTGACCCTGGTAAGAAAACAAATCAAGTTCAGATCTATGGGATTTTCAGAATACTTGAGGATATGCACAACAAGCAAGAACTCCAGACCAGAAAACCTATTGAGTATAGACATATTGGTTTAGATTATAGACTTAAGCTTATTTGCACATTTAACTATAACAAAATGCAAAAGCCCAAATGAAACAGGGTACAACATTGATAACTGTAGTTTGTAGAAGGAAGCCACCTCTCTTAATAATCTATATACAAAACTAACAAAATTGACCAGAGTCCAACAAACATCAAATTTTGTTAAAAAGAATAAAAAATCCGACCTGACACAAGTGGCGAATGCAGTGGAATCGATTCTATTTATAGCTAAGTTAGAGCTGACAGGAATGCAAAATTAAGAACTTGAAGATGTGGATCAAAGTGACATGTGAATAAAGAGAAGTGCAGTGCACACACCATTTTCGGAATCTGATTCGAGCCTGCAACATCAAGGACGGAGTCACCATTCCCGAATGGCAAAGAACATCATCTCCTTCTCCGAAGAAAACACCGTAGAATAGAGGTATTGTTCAAGTCATGTGCCACTCACACCAACTTAGATTTTAGTATTTTACTTTTATTAATAGTTGATTATTAAACATTTCTTACATTATATTTGTAAACATAAATATAATATTAAAATTAATTAGGGAAAATTAATTCAATTAATAATTATTTTATCATATTCAATATTAATTAAAAATTTGTTTTGAGCTCGTTCTTAAAGACTATGGATTTGTAAAATTAACAAGACACAACTAAAATTATAAAAGGAAGAAAACTGTGGGTGTTCAGATGTCTGAGTACACCTTGTCAACCAAACCAAAACGAATTCAATCTAAAGTACAATGAAGAATTGGCTTAAAGTTTGTAAGTTAAATTGATGTGAAGAATGATGCACCTAATCACTTTGGATGGAATATCTCATTCATCATCCTTAAATTGCATCAAATTCGAAAAATTATATATTCCTTTATATATATAATAAATATTTTTATAAAAAAATAATTTTAAAGTTTTAATACTGTCTTTAAATTTAATAGTTTGGACCAATCTAATTCATTCTTGTCAAATTAGTTTTAGTTTGAATTGGAAATTCAACAAAAAATAAAATAAAATTCAAACTAGTTTTATTTTAAAATGTTTGGATGAAATCTTCTCTTAAATCCAATCTAATCAGACCCATGAACAACCCTTGTGGATCCTTATTGCTTGGTAGTATAACATACAAGTATGATTAGATATTTTAAAAGGGAATGGTCATTAAAAGTTTGTCTCGAGAATGTACTTATCTTGATTGTAATAAGGGAAATCATTATATTGCATAAATTTGGAACAAGGCATCTCTTATAATATGTGACCGAAGGTTGATCATGCCTCCTAGCACAAGCATGCTGTGCTAGTTATACTATAGCATTTCATAACTTTTTACTTTTTTAGATTATAGAGATTTTTTATTAAAAATAATTGTGTTTAAATTAAATAGAACTATTATAACGACAAAATTTAAATTTTTTAATACAATTAATAATTCATAATTTAAATTTAAAATTTCTGATTAAATTCAGTTAATTCCCACCAATTAACTCATATACTTGGTGGTTGGCGGCTAATGCTTAAGCATAAAGGAAAATGATAGAAAAATCTTATATTATACTTATGTATGTTTTATCCACGTTAATGTGATATTCTTAAATTTTTAATTATGATTATGGATGAAAATATGTTGGATTAAATTATATTTTAAATATTTAAATTTAATAAATTTTAAAATTTTAAAATTTAAGTGTGAGTCTTTTATTTATTATAAATTTTTATAGATGTAAAGATTTTAACTGATTTAAAGGTTACAAAACTTATAAATTTATAAAACTGTTCAAAAATTTATCATATAAAAATTAATAAATTAATAAATAGGTTTAAAATTTATATGAATAATTAATTAAAAAAATCTACCATATAAAGATTTATTTTTTCTACAGGATCTCTATATTGTTTCTTCCGTTATTTTTATAAAATTAGAAGAAATAATAATAATAATAATAAAATAATGGTAGAAATATATATTTAAGAGTTTAAATAGTAGAAATTTTTTATAAAGATTTCATTTTTTCTACAGAACCTCTATATTTTTTCTTCCATTATTTTTATAAGATTAGAAGAAATAATACTAATAATAAAATAATGGTAAAAATATATATTGAAGAGTTCAAATAGTAGAGATTTTATATTTAAGAGTTCAAATAGTAGATATTTTTTAACTGATGATTTTAATATTCTGTACTGTCAATTTTATTATCTTTGTTTTTAATTTCTTTTTGTATATTTATTTTTAAGACCATTAATTTTATTATATATTTTTATTAATTTTTAATTTATAAAAAAATATTATGGATTAATAAACTTTAGCATGAAATTTTTTAAAAGTCTTTTATACAATTTTTTCAACTTTTTTTTTAAAAAATTTCTTAGAATAACTTTCAACTCTCAAGTGTATAATAATTATCCTTTTAACGAAGCTTGATAGGTCTTCATAAAAAGAATATACTCAAAACTCACCGAGCCACTCAGTTTGTAAGTTTTTGTATTTTATAAACATAGTTTATGTAAAATATAAATTAAATATATAATTTTAAATTTTTTTTAGAAAAAAAAATTAAATCAAGATATCAATATCGTATAATGAAAGAGAAATACATGAAATAATTATAATTATATTGATTCTATTAGATTTATTTTTAATCTTTCTTTTTTGTGATAAAAAAATTCTTTTATATAATTATTATAAATTTATTTATTTATATTTTAAATTTTATTTTTGATAAATAATTATATATTTTCAGTAATTAATTATATAATCAATTATCTAATTAAGTTAATTATAAATTTTTTAAGTTAACTATTATAAATTTTATAATTAATTATTTAATTTTTTTAATTGATTATAAAAAATAAATGATTAATTTTATAAAAAAATGTGGTTAATTTAGTATAGATAATCGATTACATATTATTGATAATAGATTATAATTTTTTTTAAATATAAATAAATGAATTCACTGTGATTATATAAAAAAAATATTACTAGTTATGATATAGTGTGATATTATTAGGAAGATCTAAATCTAAAAAAAATTTAGTTCCAATATATGTCAAAAGGTGTGTACATTCAAATAACAAGCAAATGTTTGATAATTACACATATTCAAATGTTTGAATATGTGTAATTATCTACCAAAAAAGAAGTGTGGATCAGGTTAATTTTAGTATCCATCCAGCACCGTATATTCTAAAATTTATTAATTATTGAAAAACATGGTAAAACCGTTAGATGAAGACAAAATAAAAGTAAAAATAACGAACTGTATTTGTAATATTAATCAAATGAATGAGGTGATTACAAAGTGAGTTTATACATGATTCATTTATAGAGAAGATAAAACTAACTTTTAACTGAAAGTAACTAATTAATAACAAACTAAATAATTAGTTTTTTTTACCATTTTTCTCTTAAGTTTTCCTTCAATTCTCTCTTTTTTCTTTTTTCAAATCTAACAAAGTATGAAAATGAACAAAAAGAAGAATACTTTCTCCAATTTTTTTTATAAAAATAATAATTTGTTAAGATCAATAAATAATGGTTCAAATAATTAGTATATTATAAATTTAAATATTAATTTTAAAATATTAATAATATCAATATTTGAATTAATAATATAAAAGTGAATAAATATATGTTAATATAAATCTTATAATATAGGAAAGATATGAAAAAAAAAGGAACTTTTATGAAGACTCTTAAGAAAAGTTGTTTTCCACTAATTATAAGATTATGGATATTTACCTCCTTGCCCCCAACTGTAGGATGTTTTAGAATTGCCAAACTGTTACCTTCATTATTACTAGTTAGTTTACATATGAATTTATTTTTTAAAAATGAAGATCAGGGTGCAATCAGACAGTTGACGTTCATTCAATTACTTTAGTTAATAATATTTTATAACATAGTTAAATAATTTTTCTAGGAAAGATTTTTTAATGATTTAGTTGTATAAAGAAGAAAATAGAGTGGAAAAATATAAAAGAATAAAATAAAATAAAAAGAAAATAAATAAAAAAATGAATTCTTCGAATCAAATAAAATTAAATAGAAAGAATATATTTATTTATTTATTTATGTTTGAATAGATTGAACTGATATAAAAATAGAGATGTATATTTTAGTTGAATGAAAAATATGTTGTGCCCACTATCTTATTTTTGTCGTGTAAAACTGAAATTGAGCCTGTGTATCGTCTTCATATGGTTTCGTTTGCTCGATGGACAATGAAGCAGAAGTGAGTTATGCATCTGCGACCCTGTTACGGAAAGGTACAGGACGCTAAAAGAGCCTCTGGGTTTGAAATTCTTTTATTATAGCGCATTATCAATGTCTGTGAACAGGAAATCCCACAGTTATACTGTACCTATTGCGAAATCAAAACAGATTCCTGAGAATTTTTTACAATGAGATATCTCAGTTCATAGATACAACACAGAGAAAGAGAACTGGATGACAACTTTAACAGAGGTTTTAATGGGGTGATGAGAGTGCAATATGCAATAGTATGGCTATCAGGGGTACAATGGTCCATATATTCGTCACAAGATTTTTTTTTTCAGCATTTTCACACCTCTTATGATCTGTTTAATAGAAGGAAAGGAATTACTTTTTGTAAATTTTATTAGAGTTTTATTTTTTTTTAAAAATGAAGGAAAGAAATATGCATTTTTTGTTTTTAATTTTATTTTAAATTATTAAAATTATTATGTATTTTTAAAAATATAAAAAATAAATATTATATTAATAAAAAATTAAATTTTATTTTTTAAAATTAATATAAAATAAAAATTATATTATAAATATTTTTTGTTACTCATAAAAAAAATTTCTTTTCCTTCTTTCTTATTTCTGTTTATTTTAACAATTTACTTTTATTTTATTTTATTTTCATCTCTTTCTTTCGTTTTCCTTACTTTTCTTCTTATTTTTAACCTCATTCAAACAAATTATTAAAAACGGATCCATTAAAAAACATCCCACCAAAAATTAACTCTTCCATTATAATATGACAAACAATCCAAACATTTTAAGATTCACTTTCCATTTATTATCCATGCTCAACCTTTCCGTCCGTAATCTTTCACGCAATCCAAACGGAGGCTAAGTGTTTTTTACAGTGTAGATGATCTAGACCCCTTTTTAAATACATTTGCTTATCATGGAATGCTAGAACAATATAGCAATAGATGGAAACATTGTCATAGATACCCGAATACACATAACACATAGCTAGACCATAGCAACTTTTAACTTTCGATTCCTTATCTTTGATCTTCTTTTGTAGGTAAGTGATAACAACAGTTTGTCATAAAATTATGGTTGTGAGATTTCACATCTCAGTTTGAGAAATTAATAGCATTTTCATTCTGCTGTGTGCACCAAAATTATTGGACAAATGGTGTCTAATTATTAAATATACACAGCTTATTGCTTATGAAAGTAATGAATGACCTTCATCGGTATTCAATAGATGATTTGGCTAAGACACATGTTTCATATGCGATAGAAGTATCAATCTCCACAAGTAAAGGTCTAATCTAACAGCTCTATTTATTAATTTATCTCTTATAAAATGTTTTGTAGTTTAAATATATTCAAATATGTTTTATCTCTTAAAAACATAACCTTTTTGTTTTAGTCTTAGTAAAAAAATTACTTTTTTAATCTCAATATTTAACAAAAATGATATAGCTTTTAGTCCCCCACTAAAAATTAAAGGAATTTGATTTGCAATTTTAGGTCCTTAAAATTAATAAAATTTTACTGAAATCAAAATAAAAATCATATTTTTGAGAATAAAAATATATTTAAGACATTTAAATACCTTATAAATTTAACTCTCTTTAAACTTATTCTTTCGTTTTTACTTGACAGTCTACTTATTCTAACATTAAAATAACCCAAATTCTAAATAAATTAACACTGTTTTTAGAGATTAATTAGAATGTGCTATTTGGAAGTTGTGGATCGCATAAACAACCAAAAGTCATTAGCAAATGTTTACATCAGATGAATTTTTATTGTCTTTTCTTATTTATGTATCAACCAATTCTTTTAATTTCTTGCTTTATGCTAGTCACAAAATCAAACAATACAAAATATGCCATTATTAACCTCCAAAATCATCAATAGGGACATAGGAGTATGATATAATTGAATAATTGAAAAGTGAATGTTATCCGCATAGTCAGATCTGATACCGTTTAAAATATGATAATGACTTCTATCCAACTGAGCCAGAGGGTGATAGTTGTGACATGGTGGAAAATGTTTTGATTTTTTGATTATTTAATTAAATAATTATGCTAAATTTCTATTAAAAATTTTGATTTTATTTGCAATAATGTATTTTAGCTCTATGGAAATTAAAATATTAATGTATGTTAATTTAACTATATATATATATATTAGTTTGAGTTTGAGTTACAAGTTTATTTTTTTAAATCAGATATTAAGTTCAAATTTCATATATAAAAATAAATAAATTATATATATATATAAATAAATAAATAAATACTATGAGAGTTTTATATTTTAAAGGAGTTTATTTGACCCAATTTAAATTAATTAAAATTTTAAAATTAACTTCTAAATATCCGTAGATATAAATTTCATTTTATTTTTAAACGTGTACAATATTAAAAACGACAACATTCAAATCTAAAATCTGATGTAAATTATTTTAATTTGTAACTCTTTATTACTAAATAATCCTAATAACGTCAAATTTAAGCAAAAATAGTCTATTATATATTTTTTTCTAAAAAAATACAATTAACATCCAAAGTATGTAGCCACATCTTTTAAACTCTGGAACCATTTATATAGTTATCATGAAATAAAAATAATTTTAAAAATTGAACCGTTATAAATTTTATTTAAATTAAAAAAATATTTTAAAAAGATGATTAAAAAATTAGGATATAGTTAGAAGTTGATTTATAAACAGAAAATAATGAAATTTATAATTTCATAACATTCTTAATCCATTCATTCTGACATGGTTATTTTAAATTTTATATAAATTAAAAGTAGCTTTAAATTATTTATTCAATTTTTTAAAATAAAAAATTATTTAAATTAAATAAAATAAATAAATTTAAAATATGATAAAAATAATTTATCTTGATAATTTAATTTTTGTTTGTACATATTTTTAATAAAGTAAAAGATTTAAAATCACACAACTCTATAAAATAATTGCGCACTGATTAATTTTATTGACGAGAGAGTTAGATAATATAAAATTATTTAATGAACCTTCAAATATAATAAAAACAGTATTTAATTATTACTCAATTTTCACCACTAATGATTGTAAATGATCTTATGTATTGATGTATTTTAAAAGAAGAGATAACAAGATGAAAAAGCTAAAACCAGAATTATAAAGAATTTGTTTTAAAAAGAGAAAATCACCTCACACCTAATTTATATGTTAATATAAAACTATTTAATATATTTTTATGATTTAAATGATAATGAATCTATATTCAATATTCATCCTTTATCATGAATTATTATGTAAATTAGAATACATTATTATTATTTTTTGAAAATAAGTTAACTAAAAAAATTATTTGTTAAAGAAATTTTTTTAAAAAAAGAAAAAATTAATTTATATAAAATTTAAGTTAATATAAAATCACACAACAATTTTTTATAAGTCATATGAAAGTGAAACTAAGCTACTAGAACTAATTTAATAATAAAAAATTAAAATTTATGTAGTTTACATAAGATCTAAATTTAATCTGATCGTAAAAAAATAATAAAGTGAAACTAGTATTTATTTCTCAATTATCATCATTAATTATTGAATGAATTAAAATAATTTTTTATATAAAAATCAAATATTTGAGAAATAAATTAATTAAGTTTTCTATCATTATTATTATTATTTAAAAAATACAAAATTACTCATAAAAATAGAAATATAACGAGGATAAACTAAAGTAATATTATCAAATATATTTAAAAATAATTATTAGAATTAGTCAAGAGCTAAAAGATTAAATATTAAAATAATTTACATGAAATTTTAGTTTAAATCTTATTATTTTTTACATTACACCAAAAAATATACAAAAATACATAAGTAATCAAATTTAGTAAAGTTTAAAAATAAAAATAAAAATTACATATAAAGTAAATTAAAAAATAAAAATACAATTAAACTAAATTTTAACTAACAAGGATACGTTGGTGCCCTTGGAGTGAAAATATCCGAACCTTTTATTTATTTTATTTTTAACTTTTATATATTAGAAATTCTTGATTTAATATTCTAAAATGTTGAAATTTTTTTAAAAACAAAATTAGGTGTTTACAACGTTATTTCATACTTCTTTCCAGCAGTATTCATAATAAATAATTTGACTAACTTATTTTTGCACAGGATGTATCCGTATAGTCAACTCTGCAATTCACATGAAGCAAAAGTTAATAGAATATTTAACTATTTTTTAAATATGAAGTATGAAAAGAAGACTGAGCAAATAATTGTTATTTTCTCAAAACAAATCAACACATGCATAATACAAATAATTAAAAAGTTTAAATAAAAGTCAAATTAAAACTTTCTTTTTTATACTTTTAAAGTTTAATTTGTAGTGGGAATGTCATTAATGTTATTTCTCCGCAACAACTTTAGATGGGATGGAATATTATGCAGTGTCAAAATCAACAGTGGAGAATAACTTGTCTTATTCTTTATGGATCCTTTTATACGGTGGGGATTAGCTCACTTTGTTTGAATAGATCAACAAATGAAGGCCAGTTAGATGAAACACATTTATTAGGAAACATTGTTAATTTCTTTAAATGCTAGTGGTTAGTGGGTTGGTTTGTCCCACTATGGGTTTCTTTTTCTCAATTTATATTTCTGGATCCCATAACAAAAAGAAAAAATTTCTCTACATTTTTTTAATATTTTCTTTCTCTCTTATATATATAAAATATAATATAATATATACATATATTTTTCTTTCTTTCCCTCACCCAACTAAACTTCTCAGAGGACTTGAGAAGTTCCATATCCCATATAAAAAGAAAAGTTTGAATTTTTTTATAATAAAAAATGACAAAATTTAAATACAAAATGTTATCTAAATTATTGTTATTTAAAATTTCTCACTGCCACAGAAATTTTGAAATCTATCTTTTATTAACTTGAGAATATAAAATAAATTTTTTATTAAACAAATGTTTTAATAAAATTTTATTTTTTATATCCTTATAACATCACTCTTTAAAAAGTTAATTCAAAGGAAACTCATAAAATTAATACTTTCTTTGTATTCAACATTTTACTTACAGCAAAAAAGCTTTTACTTTAAACTGATGAATTATTTTTCTGCTAGGAAATATCTTAAATACAGTTAAAGATTATTAAATATATGTTGTTACATATGTTAAATTATTTAAAAAATAAATATTAAATATTTTATTTATTTATTTTTATGATAAATACTTTAGTTTCTTGTGGTTGCAGAGCACAGGCTGGTATTTCCCTTTTAAGGGGTTCGAATTCTAGATATTTCGACATCGTTGTCTCAGCTTATCACCTCAATTCATTCAATTAAACCATAAAGATATTAAAATTCATTTAATGCATCACGTGATACATAGGGTCCTTCAACTGCTTCATGTACTTAATTGATTAAAAAGTGTTTTTTTACAGGCTTGTGTGAATAACAGTTTAATTAAGTATTTGTTTAATAATTTTATTATATAAGAAATTATGATATAAATTTAATTATAAATTTATAAAAATAATCTTATTAAGTAATGTATAAAATTATTAAAATAAATTATATAAAAAAGCCATAAGTTATTTTTATAAACTTTCACTTTCACGTTCTTCCAAGTGTTTTCCGAATGAAGTTTAGAACTGTTAACTTTTTTTTTTTTTTTAAGAATGAGGACATATTAACTTGAAGACAAGATTAACTTAACCAGAATCTATTATTAGAAATTCGAAAACTTCAAAAACTGCATTAATAGTTAGAAAATCGATTATTTTATTTTTAATGGATTATTTTTTTATTATATTCCTACGTCTGTCCATCTAAAGTTTAAAGAAAAAAATTTAAGTTGATCGATGTTAGAATGATAACAGATAAAACCTAAATTTTGAAAACGAGTGATACATACAAAAATATTAATATCTGTCTCATTCATGTTTCTGAACTTGTTTTACTTTTAAAATTATTAAAATAATTTTATTATTTAAAAATATTATATAAAATTAATATTTATAAAAATAATAAATTATATAAATTTTAAAAATATATAATAATTTAATAAATTATAAAAGAATTAAAATAAAAATATAAAAAATATTAAAAATGGGTACGAAACGGATTTTTTTCAACCTAAATAAAGACAGAAATTAAAATTAATATTTTATATTTAATAAAAAAGAGTTAAATGAAAGAGATGAACACGGAATGCCAGAACAGATAATAAAAAATCCACCCCTAACTAATCCTATTACCATACCTAATAGTATAAAACAAAAATTTCAAATACCTACAACCTAAATATAATAGGTTTTATTTGTCAATAAAAATTATAACTATATCATTATATTTTACTTTAAATAGATATTTTTAAAATTATTAAAATGAAAATATATGACAATAATTATATCACATGTAATTTTTATTAAAATAAAATAAAATATATTATAATAAATAACCATAAAACTTTTAAATTAGATATAATTTCATATAAAAAATTGGATGTGAGATATTAAGAATTAAAATGCTGATGTAATATAATATAATAAAGATTTTGGATTCAAATTTTGGATATGGTTATGGTAAATATTTGGAGGAAAAACTTGCCTACCTATAGCAATCTTATTTGATTTAAGTTGTATTGCTTTTAATAGAAAATATATATGATTTAAAATAAAATATACAATTTCACTTTCAAAGAAAATAAATATATTTGGATATTTAAAATAATTATTTTCTTATTAAAATAAGAAAATCTTCTTAACGTTGAAAATAGTTTTGCATTCTAAAGTGGTAATTTAAAAGATATTGTTGTTATATATCGTTCATATCTTTAATCTAAAGCACATTGGAGAAACTTCCATTTGAGGTGGATAAGTTAGCTCTCTTGAGAACATTTTTTATACACAAAATTTGAGTGTAAAATTTTACTTAAATAAAATAAAACATAAACTATTTAACTGAACCATCAATTGATTTACTCCAATATATCTATGTCTTGGTTATATTTTTTTATTTTAAAAATTAATAATTCTTTACTATTCACTGAAATATAAATTTTTATCATTTACTAAATGTAAAAAATATAAAATTTTAGGAATTAAAAAATTATATAAATTACACAATATTTTCAATTTATGTTGAGGAATTAAAAAAACATATAAAAATTTTAAATTGTTGTAATTTATAAAAATAATATTTATATTTTATTATGTTTGTGTTAAATTCAAATATTACTCCATCCATTTATTTTTATCTGTAAAAAAAATAATTATTTCTACTTATCTGTTAATTACAGTTTTTAATAAAGTATTCATTATTTTTATATATTTTTATTTCTATCAATTATAATAAATAGAGAAGATAAAAATAAAGTTTATATATAAAAAATAAATTTTTAAAAATTAATATAATTAATTATATTTTTAATATTAAAGTTAATAAAAAACGAAGGGAGTATTATTTATCATAAATTAATAAAAAAAAATATGAGCCGTCCATTGCACGGATAAAAACATCCTATTTGAGAACATTGCTTATTGATTTCTGCAATTGGCAAACTGACAAAGTTGAAAGATTTTTCTTCTATCTTGATAATGACAATTTATATTTATGGTCATAACCAATCACCAATTTATAACAAAATACAATATGAACCAAAGTGGGAGTGACATTGAATGTCTGAAGAGTACTCTTTGCGCCACTACTCTCTAGCCTTCAACCAAATTCTTCATTTCACACTTATCTTTTACATTTGTCAAGTTTTTAGTTTTTTGTATCTTTAAATCTCTATCCAACCCTTCTCTGCCTCCACACACCACATAAAGGAAAAGACCAATTCCTAGCAAGCACTTTCCCATATGGCCAATAGAATTGTGATGCCAAATTCTTTTCTCCTTATCTCTTTCTTCATCTTTAGCATAGGATTCATTGAGGCTCAAAAAGCTCCAGCTGTTTATGTGTTTGGAGATTCACTTGTTGATGTTGGCAACAACAATTACTTGAGTTTTTCCCTTGAAAGGGCCATTCTTCCTCACTATGGGATTGATTTTCCAACCAAGAAACCTGCTGGTAGATTTAGTAATGGCAAGAATGCTGCAGACTTAATAGGTAAGTGATTCAATTTGATTCTTCAAACATTAGTCTTATTGTAAACATTGTTGGTCCTTTTATTATTTTCATTAGCTTCTCTATTTTAAATATTAAGCTTTTCGAATATCACTCTTACTAAAAAACACATCTTAAAGCGATATGTTTCATTATTGAAATCTATTATATTCTCCAATTTATTTCTTAGTATGAAGTGATATAGTTTCTGAATGTTTCAATGCTGCTGCATGTTTAAGTTACAAGTCTTTTAATTAGGAATTAAGCATAGAAATTTTGTACTTCTGTATAATTGGGGGGGAAAATTATGTAATTATATATCTGCCACGGATAAAAGGTTTTTAGCTACAATAAACCATATTCCTTATTTTCTGCTTTGTTTTCTCCGGTTAAGAAAATCACGGTTGATGGGGTGATGACAACATAAATGTCCAAATATAAGCTTTTCGTGCATTGATTTCAGAAAAGCTTATATAATTTAAATATGTGTCTTATGGAAATAGGCAAGGAAAACTGAAGTCATTTTGTTTATATATAGAAAGTGGAGAAGCAAAGATTGACATAATTTTTTCCGTTTTCTTTTTCTTTTTTATCGGCAAAGCAAACTTATATTTACATAAAATACCAAAAGTTGATGTTTGGAAAAATATTGTTTTAGATTTGGATTAAGGAGTAAAGAAGTGAGAAACACGAAGATGAAAAAAAAAAACAGAGAGAGAAGATGAAATGTGAAAGAAAGAAAGATGTAAAAAAAAAAGATGTATTGGGATTGAAATTATTTAAATATATGATAATTAATTTTTTTAATTTTACTTTTTTATTGAGACATGCATATTTATAAAAGAAATTGTATTTGCATTAAAGAAATATATAAAATATAATAATAATAATAAGAAGAAAAATATAAATGTGGATTGTGATACATAATATGATAAATATATATATATATATATATATATATTTCTATTAATAATAATAAATAAAGTATTTATTAATATTTGCATCAAAATGAATGACAGCTGAAAAAGTGGGCCTACCCACTTCACCCCCATACCTCTCCCTTGTATCTAAGGTCAACCACAAGAAGAACGTATCCTTCTTGGGTGGTGTTAGCTTTGCCTCTGGAGGTGCTGGAATATTTAATGGCTCGGATAATGCTTTTGTAAGTGTTTTTCTTTTGTTGGTACATTTTTGTTAAAGTAGTTATAAACTTCTAATTTTTCTTCTTTTTCCAATTTGTTTTTTAGTTCATCTTGTTTGTACAGCATATACTGTGTGCAAAAAGAAAAATATATTGATAAAAAAATTATAAAAAAGTTATATAATAAAAAAAGACATCAGAGAAAAAGTAATAATATTTGTAGATAAGTGATTTGACTGATTTCTATAAAATAAAAACTTTTGCAACCTGTTATTGGATGGAGTAAAAGTGGGCCTGTAGGGAAAGCAATGGGGTTAATTAAGGCCATGGGCTCCACAATTGTGACAGGAACCTAAAATGAAAGTGCTTGCCCAAGAAAAAAAAGAGTTAAAAAAAAGAAGTAAAATAATTTAAAGTACTAATAGTGATTGTCCCAAAAGCTCAAAATGAAAAGAAAATGACAACAAAGAAAATCTTCCTCCAACTGAACTATCCCTGTTGGTGACATTTCTTGCAGACACAAACAATACCATTAACAAAGCAAGTTGACTACTACTTTCAAGTGCATCAACAATTGACACAAGAAATAGGAGCAGCTAGTCTTCAGAAACACCTCTCCAAATCCATCTTCTTTGTGGTAATTGGCGGCAATGATGTCTTTGGTTACTTTGACTCAAAGGATCTTCAAAAGAAAAACACCCCACAACAGTATGCGGCTTCCATGACTTCTTCATTAAAAGTGCAACTACAGGTAATCAAAGCAATTGTACATCAAATAACTTCTTACTAGAGATGTTCATGGATCGAGTATATTCAATCAACCCCAACTCGAGATAAAATAAATAGATTGGTTTAAATTTCCAAATAAAATTAATTCAAAAATTATTGAACTAATTAGTGCAAGTGGGGTATTAAATTTGGTATTTGGCATTTCAACCTAATTTGGTAAACTTGATTCTTCTTCTTATTATACATATACATACACATATATATAAAATATTGTCATATTTTTTATTTTAAAAGAAATAATAAATAATTTTAGGTGCAAGACTTTTTTATTATTATTTAAGATTCAATTATCCAATCTAGTCTAATCTGTTATTAATCCATTTGATTTGATTAGAGTTGTAACATCAAAATTAACTAAATTTAATCAAATTTGACCCATTTTACTTTTATTGGACTAGATGATTTTTTTTTCCTTTAAACCTGATCCATGAACAACTTTCTATTCCTATGCTCAAAGATTACAAAGTAGAAGGATCAAACCTCAAAACTTGTACTATGTACGTGCATTTTAATTTTGGTTTGGCAACTTATTGACAGAGATTATACAACAAGGGTGCAAAGAAATTTGAGATTGCTGGTGTTGGTGCAATTGGATGCTGCCCTGCATACAGGATCAAGAACAAAACAGAATGCGATTCAGAAGCCAATTACTTGTCTTTTAAATATAATGAAGCCCTTCAATCCATGTTAAAGGAATGGCAATTGGAGAACAAGGACATAAGTTACTCCTACTTTGATACTTATGCTGCCGTCCAAGATCTCATTCAGAATCCAACTTCTTATGGTATTATCACATTCTCCTATATTTGATATCTCTGAACATTCTAATTGGCCTAGACATTGGGAGTTAGCACACCATAACTCAAACAACTTCTTTATATAACATTTTTAAAATACTCCATAAAAGTTATCACAATGATTTATTAATCAATTATGTACTTATAATTAGTTTACATAACATATGTAAAAGAAAACTAATGGATGAACTATATTTTTAGTCTTTATAAATATTTCTAAATATAGTTTTAATCTTTCAAAAAATTTATTGATTTTCATCCTTATAATTTTTAATTTTTTAAAATAATTTTTATTATCACTTATTAATGATATAACATATTTATACATATACCACATCACTTGCAATTTCAGAATAGTTGTGAACTTGACATGATTAAATAATATATATATATATATTATTACAAAATAATAACGATTATTATTTTTAAAATTTATAAAGACAAAATAAAAAATAAAATAGAAATTAAATGTAAATATGATCATATATATATATTTATTGAGACTAAATATATTAAAGTCAAAACTAATAATTAATATACATGTTTCTACTGGTTTTTTTTAGGTAAAGAATATATTAAGTTTAGAAAATTGCTTAGATTGAGATGAGGTGGATGGATTAAAGGAATTTATATCGCTTTTTCAGGATTTGCGGATGTGAAAGCTGCATGTTGTGGACTTGGTGAACTGAATGCTCAATTTCCATGCCTACCAGTTTCGAACATTTGTTCCAATAGACAAGACCATATTTTCTGGGATCCATACCATCCTACAGAGGCAGCCACTCGCATTTTTGTTGAAGAAATTTTGTATGGATCCTCAAAATACAATTCTCCTATTAATATGGAACAACTACTCGCTATCTGAATAGGAAAATCTTAGACCTTTGTAGTGACTTTTCTTTATTGTCTTGTTATTAAACAGTAGAATAAAGAAAGGGAACAATAGAAAAGCAATACAAATTATTAGCTAAATCCCATAGTGATAAGTGAATGTCTATTTTAATCATGTTTGAAAATTTTAGATTAAACATTGGAGTAAAAGAAAAAAAAATCAGATTAAACAAGTTAGTTCAACCAAAAAAAATCAATGAAGTCAACCATAAAATGGGATACTTAATGCATCAATTATTGGGTAAAAAATTAGTGATTATAACAAATTCTGTTGACGTATGTGCTACAACCTTTTAGATAACACTACAAAGAAAAATTGTTATTTATTAATATTTTAAAATATTATATTAATTTTTGTTAATATAATTTTTAAATAAAAATTAAATTATTAATATAAATATATATATATATCATTAATTTATATTAATTATAAAATATTTTATAATTAATAAATACTCTTATTAATATAAAATATAAGAGATCAAAGAATTTGCATTCAGTAATTATACTTTAACTTTTATATATAAGGCAAGAAATTAAGAATTCAAGTTTTTGTTTTAACAAGGAGCGCTTTTCCTAATAGAAAAAAAAAAGTTATCGTTCAACTTATAAACTATCATAATTAGTACTTATTATTATTTTTAAGTATTTTTTATTAAAAAAATGTCGGTAACTTTTATTTGCATAATTTGATATCTCTTCCTATATAATTTTAAACTACTTTAATATAAAGTAGATGTCATTTGAAATAGAATGATCTTAAAAGAGCACGTTTAACTAATTTTATTGGTCACTTAATTAAAAGTTGATTTTTTATTATTTTTGTTATACAACTAATTTTATTGGTCATTAAATTATAAGTTGAACAAAATTTCACGGTTTTTTAAATTTAACAAAGAAGATATTATTATCATTTCATCATATGCATACACAAATCACATATTCTATCTATCGATGTAAAAAATTAAATAATATTTAATTTTATTAGAATTTAAATATTTCATTTAAATTTATGTAATTCAAATATATATTTTGATTTAATGATTATTATTATTTATTATCTACAATGATGCACATTATTAATAGAATAATTGTTGTAAATTTTAAATATATTTAATAAAAAAATTTAATATACCTGATGAAAAAATTGAATTCACAATATATGGTCCAAAATATGTTTTTACCAAGTTAAAAAAAAGTAAACAACTACTCAGTTTAAGCTTGACAAAAAAGAATTTAATTTTGGATCAATGAAAACTTGATTACCAAATAAAATTCTTACTTTCATGAATGGGATGGGAAAATATGGTTTGTTTAATAAAATGGATATTGCTTATAGAAAATCTGAATTTTATCTATAAAATATTATAATTTATTATGATATGAATGCATGAATATGTTATTGTGTTATAAGAATTTTATTGGTTGGTCCATTATAGAATTATATATTTTGTAATTTATTAATTTATTTTGTTAACGGATGAATGATTAATACGAAGTTTCTACAATTTTATTTGTATATTTATAATTTATAATAAAAAATATTTATGACAAGGATGAATTCCATAGGTTGCTTTTACCAGAGAATCATCCATTCTAAAATTTATTTATCTATCTTATAAAGAATGAAATTTATTTATCTATCTTATAAAGAATTTAATAATTAATATGAAAATTCTACAACTTATCCTAATAATGTGTCCTATGTTAAATATGTACCTTGAAAATATTAATTTTTGGATAATATAGCAGCATAGCATTTACAATTTTTGTTTTCCAAAATTTTGTTTACTTAATGAGAAATCAAATTTATCCCGAGATAGTATTAAATGTTGTTAACCTCTTTTTAAATTTTCTAAGAATTTATTCCAACAAAAAAGTATTTTTTTTATTAAAAATGTATGATAAAGTTATTAAAACATCTTTCTTATTCTAAAATACTATTAGTTACTTTTTACTTTACAATTTTTCTTATATCTGCTTGTTACACAGTTTTTATCTACTTCACATGGTTACACAATTATTCCCTTAATAGGTAATATGAATTTTTACTAAACTTATATAATCACTACTGCACTATATGCTTAAACATTTTTGCTTAATAATCACTACTGCACTATATGCATGTAAATGTTAAGAAAGATTGAAAAATATTTTTATTTCAAATATTCTGCACTTTGAACAAAATTTTTAATGTTATATAATTTTAAATTTGTTTCTATACTATCACGTAATTTATATATTAATAATTTCATATTATAGATAATCATAAAATGCTAAAACTCAACATATTCATGTTAATTTAATTATTCATTAACATAAAATATTAATTTTATTTTTTATACGATATAATATTTAATAATACATATCCTAAATTCAACAATAAAATCTTGTACATCCATCACATAAAAAATAGATTTTTTGATAGATATTTTTTTCAATTGTGTATATATATTAAATTATAATAATTATACTATTTAAACCATTATTAAAATATTTTATAATAGATAATTTTTAATGAATATAAAATTATAAAAAAATTTATTAAAAATTAAAATCATCATTATTTATTTTTTATAATTATCATTAAAATAACATTTTTTTATAATGATCATGTATAGAGTCATTAGTTTATATATATATAATATAAGAGATCAAAGTGTTTGCATCCATTAATTTCATATCTTATACTTTAACTTTTATATATAATCCAAGAAATTAAGAAATCAAGTTTTCGTTTTGGCGGAGCTCTTTTCCTAATAGAAAAAAAAAGTTATGGTTCAACTTAAATTTCATAGGAAAAATAATCCTTTAAGTTTTTTCTTCAACTATCAAGAGATTCATTGGTTTTCTTTCAAAATTGATTTTCTTTTAAGAAAATTTTAGTTTTGTTTTAAGTAATAGAACAAAGTTTTGGTAATACAAGATAGAATGTCATGTATTGATATTGTTGACAGACAATATAAATCTTTTTAAGTTGTTTTACTATTTTTAGTAGAAATAAACTAATGAGCAATAAATAAGTGATGAGTAAGGGAAGAAAATTCTGCAATTTTATTTCAAATGCAAAGAAAGTGATTACGTACGAGAAGAAAATTGTTTGATTGAAAAATGGAAGTGACTTTTTTAATTTCCGTCTTCCATTCCTATACACCTTTAAAACTAATTAGTATTGTGTAGATATATCTCTGACTATTCATTTGGTTTTGTATTCACAAATTTATCAATAAAGTTATTTGATTTCACTTTAAAAAATTTGATGCCTAAACGAAAGAAGAAAGGAAAGTCCTCAGCAGACAACTTATGGATTTAATAAAAAATAATTAATAAAAATTATGTTTGCATTTTTTATTGCAGAAGGTTTAATGAAAATTTATGAATTGTGACTAATTTAAATGATTTAATCTACAAAAATAGTGTTTCTAACATTTTCTAGAATTATGTTACAAATAAATATATTTTATTAATAAATACGTTTATTGTTACTTGAATATATTCGAATCCTAATTTGTGTTAAAAACTTACTAGAGAAATTTTGTTAGCGCCATAATGATATGACCGAACTCAATCAAATTATCTCCAATAAAAGCAAAAATTATTTAGATAAAAATTTATGTATTTGTATTTTATTTTCTAAAGCGTGGAAATATATAATGTACAAAAATTGCGTTTTTGAAGAAAAGAATGATGCAATATTTCTCAAATGGTTTTAACTAGCTTGATTGAAAATTTTTCACTTTATTGGACAAAAAGAAATGGAAGCTTGTCAGGATGGAAACAGATAATGCTTAAATTTGGAACAAAGTTTGCTTTATTTTGTTATGGCTTAGATGCTTTTCTTTTTAAATTTTGATATGAAAAAAATAGGTTAATATATTTTTATTTATTTTAAAATTAAAGTTTCAATTTTTATTTTTATAATTATTATTCTCATCTTTTAAATTTGATAGTTACAAATTTTTTATTTTTAAATTAATTTTAAAAATAAAAATTATTTAATACATAATTTTAAAAAATTTTAATTCAACTTTTAAAATAAATTAATTATTATTTTAATTTTAAAATATTTTTATTATAAATTCTATCAAATCATATCATTACTACAATTATTTTCATAATAATCATATCAGTATCACTATTATCATTAATATTATTATCATTATTATTAAAATAAAAATAAATAAATTTATTTTTAATTTATTAAAAAATTAATAATTTTATATTTATATAATTTTTATAAATTAAAAATAAATAATATTATAAATATATAAATTATATTTATTTATAATATTATAATATATATTATTTATATAAATAGGTAAATAATAATATAAATAATATTATAAAAATAATTTATCTAATATATTTAAATATTAAATAATATATAAAATTTTTATAATTTTATAATATTTTTTATACTATAATTCTATCTTTATCATTAACATAATAATAATAATAATAATAATAATAATAATAATAATAATAATAATAATAATAATAATAATAATAATAATAGTAGGACCCAAATGTTCTCAGGAGACACCATATCTCCTTACGAAATTCCAGAAAGACTTAGCTACTCATGATAGAGATAACACACAAAGGTTTATTTCTTAAATCTTTGACTTCCTTGCTTACAACTGAAGAGAAATGCCTCTTATATAGGCATCAAAAGCTATTCTACTGGTTACCGGATAGGAACCGAGAATCCAGACACACTTATCCTAACTCAAACAACTTTAAGTAAAGCAAGCATTATAGAGATGCTCTGTCTGCTGTCAGAGAATCTTTTGCTTTAGACAAACAACTTTTAATAAAGTGCCTTTAGAGTACTATTATTGAGATGCTCTGTCCTTGTTCCTAGTCAAAATGCACTCATGGCTAGGAGACATATTCATTGCGTGATATTCCTGCTCATCTGCTTCTTCTTTCAATAGAATTTGGTCTAATTTTGTCTCGATCTCATATGGATCTTGGGCATCTTGCCATAAGATACTTGCTGAATTCTTCATAGTGATCTGCTCAGCCATCTTGGGAACATTTGCCTTTGATGTCCCTTCATGCCGATGCTCTTCAGGTATTTCCCATTCTGGGAAGCACATGACCTGGGGACTTTTGACATTTAGACAAGAATTTTCTGTGTTTTTGCTGCTGAGCTTATAATTATTTAATTCGAATAAGTAAAGAGCCAACTCTTCTTGGTACCGAGGGGCTTCCTTATTCTGGGAAAATAATTTTAACTCAGGTATAGTCATATAGAAAGCAGCATTGTCTTGGGAATAGATATGGCCGGTGAGGGGGTGTTTGAAGTATGGTCGATGGAGTATCACTACCGATACGAATTTGTTGCACTGTTCTGTGTCAAGTTTCCAGATATTGTAAGGGTAGAGATCTTGCTTTAAATGTTTTATCCAATCTTGAATTGGACAGAACCATTTAAGACATTTCCACAACAAAGTCCTTTTGTTTGCTTTATCTTCTAAATAATCAATCATCTTAAAAGTTGGAAAGATAATTGAATATTAGTAAAGGACTGTCACACACCAGAGGTACCATTGGTCCATTTCAGTGAATGGGTGATTATCCATTAACATGGGATAAATGTTGAGGTACGGTGCCTGGGGATTAAACCATGTTGGTTCTGGAGTAACCTTCTTCTTTTGAAGCAAACTGGCTAGGTAGTGAAACATGTGGGACCTAGCGAACTGTTTTATATTTTCTGGGCTGAGTGTTTGCAGAGTTTTTATCTCAGGTGGAAAGTTTTCTGTTTCTGGTGATGGATTGGCAGGACTTGATGAAGATGCTTCTGGCATCATCATTATGATCGGACATTCATGGAAACTGGAAATTAGGGTTGCTGGTTTTGGCCTGGATAAATAATCGGGAATTAGGTTCTGATTTCCTTTTATGTGCTTGACCTTAAAGTTATATCTGGAGAACCATTCCTTAAGTCTAAGGATTTGTGGATTGGGAGGAACCCGATTCTTAAAATTCAACATTCCGGGGAATGAGGAATTGTCAAGTTGGACTTCGAAAGAATAAGCTCTAAGATGGAAGTCGAACTTCTGTATTCCATATTTCACGGCCAAAGTTTCTTTGAAGGTGGTGTGATACTGGTGTTCTGATGGCTTGAATTGACCACTAGCATGTCCACAATTATGTTTTTCACCTTTGATTTCTTCTATGAGGACAGCTCCCCAGTGATAGTCGCTGGCATCCGTCTGTAAGATTCGTTTTCCTTCTCCGGGAATCTTCAGAGGTGGAGGGTTTTTTGCTGCCTCTTTTAACTTCCTTACTGCTTCGGTTTGTTCTGGGCCCCATGCTGGAGCATTTTTTCTGAGCAGTAGTGAAAGCTTTGATGTTAGCCTTGAGATGTTAGGGATGAAATCCCTGACATAATTGAGAATTCCCAAGAATTGTTGTATCTCCTTCTTTGTCATGTTTTCATCTGGGAATTCAGGGAGCCTTTCAACCAAGTGAGGTTGTGGCTGATACTTCCCTTAGGCAAACTTGGCCCCTAAGAAATCGATTTCTGTGGTGCCGATCTGAGACTTCTTTGAGGAAAGCATGATGCCGTACTTGTTGCAGATCTCATAGAATTCATCTAATAGGGCCTTATGTTTTTCTATGGTTGGAGAGAACAAGAGTACGTCATCTATGTAGACCAGGGCTGTATCCAATATGGGCTCGAAGATTCGAGTCATGGCCTTTTGGAATAGTGATGGTGCTACCTTTAATCCGAAAGGTAGTACAGTCCACTGGTAGTGTGCATTGGGTATGCAAAATGCTGTCTTGGGCCTTTCTGAGGGTTCAAGCCCAAGTTGCCAGAAACCCGACTTCATGTCAAATTTTGAGAAAATGTAGGCATTTCTTTTTTTTCCTCGGACCTTTTCTGATCTTTTTTCAACATAGAATGCCTGGCAAGCCCAATCTGATTTGGTGGGCTCAATTAACCCTTGTTTTAGAAGTTGTTGGCATTCATCATAAGCGGCTGCTCTGTCTGCCGGAGACATGCCAGGATGAACTGCTTTGGTTGGATTGATGTCTTCATTCATTTTAAATGGAAGTTTGACCTGAAAGTCAGAATTCTTCCATAATGTCTTTGGATGCCTGAACACGTCATGACTGTCTGCACATAACCTCATGATTTTATCCTGGTATTCTTCAAAATTTGGAGGTGTATCTGCTAGGTTAAAGATCTTCAGAATAGATACATATTCCTTAAAGAACCTTTTGTATTTCACCCCGCTTGGAAGTATTTGCAATCGATCAGCCTTAGCATATGTATCCATACCGATCACTATGTCTTTGCCAGGAAGGTTCGTTCCTATCACTTTCGTCCATACCACACAGTTTTGGAAAAACTTGATACCAATGTTTCTCTTGGTAATAAGTTCTGTGGTAAAAGTTTGGCCATCAGCAGCCTTGAAGTGATGGAATTCTTGCTCCCATGCAGAAGAAGGGAGGATAGCTGGATTCATGAGTGTTCTCTGTGCCCCCGTATCCATGTATGCAATTACTTTGATAGGGACATCGTACTTTGAGGGTAAAATGGAAACTTCGACGTTTGGTAATGTCGGAGAAGAAGATATAGCTGATTGTTCTTCTACCTTATCAACTTCTTCAAACGTCAGGACTGGAAAATGAGGATAGTCTTCCTCATCGCTGCTTGATATTGCAAGTGCAAATGCAGTTTCTTCGTTGAACTCTTCCTGTTCGGTGTACAGGGATTCAACGTCATCGTCCTCTGCGAGCTGTAGGCTGTGGACCAGTTTAGCTGCTTTGTCTTGCTTCTCAGGGCAGTTTCTGGAGAAGTGCCCTTTCTTTCCACAGATAAAGCATCTGTCTTTCCCTCGGGTTTTCCCTTTGAACTTCTTTTTTCGGAAAAACTTCATCCTTTTTTCCTTTTTTCCCGGGGTTTTTCTTTTGAACTTCTTTGGAGATTTGCATACACAGTTCTTTTGTTTGCATCCAATTTCTAGGGAATTTTGCTTGCATGCTTTTGAGAAATCTTTTTCTCCTTCAAGCATCTTTTTTAGCATTTGCTGTTGTGCGCAAATCTTCGTCCTACTTCCCATCGCGAATTGGTGAATCTGTCCAAGAGTCTTGGTGGAAAAATCTATTCCATCCTTGGTTGCACTTCTATACATCTCATCTTGGATTGGTTCTGGTAAAGAACTGATATATGTACTTTTGAGGCTGGCATCATTGAATCCGTTTAGTCTATAATAGCATTGTCCCATCCTTAAGAAATGTCTGGACAGGTCTCCAAGTTTTAATGAACAGCATTTCATGCCATAGAATTTCTGTCGATTTATCTGGTCTTCCACCTCTGCATCTCCAATGAATTCTCTGTGGATGATTGCAATAACTGCATCTGTTGACTCCAGGGAGTGGAGTTGGTCTTGGTTAACATGGCCAAGACTTTGGTACCATTCTTTTAGTATGCCGACCATCCCGGCACAAAATTCCTCGATTACTTTGTATCGGTCCAATTCTTTGACCAATTTTTTATCCATCCATGCTTTGAACTCAAGAATTCTTTTAGGCCATTGTTGCGGATCAACGTCTTCTAACGAGAAATATACTGCCTTTGATGGCGGTACTGGTGTTACCATTTCATCCGGGTGAAGCCTAGATGTAGAGGCTTCTCCTGTATGAGTTGCCATTAGCACATTGGTTATGTCCGCATATTCTTCTTCTGATTCAAAAGGGTCTGTATGATTTTCTTGGATGGTTTCAGACTTTTCAGTTTCTGGAAAAGATTCTTCCCCTTCATACGAATCTTCTTCTGGATTGCTTTGGCCTTCTTCATCATACGAATCTTCTTCTGAATTGATTTGGACTGTCATCATTGTTTCGGGTTGTTTGTCAGTCCTTCTTTGGGTCTTTTCCGGTGATATTTGTGAGACAGATTCTTCTACTCTTCTTTTTTCTGTCATGGATCTTTCACCAAAAAATGTTGATTTGTGTGGCATGACCATCGGCAAAAGCGATGGTGGCTGCTGCTGTTGAGGTCTGCTAAACATCATTGTTGGACCTATCTTCCTTGGTGGAATTTCGTAAGGAGATATGGTGTCTCTTGAGAACATTTGGGTCCTTCTGAAATGTGTTTCAAATTCCTCAATCTTCTGGAGGAGTTTTTGCAGCTCATTGTTTTTTGCCACTTTTTCATGAAAGCTGGCCCTTTTGGAACTTTCTATCTCAGCTTCAAGCTGTTTAACTTGTTCTTTCAGGTCTTCGTATGCTTTCATCATCTTTTCTGAAAATCCAGTGATTCTTCCTCCAAAATTGTCTACTTTCTTTTCTATCCTCTGGAGGACAGTGTTCTGGGCAAGCGCGTTGTCTGTTTGCCAGTTCAGCACTTCTTCTGCCTGGGAAGTGGGCTTTGGGCTACCTTCAGGCGTGACCTCCGTAGGTTGCACATAAGGTCTGGTGGTCACTTTTCTGGTCTTGTGATCTCTCCTCTCGAGGGGCGGAAAGTCTTCTTCGTTCATCATGCAAGGGACTATGGATGCCTGTAGTTTATCCCTGTATGAATTTGATCGTTCCTTCGGAGGTGGCCAGGTGATGAGATTCTCATCTTCTGGTGGAGATAGACCTTTTTGCTTTTCTGCAAGCTTTAATCCCTCTTGATAGAGTGGTAAGGGCTCTTTCTTTCGCCTTATTCCTACCCAGGGTCCATTTTCTGGGTTTGATCTCCTTCTGGGTGGAGGAGGAGGTTTGCAGGGCTTTGGTTTTGCCCTCCATGGACTTGTATCATCATCATCATCTAAGGAGAAGTCATCCTCATCATCTGTGTAGCCGTCTTCATCACAGCTACATCCGTCGTCACAGTTTGAGGGATCCACATCCCACAAGAAATGTCCGTCTAACTTGTCTGAATATATCACTTTTCCATCTGTTTCGAATCCCCAGATAGGAATCCTTTCTTCTTTTTCTCCAAGAGTGATCATCATATTGTGGAAGATTGGGGGAGTTGTTGAACTTTCTTCCCCTGGTTTGTTGAATATAGTCTTGATGGTGCCGTCTACAGAATTTCTTCTGTAGTTGGCTTCAGTTGAGACCAGCTGTCTCTGACAAGACTTAAAGTTCTCGTAGTTGGTTATCCATTCAGTTGGAACCAATTTTTCAAGTTCCTTTCTGGAGATCTGCTTCGGGATCTGAATAATGGATGGCGCTTCATTGCTGTCAGTAGCAATTACCATCAATGCGTTCTCCTGAAAGTCTTTGTTAGAGGGGAGATCAAAACAATGATCTTGTACCCTCCAGATAATTTGATGGCAGAGTGAGGCTGCGAAGGCCTCTTCATCCTGTTCTGCACCTACGATCTGAACTTGTACTTTGAAACGGTTGGGAAATGTTGGGTCTGAGAGTAGTACATTAAAGTTCGGAAAGATCGTAAAAACGGCTTGACCGTTGTTGAGTGTGGTGATGCATGTCCCTAGGACAGCATGCTCATAGTCACGGTATGTAGTATCAAGCAATGTTACACGGGCAGTAATCGGGAGTCCCTTTCTGCCATGGTAACTGAGGACCAATCTGACAGCACCCATATGGAGTGCTACGTACTTCTCTCTTCTCCAAAGACTTATAAGGTCTTTGCTTATGAGAAGGTTTACGTATTGTTCTTGGGAGGTGGCTTTCAGACCACACTGATCAAATTTGTTTGTTTGGATCTGCTCCTTGATATGTAACCTAGGAGTTGATACAAGCTTCTTTGCCGCAGATAGCCAGCGGTTTCCTGATCTCTGTCTTCGATATAAATTGTAAGGGCTCATCAGGGGGGAATAGACTGGTCTATTCTCGCTTCTTCAGGAATGTACTGGTATTCAACAAGGTTATCTATTTTGTTTCCTAGAGTCTGTTTACAGAAGTCTGGAAGAGTTATTTTGGAGTTGTGTTCAATTATCGAGGCTGAGGCTGAGGCTGAGTTTGTGTTTGGTATACTCATGGTGTGTAGGACTCTCTCTCTTTCTTACTTGTCTCTATTATTTCAATATATGCACCCTCTGTCTTAAGAAAACGGTTAAGACTAGGTAGAGCTCGTAAGGCTCTGATACCACTGCTAGCCGAGAGCTCCTCCATTATCATATCAATACACTCAATTTCGTCTTTACTGGTTTCGCTTTCGTCCCCATGACTACTTTTCGTCCCAGTTCTTGACTACTATCGAATGCATAATATAACAACAAAGGAGTTCGTAAGACGCGGATCAAAATAAATTTTTTTTTTATTTTTTATTAATTTATAATAAAATAAAAAATATTATTTAATAGATACATAATATTTAATTTTAACACAATATAATTTTATTTAATATAATTATTTATAATTTAATATTATAATATTTATTTTGTTTTATATAAAATTAAAATTAAATAATATAAAAATATTATTATAATAATAATATATAAAACTATTTATTTATATATTAATTATCAAATAATATATCAAATAACAAATTATATAATTATATAATATTTTTAATATTCTAATAATTATCATAATACCA